>CM066049.1:92107994-92707994 GCA_033557465.1 Ichthyophis bannanicus | reverse complement strand
GAAAAGTGGAAAACATGAAACCCCATGAGAGGAGCAAGCAAGTGGGGTCTGGACATAAAAACATCAAGTTATCCCTCTGCTTTGAGTGCTAGTTCATGTACCCTGAGAAATACACACACTCCCACCCTGCAGGGTACATGCACAAAGCCATAAACTGAAGTTTGGTATGTAGCACCCTGACAGAGAAATGTTAAGAACTAGACATGAAGCTGTGCCTGGACTATGTTGCACACCCACATCATAGAGAGTGTTTCTCTTCCCAAGGACCTATGTAGGCAGCATTATGCACAGACTTGATATTCAGGTTATAGTCCCAGACTCTGCACTACGGTTATACTCACAGGCTCCATACACTGGCCATATGCAGAGGCTACTACAGGTCAGACAGACTCAGTGGAGAGATTGTGGTAGCGTTGGTTGATAATCCTTATGAAAGAAGCTTGTGGCATGTGGATTTATCATCCCCCACTGAGCGCTTCACTGGAGCTGCACGCACCATTAAAATATGTGTCCCAAAGAAAGAAGCCATCAATTTCAAGCTTAATAATATACACTAATGGCTTTTTTTCCCCTGTGAGGTGAGGGGTTAGAGGCATAGGCAGCAGGGCTTAGCTCAGCAGTCCTATAGCTTACTATCAGGAGCAAGCGATAAGCGTTTGCTCTTTTCCCTCATTTGATAAAAGATATTTTACAGTGTACCCATGGGTATCACCCACTTCCTCTTCAAGCCAACGAGGGCAAGGTCAAGTTTTCATACACAAAGGAGGAAAGGAAAATTCTAAAGCAAAATCCTCCCTGTTGCATCACAACAGCAAGACAGGCTGTCTCCTGAGATTCTGTCCCGGTTAATTCTGGAACGGAGGTTCAGATCAGCTGGTGTTCTGACAAGAAGCGAGTTGGGGGATTCTAAGCCTGTTCACTAGAAGAGGACAGCACAGAACGAGCTCTCCCTATTTAAGAAAAAGGTTTGCAGTTGGCATAGCAGGCCTGCTGATGGCAGTACTGTCTAGGGGTGCAGTAGGCTAGCGTTAAAGTGTATTGACAGACCGCTGCATACTTTAAGCATGGCACAGTAAGTAGCTACTTCAGGACAGTTTGGAAGTGCACTAGTATAATAGCAAGACTGCAGATTGAAATGAAATAAGTGGCTTAATTGGAATAACTTCAGAAGGTGACCCGCAGACTCTGCATACCCTCATTCATGCACTAGTAACATCATGTCTCAACTGTTTACTGTGACTGCCAATCCTCTAATCTTAAAAATCTAAAGATAAAAGTCAAATTTCTGTGTTTTTGGCCTCTAGATATGGCCACTGTACTCCCTGTGATGGGGTCTATGGAGTATTGCCCGTCCCTCTCCAGAGATATTATCAACAGGCCCCTTTAAGAGAGCCTGCAGCCCAGAGTTCAGGGCTGGGACAGTGTGCTCCCAGGGAGAGGTTAAAACCTCAGCAGGCTGCAGGAGGGAGAGAGGCCCGTGGAGCCAGAGGCCTGTCCAGGCAAGCTCCAGAGGCTGGAGGAAGGGCCAGGAGAACCAGGCTGTGAAGGTTTAACAGCTGGGATAGAATAAAGCTGGCATTGTTTTCTTGACTGCTGCCTGTTCTGTCTTTTAAACAAACCCCTTTTCAACCACACGCCACACTAACACATCTCCCTGTCCTTTAGGCATCACTGGCTCCCTCTCACATTATCGTTCTTGTTCATAAAGCTTCCTATTCCAGTTTTCCCGTTTACCGTACAACGTTACTTGTCCCATATTCTCCAGCATGTTCTCTCTGATCTCAAAATACAAATCTTAGTTATTCCCCCTGCATTTCATGAAGGACTAGAAGCCTCCTGTCACACAGCTTTTTATTTTTTGGCTTCTACCCTTTGGAATGCCCTTCCAACTTATATCTGAATCAAAACATCTTTCAAGAAATCTAAGGTCCTTCTGAAAACCGATCTCTTTGCAATGGCTGCGGAGATGTCACGACCATTTTCTAGCCTTCTCTTACTAATCTTTGCCGACTGACCCACTATCCCTCTTTCCCTTTCGTATTATGTTTGTAGTTCCTGTCTTTCTTTTTAGTTTATTTATATTTTTGTCATATTGTAAACTGCTCCGATGCTATTTTTGGTAGAGCGGTATAGAAAGTTTTAAACAAACAAACCACATGATTCTCCATGAGTTTGAGCCCCATGGATACCTGCACTCTCTTGCTAATCTCATAAGTCTGACACAGTCTAGATCAGAAGACTCATCTGCATATCTGTTCAGTCTCTCTCTTACTTCAATAAGTATCAAAGCTCAACCAACTGAATGATGGCTGGGAAAAAAATCATATTGTCAAAGCTGTTGCTCCCATTACAGCTTCTGCATCTGTCCAGTCAAGGTACTAGTTCCATGCGCAAGATGCCTGCAAGCTGAAGTCCTCATGAAACAAGTGGAGGAGCTCAGAGAAGAGGTGGTGAGTCTGAAAGCATTCAAGACAGCAAGAAGTACATTATTTAGATGCTTCTTGAAGCAACCAAGCTCTCCGACAGAGGTGAAGATGGTATGCTACAGAATGAAGAGAGTTGGACACGAGTCACCAGAGCCTGCAGCATCGACAATACAACTCCTCAAGCCCTCGAATTGGAGAACCAGTATGCAGCCCTGGAAATGGTGAAAGCATCCCAGAAAAGGGAAGAACCAGAGCTCAAGCACCCCAAAGTTGTGAAATCAGCAACCACAAGGAAATGAAAGATAGTGGTGGTTGGTGACTGTTTTGGAGGGGTACTGGGTTTTTGTCTGCTGACCAGACGTGATGTCCAGGGAGGTGTGCTATCTGTCAGGTGCCAAAATCTGAGCTGTTAAAGAAAGTTTTCTGAGACTTATCAAGCCTACTGATTATTATCTGTTGTTGCTCAACTGTGTCAGCACAAACGATACTTCTAGGTATCCCTCCAAGCATATCACGAGTGACTTCATGGCTCTGAGACAGAGGGAAAGATGTGCAGGTGGTGTTCTCTTCAATCCTCTCTGTTGAAGGTAAAAGCCAAGGCAGAGAAACTTTCATCCTGGACATGAATGCATGGGTGCGTGGATGGTATCACTGAGAATGTTTTGGTTTTCTGGACCATGGAATAATTTTTCAAGTACTGCAGAGTGGAGATGGCGTCCCATCCAAGAAGGGTCAAAGTGTCTTCTGCAGCAGACTGGCTAACCTCATGAAGAGGGCTATAAACTAAATTTATTGGGGATGGGTAAAGAAAGCTCCCAGGTAAGTAAAAGCCTTCTGGTAAATAAAACATTAACTACCTCAGTAGAAATGAGTAAAAAGGGGCAACATCTGGAAAGCAGTATGCATAAAATACCTGTAGGATGGAAAATAAGATCCTAGATGTTGAGGCTTTAATGGAAACGACTGACTTGGAATTAGTAGCAGTTACGGAGACATAGTTCACAGAAAACCATGACTGGGATATAATTATACCAGGCTATACTTTTCAGGAAGGACAGGAAAAAAGGGACAGAGGAGTGACACTATATATAAAAAATAATATTAAAGATACAGAATTACAGGGCTCAAAAGGGAGCGAGGAGGAACTGTGGGTTAAACTAGAAAGAGAGAACAGGAAATCCATTTGCATTGGTGCGAAATACAGATCTCCTTCACAGGGAGAAGAAGTGAACAGAGATTTAATAGAAGACATACACAGTATTGCCATGAGAGGAGAAGTGCTACCGATAGGTAATTTCAATATGTCATATGCTGACTGGCACATTGCTGCTGCGGTGTCATCTAGAAGTAAGGAGGATCCTGGATTCTCTACAGAGAGCAACTGTTACCAGCAACTAGTAACATAACCCACATGTGAAGGAGCCATATGGGACCTGGTTCTTACCAACTGGGAAAGTGTTTCCGATGTTATAGTGGGAGATCATCTTGCATCTAATAATTACCAGATAGTGTGGTTCAGTATTATGACTAGGACTGCTAAAGTCCATTCAAAAGTGAGGGTCAGACTTTAAGAAAACTAACTTTACCAAGATGGGACAATACCTCAAGGAGTCATTAGTGGTATGGGAACAGCTGGAAGATGTAGAAAAAGCAATGGGCAAAACTGAAAGGGGTATTTTAAGGGCAAACCACCTTTCTTTTAGGAAGGTAAATAAAATGTAAAAGAAAAAGAGGCCACTATGGTTTTCAAAAGAAGTAGCTGAAAAGGTGAAGAAAAAAAAAGGAGGCCTTCATAAAATACAAGAGAACACAGAAAGAAGAAGACAAGCATAAATTTTTGAAAAAACTTTAGAGAAGCTAGGAAAGTAGTCAGAAAAGCAAAGATACAAAAAGAAGAAATTGCCAAAGCAATAAAAATGGGATAAGATATTTTTCAGATATATTAGCAGGGAGAAGTAACCGAGGTATCCGGATGCCCTACTCGGCCTGGATCCCCCAACCCCTCCGACACCCTCCCCCCTCCATTGACAAAGCAAGCAGACGTCGAGTGTTGGTATTAAAGCATGGTCGCAGCTTTATTAACAGTAAGAAAAACACCGGCCCGACATGGGCCAACTCAGCAATTCAATCATAACAAAGAAGAGCCTCCTCCCCCCCCCCCCACCCGTCATCCGGATGATGCCTGCCACCAGCCGTATAGCAAAGTGGAGCACCATCCAACCCACCCCCACCAGTTACCCCCTCCCGCCCGCCTCGCCATGTTAGCAAAGGCTGGCTGAAGGGGTTGCCTAATTCCGGGAGAGACCCCAACCGGGACGTCTCTCCCAACCCACATAGTCGTGCCGCTCACCTGGAAAGCAGCCTCCAGCTGAAATGAGCCGCCGGGTCAACGAGCACCAGCTCGCCACCCCGCTCACGAGGCCCAACGCATGCCACCCGGGCACCCCCCCCCCCCCGCGGCGACAAAATCCCCCCCCCCGGCCCCCCCACGGAAACAAGGGAGGGAGGGAGGGAAACCTTCTCGGCCGCGAGCAAGGAGGGAAAGGGAAGAACACGCCAGCCGGCGTTCCCTCCTTGCTCGCGCCGCCTCTGCCCCCAACCCTCCACTGGCCACTCATCGGGCTCCCTCCAGGAGCACGTGAGGGGGGGGGGGCCGCCAGAGCGCGCATCAGGCTGCGCCGCGCCCCCCCCCCCCAACGCAACGCGGCCTGCAACGTGGCCGGGCCCCGGGAACCCGGTTACCTGGCAGCCGCGGGACCGGGGGCCCGGCGGCTAAGCCGGTAAAAGTGCAAAAGTGATATTGTCAGATTCAAGGGTGAAGGGGAGGAATATGTAGAATCTGATGGAGGATAAAGCAGAATTGCTTAATAAATATTTTTGTTCTGTGTTCACAGATGATGGCCCGGAGCAGGACCTCAGAAAACACCCTCGAATAGGAAAAGTGAAGGAGATTTTGAACAATTTTCAAAAGACTATGTTCATGAGGAACTAGCTAAACTAAAAGTAGACAAAGCAATGGAGCTGGATGGGATACATCTGAGAATATTGAAAGAACTTTGGGAAGTTCTAGCAGCTCCACTGTCTAACCTTTTTAATGCTTCTTTAGAGATGGGAGTGGTTCCAGAGAGCTGGAGAAAGGCACATGTGGTTTCCTTTACACAAAAGCGGAGGTAAGGATGAGGTCAAGAACTATAGGCCAGTTAATTTGACTTCTGTGATGAGTAAATTAAAGGAAATGCTGCTAAAAACAGAATAGTGAGGTTTCTGGTGTCCAATGGATTGCAGGATCCGAGAAAGCATGGGTTTTCTAGAGGCAGGTCTTGTCAGACAAATCTGATTGATTTCTTTGACTGGGTGACCAGAGAATTCTGTATACTTAGATTTTAATAAACCTTTGACACAGTCCTGCACAGGCGACATAAATAAATTGAGCATCTTAGGGATGGACCTTAAAGTGACCGATTCGGTTAGAAGTTGTTTAAGTGGGAGGTGACAAAGGGTGCAGGTAAATGAAGCTCACACTGAGGAGGTGGTGGTGTGCCGCAGGGATCTGTCCTTGGTTAGATTCTTTGTAACATTTCTTTTAGTGATATTGCAGAAGGGCTGTCGGGTAAGGTTTGCCTCTTTGGCGATGATACCAAAATCTGCAATAGCATAGACATCCAGGAAAGAGTATATAACATGAGGAGGATATAACTAATCTTGAAGAATGGTCAAGAATTTGGCAGCTGAGATTCAATGCTAAAAAATGCAGGTTCATACATTTGGGCTGCAAAAATCCAAGGAAGCGGTACAGAATAAGGGGTGAAGTTTTTCTGTTCATGAAAGAAGAGCGGGATCTGGGCGTGCATTTCTGATGATCTAAATGGGTAGAAAAGGCAATGGTGAAAGCCAGAAGGATGCTTAGGTGCATAGGGAGAGAAAGGCCAACAGTAAAAAGGAGGTGATAGTGCCTCTGCATAAGTCTTTAGTGAGACATCATTTGGAGTATTGTATGCAATTCTGGAGACCACACCTTCAAAATGATATAAACAGGATAGAGTTGGTGCAGAGGGTGGCTACCAAAATGATCAGTGGTCTTCATTATAAACCATATATGGGACAGACTTAAAGATCTCAATATGTATACTTTAGAGACATTTAAATACCTCTGTGGCATAAATACACAGGAAGAAAGCCTCTTTCAATTGAAAATAAGCTCTGCATCGAGGGGACATAGGATGAGGCTGAAAGGGGATAGACTCAGGAGTAATATGCAGAGATATTTCTTTACGGAAAGAGCGGTAGATGCATGGAATAGTCTCCCAGTGCAGGTAGTAGAGACGAGGTCAGTATCTGAATTCAAGAAAGCATGGGACAAACACAAAAGATCTCTAAAAGAAAAAGAAAGGGACTATAGTACAGTCAAACCTCGGTTATCGGTTGCCCCGGTTTTCGTCGGTTTCGGTTTTCGACGTCTTTTCCCCACTCAGATGTTGTCTCGGTTTTCGTCGATAGCCTCGGTTTTCGTACAGCCCCCCCCCCCCCCCCGTTTCACCGATCGCGTGTGCGTGTGCCTGCAAACAGAGTACACTGCCTGCCCAGTCCCGGCAGCATTACCCCCCCCCCCCCCCGGACTCACCGATCGCGTGTGCGTGAAGGAGATCTGGAGATGACTGGAGATTGGCAGACTTCAAACCCAGCTGTTGCGTGTGCCTGCAAACAGTACACTGCCTGCCCAGGTGAGCAACATCCTCGAGCCAGACATGGAAGGATTGCAGAGAGGAAGGCCCCGATCTCTCCACCGCCTGCCTGTTCTCTGGAGCGCCCCCTCAGGCTCGGAGGTAGCAGGAGATGTTGAGGGGTAAGCAGGAGATGTTGAATGAATGTGGCAGGCAGTTCTTTCTCTTGCGGGGTATGCTGTTGAGACGGAGTCAGTCAGCGATCACATTGGTGTCCTAAGGTATCTGTGTGTTTGCTGAGAGAAGTGACAGGAGCTGTTCTACTGCTGGCTCAGACTTCTCATTGTCAATTTCTCATTGTTTTCTGTATGTAAAAATATAGTTATTCTCTATAAAATGTACTTTTTGTCAATATTTTTGGGTGTCTGGAACGGATTAATTGAATTTACATTATTTCCTATGGGAAATCTTGCTTCGGTTTTAGTCCGTTTCGGTTTTAGTCAGACTTTTTGGAACGGATTAATCATGAAAACCGAGGTTTGACTGTAGTAGATATGGAAGGAAGACTAGATAAAAACATGACAGTAGAAAAAGGCCATATGGCCTATGTTTCTACATGCACGACAGACTGTAGTAACTTGAAGTTTAAGTTTTTCTGTCTGTACACAGGGTGATTTTTACAATGTAATAATTTTACAATTAGCATTGTGTGTTAATAATCAACCACCACCTATATGATATATGCAAAGAATGCTAAGTGCTGAGAAAAATAATAATTACAAGTTCTTACCATATATTTAATTGAAACCAGTTTTAAGTAATAAAAAGGGTGAACAGTAAACACGTCCATGTTTCTTGAGAAACAATAATGAAGGTAGGAATAAGGCTAATTTTATAAAAGGGGACGACTAGTTTGCACATGTTTTCAGAAGCTTATATTAAAGGTAATTTTATAATAATATGGCAGCCGCTACTTGTCTTTATAAAACACTAGCTTAAATGGTAGATCTAGTGCCTGTATTGGAAGTGTGGACATTTAGGTATGCACATTTTATAATCTACAAGCATACTTGCATGCTCCACCATGCTCTGAGCAAACTCCACCCTTGTGCACGCCTACTGGCAATGTTCACACCATCAGGATAAAGTGCCATTGGAGAGGGTGGCAGCAGGAATGAGGGTTCACCAATGGTACCTCACATCCTTGCACTGACCCTGAATACAGTTCTTATCTCCACCACCTCCACTGGGAAGTTGTTCCATGCATCCACTACCCTTTCCCTAAAGCAGGGGTGGGCAATTCCAGTCCTGGAGGGCCGCAGACCCGTCAGGTTTTCCTGATGTCCCTCATGAATATTCATGAGATCTATTTGCATCCACTGCCTTCCATTGTATGGAAATAGGTACATGAATATTCATTAGGGACATCATGAAAACCTAACGGGTCTGCGGCCCTCCAGGACCGGAATTGCCCACCCCTGCCCTAAAGCAAAGGTTCTCAACCCAGTCCCCCAGGCACACTAAGAGCAGTCAGGTTTTCAGGATTCCCACAATGAATATGCATGAGATAAATTTGCATATAATGAAGGCAGAACATGCAAATTTCTCTCATGCATATTCATTATGGGAATCCTGAAAACCAAACTGGCTTAGTTGTGCCCCAAGGACTAAGTTGAGAACTATTACCCTAAAAAACTATTTCCTTAGATACTCCCCAGTCTATCCCCTTTCACCTTCATCTTATGACCTCTCATTTCAGAGCTTCCTTTCAACTGAAAGAGGGACACCTCCTGTGCATTTATACCATGGAGGTATTTCAATATCCCTATCATAAATCACCCCTCTCCTGCCTGTCCTCCAAAGTATACATATTGAGATCTTTAAATCTATCCCCATATGCCTTATGACCAAGACCACTGGCCTTTTCAATAGATGCCCTCTGGACAGACTCCATCCTGTTTATATCCTTTTGAAGGTGTGGTCTCCAAAATTGTACACAGTACCCCAAAAGAGATATCACTAGAGAGACTTATACAAAAAGGTACTATCACTTCTTTTCCTGCTGGTTATTCCTCTCCATATGCACCAAAGCCTCCTGGCTTTTGCCATCACCTTTCTACCCATTTGGTCACTTCAAGAACATCCCATATTATCATCTCCGGTCATGTTATTTATTTATTTTATTTAACTGGTTTTATATACCACCTTATCCTTCAATCAAAGTGGTTTACAGTATAACTTGTTTGCATACATTTATAACAGGTGTGGGGGTAGGGTGGGAGTGGGGGGAGGGTAAAGATATAAACATATTTACAAACTATATACAGTTAGTTCTTTTATGATTGCATGCGTTGTCGGCGGGCCATTTGTAGCGGTTTTCTGCCGCTTGTCATGGATTATGTTACATGCCCGAAGTATTCTCTGAACAGGAGGGTCTTGAGTGTTTTGCGGAAGTCTTTGATGTCTTTCAAAGGGCACACAGTTCTTTTTATAAGTTGCTAATTCGGAACAATGTCAAAGGTCTTCTTCACTCCCTCTTCCCCCTCTCCATTACCAACTTTGCTCCTCAACCTCTATGACCCTTTCATCCTTTTCTAAAATCTCGGTTGAGGAAATCTCTCTTCTTCTTTCCTCCTCTAAACTTACTACCTGTTCTTCTGATCCTATCCCCACCCATCTCCTCAACTCCATCTTCCTCCTCCGTCATCCATTCCATCTCACATATTCTCAACCTTTTGCTTTCCACTGCAAACTTCCCTGCAGCCTTCAAGCATGCTGTAATCACTCCTCTCCTCAAAAAACCCTCACTTGACCCTACTTGTCCTTCTAATTAATTGAGCCATATCCCTTCTCCCATGCAGTTCCAAAATTCTTAAATGTCATTTTTCCACCACTGTCTCAAATTTCTCTCCTCTCAAGCCCTCCTTTATCCATTTCAGTCTGGTTCTCATTGATTTCATTCTGACTCCTCCCTTTCTCTCTCTCTCCACACATATTCAACATATAGTTAAAACCTGTCATTTCTTTCTCTACATTAACAAAATTTGACCCTCTCTCTCTGAACACACTACTAAGGCTCTTGTCTACTCTTTGGTCACCTCCCATTGTGACTATTACAACCTCCTCCTTGCTGGTCTCCCTCAGTATCATCTCTCTCCTCTTCAATCTATCTAGAACTCTGCTGCGCAGCTAATCTTCCACCAGCCCCAATACACTCATATAACCCCCTCTTCTAAAATCACTTCACTGGCTCCCCTTCCATTTCCGTATCCATTTCAAACGTCTCCTGCTAACATATAAATTCATTCTACTGTCCCTCATTACATTTCCTCTCTTCTCTCTCCTTACACCCCTCCTTGTGAACTCCGCTCCTCCTCTGTTTTTCGTTTCTCTATGCCCTTTTTTTCTTCTGCATATTCCAGACTTCAATCTTTTCACCTTGCTGATCCTTATGCATGGAACAAACTTCCTCCATCTTTACGTCGTCTCTTCTCTCCCTCTCTTCAAATCCATACTAAGGGCTTACCTCTTTGAGGCCGCATTTGGATTCTAATCCTTTTGCTCTCCTTGTCTCCTTCCCTCTGTGAACCTTCTTGTTTCTCTTAAATTATTCCATCTGTCTTGATTAGATTGTCTTCTTTATGTTTGTACAGCACTGCATGCCTTGTAGTGCTATATAAATGAGGAGGAGGAGGAGTAGGAGTGGTAGTAGGCCTTGCTGAAATCTACCTACAAGTGCTCTCCTACGATCTCAATTTTCTGGTCCCCCGTCAAAAAAATAAGATTTGTCTGATAAGGCCTACTTCTAGTAAAGCCATGTTGTCACAGATCCTGTGATCTGTTATTTCAGAGAGCCTATGAAAAAGAATAGTTTATGCTCATTTGTCTGACCATGATTACAATACTATATCTAAACATTTGTGGCTCCATCCGGTCACCATCAGACAGTCTGCCGTGGAAAAAGGTAAAAACTACAGTGGCTCTATCCAGGAGTGGTCATCCTGCCAAGATCATCCAGTAACAAACCAGAAAATCATCCACGCAGTCACAAGGAGACCTAGATTAACATCTAAAGTTCTGCAGGCCTCTCACTGCTCCTGTGAGGCCTGCAAATTCTTAGATGTTATTCTAGGTTCATGTAAAGGCTCATGCATCAGCCATCAGGAAAAACTGAATGTGGACGATGTTCGTGGGATGATAGAAAAAAAAAAACCACTGCTCACAAATCAGAAGGAAAGAAAACCCCCCACTGTTGAGCACCTCAGTTCACCAAAGAGCATCTGAATGAACCAAAAGACATCCGATATAGATGTTCTCTGGACAGGTGAAGCAAAAATTGAACTTCGTGGTCACAAGTCAATAATAAAATATTTTGTCTGTCAAACATCTAAACACTGGCTTCCAAAGTAAGAAGCTCATCCAGACTTTCAAGCATGGTAGTGGAGGCATCATGGTGTGGGACTGTTTTGCTGCATCAGGACCGGGATGGCTTATTGATGGAACCATGAATTCTGCTCTGTATCATAAGATGCTAGAGGAGAATATCAAGCAATCTGTTCTTGAGCTGTAGCTGAAAATGGGTCATGCAGGAAGACAATGACTTTTAAACATTCACATAAATCTACTATAGAATGCTGAAGAGGAGACTTCGTATTTTGGATTGATGAAGTCAACGTCCCAACCTAAGTCCTATTGAAATGTTGTGGTAAGACCTGAAGCAAGCTGTACAATCAAGAAAGCCCTCAAATTGTCAGAGTTGAAACAGTCCTGTATGGAAAAAGGGCCAAACTTCCTCAAGGACGAAGAGAAAAACTAAAACAGTTACAGAAAACATTTTGTTAAAGCTATTGCTGCCCAAGGAAGTGCTAGTGGGTTACCAAATGAAGGGTTTATATACTTTTTTCACACAAGATTCAACTACCTACTGTTGAATCTTTTTAAATCGAATAAATAATCAAAAAACGGATTTGTCTGAATTATTTATTCACTCTTATCCCCGTTTAGATTAGGATCTACTCATGTTCCAAGTATATACTGTGATATAATACAGGCCATCCTAAGGAGTTTGCAGTCTCTTAATACTGTCTGGCTGATATTCAAAAGCACTTGTATGGTTGTTGATGGTGGTGGTGGTGGTGGCGGCGTCCATCACATACGTGCTTTTTATTTTATTAAACTGGGACCAAGTCTAGCTATACAGATAGTAGCAATATTCGGCCTCTGTCTGGATAGTTAAGCAGTTTATGTTATGACAAAATGCTGTCCTCACGTATACTACTTAGATAGCAATTATTAATTTGGTTCCTCCATACCATCTACTATAGTCCTATTTTTCCTTTAGAGATCTTCTGCGTTTGCCCATAGCCTCTTCATTAACTGTCAGGGGCATGGCCAGCTGGTTCCTGGTAATTAATGTGCAACAGAGTACGTTAATGTACAGCGCAATCAATGTGGGTGCATCTAACGATACACATAAAGGTGTACTAAATACCGTGTTAATGGTGATTGCATGCCAGTGTGCTTGCTATGCCTACTCTCCACATTAGCATGTGAGTGCCAGTTAAGGTGCATTTTAGTGAATGAAAGCTGGCATGCCCACATATTAGCATTCGTTGTGGCCAGTTACTGCACACTAAAACACACATTTACTAAGAACCACCATTCTGGTGAAGGGCTCCTATGTATCTTTATAAAATGCCAGCAGAAATCCTATGGAATGGAGGAGTAGCCTAATGGTTAGAGCTGTGGGCTGAGAATCAGAAACGCCCAGTATGAATAATCACAGCTATTGCTTGTGACCTTGGTCAAGTCGCTTAATCCTCCATTGACTCAGATGCAAACTTGCAATGTAAGCCGTCCAATGGATAGCAAAGTATTTACTATACCTGACTCAAACTCACCTTGAGCTGCTCCTGAAAATGTTGCAAGCTCAATCCAATGGTTAGTCTACTGAATATCCCTGGGTGCCTCTGCTGCATGCCTCACTGCTAGCCGGCCAGTATTGGGGCATTCCAGGTGCGGCACCCAGCAATAACCAGGCAGTGGCGATAGTGAGCCACTGCTCGGTTATCACAAAGCTCAGAGACCTAACCTTCACCACAGAAGCTAAGCAGGCAGCAGCTGAATACTGCTGGATATGACCCAATATTGAATATCTGACTAAATTTCAGTGGCAATGACTAGCTGCTGAGTGTTAGCCGCTGCCACTAAATATCTCCCCCTTAGTAAGTAATTTCTACATATTTATAAAATATGCATGCAAATCATGACTCCGCCCCCTGCTGTGCTCAAACTCCTCCCCTAGGCATGCACACTCTACAAATATGCATTGGTCTGCACCGCGGGTACTTTTAGGAGTGACCTAATTTTATACGAGGCCTTTTCCCACACATTATCTGGAAAATGTTTCTAAAAATTACCCTTTATAGGCCTATCTGACTAAAATTTTGGAGAACTGATAGTTGGGTTAAAGACCCTAAATGCAAAGAATATTGAGAGAGAGCCAGCAAAGCTGCCAGTTACCCATCTCCAGGCGTGAGATTTTAGGCCCATCATAGACGTCGGACAATCTCACCATACAAAATTAGGGAACCTATAGCACCGATTTCAATGGGTAGAATCAGGGGCGGCCAATACCACACATTGCTTTAGGATGTCTGTTCAAGCCAGAAGTGACATTTCTTCTTATAGTGCCAAAAAATATCCGAGGCCAGTTCATGGGATATTCTGTTTGTCCAGTGACTGTTTCCTTCTGTGTTTATTTTATTTTTGGTCCAAACCATAAGAACATAAGATATGCCATACTGGGTCAGACCAAGGTCCATCAAGCCCAGTATCCTGTTTCCAACAGTGGCCAATCTAGGTCATACGTACCTAGCAGTTTCCCCAAAAGACACAGGATCCACAATGCTTGTACTGGGTCAAGCATTGATATCCTGGGTCCCGTCTTAATAATGGTTTACGGACCTTTCCTCCAGGAACTTGTCCAAACCTTTTTTAAACCCAGCTACACTAACAGCCTTTACTACATCCTATGGTAACAAATTCCAGAGTTTGATTACACGTTGAGTGAAAAAATATTCTCTTTTATTAGTCTTAAATAGTTTACCCTGTAGCTTCATTGCATGTCCTCTAGTCTTTCTATATTCTGATAACGTAAACAATCGATCTACATTTACCCGTTCCACACCGTTCATTAATTTATAGACTTCTATCATATCTCCCCTCAGCTGTCTCTTTTCCAGGTTAAAGAGCCCTAACCTTTTTAGCCTTTCTTCATAGGGCTATCCTTCCATCCCCTTTACCATTTTAGTGGCTCTTCTCTGAACCTTTTCTAATAACACTATATCCTTTTTAAGATAAGGCGACCAGAATTGTACACAATATTCAAGGTGAAGTCTCACCATGGAACGATATAGAGGCAATATAATATCTTTTGTTTTATTTTCCATAACTTTCCTTATGATACCTAGCATTCTATTTGCTCTCTTGGCCGCCCCTGCACACTGGGCCAAGGGTTTTAACATGGTATCCATAATGACACCTAAATATTTTTCTTGGGTGGTGGTTCCTAATGTGGAACCTTGCTTCGTGTAACCATAGTTTGGGTTGTTCTTCCCTAGGTGCATAACTTCGCACTTGTCCACATTAAATTTCATCTGCCATTTTGATGCCTAGTCTTCCAATTTATCAAGATCCTCTTGCAATTTTCCACAATCCTCTTGGGTTTTAACAACTTTAAATAGTTTTGTGTCATCTGTAAATTTGATAACCTCACTCGTTAGTCCCCTTTCCAGGTCATTTATGAATATGTCAAAAAGCAGCGGACCCAGCACAGATCCCTGGGGTACACCACTATCCACCTTTCTCCATTGGGAAAATTGGCCATTTAGCCCTACCCTCTGCTTTCTATCTTTTAACCAGTTCCAGATCCACAGTAGTACACTGCCTCCTATCCCATGACTCTTTAGTATTGCCAAAAGTCTCTGATGAGGGACCTTGTCAAAGGCTTTCTGAAAGTCCAGATACACTATATCAACCGACTCACCTTTGTCCACCTGTTTATTCACACCTTCAAAAAAACATAACAGATTAGTAAGACAAGATCTTCCTTGTCTAAAGCCATGTTGGCTGTCTCCCATTAGGCCATGACTATCTTCATGCTGAGTAATTTTATTCTTGATGGTTTCTACCATTTTTCTCGGTACTGACGTCAGGCTCACCAGTCTGTAGTTTCCCAGATCACCCCTGGAACCCTTTTTAAAAATTGGCGTTACATTGGCGATCCTCCAATCTTCAGGTATTATAGATGATTTTAATAAAAATTCACAGATTACTAATAGCAGTTCTGCAATCTCATATTTCAGTTCTTTCAACACCCTTGGATGTATACCATCTGGCCCAGGTGATTTGCTACTCTTCAGTTTATCTAATAGTTGTAATACATCTTCCCGATGTATCGATATTTCCTTCAGTTCTTCTGCACCTTTAAATACCATTTCAGTCATGGGTAAACATCCCTACATCTTCCTCAGTAAAGACCAAGGCAAAGAATTCATTCAGTCTCTCCGCTATTGCCTTGTCGCCTCTTAGTGCCCCTTTAACCACTCTATCATCTAATGGACCAACTGACTCTCTCACAGGTTTTTGACTACGAATGTACTTAAAAAAGTCTTTATTTCACATTTTTGCTTCCACAACAAGCTTCTTCTCAAATTCTCCCTTTGCCTGCCTTATCAATGCCTTGCATTTGACTTGCCAGTGCTTGTGCCGTTTCCAGGTTTCGTCGTTTGGCTCTTTTTTCCATTTCCTGAAAGATGCTTTTTTGGCAACAGCCTCGCTCTTAAGCCAAGGTAAGTTTGGTATGATCTTAAACCCTCACATTTACTGGCAGTGCCCCTCCTGTTTCTTGCTGTTAGAGGAAGCTCCTGTCGTTTGTCCATTCTCCAAGAAGTCCCACTAAAAATGCTTCCTTCAGTTCTCCTGTCCAATACCGCTGCCTAGCAACAGGTGCTTCAGGTCAGCATCACTAAAACCGGTCAATACTGTTAGTCTGAAAAACAGTCTCATTGGACCTGATATCAACTAATTAAGGCTAAGAAAGAAACATCTCCTTACCTAGCAGTAATGCACAATCTATTTTTACAGAAGTCTAGTTGGCTACTTGGAATATGTGCCCTGCTGCACTGCACGTCCTACTTTCATATCTATAAAATGTCCAGATAATTCCTATCTCCAGGGTTAAGACATGCACTGATTCTCTTTCTCTCTCTCAGAGACAACAAAAAGGAGGGATGGGATGGCTATCCACCCTGTTACTCTCTCACTCTCTTTCTTTTTCTGATGTGATCTTATATTCTACCTTCCTGTCCTGATTTCCTTCCTCTTCCGCCTCGGTCACTTCTCCTCCCCCACACTCTGAAGGAAAACTGACGTATGGAAAGCAGCTCCCAGTTCCCCTAAGGAGACCTGCTCAGAATAACAAGCAGCTAGCAGTGCAGCAACTGCTTTCTTTTAGACTTCAACTACACTTGGACTGAGCACCTCATTCTCCCTGAATTCATCAGAATAAAAATCTGTATTAGAAGAGTCACTGCCCAGAGATTTGGGAGTCAATAACCTCTAGGTCTTGCATTTTAATGAGAGGTACGCGAGATCTCTAGTCATACTATATACAGGCAGATGCCATAGGAAAGAAAATATGACTTTTAAAAATGTAGACTTCCTATTAGATGTAGGGAATGGGATTATGCATACATTTGTGTCCTAGACAAAACAGTAGAGGATTTAGGAGGTGACAGACAACTTACATTATAGCAGCAGCATAGCAATAGCAACATGGTCCCATGCAATTGAATCTGCAGACAGTAGAACAGGATCCTTGCGGTTGGAACAGCACAATTCTAGCACCAAGTCACAATATCCTGTTCCCCCCCTCCCTGGGCCTATTTTTCTCTGCCTAAGGACATACCTGAGCAACCTCTGAACACAGCATCTCATTAATTATAATCCTTGACAAATTCCCCATCCCAGGGTCTTTTCTGTTTGAATTGTGTTCAGCCGTGGTGAACTTCAACCCTACCATGGAAGGCATGAGCTAGTACAGAGAATCCCACTCCCACGTTTACTTACTCTTAAGTTTCCTGAAACAGACTTATTTCTCTTTAGTTCTTAGAGCATCAAAGTGTGCCAATTTAATGTGTCAAAGTGCAGGGTTTGAGAGGAGGAGAGAGAATAAATCTGTGTAAGAAAAAACATCTCTTACAAAAAGCGCATGGAGACTAGGCCAACTCATAAAATTGGATACTTTCCGGTAGGTGACCCCCCCCCCAGAAGTTTTTTTACACTGTACTATTTGTAGTAAAGTTGTAGGATCTTAAATCCTTGGGCAGGAGATGCAGCTATTTACCATGTAAGTGTAGAAGAATAAAGACCTGCGAGCAAGAGATAGATGGCCCTCTTTGATGCCTAACATCTGGATCTCGTTGGTTGACCTTTTATTTACATGCATCTAAGCCGACTACCAGGGCAACTACACAACTTTATTCACAAGGCTGTGCAAGAAAATCAAATCAACTTTCACACTTTTTACACTTCTTTTGCCTTCTGTCATTCAAAATTTCAATCTGGCATTATGTGCTCTTTTTAAGCAAATGTTGTAAGCTCCGCACTGCTATTTTTAAGCCTTTTTCATTCTCTTGGGAGTGCAGCACCGGGGCTAGCTGTTGGTTTGAGCAGCAATTAAAAGCTTTTTAGAACTGACAGATCTATTTGCTTGACGTTTTATGGCCTCAGTGCTCAATAGGGTTCCCCATCATACTCCAATCCCCATTTATGTAAGGCTAGCAGACTCTTTAAAGCAGTCACTGTTTTGCAAGATAGAAAAGCGTGTATTCCGCCTTCAGTTGTTATAGGCAGTGACCCAAAGAAGGAACATGGTTTTGAGATATGAACCACTATTTATAAAATTTAGGCATGGCATTCATGGGACAGATAGTCAAAAGCTCCTAAGGTAAGATTTTTGCAGCAAACTTAGGATCCTAAGTTTGGCTGAAACTAGAGCACTAATTTAAGACCTTAGGGCCAGTTTTCAGCTACAGATGATATTTAAACGCTATGATGGTCAGTCATGACATTTAAATAGCCACTGAATGATCCGTATCTGCATAGGACTGTCGCTAAATATCTTGATCGTGCGGCCGCTATCGGATAATGGTGGCAAATATCTGGAAAGTGGCAATTTTCATCTGCTGTCTAGATAGCAATTCAGACCAGTTTTTTTACCAGTCGAAACTATCCAGATAAATTACCCGCATAGCAGCTGAAATTGCCACTGTCTGGATAGTGACAGTACCACCCAAGTGCCATCCTATGTACCACCCCAGCACTATGCAGTTACCGAGTGCCCTTATCCAGATAACCTCTGTGATGATCTGGATAAGAGTTTCTGAATATTCATCCTTTAGCTATTTTTTTTAAATTATTAGCTGAAAATGTATCTCAGTTTAAGAGCTTAAAAAATTATGCTTATAAAATTTAGGCCTGCCATTTCATTTACCTACATTTATGAGCCTTCTAGCAAGCTTTGAGCCTCCTCAATTTCAGCCCTGGGCCACCTCCCAAATTTTTGCCCTGCCTCAGTCCCAGCTATGTCTAATATCAGTCTTGGCACATGTACATTCTACAATCACCAAATAGAAAAGGGATTATTTGTTCTACCCTTGTTGTCTGACCATTTTTACTTTTCTAACTGGGTTGGTCCAAAATTCTGGTTTCTGCTTTCCTTAGTCTTTTCTTAACTCTATTTCCAGGATATGCTGCCCATTTGCCATTACTTCTCTCTCCCGTCTTTACCTCCTCTCCTACTTGCATCTCTTCTTTTCAGTTTTCTTCCAATGAGCCTGAGGGCACTAGATGACCTCACAGACTTCCGCAAAGACCTCAAAACATTGTTATTCATAGAAACATATGAGCACTCAGGCAACATCCCCCATCCAAACATAAAATAATACTACCTCCACCAACTAAGCACGCACTCATCCCATCTACACACACAAGCTTATCATACCACGTTATTAAATACCCTTATGTTAAATGTTACCCTTCAATTGTACTGTCTAAATGCTGTTAAGTAACTGTACTGTCTAAATGTTTACATGTATCCTAATGTTAAATGTAACCCTCCAATTGTGATGTGAGGTGACCACCTTGATTGAAGGATAAGGTGGCATACAAATCTGTCTAAATTTCTGTATTCAGATTTCACTTCTTATAAATTTAGTTCTCAATCTACCTATAGTTTTCTACCCCTTTCCCTCACCCCAGTGTTCCCAGTCACCTATCTCCTTTCCAAGCCTATTAATTGCCCAGTCTTTCGCTCTCTTCTCTAGCCTCCCCACATGTACAGCACCTCCCCTCTCTACCCCTCCCTGTGCAGCCTCCCCCTCCTTTACCCATCAAGTGTCTCTCTACCCCCCCCCCTCTTTCCCTGGTCTCCCACATCTAGTATCTCCTCTCCAACTCCACAGTCCCTCCCCCCCCTTCATCTCCAGCATCACTTCTTTCTGTATGGTTCTGGCAAGTACCTCCCCCTCCACAGCACTTCCTGTGTCCTTCGTGCCCTCCCATGTCCAGCGTCCTCTCTCTGCTTCCCTAACCCATTCCCATGCTAGAATACACCTCTGTCATCCTATTCCCTTCCCTCATGTCCAGCATTTGCCCCTATTCCTCCCTCTGTCCTCCAATCTTCCCTGCCCTCCCCCCCCCCAAGTCCAACATCTCCCCTCAGTCTGGTATCAACCTTCCCCTACCTCCTGGCGGGCAGAGTCCAATAGCAGAGCATCCTTCCATGAATTTATGGCAGCCTCAGTAACAAATACTAAGCACAAGACCTCCGGCCCTCTCCTGTGTGGAAGGCTCAGCCATGTCCCACCCCCAGTGCAGACCTCCTGCTTTTGTAGAGCTGGGATGGAACTGAGCCTTCCACACAGGTGTGGGCTCAAGGTTCCAACCTTCCTATTTATTACTGCAACTGCTTCAAGTTCAGGGGAAGGGGATGCACCGTGATAAACCTCAGTCCAACAGGTTGGGGGGTGGGAGGTTGAAGGCCGTGGTGGCAAGGGGTGGAGGTCAGAAGGAACTTGAGGGAAACAGGCGGCCCCTGGCTTTTTGCCAGGCTCAATCAGTGGTGGCTACCCCCCTGTTTCTCAGGTTTTTTTACAACTTTATTGTAATTTAAAATTTTCGCACCCTGTGTGGCACACCACTTGTATCACCTTAGGTATGGCACTGCATGCAGTGGTCTATGTTCCTGCAGGGAGTAATTGCTAGAAAAAAAACAAAAATTAAAAAAAAAAAAAAAAATCTTCCTTTAACAAACATTTTTGTACACCAACTGATGGCAAGACAGTTTGCTCCTTCCTGCTGGCCAGTCCTCTTCCTACACACCCAAGCATTCTTCTGTCTTTTGCCGTCATCTTTTCTACCCATTTAGCCACTTTAAGATCATAGAAACAATCACGCCCAGGTTCCGCTCTTCTTTCTCCCTTGGATTTTTGCAACCCAAATTCATGACCCTGCATTTTTTAGCGTTAAATCTCAGCTGCAAAATTGTTGACTATTCTTCATCGATCAGTGGCAATGCAGGGAAGATTGGCCGGTAGCATTACACACTGGCTTGGCTCTGCATGGGCTGTGTTCGAGACTGCAGCAAAACAATGGCAAGATGAATAGTGCATCGTTAATACATGTCATTCATATACTCCAAGTTGTCTTTAAGGAGTTGTCTAACTCCCATATGAACAGGGAAGGCAACAATCTGGGAGGCGCTTTGGGACCCTCCTGGTAGCAAGTCCAAACGATCCTGTTCAGTACCAAATAAGAGTCCTCCTGATCCCCACCTTAGCTTGCTGAACAGACAGTGGGAGAGGAGGAGGGTGTTGGCTATTGTTCGGCAGAAACCTAAGCTGGCTCTAATTGGGTGGCAGGATTTTTCCTACTCCCTTGATGCCAAATGCACTAGCGCCAGAGGAGAAGGGGTGGACAGAGAAACCAAGTCACATGCATTATAGCTGCAATGCATACAATTAGAAGGGATCTCACACACACATGCAAAGATCCCTTCCTCTCACACATTCCAATTTGGCCACACACACACGCGCACATGACCTGCTCTCTCTCACCCAATTACTGCAGCCATCGCCCACCTCCCAGCCACCCTGAATACTGATAAAGCAGCTGTGGGTGGCACCGAACTGCTGAGTGCATACTCACACTTTTCTGGGCCCTGGGCCCGCTGGAAGGAAGTTTGTGACAGAGAAACCAGGACCCAGAAGAAACAGAAACATGATGGCAGATAAAAACCATACAGCCTATCCAGTCTGCCCTTCCATACCAATTACTACAGTCCCTTTTTTCCTTTAGAGATCTTCTGCGTTTGTCCCATGCTTTCTTGACTTCAGATACCATGCTTGTTTCTACTACGTCCACTGGGAGACTGTTCCATGCATCTACCACTCTTTCTGTAAAGAAATATTTACACATATCATTCCTAAGTCTATCCCCTTTCACCTTCATCTTATGTGCCCCCTCATTATAGAGCTTTCTTTCAATTGAGAGAGGCTTGCCACGGAGGTATTTCAACATTTCTATCATATCTCCTCTCTCCCGCTTTTCCATGTAAAGCGCTGTGATTGTAGATACAGTGGCATAAAAAAAAAAAAAAAAGGAGTTGCTAAATAAAATATACATATTGAGATCTTTAAGTCTGTCCCCATACGCCTTATGATGAAGCCCACTCACCATTTGGTAAACACCCTCTGCACCAACTCCATCCTGTTTATTTCCTTTTGAAGGTGGGGTCTCTAGAATTGCACACAACACTCCAAATAAGGTCTCAAAGACTTAAACAGAAGCACCATCACCTCCTACTTCCCGTTGGCCATTCCTCTTCCGATGCACCCAAAGCATCCTTCTGGCTTTCAGTCATCTTTTCTGCCTGTTTAGCCACCTTAAGATCAGAAACAATCATGGCCAGATCCTGCTCTTCTTTCATGGACAGAAGTGTTTCACCCCTGTACAGTACTGGTCCCTTGGATTTTTGTAGGCCAAATTCTTAACCATTCTTCAAGCTTAGCTCTAGATCCCTCCTGATGTTCTCTACTCCTTCCTGGATGTCTATTGCAGATTTTGGTATCATCTGCAAAGAGCTCGAGCATGCATCTGCATTCAGTGGACCTTTGTTGTCCACAGCTAATTTACCAGGATTCAGAATGGAGGAGGTGGAGGGAGATGCTGGACATGGAGGGATGGGAATAGAAGGGAAATCATATTTGTACTCCTGAGACAATGTTGTTGTTCTTGTTGTCATTGAGTTGGTGTCAACTCATGGCGACCCTCTGGTCAACAAATTTTTACAAAAGTCATGTTACTGAAATAAAAATAGTCATTTCTTATCAGAAAGGCTGTTGCCAAAAAAGCATCTTTCAGGAAATGGAAAAAAGCCAAACGACGAAACCTGGAAACAGCACAAGCACTGGCAAGTCAAATGCAAGGCATTGATAAGGCAGGCAAAGGGAGAATTTGAGAAGATGCTTGCTGTGGAAGCAAAAACATGGAATAAAGACTTTTTCCCAAGTACATTCGTAGCAAAAAACCTGTGAGAGATTCAGTTGGTCCATTAGATGATAGAGGGGTTAAAGGGGCACTAAGAGGTGACAAGGCGATAACGGAGAGACAGAATGAATTCTTTGCTTTGGTCTTTACTGAGGAAGATGTAGGGATGTTACCCATGACTGAAGTGGTATTTAAAGGTGAGGAAGAATTGAAGGAAATATCGATACATCGGGAAGATGTATTACAACTATTAGATAAACTGAAGGAGTAGCAAATCACCTGGGCCGGATGGTATACATCCAAGGGTGTTGAAAGAACTGAAATATGAGATTACAGATTACTAATAGCAGGTCTGCAATCAATCATTAAAATCATCTGTAATACCTGAAGAATGGAGGATCGCCAATGTAACACCTATTTTTAAAAAGGGTTCCAGGGGTGATCCGGGAAACTACAGACCGGTGAGCCTCACGTCAGTACCGGGAAAAATGGTAGAAACCATCATAAAGAATAAAATTACTCAGCATGTAGATAGTCATAGCCTAATGGGAGACAGCCAACATGGCTTTAGAGAAGGAAGATCTTGTCTTACTAATCTGTTATGTTTTTTTGAAGGTGTGAATAAACAGGTGAACAAAGGTGAGTCGGTTGATATAGTGTATCTGGACTTTCAGAAAGCCTTTGACAAAGTCCCTTATCAGAGACTTTTGGCAAAACTAAAGAATCATGGGATAGGAGGCAGTGTACTACTGTGGATCTGGAACTGGTTAAAAGATAGAAAGCAGAGGGTAGGGCTAAATGGCCAATTTTCTCAATGGAGAAAGGTGAATAGTGGAGTACCCTAGGGATCTGTGCTGGGTCCGCTGCTTTTTGACATATTTATAAATGACCTGAAAAGTGGAACAACGAGTGAGGTTATCAAATTTGCAGATGACACAAAACTATTTAAAGTTGTTAAAACCCAAGAGGATTGTGAAAAATTGCAAGAGGATCTTGATAAATTGGAAGACTGGGCATCAAAATGGCAGATGAAATTTAATGTGGACAAGTGCAAGGTTATGCACCTAGGGAAGAACAACCCAAACTATGGTTACACGATGCAAGGTTCCACATTAGGAACCACCACCCAGGAAAAAGATTTAGGCGTCATTGTGGATACCATGTTAAAACCCTCCGCCCAGTGTGCAGTGGCTGCCAAGAGAGCAAATAGAATCTAGGTAACATAAGGAATGGAAAATAAAACAAAAGATATTATTATGCCTCTATATTGTTCCATGGTGAGACCGCACCTTGAATATTGTGTGCATTTCTGGTCGCCGTATCTTAAAAAGGACATAGCAATTTTAGAAAAGGTTCAGAGAAGAGCCACCAAAATGATAAAGGGGATGGAAGGATACTCTTATGAAGAAAGGCTTAAAAGGTTAGGGCTCTTTAACCTGGAAAAAGAGACGGCTGAGGGGAGATAGGACAGAGGTCTATAAATTAATGAACGGAGTGGAACGGGTAAGCGTAGATCAATTGTTTACGTTATCAGAATATAGAAAGACTAGGGGACGTGCAATGAAGCTACAGGGTAAACTATTTAAAACTAATAAAAGAAAATATTTTTTCACTCAACGTGTAATCAAACTCTGGAATTTGTTACTGGAGGATGTAGTAAAAGCTGTTAGTGTAGCTGGGTTTAAAAAAGGTTTGGACAAGTTCCTGGAGGAAAGGTCCATAAACCATTATTAAGAAGGGACCCAGGATATCAAATGCTTGACCCAGTACAAGCATTGTGGAACCTGTGTCTTTTGGGGAAACTGCTAGGTACATATGACCTAGATTGGCCACTGTTGGAAACAGGATACTGGGCTTGATGGACCTTGATCTGACCCAGTATGGCATATCTTATGTTCTTATGTTAATTTTTATATGCTGAACACGAATATGACAGTGAAATTGCAAAGTGGCTCTAGCTTTTTTGTAATCTACAGGAATTAATGTTTACATCACGAAATGCATGTCAATAGTAAATATAATAGGCCTTCGGTTAATACCTATAAAAAAACCAAGCTATAGACTACATCTTTGATTTTTTCGCCTGTCTCTTGTACAGCTGTTCGGGAGCTTCTCTGGGGTGTGTCCAGCAGCAGTCAGCCAGCATTGTAGGGGACCATTTTCCCTGGTATCTTTGCTCCATCGTTGCAATATCCTGGTGAAAACGTTCACCCTGTTCATCACTAACCATACCACAGTTGTCTGGAAAGAAATCGAGATGTGATTCAAGGAAATGGATCTTTAGAGACATAGTGTAGCCAAGTTTCTGATACTGCATCAGCATGTCTTTTAGTAGTTCCTTTTAGTTTTCTGCCCTAACATTCCCGAGAAAGTTTGTTGACACTAGGCGAAAAGCATTCCATGCTTGTTTCACATCACCCTGCAGCAAGTTGTTGAACCAGTCATCTTTGAAGAGCTCTCGAATCTGAGGACCCACAAAAACTCCTTCTTTAATCTTTGCTTTGCTGAGTTGAGGGAATTTTTCATCCAGGTATCGGAAAGCTGGCGAAGTGCAGTCCATGGCTTTCACAAAGTTTTTTTCATCAAATCTAGTTTGATGTGAAGGGGTGATAGCAGGATTTTGTGAGCCTCAACCAGAGCTGGGTGCTGGATATTCTTCTCTCCAACTGTTACATTTTGTCTGCAATTCCATTCCTTCCGCAAGTAGTGCCAATCCCTTGCTCGGTTATTTCACTCACATAAGAAACACATGTATTTTATATATCCCTGCTGCAGTCCCATTAAAAGGGCAACTACCTTCAAGTCACCACAGAGGTGCCTGCTGTACTTGTTATAGTTAATGGAAGTCAGTAGATGCTTTAAGTTATTGTATGTCTCTCTTTCATGTGGACAGAATGCTTTACTGGAATAGATGGAAGATGGTTTCCATTGTTCAAAAGCATAGCCTTCAGACTCAGTTTCGAAGAGTCTATAAATAGTCTCCAGTCTTGTGGGTAATGAGTGATTTTTAAGGCATTCATGAGACTTTCAATATTGGAACAGAATACCAGATTACTTTCCTTTCCGACTGCGTATAGTACACTGCTGACGTCAGATGGCTTCAGCAACCGTCTGGCAGTAGTATTGCATTGCATCAGAAAATGATGCAATCAACTCTGGATGATGTATGCATGCTGGTATTATGCAACGTGATGCAATATTACATCATTCAAGGCTTATTTGGGATGTTGTTGATGTCCTACTGGATAAATTTACACAGTGAAACATCAAAAATTAACTACATGCAACATCTTCAAAACGAGAGCCAATAACATTTTTTTAATGTTATATTCGTGGTCAGCTCACCAAGATACTACAGATTAGGGCCTTTTAAAGTCAGTAACGATTTCAATGTTGACCAGTTGTCCTAAACTGTGTTCGGTCTTCAGTCAGGCGGCTCATTGTTGACAGAGTGGCTCCTATAGCTGCTGCTATTGTATCGGTCCTTCTCATTGCTGGCCTTCCTCTCTTGCATTGACCTTCAACCTTGCCAAGCATGATGTCTTTCTCTAACGAACTCACTCTCTCTTTGTATGATGTGTCCAAAATATGAAGGTTCAAGTCTTGTCATCTGAGCTTCTAAAGAAAGCTTAGGTTTGATCTCCTCTGCTACCGACTGGCTTGTTCTTCACGCAGTCCATGGTATGGTATACACAGTATTCTTCACCAGTACCATAATTCAAAAGGCATCGATTTTCTTCCTGTCTCTTTCTTTTTCACTGTCCAACTTTCACATCCATATGAGATTATTAAAAATACCATGGCTTGAACAAGTCGAATCTTTGTATGGAGGGAGACATCTCTGCTCTTGAGAATCTTATTTATGTCCTTCATAGCCATTCTGCCAAGAGCAATGCGTAGTCTGATTTCTTCACCGTTTGTTATTTCTTTATTGATTGTTAATCCAAGTAGGTTAAAACTGTCAGCTATTTCAATCTCTTCTCCTTCAATGATGAACTTATTGATTTTGCCAATTGTCAGGATCTTTGTCTTCTTTATATTAAGGTGCAGGCCCATTTTAAGACTATGTTCCTTGATCTTGAGAAACAAATATTTCAGATCGTCTTCACTTTCAGCCAGTAATGTGGAATCAGCATAGTGAAAGTGGTTGAGTCTTCCACCAATCTTCACACCTCAGTTGTCTTCATACAGTCCTGCTCCTCTGAAGATTTATTCTGTATATAAATTAAAAACAGGTAGGGAGAAAGTATGTAGCCTTGTCGTATACCTTTGCTGATTTTAAACCAGTCTGTTTCTCCTGTTCCATTCGAACTGTTGCTTCTTGATCAATGTTAAAGCTGTTTAAGAGAACTATCAGGTGTTCTGATATACCCATGCTTCTTAATGTGGTCCAGAGTTTCTCATGGTTTACACAGTCATAAGCCTAAGAGCTTGCCCTATATGTCTCAAGTCATCTGCCATGCACAAAGAATTGATTCTATTAATGGAAGAATTAGCTGCAATTAAAACCACACCATCTCTAGGATACAAACTGAAAAAAAAATCCACCACCATTCCCACAAAGAATCAAAACAGCCCAGGAACAAATGATCACAGTGGGCTGTGGTAGATTGCAACCTATAACATGGAGACACCCTTACCATTAAGAGATTTCCCTGCATAATGCCTTCTCTGCCATGGAAAATGAGAGTGCCCAATTAATGGAAAGTGAAGTGCCAAATATAAAGAAAATAAAATCAGAAAAAAGGAAAATTACTACTAACAGGAGATTGCAACATCAGAGGCACCAACTTTGGAACACAGCTCAAAGGAGAGAAGATGGTCAAATGCCTCCCAGGCTCTTCATCCAGCAGGAATATAAACCAAATTATTGGCATAGTTTATGCAGAGAGTACTCCAAAACTGATATTATCATTCACTTGAGTAAAAATGACCTGGCTAGAAACAATGCCTCTAAAGTTCAAAGGGACTTCCGATTCTGGGAGAAAAACTCTAACCCATCAACAACATTATAGCATTCTCAGAAGTTCTACCTGTTCCTGGTAAGGGGCAGAAAGGCTGCATCACAATCAGCTTTAATACATGGCTCCAAATCTGGTGCAAACAAAAAGGATTTAGATATATAGGTGACTGAGGAAATACAGTAGATAGAACAAGAGGCTATACTATGTTGATGGACTGCATCTCTCTGTCTCAGGGAAAAGGATCCTTAGTGAAAATTTCAGGCAATACGTGGATAGGCATCTAAACTAGGGAAAGGGGATGACGTATGGAGAAGAACAAGTTTAGAACGTCACTCCCAACAAAAAAAATAATATTGGAAGCAGCTACACTATTAACCCACATATCAATGGCAAGTGGGAAGAGGCGTGTAGAACAAAATCCATGCAAAATACAGGCAAACCAGTCAAATGCTAAAAAGCAATGAGCACAAATGCTTGAAGTCTAGTCAACAAAGTTCCTGACCTGGAAGTTCTAATGGTAGAAATGGACTTGGACATTGTGGCCATTACAGAAACATGGTTTAAACAAGTCTCATGAATGGGATATAGCCATAGCTGGCTATAACTTGTTTAGGAGAGATAGTAAAAGGCAGAAAAGGAGGAGGAGGAGTAGCCCTATATGTCAAAAGCAATATTAAAGCTGCTGAAATGCAGGGGATGTGGGGAAAAGAAGCAGCGCTGTGGATTGGGTTGGAAAGAGGAGATGGCACCGTCATCCATACTGGTGTAGTCTATAGGCCTCCATCTCAAACCGAAAAAATGGATAGCAAATTGATTGCTGATATTGCAAAGATGCCATGAAGGGGGAAGTGATCATATTGGGTGACTTTAATCTACCTGATGTGGATTGGAGTATTCCTTCTGCAAATCAGGAAAGAAATAAAATAATTGTGGATACCCTCCAAGATGCATTGCTTAGACAAATGGTGATGTAACTGACCAGGGAGAGTTTAATGCCGGATTTAGTACTCACCAACAGAGATAGCATGTTGAATGTCCGGGCACAGTAGCATGTTGAATGTCCAGGTGGGTGCCCATGTAAACTGCAGCGATCATCACACGGTGTGGCTTGAGTTAAAAGTCAAAGCAGAGTCCAATCACAGCAAACTCAAAAGTCCCAGATTTCAAAAACGCTAACATCAGTAAAATGGCCGAATGCCTGAAGGAGGAGTTGGCAGGATTTGGAGGGGAAAAGGGAAGTGGAATTGCAGTGGGCAAAACTAAAGGGGGCAATAAAAGAGGCAACAGATACACATGTAAGGAAAGTAAATAAAAATAAGAGAAACAGGAAACCTATTTGGTTCTCCAAAGAAGTGGCTGCACAAATAAAGGCAAAAAACACAGCTTTCACAAATTCAGAAGCTCACAAACAGAGGAACACAGAAGAGAATACAGGATAAAACTAAAAAAGAGAGAGAGAAATAAGGATAGCAAAATCAAAAGGTAGAAGAAAAGATGGCTAAAGATCTAAAGTGTGGAGACAAAACTTTTTTTCAGGTATATTTTGGGAGAAGAGGAAGATCAGAGGTGGAATTGCAGGACTTAAAAAGGGCCGAGAACAGACTTGTGAAAAGTAATATTGAAAAAAGGGAAGACACTAAACAAATACTTCTGTTTTTACTAAAGAAAATCCTGGAGAAAGACCTCCTGTGATTGACAAATATACAAATGGGAATGGTATAGATACCATACCATTCACAGAAGATGATGTGTTTGAACAGTTTGTAAAACTGAAAGTGAACAAGGCCATGGGACTCAATGAGATACATCCCAGGATACTGAAAGAGCTCAGGGAGGTTATGACAAGGCCTTAAAAACATCCTTTAAATAGATCCTTGGAGAGAGTTCCACAGGACTGGAGAAGGGTTGATGTGGTACCTCTTCTCAAAAGTGGTAATAGGGAAGAAGTGGCAAACTACAGGCCAGTAAGCCTTACCCTCGGTGGCGGGAAAAGTAATCGAGGTGCTCCTGAAAGAAAATAGTGAGCTGTCTCAAAACCAATAGGTTGCATGATCAGAGGCAAGATGGTTTTACCAAAGGACGATCATGCCAAACAAATCTGAGTTCATTGATTGGGTGACCAGAGAACTAGATCAAGAGCATGCGATGGATGTGATCTACCTGAATTTCAGCAAAGCCTTTGATACTGTTCCTCATAGGAAGCTTATCAATAAGCTAGGGATGGGTCCCAAGGTGGTGAATTGGATCAGAAATTGGTTGGCTGATAGAAGGTGATGGTAAACCGAACTCACTCGGATGAAAGGAAGGTGATTAGTGGCATGCCCCAGGGATCGGTACTGTTCTTGCAGTTTTCCACAATCCTCATGAGATTAACGAGTGAGGTAATCAAATCTGCAGATGACACAAAATTATTCAAAATTGCTAAAACCCATGAGGATTGTGAAAAATTGCAAGAGGATCTTGATAAGCTGTAAGACTGGGCATCCAAATGGCAGATGAAATTTAATGTGGACAAATGCAAAGTTATGCACCTAGGAAAGAACAACCCAAAACTATGGTTACACAATTGAAAGTTCCACTAGGAACCACCACCCAGGAAAAAGATTAAGGCATCATCGTGGATAATATGTTAAAGCCCTCTGCCCAGTTTGCAGTGGCGGCCAAGAAAGCAAATAGAATGCTAGGTATCATAAGGAAAGGAATGGAAAATAAAACAAAAGATATAATGCCTCTATATCGTTCCATGGTGAGACCGCACCTTGAATATTGTGTGCAATTCTAGTCGCAGTATCTTAAAAAGGATATAGCGCTATTAGAAAAGGTACAGAGAAGAGCCACCAAAATGATAAAGGGGATGGAAGGATACCCCTATGAGGAAAGGCTAAAAAGGTTAGGGCTCTTCAACCTGGAAAAGAGACGGCTGAGGGGAGATAGGACAGAGGTCTATAAATTAATGAATGGAGTGGAACGGGTAAACGTAGCTCAATTGTTTATGCCATCAAAATATAGAAAGACTAGGGGACATGCAATGAAGCTACAAGGTAAACTATTTAAGACTAATAAGAAAAAATATTTTTTTCACTCAATGTGTAATCAAACTCTGGAATTCGTTACCAGAGGATGTAGTAAAAGCTGTTAGTGTAGCCAGGTTTAAAAAAAGATTTGGACAAATTCCTGGAGGAAAGGACTATAAATCATTATTAAAAGGGGACCTGGGATATCACTGTTTGCCCCAATACAAGCATTGTGGAACCTGTGTCTTTTGGGGAAACTGCTAGGTATTTGTGACCTAAATTGGCAACTGATGGAAACAGGATACTGGGCTTGATAGACCTTGGTCTGACCCAGTATGGCACATCTTATGTTCTTATATGCAGCTGAAAAACACCCCTTGGCCCCCCTCTCCCAAAGACCACCCAAAACCTACCATGGATTTCTCTACTGTCTAATGGGGGGAAGGTTCCTCCCCAAGAGCAATCCCAATTTCTTCCTCCCCTTATCAAGCACTAGGTTCAAAATTATGCCAGTCAACCCCTAGTGGTAATCTGGCAGTACTACCAGTAATGTTGAAGCTACCAAATAAGCATGCTCTTCGAGAACTAAACACACAGTACTCAAGGTGGGGTCTCAGTAATGAGCTAAACAAGGCAATATTACAAAATTATCCTGAGGAGGAAAAAAAGGTATTAGGTTGGAAAATACAAAGTTTAGGCCTGTTGTTGTTGTTAAGTGCCATCAAGTCGGTGTCGACTCATGGCGACCCTCTGGATAGTTGTCCTAAACTTGTTAGGCCTCTGCATGAAACATCAGGATAGCATTTTATAAAAGGCTTGCTGAATGTGGAATATTATAAAATGCACATTACATGTATTTGACTCAACGTAGATCAAAAAGTAGACACTTTACAAAAGACAAATGTTCAAAAAATGAGCAGGCATCAGTCATAATTAGCACTGTGGCCATTTTGCTATTTACCCACGTGAATGGTGGATTTTGAAAACCTACACATCTGTGGGAGACAGCTTGAAGAGCTGTTCTCTAACATCGCAGCTTCTGGCAATTCAAAGTGGGTTCGAATGCCAGAGATAAGCACAATTTCTCTCTCAAGCCCAGATCCAAACAAGAAATTAATGGACAGTTATGTGCATCTTGAAGCAGCCATATATGCTGATGAGAATCTTCAAGACATGCATATCTTGCCATTCTAAAATGCAGAAAGGCCTAAACCTTGAAGGTCCACCCAAAGCACACCTAGAAGGCACCTCCTTGAAATCTCCACATGCCGCTGGCATATGTGAAAGTAGCACCTTTTCTAAAATCACTGCTTATACATATGCATCAATTTACATTTGTAAATGGCACCGAAACCTCCTAGAACCATTTTGATATCTCTGCTTCTAGAACAGAGCTTGTGTTTAGCTGTCGCAATCTCTTAATACACTAGCTAATTCCCTTCAGGTCATATTTATTTATTTATTTGTGCTTATTTACCGCCTTTAGTGAATCAAAGCGGTTTACAATGAACTCAAAGAATTGAACAGTACATTTAACAAAAATTACATGTAACATTGTGAACAAGGAGTGACGAGGATTAGGGGAAGAATAACATAAAACAACTATCGGTGGATTAAATTAATAACTATGTACAGCGAACCTGGGGCCATATGAGATGACTACTCCCTGATCTGTCCTACTTGACACATTCCCTCGTCCTAGAGCCCCCAACCACACACACACCCTTCCTGGATACACATCTCCCAGTCCAAGAGCCCCTAAACATATACACAATCCCTCAATACACATTTCTCAGACCCAGAGACTCCCACCAACTGAAGGGAGCACGAACTTGAAGAGTGATGCTCCTCTACCTGCAGCGTGGTCTACACAAGAGTGGGGTGGTAGTTAGGTGTTTCTATCTAACCCACTCCTCTTGAGGCCTGATAGTTTCCATCCTATGTGGGTCAAAGCTTATCAGAACCTCACAGGAGGGAAAGAGATAATGGTAAAGGGGATGGAAGGATACTCTTATGAGGAAAGGCAAAAAAGGTTAGGGCTCTTCACCCTGGAAGAGAGACGGCTGAGGGGAGATATGATAGAGGTCTATAAATTAATGAATGGAGTGGAACGGGTAAACGTAGATCTATTGTTTACGTTATCAGAATATAGAAAGACTAGGGGACATGCAATGAAGCTACAGGGTAAACTATTTAAGACAAATAAGAGAAGAATATTTTTTTCATTCAACGTGTAATCAAACTCTGGAATTTGTTACTGGAGGATGTAGTAAAGGCTGTTAGTGTAGCTGGGTTTAAAAAAGGTTTGGACAAGTTCCTGGAGGAAAGGTCCATAAACCATTATTAAGAAGGGACCCAGGATATCAATGCTTGACCCAGTACAAGCATTGCGGAACCTGTGTCTTTTGGGGAAACTGCTAGGTACGTATGACCTAGATTGACCACTGTTGGAAACAAGATACTGGGCTTGATGGACCTTGGTCTGACCCAGTATGGCACATCTTATGTTTTTAGGTCAGTGCAATAGAAGCAGGTACATGATTGGACTGCTGGGAGGGAGAAGAATCAGGAAAACACTCCCTGCAGATGCCGATCTAGAAACAACTTTTTTCTCTGGACATCACTTCAGTGCCAACCTTCCTTCATACCATCAGCATGAGCTGCACTTAATAGGACATCAAACTTCCTGTGTTGCAGAGGTCAGTCCTGCATCCCATGGCCTTATTCATTCTTGTCTGTATAAGAGTTTCATGTACTTCCTCCTCGTTTCATAATAGGGCTGCCTAGAATTCAGGGTTTCCTGGAACAAGTATTTGCCTTTCTTACTCTAGTTGATGCTGCATCAGGCACTGAAAAAAAAACAATGCAATTCAAAGGCAGCAAGGCTTCCCAACATGTTGAGGGGTGGGGGAGGGGAGTCTTCCAGGGCAGGTCCTGGACCGGTTTAACAAGATTCAAGGAAAGACAATTATCTGGTATGTAAAAAAGTTTCCCTTCCTTATTATCCTGCTAGACCCAGACAAGCGGGATGTACTCAAGCAATCAGAACCCAGAGTGAGAGAATGGCAAGGCTGTGCTGGCCAGAACTTAGGGGCTTGTTTACAATGCTGTGGTAGCGGTTTCCAATGGGGCCGCGGCTCCGATAACAATCGGAAACCGCTACCGCGGCTTTGTAAACAAGCCCCTTAGTCTAGTCCAGGGGTCGGCAACCCGCGGCTCCGGAGCCGCATGCGGCTCTTTCTCACCTTTGCCGCGGCTCCGGAGCACACTGCCCGCTTTAAACGTCGCGTTATGGGCTCCCTCCATGTCAGCTCCCTCCCTTCTTCTGCAGCCGCGGTTCCCTGTCTCTTAGGGAACCGCGGCTGTGCTTTTAAAATCATCTCGGAGCCCTTCCTGTCTTGACGGGCTCCGTGCAGCATTGTCCCGCCTCTAAAGGAAGTTTTGGAGGCGGGACAATGCTGCACGGAGCCCGTCAAGACAGGAAGGGCTCCGATATGATTTTAAAAGCACAGCCGCGGTTCCGTAAGAGGCAGGGAGCCGCGGCTGCAGAAGAAGGGAGGGAGCTGACATGGAGGGAGGGAGCAGATATGAATGAATGGAGGGATGGAGGGGGGGGGCTGACAGGGAGGGAGGGAGCAGATATGAATGGAGGGAGGGAGGGGGGCTGACATGGAGGGAGGGGGGCTGACATGGAGGGATGGAGGGAGGGGGCTGACATGGAGGGATGGAGGGGGCTGACATGGAGGGAGGGAGCTGATATGAATGGATGGAGGGAGGGGGCTGACATGGAGGGATGGAGGGGGCTGACATGGAGGGAGGGGGCTGACATGGAGGGATGGATCGAGGGGGGCTGACATGGAGGGATGGAGGGGGCTGACATGGAGGGAGGGGGGCTGACATGAATGGATGGAGGGAGGGAGGCTGACATGGAGGGATGGCGGGGGCTGACATGGAGGGAGGGCGGCTGACATGGAGGGAGGGAGCAGATATGAATGGATGGAGGGAGGGGGGCTGACATGGAGGGATGGAGGGGGCTGACATGGAGGGAGGGGGCTGACATGGAGGGAGGGAGCTGATATGGATGGATGGATGGATGGATGGAGGGAGGGGGGCTGACATGGAGGGATGGAGCTGATTTGGTTGGAGGGAGGGGGCTGACATGGAGGGATGGAGGGGGCTGACATGGAGGGAGGGGGGCTGACATGGAGGGGGCTGACATGGAGGGATTGGGGAGGCGGGCTGACATGGAGGGAGGGAGCTGATATGGAGGGAGGGAGGGAGGGGGCTGACATGGAGGGATGGAGCACTGGTAATGGGGTTGAGGGGACGAGCACTGGAAATGAGCTGATTAGGGGAGGCTAGGACTGGTAATGAGCTGATGGGGGGGTAGGACTGGTATTGGGCTGATTAGGGGAGGCTAGCACTGGTAATGGGGTTGAGGGGGGATTAGCACTGGAAGCGAGCTGATTGGGGGGCTTTGACTGGGCATGGGCTGATTGTGGGGAGGGGAGGATAGAGCTGCTGGCCCTGGAAGATAACTGGGGGCTAAGGCTACAAATGGGCTGATATGAGGGGATGGGAGAATGGAACTGGATCTGAGAGGGGCTGCCATGGTATTTGTACTAGAAGGGACTGGTCAGTGGGGAAGGAGGGGGACTGGAAGGAAATGGACACCAGTGGCAATCATGGGAATGCAAGTTGACATTGGAAGGTACTGGGAGTGAGGACTGGAAAGGGGCTGATATTGGGGAGGGTTACTGGGACTGGAAATAGGCTGATGGAAAGAAGTGAAGAAAACGAAAGAAGAGATAAGAACTGGCAGATGGACCATAGACCACAGAAAGAGAGCTAAGAGAAGACAGGAAAGCAGAAGCCTCAGATCGGGACCAGCATGATCAAAGAATAAATTGGTCAGACAACAAAGGTAGAAAAAATAATTTTATTTCATATTAGTGATTTGACTACAAAATCATCATAATTTTGAAATCAAATATTGTTACTTCTTGTTGTTATATTTTCTGGCGTATTTTTTTTGGTGTGCGAAGGAAGAGGGGTAGTCTTATACGGCGAGTATAGGCCAAACACCTATATTTTAACAGGAAAAGTAGGGGGTTGTATATAGCATTAAGGTAAGAAACAATATATGCAGTGTTAGATTTGTTTTAAATGTCGCAATGGTTTTGCGGCTCCCAGTTTTTTTTTTCCCTTCGGAAACGGGTCCAAGTGGCTCTTTATGTCTTAAAGGTTGCAGACCCCTGGTCTAGTCTAAGGTTCTATCAGCCCCAGGTTTCACCTGTAACTGGGAGTGTTTCACAAAAAAGGGAGGTCTTCTGGAGACATCAAGGTAGACTCCATCCAGGAGGGAAACCTGTGCCCTAGTGATAATGAGCCTCGACTCCCTCCAGAACCCACGATCTCTTTGATCCAATGGGAAATTGAGGACGTAGCTACTGCCTGTCCTTTCCTCAGGCCACTGAAGAGAACAAAAATATGGTCTGTTTTTATTTCTAAAGATATTGTCCTTTTCTGTATTTTAATTGAAGTTCCTTTCTCAATTTTTTATTTAAATTAGTTTTAGTTATGTAAACTGCTTTGGTATGAATTGTGGAAGGCAGTATAGCAAATTTTAAATAAACAAACAGAAGGAGCTGACAACCGTCTGTCCACTAGATACAGAAAGGGGTCTAACTGAGATCCTCCTCAAAAGGAGGGCAGGACTTCCTGCCTGATTGAGGTGAAAAGGGGATAGCACCTTCAGAAGAAAAAAAAGAGACAGCACTGTCCGCAAGGAGAAAGAAGCTGCCGCGATAACCAAAGAGGGATCCTGAAAGGATAAGGCCTGTAGTTCCGACCCATGTCTGGCAGACGCCCACCAGGAAAACCACTTTAAGGGTCAAATCCTTGAGAGCCCTTACAAATAGGCTTGGGGAAAGGGCCCTTTAAATGCCTTCAAACACCAGAAAAGGGCTCCACTGGAGGGGACCACTGGACACATTGGTGGATGAATCTGTTTCCCCCCCATGAGGGAGCAACAGATGTCAGGATGCATCACTAAGGACATGCCTTGGACACGTTCCTGATAGCATGCCAAGGTTACCACCTAAAGCTTAAGAAAGTTCAGGGACAAACCCTGGTCTAAGCCCAGCTGCAAAGGGCAAAGCAGTACCTATGTCCATCTTCCCAGGCTTGAAAGGAACATTGCCTTCCAAAAACTTTCCAAACTCTTATATAAGCTAAGGAGGGTGAGGTCCTATGGACTATGAACAGGGTATCAACTACCATTCTGGAGTAGCCTCTCCTAGACAGCTTATGCCTTTCAAGGGCCAGGCCATGGATTGAGAAAGAAATGGGATCCTCCATCACCAGGGGTCCTTACCAAAGAAGGCCCTTCTCCTGAGGCAACAAGCAAGGGGATCCTGCTAACAGACCCACTAGATCTGCATAACATGGTTTGCCCAGCCACTCTGGGGCCATGAGAATCACCAAGACTGGATGAGACCACATCCTGCATAGGAGGTGGCTCACCAAAGAGCTTCCAGGGGAGGGTATGGAAGACATTCAGAAGCTCCTCCTGTTTGTGGATTCTTTCTGCAACTGAAAAAAAAGGTTTCCCACCTTGGCATTCTCACACATGTCTATCAGATCAAATACCAGACAACCCCACTTTCACGCTATTAGGCTGAATGCATGGGGGCTTAGTTTCTACTCTCTGGGATCCACTATGTTCTGGCTCAAGAAATCAGCTTGAATATTGTTGACACTCACTATGTAGGCTGCTGACAGAGCAGCCAGATGTTCCTCCACCCAAGTGCACAGGATAGCCACCTCAAGCATCACCTTGGCACTTTGTGTCCTTTCTTGCTTGTTGGCATATGCCACTGCCATGGAATTGACTGAGAACATACAGACAACCTTGTTCTCTAGCAAGCACAGAAGCTTCACAAGGACCAGATGGTTCACTTGGGCCTCCAACCAGTTGATCAGCCAGGAGGCTTCCTGAAGGGACCAAAGGCCCTGGACCATCTGACCTAGATTGTGCACCCCAGCCCTTCAGGCTGGCATCTGTGGTGACTATTACTAAATCTGGGGCTTCTAGTGGCATACTGCTCATCAGATGGCAATGTTGAAGCCACCACACTAACTGCTCTTTGACCTCTAGGGAAGGAGGAGAGCTTGGTTAAACACAACAAGGAAAACAGAGCCAGCAGATACCTCTGAAGCAAGTGCATATGTGCCCTAGCCCAAGGGCCGAACTCCATTGTCAACACCATGGATCCCAGGAGCTGCAGGTAGTCCCAGGTCTGAGGGAGAGGCTGCCCACAAAACTTCCTCAGTTGGTTTTGCAGCTTGAGCAACCTTTCCAACGTGAGGAACACTCAACCCTGGAGAGTGCTGAAATGAACTCCCAAATACTCCAAATTCTGGGAGGGATTCAGCCTGCTCTTGGGACAATTGATCACCAACTCCAGTTATTCCACCCAATAAATCACCAAGGCTATATCCTCTTTCAACTTCTGTAGGCACTCTGAATCATCCCGTCACCAAGTATGGGTGAACCTGGATCCCTTGCTTATAGAGGAGTGCAGTCATACCACTATCACCTTTGAGAAGCTGTGAGGCACTGTGACCAGGCTAAAACAGCACAGCCTAGAATTGATGCTGCTCCCTGATGGGAATATGAGAGTATGCCTTGCCCAGATCTAAGGAGGTAAAGAACTCCCTGGTTGAACTGATGCAATGGCAGACCTGATGGTCTCCATCCCGAAGTGAGGGATCCAGAGTTTGGAACTGGCCATCTTCAAGTCCAGACTAGGCTGAAAGGAGCTGCCCTTCCTGGGCACCACAAAAGTAGACATAATAATAGCTCTGACCTTGCTCTGTGGAAGACATGAGTAAATAAGCCTGCAACTGCAAGAGGCGCTTAAGAGTTTCTGCAACTGTCTCCTGCTTGAGCGAAGAGCTACAGGGAGATGCCATAAAGGCATCTCCTAGGGGCTCTGCAAACTCCAGCACATACCCTTGATCCAGCACCTCTAGAACCCATTGGCCTGATGTAAGATGGGCCCATTCCAAAAGAGACAGCTAGAGCTGCCCCCTGCTGGCTGCAGCTCAGAAGGGACCCACTGGATCTCATTACAAGGATTTACCAGCTCTGGCAGTGTTTTTTTTATTTATTTAGACAGTTTTGTATACCACCTTATCCTTCAATCAAAGTGGTCACAACACAATTGGGGGATACATTTTAACATGAGGGTATATGAGACACATACACTAATACTTACAGGGAACATGGGCAATGGAGGGTTAAGTGGCTTGCCCAAGACCACAAGGAGCACCTGTGGGACTAGAAACCCAAGTCCTTCCGGCCCATGGTTGCTGTCCTCTAGTAGGATTTGAACCACTGACCTTCTGGCCTGTGGTACCTTGCCCCAACCACTAGGCCCTGAGGCATCACAAAATTGTTCCACTCACTATTCTTGGACCGCTGTCCATAAGAGGAATAGGCCCTAACCGAGCTCCTGGCCAACTGAGGTGCCGCCAAGTGAGACTTTCAGAGACATATTCAGTGCCCTTGGACTTTATTCAGGTAGTCTCTGATGATGGGACTCCCAAGCCTTTTACAGACTTTGAGATGTTCCCCCAAAGAGCAACTTGCCCCTAAAGGGAAGCTTGCTCAGTTACAATTTGGACGCAGCATTCATTGACACATTATGGAGCAAAAGCTACCACCTAGTCACAACTGCCACCATAGATTTGGAGGAAACCCTGTTCAGTCATATAGAGCAGCAGCCACATATGCGGCTCCTAACTCCAATCTGGCAGCCTCTGGGCTGTCCGGAAGCTGCTGAATCCAGTGCAAAATCACCAGGTCTGCCCAAAGAGCAGCTTGAGAGCCCAAGGCCAAGGTTGCAAAGGCATTCTTCACAAGGGCTTCTAACTTCCTGACGTGAGACTCCTTTGAGCTCAGGGCCAACTGCTACCAGAATAGTTGTGCACTTATAGCCATCCCAGATCAGTATCTGGCTGTACGCTGCTAAGGCACATAGCCAGTGCCATCGACCCTTAACCCCAGATATTCAATGCCGGAAGTTGCCGCACAGCCTCCACAGCCACAGAAGCTAACTGGGCAGCGATAATATTGCACCGCTACCCGGTTAGCTCCTATGGATAAAGTTAGGCCAGCTTTTGCTGCGCCTAGCTTTACCTGCAGGTCACTAACCAGGCAGCGGTGCAATATCGCCACTACCCAGTTAGCAACTGTCGCCGTCCATGACACGCCTCGACGCTAAGCGGTTAGCATCAGGGTGTACAGTGGCATTAGTTGAGGGATATTCAGCAACACTAACCATGATAGTGCCATTGAGTATCCCGTTCAGCAGCATTTACATGGTCTACAGGTCTGTAAACTGCGTAAATGTCTTTCGGTATCGGGCCCTTAGTCACTGCCAAGGGCATCCACCCAAGGTGAAACCAAAAAATCGGGACAGGGGATGTAACTGAGAAATGATCTTCAGGCCCCTAAGGCCCAACTCTGGATTCTCCCACCAAGATACCAGAAGCTGCTCCATCGGCTCGTAAACCGGAAAAAAAAACCAAGACGACTAATATCCTTCAAGATAGGGTCCACATGAGATGGCAGAGTGGACGTTGACTCTTAAGTGCAAAAGGCCACCACTGTGTCCTGAATCAAAAGCAAGAGGTCCTTTCTCAGAAGGACCCTCGCCCTCCACCAGCGAAAATTCCCTTTCTCTCTCAGGCTCACCTTCTGAGCCAAAGGGAGTCCAGTTAGCCCCTGTAGGGGATAAGGCTGGGATCCCACAAAGGTGCCTGGCAAAGAGGGCAAGGCGGAGGTGCTTCATCCCCTGAGAAGTCTTGGCAGTGCCACCTGTAAAGGGGGTTGTCAAGCAGCCAAAAATGACTGAAAACAGACCGTGAACTGTTTAGTGGCTGCTGCTCAAAGCCAATAGTCAGGGACTCTTGCGGCCCAAGCCCAAGGCCTCCTCATACCAAAGATCCATCAAGCACAATACCCTGTTTCCAACAGTGGCCAATCCAGGTCACAAGTACCTGTCAGGTTCCCAAAGAGACACACGGGTTCCACAATGCTTGTCCTGGGGTAAGCAGTGGATTTCCCGGGTCCTCTTTAATAATTGTTTATGGACTTTTCCTCCAGAACTTGTCCAAACCTTTTTAAAGCCCAGCTAAACTAACAGCTTTTAATACATGATCCAGTAACAAATTCCAGAGTTTGATTACATATTGAGCAAAACAATATTTTCCCTTATTAGTTTTAAATGGATTACATAACAACTTCATTACACGTCCCCTAGTCTTTCTACTTTTTGATGGAATAAAAAACCTGATCTACGTTTACCCGTTCTACTCCCTTCATCAATTTATAGATCTCTATCATATCTCCCACCAGCCGTCTCTTTTCCAAGTTGAACAGCCCTAACCTTTTAATCCTCTCCTCATAGGAGTATCCTTCTATCCCCTCTACCATTTTGGTGGCTCTTCTCTGTACCTTTTCTAACTCTGCTATATCCTTTTTAAGATACGGCGACCAGAATTGAACACAATATTCAAGGTGTGATTGCACCAAGGAGCAATGTAGAGGCATTATAATATCCTTTGTTTTATTCTCCATTCCTTTCCTTATGATTCCTAGCATTCTATTTGCTGTCTTGGTCGCTGCTCCACACTGGGCGGAGGGTTTCAGCATAGTATCCATGACGACGGCTAAATTCTTTTCCTGGGTGGTGGTTCCTAATGTAGAACCTTGCATTATGTAACCGTAGTTTGGGTTGTTCTTTCCTAAGTGCATAACTTTGCACTTGTCCACATTAAATTTCATCTGCCATTTGGACATCCAGGCTTCCAATTTATCAAGGTCCTCTTATAATTTTTCACAATCCTCTTGTGTTTTAATATATTTTGAATAATTGTGTGTCATCTGCAAATTTGATCACCTCGCTTGTTCCCATTGCCAGGTCATTTATGAATATATTAAAAAGCAGCAGACCCAGCACAGATCCCTGGGGTACTCCACTATTCACCTTTCTCCATTGAGAAAATTGGCCTTTTAGCCCTACCCTGGTTTTCCATCTTTCAACCAGTTCCTAATCCACCATAGTACATTGCCTCCTGTCCCATGACTTTTTAATTTCACCAAGAGTCTCTCATGAGGGTCTTTATCTTGATTTTCAGAAAGCCTTTGACAAAGTCCCTCATGAGATGTAAATGGGAGGAAAGAATATTTGGTTTTGTTATTGGATTTCTATTCTTTTTTGCTTTATTTCACACACGTGTGAATAAAAAGGATTTGATGCATGTTAGAACTTTTAACATATAAAAATTGATTTTTTTTACCTGCTAATTCATAGCTTAATAAGCATTAAATTGATTTTGTGCTCTAACGAACATCCCTGACAATTTGCGCCAGTTCTCTTTGCCATTCTGCCCACTTGGCATCTTCTTAAAGTGCCAATGTATGTTTTAAAGTTCATTCACTACCACATGGTTTTGTTAATCACCCAAAAGGTGATGTCAAAAGGTGTGCCTAAGTGCTGATCATTGCTATTTTATTTCTTTTTAAAGGACAGCATTCTGGAATTCGGTGTTGGATTTATATTTGTAAATGAAAACATATTTATAAACCTTGAATATTTCTTAAATGGAGGGATAAGGTCTTAGAAAAAGAAAAAAACCCACACATGTGAAGACCAGGCTGATGTCTTGGTCTATATGGAAGGCCAGTGTTCGATTTCTGGACGAGTCTCCTTCTCCCAGAGCCCACCGGGGTTGCTGCACAGACAGGCCCAGGAGTGAGTAAATCTCAGCTACTGTTGTGCAATAACACAAGTAGGTGATGCACTTGGTTAATGACTGTCTCTGAAATGGTTGGGATGACTTTGAATGAGGACATAAAAATAAGGGGGGGAAACACCCCCCCCCCCCGATAGTTACAAATAAAGGTTCACGGCAACCTAGTCCAATACAAGGCTGTTGTAATTGAACAAGATCTCTGCCAGATCCAAACAATTTTAAAACAAAATATTTTCTCTTGATTTTGTATGTATATTATATTATATTTGTGTTAAAAATCGGTGGTTGTAGATTGTTCCACTAACCCTCACCTATAATTCAGCTATTTCCCCATAGCAGGAGTTTCACCAATACAATTCACAATCATACTATTGTAAGTAATGGTGTGCTTGATGGCTTAATGACAAGAGATCAACATTCAGTTTCCAAATCCAGTTTTTACTTCTTAGGATGCCATGGAAGCAGTGGTCACAGCGACTCCTACTGGTGAGACTTGGGAGGGCGACATAGCAGGCTCCAAGGTTTCTCGCAGTCAGTGACTTATGGCCAACAATTGGGAGTAATAAATGCAGAGGAAAGGCTGGGCAAGTGGGAATTTGTGAACGAAGTGCATGGCTACAGTCCCAGGAACTGGTTCTCGTTGAAGTTGAAAGAAACAGCCAGATTCCCAGAAAACAAAAAATATGGGGACAGTAAAACGTAGTGGGGGGGGGGGGGGGTGTCTTACTGAAAACTTCCAAATGAATAAATGTGATACCAAATATAACTTCTTTGGGTTAAACTCTGTGAAGAATGAAAAAAACTTTGGTATGAAAACACCAGACCATTTTGGGGTATAACAACGGCTTAAAACCCTAAAACTATGTATATATGACCCGATTTTCCTGTCCTGATTTGACATCTCCCAAATTGGCAATCAAACCGCTGCTGATCGCTGGAAGTAGCGGTATATAAGTGTAAACTAAATAAATAAATAAAATAAAATAAAAAGGTTTAAAAAATATTAGCTGAAATATTTTACATTGATAATTATGCTTATCGTCATTAAAAAAAAAAATACAGTGAAATGTGGCAGGAACTGGCCTGGTGACAAATGGGCATTTCGGTAAAGACAGGACCTGATCATAGAATTTGTGTGCAGATGAGAATCATGGACTTTGGTACATCACAAGAACCAGGACTATGGTGACATCCCATAACATGCATGTGCATGCACACGTGTGTTCACAGACCACACAAACACACACATTCGCCAATCTAGTACCATGCAATTAGAGATGTTATTTCAAAGTAAGAAAAAATTATTTCTAACTCCACAGGTGCAAGCTCCCTGTATCTAAAGTCTCATAACCTTAAGTCTGAGGGCAGGGAATTTAAGTGACTTATTCAAGGTCACCCCCAAAAAAAACTAGTTACAGAATCAGACCAGAGTCTCCAAGTTTCACCTCTTTCCTGTAAACAATGCTGGCGTGTCTATATGTCTGTCTGTCTGTCCTGAAACATGCATGCACTCCACAAGTCACATCCAGGCAGACACAAGGGAGGTGCACAGCATAATGAATTAGACACAATAAAACGAATGCAGCAGATTGCAGTAGTTCATGTACTAAAGCCATCAAGTAGCAGAGAGCACACAGAGGCAGCAAAGGTTTCTCAGCAGCGGGACTGGCACCGACACCTCTGGACCACAGCTAGAGCAACCAATCCATCCTCCCCCTTCCCACCCCAGCATCCTACCAACACCTCCCCCTCCCCCTCCTACCCTCACTCTGTGCACACTTTCTCCCTCTTCCAGGTTCCTCCTGCAGCTTTTCCTCCCTCACTCCATCTCTTGGCTCGGTGAACACCAATTGCAAGGAGAATACTCCGAAATTACTGCAGCTAATTCTTCCCCGATCCCCTACTGCTGCTAGGAAGAGCCCATGGGTTGCCATAGCAACCAGGTCTATCCTACAGTAATGCAGGGTCGAAGCGATCTAGTTTCCAAGCAAGGGGGGGGGGGGGGCCTTCTGCATGAGAAGGGGAGCCTGCTGCGTGATCTCAAACAAATTTAGCCTGTAGTGAACCCAGTACCATTTAATATTACAATTTCTATGTGGAATGCATTACATAGTAATTCTCCCAGTTGCTTACCAGTAGCAATGGGGAAACATTAGAAAGTTCTTCGATACCAGTTTTAAGTAATTTACAGTAGTTCATATCATTTTCCTTGAGAGGAGGAATATACCCAACACAGAGCGCGCATCGGTCCTCAGTATCCTCTATCCTAAAAAGGGGAGGGGTATATTCTCCAGCACATATCAGTCCTCAGTATCCCCTGTCTTGGGGGGGAGGGGGGAATCATATACCCGAACATACAGTGCTTAGCAGTTCTCAGTATTCCCTCTCCTAAAGGGGTGGGGAGGAATATACCCCAGCACACATCAGTATCCCCGTCTTGAGGGGGGGGGGGGAATCATATACCCCATCACACAGTGCTTATCAGTCCTCGGTATCCATGGCCCTCAGGATGGAGAGTGTGTATATATATATATATATATATATATATATATAGTTGGGAGTGGTCCAAGAGGACTGGAGAAGGGCACATGTGGTCCCTTTATACAAAAGCAACGTAAAGATGAGGTTGAAAACTACAGGCCGATTAGTGAGGTTTCTGGAGTCCAGTGGATGAAAGGATCTGAGGTACCATGGCAGGTCTTGTCAGACAAATTTGATTCATTTCTTTGACTGGGTGACGAAGGAGTTGGGACAGAGGGAGAGCCCTAGATGTGATGTACTTAGATTTCAGTAAAGTCTTTGACACCGTTGCTCACAGGCAACTTATAAACAAACTGAGCACTCTAGGGATGGACCCTAATGTGACTGACTGGGTTAGATATTAGTTGAGTGGGACGTAACAAAGGGTACAGGTAAATGGAGCTCACTCTGAGGAGAAGGTGGTTACCATTGGTGTGCTGCAGGGATCTGTCCTTGGTCCGAATCTTTTTGACATCTTCGTTAGTGATCTTGCGGAAGGGCTGTCGAGTAAGGTTTGCCTCTTTGTGGATGATACCAAAATTTGTAATAGAGTAGACATGCAGGAAGGAGTAGATAACATGAGGAGGGATCTAGCTAAGCTTGAAGAATGGTCAAGAATTTGGCAGCTGAGATTTAATGCTAAAAAGTAGGGTCATGCATTTGGGCTGCAAAAATCCAAGGGAGTTGTACAGTGTAGAGGGGGTGAAGTACTTCTGTCCACAAAAGAAGAGCATGATTGTGTCTGACAGTCTTAAAGTAGTTAAACAGGTAGAAAAGGTGACGGTGAAAGCCAGAAGGATGCTTGTGTGCATAGGGAGAAGAATGGCCAACAGAAAAAAAGGAGGTGATAGTGCTGATGTATAAGTCTCTGGTGGACCTCATTTGGAGTATTGTGTGTAATTCTGGAGACCGCACCTTCAAAAGTATATAAACAGGATGGAGTTGGTACAGAGGGTGGCTACTAAAATGGTTAGTAGTCTTCATTATAAAGCATATGAGGACAAAGATCTTAATACGTATATGTTAGAAAAAAGATGGGATAGAGGAGATATGATAGAGACGTTTAAATACCTCGGTGACATAAATGCACAAGATGAGAGCCTTTTTCGATTGAAAGCAAGCTCTGCTATGAGGAGACATGGGATGAGGGTGAAAGGGGATAGACTCAGGAGTAATATGCAGAAATATTTCTTTATGGAAAGAGTGATAGACCCATGAAATAGTCTCCCAGTGGAGGTAGTAGAGACAAGGACAGGATCTGAATTCAAGAAAGCATGGGACAAGCACAACAGATCTCTAAAAAAAAAAAAAGGAACTTTAGTATTTGATATGGAAGGACTGACTAGATAGAAACAAGATGGCAGAAAGAGACCACATGGCCTATATTTCTAATCCAGTACAGAGCATCTATCAGTTCCTGGTGTCCATTCCCCTGTGGTGAGGAGGGGATTTGCCCTAAAGCCCAGCAGTCTTCGGCCCTCCTTTCCCAGCAGACTGCTCCATTCCTTTGGAGAATTCTTTCCACAGGAATTTATTTGCAAACTGATTTGTTCACATTGCTGTAAAGCAGGTCTGTTTGCCTGCAAAATCTGGCCAGCCCAATTAGGCCCTGGGGACTTTGTAATTGCTTAAGTGACTTTTAGTTTTAGAAGATAAGCAAGAACAGAGCCCAGCCTCTGACCTCATTCTGCAAGTAGAGCTCCACCAGACATCCTGCTCAGAACCTGCCAATGAAGCAAAAATCTTAAACTCTGGTTTTCTCAGATCAAATATGTGTGTAGATATTTAAGCATAACATTTCCCAGTCTCTTATTTGCTTTGTCTGCATGTCCCAACTAGGCTTTAAGCTCCATGAAGAAATTAGTGGCAGCAAATCTGCAGCAGAATCTAGCCACCTTGCTATATCCCACAGAAGGGAAACTCATCCCCTCTCCAAAAGCAACTAATCTAAAAACAGAAAAAGAAGAAATGTGCAGTCCCAGAGATGGAGGAGGGGGACTTGGGCACGTAGCACACTGATTTTCAGCAGTAGGCTAGGTTTAAGTAGCTTGACCTGCATAAAAAACAAAAGCAGCCAAAATTTTGGCCACCTAAATGTTGGCAAACATTTTCAGAAGTGGCTTTGTGAAGTTGAATGGAAAATTAGCCTAAGATGGCCACCGGAATTCAGCATCTTAGACAGTGAGGAGATAGATTTTCTCGGTATTGGGGTGATTGTCAGTTAACATGTAAATGGAGGGGGCTTTTTCCTAGGCCAATAGCAAAGGCCCCCAAGGAGGGCGAGTTTGCCCTGAATATACCAATCGGATATAAAGGGATAAGGGAACTGGATTCAGCTCATACCTTTTCTCAGAAGTTCAAGACAAGTTACATTTGGGTACAGTAGTTATTTTCATGTCCCTGTGGCGATGGGGGGTTACAGTAAGTGGCTTACCCAAGACCTCAAGGAACTTCAATGTGATTCAAACCCTGGTTGCCCCGAGTCTAACCCACTGCTCTAACCATTAGGCACTGGGTAAATGTCAGACCTGCCCTTACTGAAAAGATGTGTGTGTAATCTTAAACATGCAGAAGCAACCTAATTTTCAAACACAAGGGGTCCACATAAATTATGCTTAAATATTGAGATTTTATTCAGTTTAAAAAAAACCAAACTTTACTTGTTGCAAAATAGGGCATAATATTATGCACACAAAAAAAAAAGGCATGCAATTTGCAAACAGCTTCTGAAAAACGTTTAAGTTGCAGCATAAATTGATATCCTCCCTCCTTCCCTAAACTCATGCACATTATGAACCTACACAGATATTTTTAGGCAGCTGAAAGACCACCTATGTGCATTAAATGACCTGCATCTGCACTTAACTCATGGAGGGGGGGGGGGCATATTCCACAATGATGGTGGCTAGACTAGTTATTTTATTTAAAGCTGGATATATATCTGGTTTCTTCCACTGAATATCCATGCTTGCTGGACGTCAGAAAAGCTATCCGCTTGGTTAGCTGCAATAGTCAGCCTCTAAGCAGACATCCATCTGTCCTAGACCAGTTATGCTGTTCAGTTAGCAACTATCTACACCTCAATCCACCCTGGTAATATGCAGGGGGTGCGGCCATTCTTAGCTGTTAAATCCTGCCAGCTACTCTTTGTGCTGGAGGAACAGTGTCCATAAGGGTCTGGTCATGCCAGATGCTCCCTGCTCTCTTTGCCAAGACCCGGTTGACCACTGATGCCAGGGACAGATGGTGCAGAAGTGACCTAGAATGGTTCTACCAAAGAAATCAACTTCTGAGAGCTGGGAGGGAGTAGCTCTGTCTGGCTGCCTTGCGGGTCTCTGCAGCAGTCTGCATTACCACACACCAGCTTTCAAGTCCATAATCTGCCAGCAGTTTTCTGTTTGGGGCTGAAATTTATGTATCGTGGCTGCACCGGCTGGCCACATTTTTAATTAGAATTGATTGACTGAAGCATCAGGATAATCCCTGCCATAAAATACAACACGAGCAGCTACCACAGCGAGCCTGGATCCGAGGAAGAAGGCCCAGAAATTACTGGAGCTAGCAGGATAGAAGGACAAAGCAGAGGAGCAGGAAAACAGAGCAAAGCAAAAGCCGTCTGAAGAGCGCAAAGCAGCCTACGGTGTGAAACTAGAACCCACAGGTATGACACAGACGCCCCTGAAGTTCTTTTCCAGCCTCAATAACTAAGCAAGGGAGCTCTTAACCTCCGCCTAATACAGGAATAGGAGAAAATTCTTTTAGGCTTTATTCCATTCATATGTAAATAGCCAATGTGTTGTATTCATTGTAAATAATTGCCCCGGTTATCCAAGTTTTTGTTCCTTGTTCTATGTAAAAAACAGATAACATGTACCTTATCTGATGTTTTCTTGTTCTATGTAAACCGCGCTGATTATAAATAGAGCGGTATATAAAAGATGTTAAATAAATAAATAAATAAATAAAATAAAATAAGAGAGCATGAACACAAACTGTAGTGCATCCTTCCAAAGCAGGAAACTTAGTGGGTACTAGTGGTAAGTAGGGTCACTGTTGCAGCAATTACTTCTTTGGAATGTATTGGCATCCCCTAGCCAGGGATGAGGTGAATTCACCATCCATGTCCATTTACTCTCAGTTCCTTGCTTCCATCTGAGACTTCCCCCCTGCCTATAACCCCTCTCCCTACCCCCACCCTTTCCTACATCTCCTATTATGCTGCAGTTTTATTTCTGCAGAAAATGGTGCAATGGCGACACCTTGTGGGGAAAGAACTGATTGCATTTAACTACCTGAAAACCTATTCCATAAGGTGCTGGGTGTGCAGCTAAACATATCCCTATAGAATAGATACAGATCAGTGGTTCTCAACCCAGTTCCTGTAGCACACCTAGCCAGTCAGGTTTTTAGGATATCCACAATAACTATGCATTGGATAGATTTATATGAACTCTCTAGTGCAAATTCGTTATAGATATCCTGGAAAACATGACTGGCTCAGAGTTGCCAAGTTACCCAGTTCCAGGAGTGAGATTTTAAGCCAGTCCAGAATTTATGACACTCATCCTAATGCAGTAATAGGACCTGCAGCACTGGACTACAAATACCATGTTACATTGCAATGCAAATTAAAAACCAGAACTGGCAAAAAATCTCACTCCTGAAACTGGGTAACTTGGCAACTCTGCTGGCTAGATGTGCCTCATGGACCGAGTAGAGAACCACCGATATAGACAAACATGGCCTCAATAATATATGCTCTCACTTTCTTTCAAAACCTGCTTAGAAAGAGAGAGGAAACCAAACCTAGTACCATACCGTACTGAGTCATAATTATTCCCCTGTATTGATTTTGCTGATCAGCTGAAGCACTCAGATGATTTTCTTCAAGTCCCTCCATCCTTCCCTCCACAAAAAGGTAGTCACTTCTGGAGCAGGGCCCAATAAAGAGGCAAGGCAGTGAGGCGCTAGCTCAAGGCATCAATAAATAGGGTCACTAAAAGCTGAAGATCGTCTAATTCTGCCTGGATCCAGTTTTTATTCTCAAATCCCAGTCCTGACTGTGGAAACACACCGGCCCCCAGCTGGACCAGCAGGAGAAGTACTTAAGCTGCTGCTTCCCAGGACACCTGACTGGGGATACTGAAAAGGCAGCACACAGTTCACTGATAAGGGAGTGACTAGCAGAGTTGCCAAGTTATCCAGTTCCAGGAGCGAGATTTTAAAAGCCAGTCCTGGATTTCTGATGATCTCATCCTGATGCATTATGGGACCTGCAGCACTGATTCCAGTGGGTAAAAATCAGGAACTACAAATACCATGCAGCATTGCAAATCCGCCCACTGCTTCACCAACATGATTTTAAATCAGTCATTCACTCAATCATTACCCCACACTTTGATTTCGCCAACACTATTCTACAAGGCACCACAAAACAGGCCTTAAGACAACTCCAATTAGCACAAAACGTTGCAGCAAGGATAACAATGCACATCAACTCAATGTAACATCACCCCAACACTGTACCACCTCCATTGGTTCCCCATCCAGAGCCGCATAAGTTACAAAATAATCGTTACTACCTTCAAATTAATCAAGACTATAACCCCCTCTTACCCATCCCCCCTCATTACAAAAGGAAGCCCAAAATTGCACACAACGAGACCTGAACAAAAAAAAATAAAAAAAAATACACAACTACCATCTCCACAGATTTCAGGAAATCAAGAAAGACGACCAACAACAAAGCATTTTTCCACATTGCCTCCACTCTCTGGAATTCCCTTCCAGCCCATATAAGAGAAATAAATGATCTCATCACGTTCAGAAAAAAAAAAACCCTTAAAACTCACCTATTTACCCTTCATTTTGGAACACAAGCTGAACACAATAGCTCAGACTCCATACCCCCCTGACATATCACCCAGGATGTATATAGTTTCATTCTAATTACTTACTGTTATAACATATATAATCAATGTTAGTGTATATAATTATAATATGTTTAATGTAACTGTATATGTACCTGTTACAGAACTGTTCAACTTTTTGATATATGTAAACCACTTTCGATCATCTGGAAAAATGTGGTATAAAAAGTTATAATAAATAAAGAAATAAATACACGGTTCAAACCAGAACTGGCCAACCCCACCCCCCACCAAACCCTCACTCCTGGAACTGGGTAATTTGTCAACTCTACTAGCCTCAGGGTTCAGACATGCTGGGTTTCTGAGGGAACCACTGACTAAGGAATGTTGCAGCAGTGGTTGATCTAGAATAGGATCCACCATACAAAGGAGTACGTACAGTACCTCCAAGCCAGGGGTTCTCAATCCAGTCCTTGGAACACACAGCCAGTCAGGTTTTTAGAATAATCACAATGAATATATATATGAGAGATTTGCATACAATGGGAGGCAGCGCATGCAGCTCTCTCATATGCATTTTCTTTGTGGTTATCCTGAAAGCCAGCCTAGCTAGGTGTGTCCTGTCCTGAGGACTGGGTGGAGAGTCCCTGCTCCAAGCAATTGACTGTTTTGTATGCTCCCTTGCCACCAACATCCTATAAATCAAAAATAAAGAAGTTACCACAGTGTAGTATTTTATTGGTAACAGATAACATGGGCTCATGTCCTCCCATCAATTCTCACTTTCCCAACAAGAGTTAGCATTTGCACATGGAGGGGAAAAAAAGTGTTTGACAATAAAACCACCAGCACTGACCCTTTCCATGATTACAGCTAGTGGCCATCTCCAGCACCAAAATCCTGACACTCCCTTTTCTTTCCCAAATGGAAAGAGCAAAAGATTAGCACTCAGAGCTTTAAAATAAAGCTGATTTGTGAGACTCCAGAATCCCCTTAAGGACAGGCACTGCAGGCTCCCTATAACCACTGCAGAACCCTGACCCCGCCCTACCATTCTCATTTTGTTCGGGTGGTCTCAGCTTCAGTGCAATCACCTTGCAAAGACAGATCTCTAAAGCTGTTTGAAGTCTACAGCCAGCTGCTCAGTTCATCAGCTAAATCACCTTTCTGTGATAGCCAGAGATTACCAGCTAGGTCATTGTTTTCTGAAGACTGTGGTAGAACATAAGCAAAGTTCTGAAAAACTTCAAAGAACCTCTCACAGGTAGAATAGGATGGATTACCTAAAAACACATTGCCAACTACCTTTTTGCTATGCTTTACAAACATGGTCACATAGTAAATGACAGCAGAAAAGATCATCTGGCGACCCAGACTACCCAGTTCTCTTGGCCATGCTGCCAAGGATATGTTCCTACTGCCAGCCACAGAGTGTGACGAGCTGCAAGATTTCTCCTTATTCAGGATAGTTTTGGCATGTCTGTTTTGTACTCCATCTTGGGTAGAGAAGCAGACAAATTCCCCACTTAATTCCCTCTAGCTGTGATAATCTGAATAGCCAGCAATACCTGTGCGGTCATTGTGCCAACATCCATCCACTGTGCAACCTGTCAGACTGACCCAGCAATGTGAGCGCCTAGGATGTCCAGTAATTAGAGAGCTTGCAGCCTGCCTCTCAGACGTGGCCGTATAGATAGATGACTGTGTTACTGCTAAGACTTCCAGCATTTCACATTAGCCTCATTGCCACACCTTCGGGCAGCCCCGACATTTCATTGCTGCATCAGGTGCTTGCTCTCAGTGCATAGATGTGAGTCATTAGGTCCTGATTTCTACTCTCCACTTTTAGCTGCTCAGGATCCTCTGTGCCCATTCCTGGTCTTCTTAAACATCATTATAGTTTCATCCGCCAGCAGTCACCCCTAGAGGATGTGCCATCAGCTTTTGGGTGAAAAATTTCCTTACGTTTCTTCTTTGAGTCTCATAATATCATGAACCCTTGTCCCGGAACATCTTTTCCATTGAAATACCTTGGCTCCTTGTGCATTACGTCTCCCTCCCAAATGATCAAAACTTTTTAATTCAAAAGTTCCCAAAAGGTTTTCTTTAATTCTGTGACAAAGGCAAGAACCTACCACTACTGATCATTTGCATAGTGCTACAAGGCGTACACAGTGCTCTACAGAGACAAGCAAGAGACGGTCCCTGCTCATCAGAGCTTACAGTCTAGTCAAGACAGACAACACAACAGCTGGGGACTGGAATATAGGTAGGGGTAGGGTTGCCAACTGGCTCCAGATGCGCCCGACAGGCTTGATCCAGTCCTGGGTTTACCCCATTGCATGCAGGGACATGTAGTCTTGCTTTTATTATAGGGTGCAATGGAAAAAATAGAACTACATGACCCTGCATGCAGTGGAGTAAACCTAGGACTGGATCAAGCGTGTCGGGCGCATCTGGAGCCAGTTGGCAACCCTAGGTAGGGGAGAGGTAAGGGAGCACACAGGAGGTGAAGAGGATACTAAGGGGATGAAGATCCAAAAGCAGCCTTGAAAAGGAAAGTTTTCAGCCTGGATCTGAACAGGGCCACAGATGGAGCCTGATGTACTGACTTAGGTAGTTTGTTCCAAGCGTAAGGAGCAGCAAGGTGAAAAGAAAGAAGTCTGGAGCCGGCAGTGGAAGAGAAGGACACAGATAGAGGGGATCTGCTGGAAGAGTGGAGGGTTCCCATGGAGGGGTGCAGGGAGAGAAGTGAGGAGCAGCCGGATGAAGGCACTTAGAGGCCAGCAGCAGAAGTTTGAACTGGATGCGGAAACGGAGAGGGAACCAATGAACAGGGGTGACATGAGCATAGCGACGATGGCAGAAGATTAGCCGGTCAGCTGACTTTCGAACAGACTGACGTGGGGAAAGATTATTCAGAGGAAGATCAGCAAAGAGAAGGTTGCAATAGTCTAGACAGGAGCTGACTAGAAAATGGATAAAGGCCTTAATAGTGTGTTAAAAAAGGAAGGGACAAATTTTGCCAGTGTTACAGAAAAAGAAGCAACAGGTTTAGCTATTCGTTGGATGTGTGTAGAGAAGAAGAGGGAACAGCTTAGGCATAGGTAACATACATTTTTGTATACACCTGAAAATATAAATCCTTTTGTTGCAGGACAATGTATTTCAAATGCACTTAATCAGTAATAGATGCATTTAATGTGGGTAAAATAGACAGCTTATAGTTGACTAGTTCTGTGAAACAGAAGACTTACAAAGGGGCAGTATGTGTGGCTAACCCTGGGGCTCAGGGGTAGTGCTTCAGCCTGTCATGCAGAAGACCTGGCTTGGAATTCTTCTCCCCGGGAATGCTGCACCGGCAGAGCTCGGGGGGGGGGGGGTGGAGTGGGAGTAGAATCCACACCCAGTCTCTCAATGGCAACACCTAGCAGCCAGGCCCAGGGCCCATTTTACGGTGTCCCAGAGTGAGCACTGGTCAGTGGCTACTGGCCCAAGAATTAAGGTTGCCAACTGGCTCCAGATGCGCCCGACAGGCTTGATCCAGTCCTGGGTTTACCCCATTGCTTGCAGAGACATGTAGTCTTGCTTTTCTTATGGAGTGCAATGGAAAAATCAGAACCACATGTCCCTGCATGCAGTGGGGTAAACCTAGGACTGGATCAAGCATGTCGAGCACATCTGGAGCCAGTTGGCAGCCCTACCAAGAATACCAAGTTACCCAGTTCCAGGAATGAGCTTTTAAGCCAGTCCTGAATTTCTGACACGCTCATCATGGTGCATTGTGGGACCTGCAGCACTGATTCCAATGGGATCACAAATACCATCGTACCGCATTGCAATGCAAATTTGAAACCAGAAGTGGCAACAAGATCTCACTCTTGGAACTGGATAATTGGCAACTCTGAGGACTGTTGCTGCATTTGGTTGAATTGAGTTAGGGGGATGCAAAATATGGGGGGGGAAAGCCCCAAGTTGTTGTTAAGTGCCATTGACCCCTGGAAGCCCTGTGGATAATTATCCATGTTGTAACTGTCTCCTGGGACTTTTTGGCATGGTGTAAGCACAAGTAGATTGCCAGGCTGTTCTTCCATGCAGTAAGGTGGTCTCCCATCCAGGCCCAACCCTGCTTAGCTTCAGAGATCAGGCACACTCAGGGCAGCAGGACCACAGTGAAGACCACTTCTGGCCGAGCTGAAACCCAAAAGGAACAGGACAGTACTCCCACGTACACAAAGAGAATAGGAAAGGTGAGATCAGGTAGAAATCGGAGAGACGTCAAGCTAACATGCTGGGCTTTGTAGTGACTAACGTTTCCTCAGAGCTTGGCAGAGTTGCTACGATATCCAGTTCTGGCTTTAAATTGCTTTGCAATGCATTATGGTATTTGTGGTCCCCGATTCTGCCCACTGGAATCGGTGCTGCAGGTCACATGATGAGCTTGGCAGCAATCCAGGGCTGGCTTAAAATCTCACTTCTGAAACTGGGTAACTTGGCAACTCGAGCTTGGTTGAATTCAGGGGTGCAGAGACTGTGCTTCATGCACTCACTGAGCCGATTTTGTCAACAGCTTCAGAGCCCTCCAATTAAAAACTGATTGCTTGAAGCTTGGCTCATTATAAAACATGGATTGAAGGAAAGGTGAAATTAGACTTACCTGCTAATTGTAGTTCCTTGAGGAACTCGTCTAGTCCCGGACATCTGGGTCTTGCATCTCTTCTAGCAGCTTTGGAGACTGAGTACGTCAGCTTTTTGATGATCCTGGTATAAATAGCAGAGGGACCGCCTCCTTGCTCCAGTAACCTATTAACAAAGCAGACTCACCGGAGCAACAATTAAGTAGTCAATACCACAAATAACCTGAAAACAACTATTATAACTAGTAAGTAAATGAACAAAGAGGAAATGCCCCCCTGTTCTGCCCCCTTTTACCGGGGTTGCAGCAAACTCTTGGCCTTGCCCAGGTCTGCCCTCCCTCTCATGGGAATCCTGAACTAATGCTGTAATCTTATTACAGTTCTACCCCCTTCGGAAATACAATCTCTGCAGTTGCTCCACTCACCTGTACCCGGACATATCTCCTCGCTTCAGGCTGCAGATCTCAGGAAGAAAAACCGGGTAGGGAAGCGGGACTAGACTGGAGTTCCTCAAGGAACTACAATTAGCAGGTAAGTCTAATTTCACCTTCCTTATCGTCCCTCCAGTCTAGTCCCAAACATCTGGGGATGTAACAAAGCAGTGAAAATTTCAACAGGAGGGACCAGCCAGACCAGCCTGAAGCACCGCTGCTCCGAAATAAGAGTCCCTCTCCGCGAAAACATCCAGACGGTAATGCTTGACAAAAGAATTCAGCGACGACCACATAGCCGCCTTACAAATTTCTGCTGCCGGCACTGAACTATATTCTGCCAATGCGCTGCTTGTGCCCTAGTCGACTGAGCCTTTAGCCCTTCTGGAATGGGCCTACCTTTTAACAGATACGCTGATGCTATTGCCTCTTTGAGCCATCTGGCAATAGAGGCTTTGGAAGCGGCCTCTCCTTTTTGTGGTCCACCAAACAAAACGAACAACCTATCCGACTTGCAGAAATCCGCAGTAACTTGTAGATACTTCTTAAGAGCTCGGCAAACATCTAGAAGATGTAAGTTCTCAGAAGCCGCAGAACCGCTACCTTCCTCAAACACAGACAAAGAAATCACCTGATTGACATGAAAAGGCGACACTACTTTAGGCAAGAAAGAAGGAACTGTCTTCAACACCACCTTCTTCTCGAAAAATGTTAGAAATGGCTCTTGACAAGATAAAGCCTGCAACTCCGAGATCCTGCGAGCCGAACAAATGGCCACTAGAAACACCACTGTAAGGGTAAAATCCTTTATGGAAGCTGAAGATAAAGGCTCAAAAGGAGCACCCATCAATGCTCCCAACACCACCTGAAGCTCCCACTTCGGCACTGCCGCTCTACAGGGCGGCCTCAACAATGACACCGCCCTCAAAAAAACGCTTAACATCTGGAAGAGTTCCCAGCGTCTCCCCTTGAACCTTACCTCTGTTACAGGAAAGCGCAGCCATCTGCACTCTTAAAGAAGCGGCAGCCAAACCCTTTTCAAAACCTACTTGCAGGAAATGACAAAATTTGAGGCACCGATGTTCGCAATGCCCGCAGCTGCCAGTCTTCGCACCATGCCTCAAAAATACGCCAGATTCGAATATACGCCATTGAGGTGGACCTTCTCTTAGCCTGTAGCAGAGTAGTAGTCACCTCTGGGGAATAACCTCTCGATCTCAGACGCGCCCTTTCAAGAGCAAGCCGTAAGCGAGAACCGATCTACCTGCGGCATGTGCAGAGGCCCCTGCAACAATAGGTCTCTTTGCATCGGCAGCCGCCATGGTCAGTCTATCAACAGCCTCACTAGATCTGCGTACCATGGTCTCCGTGACTAGTCTGGCGCTATCAAAATTACTTGGTCCTTTGTGAACCTCTATTCTTTGAAGTACGCAACCGATCAACACCTAAGGAGGAAACACGTATAGCAGTTGATCCTCCAGCCATCTTTGATCTAGAGCATCGAGACCTTCCGACATTCTCTCGTGCCGTCTGCTGAAGAATCGGCTGTTTATTGCTGACTCGTATGACGCCAACAAATCTATTACCGGAGTCCCCCATTGACGAACTAACATTTCGAACACCTCGGGATGGAGCACCCATTCTCCCGGGTCTACCTTGACCCGACTCAAAAAAATCAGCCTCCACATTGTCTGTCTACTCCTGCCACATGCACCGCCGACAAGGCTACCAGATTCATTTTGGCCCACAACAACAGCTGATCTGCCTCTGCCTCCAGCGGCACACTGCTGGTACCCCCTTGATGGTTGATGTAAGCCACTGAGGTCGTGTTGTCGGAAAACACTCGAACCGCTTGTCCGCACAAGTAAGGACAAAAAGCTCTCAATGCCAGAGTAACCACTCACAACTCCAATGTGTTGATGGCCCACTTCTGCTCTACTGGAGTCCAAGCCCCCTGAGCGAAATGGCTGTTGAAGTGCGCTCCCCAGCCAGAGAGACTGGCATCTGTTGTCAGCGAAATCCAGGATGGAGGTTCTAAAGGCATCCCTTTTTCCAGATTTTCTGGATGCAACCACCACTGCAATGCCCTGCGGGTTTCCAGAGGACAGGGAAGCCTCCGAGACAGTGGATCCGACTGGTGTGACCATCTTTGAAGTACATAAGAACATAAGATATGCCATACTGACCAAGGTCCATCAAGCCCAGTATTCTGTTTCCAACAGTGGCCAATCTAGGTCATATGTACTGTGATAAGGAAGCTTATCATAGCTCAGGTAGGAGCTATAGAAAAGATGATGTGACTCTGAACAAGCAACCTGTCAGTTCTGGTAGAAGCAAGAAAACAGAGTTTTCACATAAAAGACTACCAGTCCCAGAATGCACCAGGTTTCCAGCAGCCATGAGAGGGGCTGAAGTGAGAGAATGTGTGTGCAATCAAGAGAGCTATGAGGTAATCCCTAAGCACTCATCTCAAAGGGCAGGGCCTGATTCAACACAGCTGCGCTGTGTTAGGGAGCAGCACACATTAGGACAGAATAAAAATAGAGCTTATTCTTCAGATAACAGTTTCAGCAAAAGCTTCAAGGAGAGTTTGAAGAACAGCTACAGAGGGAGGAAGAGATACAGAGACAGCAACGGCTACAAGCACCAGTATCACCTGGAGAAACAGAAGCCAAGCCAAGCAGATAGAGAGAGAAGGAAACTCTCTGGAAGGAAGAGAAGAAAGGCCATTGGAAGGTCTGGGAGATTCCAAGGCAGTACTCATACTGGGAGGTATTCCAAAAGCCAGCAGAGTCCATTGGACTGGATTCAGCCAGAGGAATGGAGTGGCAGAGATAGGAATCACCAGTGGCTACCTGGAAGAGAGAAGACTGCATGTGGAAGGGACTTTCAGACCAAGGCCAGAAGGTATGTGAGAGAAGATCCAGCGTCCAGGGATCAAGATTGGAAGGCTGGACATCAGAATTGGATTACATATTGGCCAGGCTATACAGAGAGGAATAATGATAGCAGGAGAGGCTCAGGTATGAACACTGATCCAGCACCTATCTATAATAGAGAATGGCAGCAAGGGAATAAGCATTCTCATGATAGTGCCTTAATGAAAGACTCATCTGTGCCAATGTATGATATTGACCCTATGATTGTTGATGCAGGGGGAAATACAGCAGATGAAACTATTTACATGGACTGTTCTTTATCTAAATGCTATTGCTAGTTTTCTATGAGCAAACACATCAGCCATCACAAAGAAACCTAACTTTGTTCTTTATTTCCACTGCAAACAGCTCTTAAAGCAGGATTTGGGCTCACACAGTAGCAGCCAGCCAGCTAAAGGCTTTCAGCTGGTCCATTGATAGTAATTAGGGCTGCACCTGATTGTGTGTGTGAGCAAGGGAGAATCACTGCTGAGATCGGCGTGGAAAAATAAGCAGAAGTTAACCTAACCAGCAAAGTTTATTCTTTACTTTGTGCCTTTGTATTTGGTAATTATTTGCTAAGAAAACATTAGCTAATTGCCTGACAAGCTGAAGGTTGTTTTCTGGTTTACTTTGTGACTTTTTGTTATCCATTTTAAACACTGCAAGCAAGTAACCTCATTTATAGTGCTATCAAGCATACATGTGCTGGGTGAATTAAACCCCATCAATAAAAGAAGTATTTTATTGATCTTACCACTTGGTTTCACAACTCAAATTATTGTCATCAGCTGTGTTTGGGAGTGAATGAACTACAATACCCACAATACCTTGCAAGAATCATATGAATATATGCATCGTCAAGATTGTGTAAGTTCTCACCCTAGGCAGCCGTCTGACAGTACCTAGCAGTTTCCCCAAGGGACACAGGTTCCACAATGCTTGTATTGGTTCAAGCATTGATATCCTGGGTCCCTTCTTAATAATGGTTTATGGACCTTTCCTCCAGGAACTTGTCCAAACCTTTTTTAAACCCAGCTACACTAACAGCCTTTACTACATCCTCCGGTAACAAATTCCAGAGTTTGATTACACGTTGAGTGAAAAATATTTTCTTTTATTAGTCTTAAATATTTTACCCTGTAGCTTCATTGCATGTCCCCTAGTCTTTCTATATTCTGATAACGTAAACAATCGATCTACGCTTACCCGTTCCACTCCGTTCATTAATTTATAGACTTCTATCATATCTCCCCTCAGCCGTCTCTTTTCCAGGTTAAAGAGCCCTAAACTTTTTAGCCTTTCTTCATAGGAGTATCCTTCCATCCCTTTTACCATTTTGGTGGCTCTTCTCTGAACCCTCTCCAAAATCGCTACATCCTTTTTAAGATACGGCGACCAGAATTGCACACAATATTCAAGGTGCGGTCTCACCATGGAACGATATAGAGGCACCACAATATCTTTTGTTTTATTTTCCATTCCTTTCCTTATCATACCCAGCATTCCATTTGCTCTCCTGGCCGCCGCTGCACACTGGGCCGAGGGCTCCAACATGGTATCCACAATGACGCCTAAATCTTTTTCCTGGGTGGTGGCTCCCAATGTGGAACCCTGCATCGTGTAACCACAGTTTGGGTTGTTCTTCCCTAGGTGCACAACCCTGCACTTGTCCACATTAAACTTCATCTGCCATTTTGATGCCCAGTCTTCCAATTTATCAAGATCCTCCTGCAATTTTCCACAATCCTCCTGGGTTTTAACAACTCCAAATAGTTTTGTGTCATCTGCAAATTTGATAACCTCACTCGTCATTCCACTTTCCAGGTCATTTATGAATATGTCAAAAAGCAGCGGACCCAGCACAGATCCCTGGGGTACACCACTATTCATCTTTCTCCATTGGGAAAATTGGCCATTTAGCCCTACCCTCTGCTTTCTATCTTTTAACCAGTTCCTGATCCACAATAGTACACTGCCTCCTATCCCATGACTCTTTAGTTTTGCCAAAAGTCTCTCATGAGGGACCTTGTCAAAGGCTCTCTGAAAGTCCAGAGCTCTCTGTAATGGCCTCATGTGAGCTCTCGCCCACTGCACCATGTCAATCGCTGCCGCTATGGTACCCAGAAGCTGCAGGTAATGTCATGCTGTAGGCATCTTCTTTCCCGAGAAATTGCGTATTAGCTTTCTCAACCTCTGTGCCTTCAGCTGTGGAAGAAAAACCTTTGCTACGCTCGAGTCGAATCGAGCCCCCAGGTATTCCAGGGTTTGTGATGGAGTCAACCTGCTCTTTGCCATATTGACTACCTAACCCAGACTCTGCAGGAAGTCTACCACCCGAGCAGTAGCTGTCTCGCTCTCGCTCTTGGACTTTGCTCGAATCAACCAATCGTCCAGATACGGGTGCACCAGTATTCCTTCCTTTCACAATGCTGCCGCTACTATCACCATCACTTTGGTGAACGTCTGCGGTGCCGTTGCCAAGCCAAACGGCAGGGCCCGGAACTGAAAATGGCCCAAAGGCACCGCAAACCTGAGATACCTCTGATGTTCTGCACAGATTGGCACATGCAAATAGGCTTCTGACAGATCCAGAGAGGTAAGAAACTCCCCTGCTCTTACTGCTACTATAACTGACCTTAGAGTTTCCATATGAAAGTGAGACACTCAGAGGTACCAATTCAACCCTTTGAGATCCAAAATTGGCCGATACGAGCCCTCCTTTTTTAGCACCACAAAATATATGGAGTATCGACCGCAACTGTATTGGCTTGGCGGTACTGGAACCACCGCCTTCAGATTTATCAGCCTCTCTAAGGTTTCTTGTACTGCCTTTAACTTGCAATTCGCCTTGCATGGAGACTGAATGAAAGAATCTCGGAGTGGTCCTTGAAACTCTAGAGCAGTGATGGCTAACCTTTTTGAGCCCGAGTGCCCAAACTGCCGCACAAAACCAAAGAATTTCCTCAAAGTGCCAGCACGTCAATTAAACCTCAGCTCAGTTACACATGCAGAACATAGACCATCACCAAACAAGGAATCACAATTTAGAAACAGGAAGGCAATAATTAAACTGGGAACCCCAAAAGCCAAACTTGGAATGTACAACACTGTAGAAATAAAACTATAAATTAATTTCCTCTTGTACCAAACAAAGCACAGACGTTAATGATGCACATTTCCCAGAGGTTTCATATTCCAGTTAATAAATTCAAAATAAAGATATCTTTCTACCTTTTGTGCATTTTTTTTCAGTTGCAATTGCTCCAGCCACTTTCTTCTGGTTTCTTCATGTTTTCTGCTAACTCTCCATCGTCTGCTGTCCATTTGTTCTTTCTTCTCTCTTCTAGTCTTTTTTTCCATTCTCTCTCTCTACATCTGCTTTAACATACTAATCTTTCTCCTTTTGCTCTTTCCTCATTCCTATTTCATCCACACAAATTTTACCGCTCCATCCTCAATCCCCACTTACTCTCCCAATACCCGGCCAATTGTAGATTTTTCATTCCTCCCACACAAAATATTTTTCCCCTCTCCATTTTACTCTCCCAGCCCCATCCCATTCTAATCCTCCCCCAACATCAGCTCCCTTCTAGTTCCAGTCTCACCCAGCATCCATTCCTTTCTAGTCCCTGCATCAGCCCATTTCCAGTCCTAGCCCCCATCAACCCATTTCCAGTCCTAGCTCCCCCATCCATTTTCAGTCTGAGTCCCTTCATCAGCTCATTTCCAATCCTAGCCCCCCATCAGCCCATTTCTATTCATTTCCTAGCCCCATCATCAGCCCATGTCAAATCATAGCTCCCCTCCACTCAGTACAATTCCAGTCCAAGCCCCCCCCATGAGCCTACTTCCAGTTCTAGCCCCTCCATGAGTCCATTTCAATTCAAGCCCCCACCACAGCCCATTTCCAATCTTAGCTCCCCCCAACAGCCCATTTCCAGTCCTATCCTAGCTGCTCCATCAGCCCATTTTCAGTCCTAGCTCCCTTCCCTCACAGCCCATTTCCATTCCAAGCTCCCTCCCCATCAGCTATTTGCAGTTCAAGCCTCCCCTTCCACTCAGCCCATTTCCAGTCATAGCAACCCCCCAACCCATTACCAGTCCTAGCCCCCCATCAACCCACTTCCAGTCCTAAACCCCCATCACCCCGTTTTCAGTTTAAGCCCCCCCTATAACCCATTACCAGTCCTAACCCCCCATCACCCCATTTCCAGACATCCCCCATCAGCCCAAAGCCCATTACCAGTCTTAACCCCCCCATAGCCCATTATCAGTCCTAACCCCCCCATAGCCCATTACCAGTCCTAACCCCCCATCAGCCCACTTCCAGTCTTAACCCCATCAGCCCATTTCCAGTCAGCCCCCCACAGCCCATTGCCAGTCCTAAACCCCCCCCCCATCAGCCCACAGCCCATTACCAGTCCTAACCACATCAGCCCACCTCAAGTCCTGTACCCTCCCCATCAGTCCATTTCCTGTCCTAGCCCCACCCCTTAGCCCATTATCATTCCTAACCCCCCCCCCCATAGCCCATTAGCAGTTCTAACCCCCCATCACCTCATTTCCAGACAGCCCCCCATCAGCCCACAGCCCATTACCAGTCTTAACCCCCCCATAGCCCATTACTAGTCCTAACCCCCCCAACAGCCCACAGCCCAGCCAGGCCTAACCCCTCCCCCGCAGCCCATTTCCTGTCCTAGCCCCCCCCATAGCCCATTATCAGTCCTAACCCCCATCACCCATTTCCAGACAGCCCCCATCAGCCCAAAGCCCATTAGCAGTCTTAACCCCCCGTAGCCCAGGACCAGTCCTAACCCCGCATCACCCCATGTCCTGTCAGCCCCCATCAGCCCCCAGCCCCTTTTCAGTCCTACCCCCCTTAGCCCATTTTCATTCCTACCCCCCCCCAGCCCATTAGCAGTCCTAACCGCTACCCCCCCCCTAGCCCATTAGCAGTCCTACACCCCCCCTCGCCCATTAGCAGTCCTAACCTCCCCCCCCCATGGCATATTAAAAAAAAAAAAAAGCTGGCTTTGGCTGCTGCCGCTGCCGCGGCAGAATGCAATGTCCCGCGGGGCCCCCTCCGCCCGCTAAGCCCCTCTGCAAGGGCTTTCAGATTCGCGAGGGAGAGCTTCTCCCTCGCGTCTCTGTTAAGCCCGCAGGGGCTAATGGGAAATTTCCCATCAGTCCCTCGCGTCTAAAGGGGCTGATGGGAAATTTCCCATTAGCCCCTGCGGGCTTACCAGAGACGCGAGGGAGACGCTCTCCCTCGCGAATCTGAAAGCCCTTGCAGAGGGGCTTAGCGGGCGGAGGGGGCCCCGCGGGACACTGCACTCTGCCGCTGCTGCATCCGCGGCAGCAGCCAGAGCCAGCTTTTTCTTTTTTGCGGACCTACCCGCGTGCCAGCTGCAAGGCCTTCGCGTGCCACAGCTGGCACGCGTGCCATAGGTTCGCCATCGCTGCTCTAGAGCATATCCCTCTCAAATCACTTCCAACACCCATTGATCGGATGTAATTTGGACCCAGGCAGGAAAAAACTCCCGCAGCCAACCCCCCACAGGCACTAGCCTGCCTGACTTCATAATGATTTTCTAATGTTCGGGGAGGAAGAACCCCCAAAACCTCTGTTCGCGCCTCGAAATCCCCAAAACCCCTGATTCCTATATGGAAAGCGTCCTCTTTGAAACTGGTCGAACCTCTGAGATCGGAATCGCCGAAAATCTCTTTGTGGTCCCTTGGACGGGACATTTTGTTTATTCCGTTTCGGTTTGTCCTCCAGAAGCCGTCCGCCCTTGGACTCACCTAGGTCCTTTACCAACTTGTCCAAATCCTCTCCAAAGAGCAACTTACCCCTAAAGGGAAGCTTACTTAATCTGGTCTTGGACGAACTATCCACCGCCCAATTACGAAGCCACAGGTACCGTCTTGCCGCTACCACTGAGGCCATACTCTTTGCTAAACCACGAATAAGGTCATAATGAATATTAGCTAGATAGGCCACACCGGTCTCTAATCTTGCTGCCTCACCGCCCGACTCCTCTACCTGCTCCCCTTGTAGCCTTTGCGACCACTGCAGACTGAAGCTTGCATGGAGAGGGCATTCACTTCAAAGACCTGCTTCAACAAAGTGTCCAGTTTTCGATCCTGGGCATCTTTGCGAGCAGTTCTCCCTTCAACTGGAATGGTAGTCTTCTTGGTAACAGCCGAAACTGCGGCATCTACCCTTGGGGATTTGAATAACTCCAGATCTTGACCTGACAAGGGATAAAGGTGGCTCATCACTCTGCTCCCTTTAAGACCTGCCTCCGGCATGTCCCATTCGTCCTGAATCATCTCTCGAAATACTCTATGTATGGGAAAAACCCTCTGAGCTTTGCGCACTGCCTGCAACAACGGATCCTCCAAGGAAGCCTCTGCCTCCGGACCCGCGACCGGCATATTAAGAGCCTTAAGCGTCTCCAAAATGAGCGCTGGCAACTCTTCCCGCCTAAAAAGCTCACACCACCCAAGCCTTATCCTCGTGGTCCGTCAGTTCTCCTTCCTCAAGTTCCTCTTCGCTCTCTACATCTGGATCCAAATCCTCAGATCGTGGAGTCTCCGAAGCAACCGAATGTTCCTGCTGGTCCCGGACGACCTTAGACTTCTTGGCCGGTAGCCCCCAACTCTGGAGTCCAAGAGACTGCCTGGACGCTTACCTGGTAGCATCCGTTCCACCGCACTGTCCCCCGCTCCCTTTGCGAAGTACTGTTGCAGCATAAACTCTTGAGAAAATATGGCTGCCAAACCTCCAGGTACAGGCCCCTGAGAAGGAGGCAGATCGGACACTGAAGATGGCCCTGCTACGGGCTCTAGTGAGCTCATTATGGGTGAAATGGGTTCTTGCCCAGCTGTTGAGGCCCCTCTTTGACTCCCAGCATTAACCTACAACTGCTGCTCCAGAGTAGAGGCTTCCTGGACACATTCCCTGCAGAGCCCTGCCTCTGACAGGGATCCCCTCTTTGCCCCGTATACCATGCAGAGCGGCTTAGAAGGCATCTTGATCCCAAACCACTATCTGTATGTTCAAGAACTGTTGTCAACTGCCACTGGCCTGCCTTAATGAAAAACAATCACCCAAGTACTGTGTCCAAATTGTTGTTTTTTTTTTTTTATATCTAAACTAGAGGAGGAGTACCTCCCTGTTCAATCTCTGACTAAAACGGACCGAAACGAAGCTTCCTGCCTTCCTATGGCCCCTCAGCAGAAACCGTGATGACACTGTTTTTCCCGCACGAGCAACACGCGGCCGGGCCTTCTGCCCTCTGTGATCGCTTAATTACTGTGAGGCCCGGACCTGCTGGAAACACACTGCGGTATCCCCCTCACCTCAGAAGAGCCGCTCCCCCGGTGCCGTACTCACACTTCTGGTGAACTCAACTTGCTCTCTCTACACGTGCTTAGCCGGTATCCACGGCTTCTGCGTCGTGGAGGAGCGAAGAGCTGAACCGGAGCTGCTGCAGTGATTCTCCTACCTCCGTCACTACTGCTGCCTGCAAATTGCTACTGGTTCCTCACCCAAAATCATGGGTTCGGGAGCCGGAGCCTTCCCCTGCAACGGGCTCTCTTTCAGCCTTCCAGAACCAATGGCATTTAAATGAGAGGGGAAGGAGGGGAGGGCGGGCCTTTTCAACGCTCCTCAAAGTTCCTTTAATTCAGTGGATCTGAGGATAAATATAATTACCCCAAGTAAAACTAAAAAAATGTAAGAATTTAACTAAATCTCCTTAATTGTCCCTGCAGTGAGTCCTGAACCTCTGGGCTCACTACTCCTAGCTGCTTGGAGACTGAGATACTGGAGCAAGGAGGCGGTCCCTCTGCTATTTATACCAGGATCATCGAAAAGATGACGTACTCAGTCTCCAAAGCTGCAAGAAGAGATGCAAGACCCAGATGTTCGGGACAAGACTGGAGGGACGATAAGGAATGTATGAATTTCTTTTCGTGTGTCAGCTGGGAGGATATATGTGTGTGTTGGAGAGGGAGAGGGGGAGGGGAGGTGGCAGGTGTAGGTGTTTGTGTGACACAGAGACTCGGAATGAAGACTGAAACCACTGCAGGTTTCTTATGCCCAACCTTTCACTAAACTATACAGTGCATATGAGCTGTTTTCACTGAAGGGAGTGTGTTGCTGCTTCTAGGGGATGAGGTGTGCATGTGATGTGCTATTTGTGTGGGTAGGTTTGATGCAAAGAACAAAACCATTACAGACTGCCTCAGGCTTTAATATGACTTTTACAGAATCTGACCACTACTACTATTATTACTATTAATCATTTATATAGTGCTACAAGGCGTACGCACTATACACATTGTCCCTGCTCATTAGAGCTTACAGTCGAATCAAGGCAGACTATACAATAGCTGAGAATATAGGTACAAATAGGGAAGGGTAAGGCAAACAGGGGATCAGGATCCAAAAGCAGCCTGAAAGAGGTGAGCCTTTAGCATGGATTTGAAAAGGGGCAGAGATGAAGCCCGACGTACAGACTCAGGTAGTTTGTTCCAGGCATAAAGAGCAGCAAGGTGAAAGGATCGAAGTCTGGAGTTGGCAGTGGAAGAAAAGGGCAAAGAGAGGAGGTGGCCAGTGGAGGAGCGGAGGTCCCGAGGAGGGGTGCAGGGAGAGAGGAGCAGTAGAATGAATGCACCTGATTCAGTAGAGTATGTGTACTGTAGGCGCGTGTGGGGAAGGATGCCCACAGTGGGTGTAGGTTTTCTGTGGGGAAGGGTTGTGTGTACATGTTTATATGGGGGATGTGTGTAGTGTGTATGTATTTAGGTGTTTCTGTATGGAGAGATGGGAGTGTGCATGTGTTTTATGTAGAGGGGTGATTGTGGTGGTGTGTGTATGTTTGTATGTGTTTCTACAGGGAGGGATATAAGCAGCTAGTTCGTGGCATTACCCGCGTTTGCCAAACAGGTGCCTACAGGCTCTGTCCCGGCGGTGGCAGCACTTGCAGTCAGCAAAGCCCCTGAAATGTTGACGGCATCAGGGACAACTGCCAATGCCACAATCCTCCGAATGTCCTCAACGTTTGCTTCCGATCAGTGCCGCTGCCACCAGGAGAGAGCTTGTCCTCACAGTTCGGCGAACACGGGGAACTGTAAGAAACCGGCTGGATCCCACACTCGATATATGTGGTTGGGGTGGGTGTGTATGTGTAGTTAATTCTAAGGGGCAGAGGATCACCCTTTCTACTGGTTGTGTCATGTATATTTGCACTCACACACTGACTTCAGTACGTAAACTGTGGATATTTCCATTTCTGTTTTCTACTTATATATCAAGAAAGTGTCCTATCTACAGATAATTAGAGCTTCTAGACCTACGTATTTATAAATTAGAAATTTAGGAGGGAGGCATATTCAAAACGTTTTAGCCGGTTAGCAGACCTTCTAAGTGGCTAAAATGTACTGATCCCACACACGTATCTCCCTTCCCTGCTGCCACGCCCCTGAATTTTGGGACATTCCACTCTGGACAACCTAGATTCTTCCTGGATGCCCCTTCTAAAATACCATTTTTAGGTTTTTTTGCATCAAGGTGTTTATTGGTTAAAACCTAAAATAAAAAGCCCTGCACATAAATATTATGGTGACTGTTAAGGAAGGTGAAAAGACTGGAACTCTTGCAGGTGATCACGTTCTGTGGCTGGCAGCTGGGATCCTTAGCAGTGTGCACAAGATAACCCGACAGGATGCATGAGCTAGATCAGTGGTTCTCACCCCAGGTCTGGGACCCCCAGGCCAGTCAGGTTTTCAGGGTATCCACAATGAATATTTATTTTATTTATTTATTGGTTTTTATATACCACGCTATTACAGATCAGTGCGGTTTACATTAAACATATGAACATGCTTTACAGGTAACATCTGAGCATGGTTTACATATAACATAATTAAAGTTCCATGGTTTACATAGAATTTACATATAATGCATGAGACGATCTGCACACAATGGAAGCAGTGCGTGCAGATCTCTCTCATGTATATTCATTGTGGATATCCTGAAAACCTGACTGGCCTGGGGGTCCCAGAGGACTTGGTTGAGAACCACTGAGCTAAATGGTCTTTTTCAGCTGTCATTTACTATATAAAATGTTTATCTTTTCTAAATTTCAAATATAGGTGTCTAATTTTGACCAGCACACACCTGCTTCGGAAAACAACAATGTATGACCTACTCAAAAAGACAGACCGAAAAAAAATAATGCAAAGCATTGATTCATGCATCCCAGACAGGGCTGGTGCGACTATTAGGTAAACTAGGCCACTGCCTAGAGCGCCAATGGTCCAGGGGCAGTCCATTGCCACCATTGCTGACCATCCTCTGGGGTCCACAGTGGCAGCAATGGCTTCAAATAGTTCCATGGCACTTACCTTAAAACTTCAATGACGTGGGGCTGTTTGACTTCTGCCCCCTCTGACACCCGATGTCATCTTCCTGTTTGAGGCCATTGCTATCACTATGGGTCCCAAAAAGGGGTGGCAGTAGTGGCAATCAGGACCTGAGAGAGGGAGGGGGTACAGGGGATGAGGGTCTCTTAGGGCAGCTCATCTCCTTGCATTAATCTTGGTGCACCATAAAGAGGAACTGTCAGGGAACCAATCCACCAATGCAACATCACATTTTAAACACACACACCAATAACCCAAGAAATTTGAGGAGCAGCACAGCAGGGAGCAAACAAAGTTAACCGCATTTAGGCTTGAATGATTATGAAGGACCCGGAAGTGGGACCTGTGGTGTTGGAACCTTATTCTGTACAAAATTCTGCAAGTGAGCTGAGTCAGTCAAAACATATTTGTTACCCTCCAAAATTATAGTACATAAACAAGGCAATTTTAAACAACTATCGCTTGCTTCATGGCCAAAAATAGTTTCCGTCTCCCTAGAGATGTCAGAAAATATAAATATTTTATGGCCCAGAAAGCTCACATCTTTATATCTAAAGTATGTCCTCAAAGTCCATAAATTATCTGGTTCCAAAGCAAAGATCACAAGTAAGGTTTCTCATGTAAGAATCTCAGCTTGAGACATTTCAAGAAGCCCAGTCACATCTAAAGCAGAAGTACCATTAACCCTAAGGCCAGAATCTGTGAAACAATGAACAGGAATACAGAAGGACCTGGCAAATGGAGGTACAGATTGATCAGGAACCTTCAGTATTTCAAGTGCTGAAGACAATGGTGATTCAGGAACGTTTAAAAATTCCAAGTTTAGTCTTCTAGTATAGTGCTCAAAATGTTCCAGTTTAACAAAAAGCACATTAGAGGATTCTAACAAAGTAACCTACTACTTCAGACCTACATCCTGGGTTTCAGTCTCTTGAAAACCAGAAATAAATTTTGAAAAAAGAGCATAATGAGAACTAAGGAAGCGCCAACCCAATAGAATCCAAAGTCTCCTTCAATGGCTTAGAGCGCAACACTCGCCTGTATGGCGGGAGATTTTCAATTACTCCTTCTGTCTCTCCTCATTTGGTTTGCAGAAGAATAGATATTCTGGCTGGTATGCCAGAGGGGGGCCACGTCAACTCTTCAGTGCCAGCAATACGCCCCCTGCTCCTGATTCAGGATCTTCGGTATCTGTGTTCTTCACAGGACGCTTCTCTTGGCAATGTACACTGGGTGAATACAAGCTACTTGGTCTATTTCATTGAACGTATTACTACACTTGCTATTAGATCGTTCAACATGAAAAATGTGTTGTAAGCTAGAATGTTACTTCAGCACACTTCTAACGGGTCTTCAATCCTTTTTCATTCCTATTTTCTTTCAACTTTCATCTCAAATCGTTTTCTTTATTGAAAAATCTTCTTCTTTTTTTAAAAAACTCAGTGTCACAAACCCTAGTGCTTAAAACTTCAATATATAACTTTATTAGAGGACTTTCTTTTAAAAATCTTCACCCCTATGTTCAATTTTATACAACAGATCTCTGAGATCTGTTGTATAAAATTGAACATAGGGGTGAAGATTTTTAAAAGAAAGTCCTCTAATAAAGTTATATATTGAAGTTTTAAGCACTAGGGTTTGTGACACTGAGTTTTTTAAAAAAAAGAAGAAGATTTTTCAATAAAGAAAACGATTTGAGATGAAAGTTGAAAGAAAATAGGAATGAAAAAGGATTGAAGACCCGTTAGAAGTGTGCTGAAGTAACATTCTAGCTTACAACACATTTTTCATGTTGAACGATCTAATAGCAAGTGAATGTACACTGGGTGGCACCTACCAGTCCCAATGCTAGAAGCATCATCTCCGGAGCTTCATGTTAACCCAGCTGTTCAGGGATGGAGCGGTCATTTGCGGTTAGAGATTTATCTGGACCTTGCTGAACTGTGGATCTCATGCCTTGCCCAGACCGGATACTTGCAGCAATGTCATGCTGAAGCCCGGGAACTGTTCCAGCTTAGTCTGCACTTTTGGAGGCTTCTGCAAGACCTCCATGGGTTAACGATGACCCTTGCTCTTCCCCATGGAAGAGAAAGCCTTCAGAAATTAGAGCAGACCTCAGAGCTGAAGGCTAATTTCTGTTCCCTGTAAAATAGTTATCTCCAAGTTATAATGCCCTGTTCAATGTAATTTCAGTTTGTTCAATGTAAACCGCACTGATGCAGAATAGCGCGGTATATAAGAGAATGTAAAAAAAAATGACCGCTCCATCCCTGAACTTGCACCCATCTGTGACAACAAAGATTTTGAAAGCAAATGTCATGTAATTCTTTATTTTTCAAAAACTGTGCCTTGCCTTTGAAAGCTGAATAAATGAATGACATGACTGTGAATTGTGGCATGTGCAGAGTTTGCTGCCACTATAATATATTCTCATAGCTTCCGTGTTTTAAGGCAGCTTCATTGAGCAGTTACCACTGTACGTACAGGTCCATTAAAGAGGAAGTCCAAACTCTGAAGTCAAGGCGTCTTACTCTCCAGCCTGCTGAAAACACATAATGGAATGGACAATCATTTTAGGTCCGAGTCCACTGACAGCTAGCTTACCTTGAAGAGGGCTCACTAATTTCTAATGGGAGCATCCATTTTGAACTCGTGGCAGCAGAACAATGATGTTGAGACGTTCTTTACACTATGGGAACCAGAGGGCAGTGTGACATCAATGACTGCTGTGTCCCAAGCAGCATCGGAGAGTTCCTCTCACTACAGCAGAGATCACAAGCTGCTGGAATCTAAAGGCCATTGTACAGCAACGGAGTACGGTCTCCTGGCTAGAAAATCAGCCGTCTGACGTTTCCTCTCTAAGAATCCCAGGTTCTCTGTATTTCAGCTGGAAAGGTGATGAATAGCTGTTAGTGGATAACTTAGCTTCCTGTTGTATTAACTGTATAAAGATTCCCTTGCCGCAAGTCTTTTGACACCTACAGATCAAGAGATCATCTTTGATCCTGCCTGAGACTCTGTCATTAGCGGCATATTATTGTACGGCTTTCAGTTTTGAGTCCATAATTACAATGGTATCTACGTGTATTCTAAATCCTCCAAAGTATAACCGGAAAGTGGTTTGAACAGCAGGCAGAAAACCAGGATTGAAATCCCACTCTCCGCACTATCATTTCTTGTGGCCTTGGGCAAGTTGCTTTTGTTCTGGTTGCCACTTTGCTTCTAAGCTCTTTGGAAAAGGGACTTATCACTCCTTAAGAAAAACTGAAAACCAGCTTCATTGAAAATCAGAAAGACAGTCTAGAAATGCAGATATTATCATTATTAGGTCACCAATCCAGAAATAGCATTGGCTGAATGGCTCTGGTGTTTTAGATCCATCAATCACTCTGCTCAACGATTACCCTAATTAGTTTGCTATTTAGCAAGCATGGCAAGTGATGTTGTCTTACCATAAAGTCGTTATAAGTGGTGGCATAAACCATAATCCCACTAGTACAAAATATGCTGCTAGCCATTGTATCAGAGTGGTTTACAAATAAAATGAGGAATTCTTCAAAGAGACCATAAAGAGAGCAGGGACAGTTACAATAGCAGGACTAAGGAAAACAGGAAAGGGAGGTATGGCGGCTGCTTCAACCCCCAGCCATGCCAAAGAGCTGGTTATAGGCAAGTTCAAAAAAGGAAGTCTTTAGCCCTTTGTTAAACTTATTAGGAAATGATTCTTTTCGAAGGTATAATGGGAGAGAATTCCACAATCGTGGAGCCAGGACATGGAAGGCTGAGGAACAGATGGATTCTGGTCTAGCTGTGCATGTGGTTGGAACTACTAATAGATGGGTGTTTAATGAACATAGAGTGCGACTGGGCAAGTAGACAATTAAATGACTAGTCAAGTACAGAAGGATGCCTGTGTAGAATGCTTTGTGAGCTATGGTCAATATCTTGAATTTTATCATAGGAAATGGGAAGCCAATGGTTTCTCTTTAGTAGAGGGGTAACATTCAAATTTTGAGCTTTCTCGAGGTAAAGCTAGCTTTCCATTGACTCTGAGCTAACATAACTGTGCACCAGACTGGATAGTAAGCCACCTTGACTTCTGAACACAGACTTCTTTAATGGTAAATGTTCAATAAAACTGCCTGAAAACAGGGAAGAGATGTATGTAGACAGCGTACTGCAAGAGCAGGGTCCGAGACAAGTCAAAAAGCACAGTCCTAGGCGCTGTCACAGGGCATAGTGTTTAATCTTCATACTAAGTATTAATTGGCAGGGTTTACAGCCACATAACACCCCAAGATTTCAACAGGGCTGCTCAAAAGATGATGTCAGGCTTGGACACTTTGGGGATTATTTCCGAAGCTTTTCCATGTGGAAAATCCACATTTCCACATGTAAATGGCATCCACACGTAAATGGCGATTTTAGAAAGGGCTAAATTTACAAGTTAATGTTTATAATTGGTTGAAATTGCAAGGGGTTGTGTCATGGGCATGGCTAAGACATATGACGGGTCAAAAATCTATATGTGCATTCTCCATTTTATATGGGCAATACAAGTGTATGCACAAAGTTGTTCGAGTCAGGCACTCGTTCTAGCCAGCCCTTTATAGGAGGGATTAAGGGGGTTATCATGCTTCACCCCTTGTTGTCTATTCCCCCTCCAAATTGAAATGAATTAGAGATAGCAGCGTCTGCAGTTAATAGGAGGCATTTAAACATGCAGGTTTGCAAAATACCAACTTACACATATAAGTTTTATACATGTAAGTTGCCAGGTTGTCTCCGTTGATTTTTCCCGCATGTAGAGTTGTGTCAGCAAATTCACCTGTGCTCGTCCACATCCTCATCTGCATTTTAGAAAAGGCTTCACGTTTGATAGGCCCTTCTCTAAAACACCGCCAGAATTGTGCACATTCAAACCTGGACATCCCAATTCTAATCTCCATGTACTATCTGCCTTCACAGTCTCCGTGTGCATGTCGAGAAGGTGGAGTAGGTGTACAGCAAGAGATGGAGGGATATGTAAACAGAAAGCAGGAGAGCTGAATGTAAAGCCAGCTGGTGGAGGTGCCCGCTGATCTACCCATTCAGTGAAATGCACCACTCTTAAACAACTTACTTTAAACACAATTCCTAAAAGCTACCGAGTATTTGAACTGTCATTAAATTTGCAGATCTACAGTACAAAAAGTACTTAAAACCCTTTCTGAGGCACAAAATGATACCATTCAGGTTAGCAGAATTCCAGTAATTATAGTAACGAGAGTGACCATAATGGACACAATTACAGCCCATGCCCACAATGGGAGTTTAATTAGTCTGTAGTGTGACCACACATGCCCACCAAACCCTCTCATTTCTACAGTCACTTATCAATGAAGAAGGGCTTGGAAGGACTGTAAGATAATTATATATGCACCCTGCAGTTCAAAGAACAAAACCTCATCTCACCTCAGTAACATTTACTCAGGTTACACAGCCTTTATGCATGCCCTCTGAAACCACAAATGGATGCACAGCACATGCCAAGGATTGCAGAGATTTTTTAACACAGGAATTATAAAGGCACAACTAATCACAATCCTCACAGTTCATATTCAACCCCCTTAACTGTGGTCTTGCATCGATCTGTGGAAGGCATCCCTAGAGTTCTCCTGGAGCAAACACATGGGCCTCTCCCACTATTTGAGTGTCAAAGCAAGAGGAATGCTGATTATAACTGTTCCAGATACGGTGGTCTGTTAGGAGGATACAGTAAACAGCAGGGACAGTACCACGCAGCATGAATAAACAGAATAACAGCTCTGGAATAACACATGAGGGATCTACTGGGCAGAGCCAGGTGAGGGAATACCACCTAGAATCCTCATTCCTAAAAAATAAAAGGATAGTGCTGGGTGAACAGCTATTAGGTAATTAGTGCGTACTCGCTTCCCCCTGCATGGCCATAGCCTGGTGAATCATTAGCCCCCAGACTTCCACAAATAGTGGCTTTGTCCCAGCTAGAGATGCCAGATTTTCTGCAGTGACCACAGTTTATGCTGCCATAGTGCATTGAGCCATGTTGATTGCTCACTGTAGGACTGATTTACAACCACTGGAGCTTCAAAAGCTTTTCCTTCAGCTTCCACTAGGGGGAGAAATTCCTCCAGGATTCCAGTCAGCACCAGGACTAGAAGTGGACTATACAGAAGGGGTAATTAGACTCCACACATAGAGTTAAAAATACACCAGAAAAAAAGACAGTGACAAACACAAGCACAGTATTACTTTCATATTTTGGGATCGAGAGATGTAGCCTAAAGAGCAACTCATAACAATACATTTGTTGACTTGATTTAATTATGTGCCTTTCATGTCATCTGTGTCTCAGATACACAGGAAGATAAAATGCCCTCTCCAAGGTCACACTGAGAGTAAATCACTAAAAAGAATTTTGAACTCATGCCCCACGACTGCTGAATCATAATCCAGTGCACCAACCACTAGACACTACCTCCACACATCTGATAAATGTTTTGCTTAAACACAATATTTATTAGTTGTGCCATCCATATAGGGAGTAATCCACGAAACAAGGAAAGGGGGTTTGGATTTAGCTCATGTCTTTTTCAGCAGTAGCTGAAGGTGAATTACATTCAGGTACAGTAGGTATTTTTCCCTCTCTGGAAGGCTTAGAATCTAGGCTTGTAGCAGAGGCAACTCCAGGCAGAACATCACAACGTCTGATGCCTCAGCCCCCGCAATACAAACCACAACCCGGATATCCTCATCGGGCTGAAAACAACTGATCTCCAATCCACCCAGCTAACACCACCTGGCCGAAAGATACAGCATCACCACCACCTGGCGAGGCCTTACAGCACCATGCAGACCCTCACTTGTCAGATGTTCTATGGATACAGATCTGCAACAAGAACAGCCTCCAGAAGGTAGTCCCACCAGTACAAACAACACTGACCCTCGACCACCATACACACACAGCTAATCCCGAACCTCTGGAATACCACCACACAACATGCTCACTATATACCCACTGCTATACATGCCGCTGGCACTCCTACTACTCACCACTGCACATAGACCTCACACTACCTCAACACCCCTACTATGGTCCACCAACTAACCACCCAAATGCTTATACCTCTCTCCTGCTACACATACCAACCCCCCCGACACATAATATACATAAAGAACTCCACCCCCACACTACTCCAACCTCACCCATATCTCCACACACACACATACACCACACTATGCTCTAATAAACTCCCGCTCAAACCAGAACAAAACCCAGGTCATCAGAGGCCTCCTAGTATCCCATAACATAGACATACTTTGAATAACTGAGCCATGGATCACAGAAACAGACAACGTACTACTGAATCAACTCACACCAAGCGGATACACCTTATATCAATGCCCAAGAACTCACAAAGGCGGCGGTGTGATGATCCTAGTCAGAAAAAAACTCAATTTCCAATGTCATGCAAATGAAAGCACCAAAGAATCCAGTTACCATCTGCCTCATATACAGGACACCTACCTCCAACACCAATGACCTATCATTAATCCTAGACACAATAACAGCTGCATCAAAAACCAGAAAGGACCTCCTGGATCTAGGAAATTAACTTCCTCTCACTGCGCCAGAACCACGCGCATTCTGTCATCCAAGCAATGTCTGCAATGGACTTAACGCAACTCATTAACAGTCCCACACACACAAAAGGCAACACCTTGGTCCTAATCTTCTTCAATGACCATAATGCCCAGTCGAGCCCCTTTCACTCTATGCAGGCCTACCCAGTCCCATGGTCTGACCATAAACTCATCAAGTTCTCCCTTCCACAGAACATCATCAGGAAAAATCACAACCAGTGCTCATCAACAAGAAGGTTCAAATCTTTCAACAAGGAAAATTTCATCCAAGACACCCTCACACAACTATATGAAGACTCCACTGACCTGAATATCCTCATTGAGAATTGGAACAACATTACCAGAAACATAGCCGTCGCCTCCAACACTACCACACACACACACACACACACACACTAAGCAACCTATGACTGACTGGTACACTCCAACCCTCCGCAACCTGAAATGGCAACTTCGTAAACATGAAAGAAAATGGCACAAAACTAAACCTTGGGCTAGCCACTTAAGCCTCCATTGTCTCAGGTTCAAAAACATAGATTGTGAGCCCTTCAGGAACAAGGGAAATATATATACAATACCTGAATGTACACCGCTTTGACTTGTAGAAAAGCGGTATATAAGCCTAGCTAAACAAACACAATGAAGACAAACTACAATATCTACAGTTGATGAAAGACTACCACACCGCAACAGAAAAAGTCAGATGTGAACACCACACCAAACTACTAAATTCTGCAATCAGCTGACCAAGAGAGCTCTTCAACATCGTAAAACACCTGACTAAAACACCATCCACCGAAAACCAAGAAATCATGCTCACCCCCCAACAACTAGCTCAACACTACAAACAACTTCATTCTCACCTCCCACCCAGTACTGAAGAGAACCACCCAGATCCCTGGATCTCCTTCAAAAAAATGACTGAAAGCCAAATCGAAAACATCATAAGTTCTCTAAACACAACAACTTCCCCCCTGGATCTCTGCCCTATATCATGGATTAAGGTGATCAAAAAGGAACCATATTGACAAACACAACCTACTAGACCCTCAGCAACATGGGTTTCACCCGCATCACAGAGTGGAAACATTACTAACTACCTTGATAAATATACTAACTCAAGGTATGCAGTGAGCCAATCCTATTAATCTTCTTGGGCATCTCTTCAGCCTTTGACACTGTAAACCACCAAATATTACTGCAACGTCTCCACACCAATGGAATCCAAGCACTGTACTCAAATGATTCACATCCTACCTCACCGATAGACACAAGCAGATAAAGATAGGAAACAACACTTCCACCCCATATAAGCAATCACAAGGATTCACCCTCTCCACAATACTCTTCAACTTCTACCTGTGACACTCAGCACAATTATAAGATCACACAAACTAAATGTTCACACCTACGCCGATGATATTATGATATACAGACCAATTAACATAAACCAACCCATTCTATCCAACCACCAAGAATGCTCCACAGGCTGGCTAAGTGACAACAACCTGCAAATTAACTACAACAAGATGGAGGCCCTCTGCATAATGAGGGACACCACATTTGCCCCCCCCCCTCTACAATAAGACTGACAACACTACAATTAAAATCAAGACTGAGGTCAGATACCTTGGGGTCACCCTTGATCAACACCTAACATTCAAAACCCACATAAACAAAATCACCCGAACAGTTTACTACAACGCAAAGACATTCCAGTGCCTCCAAGCACTCCTCAGACCAGAAGACGTCTGTACTGTATTACAAGGCTCAATAATACTGCACCTGGATTACTGCAACGCCATCCTCCAAGGACTACTACAATCCTCACTTCTACCACTCCAAACAGCTCTCCACCCGACAGCCAGAACCCTACAAGCAGTAGCAAGAAAATATCACATTACCCCAATACTCAAACAGCTCCACTGGCTACCACTACTATTTATTATTTTATTTAACAGTTTTTATATGCTGCTTTATCATTTCAATCAAAGCAGTTTACATTGAAATTTAAACTTGGTAATGTACATTAAATAGGGACATTGATAACTTGGATTTTTCTGAGGCAATGGAGGGTTAAGTGACTTGCCCAAGGCCACAAGGAGTACTAGTGGGAATTGAACCCTGGTCTCTGGGTTCCCAAGCCAGTGTTCTTAACCATTAGGCTACTCCTCTGCTTTTTTTTTTTTATAGTGCCAGCAAGTCAGTGTTGACTCATAGTGACCCAACTACTGCTGGGCTTTCTTAGCAATGTATCACTGGAAGTAGATTGACAGCCTTTTCTTCTGAGGCAATAGAGGGTAAAGTGACTTGCTCAAGGAGTGCCAGTGGGAATCAAACCCTTGATCTTCTGGGTACTAGGCAGTTGCACTAACCACTAGGCTACTCCTGCACTTTGTGAGTTAGTATGATGGTTTTGTATGTTATACAAAGCTGTATAACATACAAAACCATCATGCTAACTCACAAAGCAATCCAAGCAGATCCCCTCCTGCCTCGCATACCTCCACACTCTTCTTCAGCCCTCCCAACCACACAGATCTAGACAGACCTCTATAATGAACACCCTCATCATCCCCCATATCAGAACCAAATCCAATCAGCAAGCATGTAAAAGAGACTTCCAACATATGCACCCCCCACATGGAACAGGCTACCAGACCAGCTCAGAAATATCCCTGACCTCAAGACATTCAGAAAGCATTTAATAACTCACACAGAACACTTCAACCCAAGCACATAACCCCCCTCCCCACTCAGAAAGAACATAGCACAATGTCTACCATAATGTTGTATATAGTCAGATATATATACTATATATAGTTAAGAGCCCTAAGGTTTATAATTGCATGTTGTATATAGTTTTGATGCCACTGTTATAATTTATTTTGAATTTGTTCCATGTAAACTGTCTTGACCTGTGAAAGGCAGTATATAAATACAGCTAAATAAATAGAGGGTGTAATGACTTGCTCGAGGATATAACCAGCAGCAGTGGGATTTGAACCCTGGTTTCCATGGCTATGTTGTTTTGGCCACCAGGTACTTCCAAACTATGTTTTAACGCAATACGGTTGAGTGCACGTCTCAAGGTCACATGGTGAGCATGCATGGGGGGCTCTGGTGTTTCAGCCCTATCTTGTACCACCAGCTCCAACAACTGATTGATGTACTTGGTGTTTTTGGATGGGTTTTGCTTCCTTCTAACATTTGAAAAACTCTCACTTTGTAGGAGAGCTCCACAGATGACGAGTGGGCAATTCCTAGAGGTCTTCTTATGAGGTTCCTCAAACTGAACCTGAACTCCAGGTATATTATGTGCACATTCATGCACTGGGTTCCGGATTCCCTAATGGAAATAGTGAGAGGCTTGTTTTGGAAGAATATGCATCACTTCTGAGCTCCTCTGTAAATGGCAATGCACTTAACATTGTATTTATTTATTTATTTACTTATTTGTTTATTTAACGGGTCTTCTATACCGCATTTCTTAAATTCACAGCTGTTTACATCAAACACAAATGGATACATTAAACAGGGAATGTTAACTTGGAGTGTCTTGATTCTTTGTTGTAGAAAATAAGGTTAGGTTCAGTTGGGGACTTTGGGGTCTATAAAATAATGAGTGGAGTGGAACAGGTAAACGTAGTTGGTTGTTTACTCCTTTAAAAAGAAGACAGACTAGGGGACATGCAATGAAGCTATAACGCAGCACATTTAAGACTAATTCGAGAAAATCATTTTTTCACTCAATACATAATCAAACTTTAGAATTTGTTGCTGGAGGATATAATCAAAGCTATTAGTGTAGCAGAGTTTAAAAGAGGTTTGGACAAGTTCCTGGAAGAAACCTCTATAAACCATTATTAAATTGGACTGGGGAAATCCACTGTTTACCCCTGGGATAAGGAGCATGGAATCTGTCTACCTTTTGGGAACCTGACAGGTACTTGTGACCTGGATTGGCCACTCTTGGAAAGAGAATACTGGACTTGATGAATCTTTGGTCTGACCCATTATTGGATATCTTATGTTCTTATTTATTTATTTATTTATTTAATAGCTTTTATATACCGCGCTATTTAGTATCAGAGCGGTTTACAAGGAACATTTACAAACAAGCAACTTTTCAGAGAACGAATAAAGAACAGGCATAAAACATCAGAACCAGTAACTTAACTTTAACAGGCAAGAACAACATTTCTTGGTATCAAGGGAGGACACTAAATATCAAGTAAAAGGGTAAACTAAAAAGGGAAAGGGTGGAGGGAGAAGAGGGGTGGGGTATGGAAAGAGAGGGGAAGGGGGGAGGAGGGAGAACAACGTGCAGCATCAAATTCTTTGGTCGGCATTAAGAGTGCCCTTCTATGTTGACAGCATTATGGGAGAGCTTCGTTACGTTATGTGGTCATAAGCCAGCTGGAAGAGATGGGTCTTTAAAGCCTTCCTGAAAGTAGAGAGGTCGCTGATGGTTCGGACTAAGGCAGGGAGAGCATTACAAAGTGTTGGGGCGTATAAGGAAAAGGTTCGGTTCGTGGCAGCTTTAGAGCAAGTCCTTGTGATAGCAGGCGAGACCAGGGTATTTTTCATATTGAATCTTCGTGTTCGATTGTCTGCGGTTAGTTGAACAATAGATGACAAAGAGGAAGCGGATAAACTGTAGATAATCTTGAATGTGAGAAGAAGAGCTTTATAAGTCAGACGGCTGGAAATGGGGAGCCAGTGTAGTTGCATCAGGCTGGGTGAGATGTGCTCATACCTAGAGACACCCTGGAGTGATCGGACAGCAGTATTCATGGCCAGTTGGAGTGCTTGGATGATATATTTAGGGGTGCCATGAAGAATAATGTTTGCGTAGTCAAAATGCGGGAGGATGAGAGCTTGGAAGACTGAACGAAAATCTGAGGGGTCGAGTAGCGGGCGTAAGTGATGAAGGGTCCTTATCTTCTGGTAGACAGCCTTGGAAACATTACGTATGTGGGTAGACATGGACAATTGTTGGTCAAGGGTTACCCCCGGGTAGCGAACTTCAGACTTAGTGATGAGTTCAACATCTCTCACTCGTAGAGAGGATGGTGGGGTAAAAGATTGGTCTCTAGAAATAAATAAGACCTCAGTCTTCTTGCAATTGACCTTCAGGTTTTGTGTAGAGAGCCAATCAGAGACAGCAATGAAACATTCCAAGATGACTGAAAAGTCAGGGCTGTCAGTGGGGAAGGTGGTATAGAGTAAAACATCATCTACATAGATGCAATATAGAATGTTGAAGGACTTGATAATTGAACAGCAGGGCTGATAGCGATGGACCTTGTGGGACTCCTTGTGATTGCTGGAAGATGCTTGAAGATTGTGTTCTCAGTCTGACCTGTTACCGGCGATCCATCAAATAGGATCTAAACCAGTTGAGGACAGAGTTCCGAATACCCTTCTGCTGTAAGCAGCCTAGGAGAAGGCTGTGGCTGATGGAGTTGAAGGCAGTGGTGATATCCAGGAAGATTAGGATGAATCCCTGCCTCTTCTTATCTATGCCAGAACAGATCCTATCCAGGAGAGTTACAAAGAGAGTTTCCACTCCATGCTGAAGACGGAATCTGTGCTGTTGTGGATCAAGAGGGGCATGGAGGTCGATCTGGTCTTGGACCTGTTGCTGGACAATCTTTTCTAAGATCTTGGTAAGGAAGGGTAGGCTAGAGATAGGTCAGTATGAACTGATCTCAGATGGGTTTGATTTATTGTTTTTTAGCAGGGGTTTGATGGAGGCAGATTTAAGGGATACTGGTAGAGAATCTGTAGAAAAGGATAGGTGAACTATTCTGGAGATAGTTGAACTTAGGTTGGATCTCGCCTGTTTGATCCAGAAGGCAGGTCAAGGGTCAGCTGGTGAGGTAGAGGTGTTGATTGTATTGATGATGTTTTCCACTTGTTCCGCCAAGTAAGAGTAGAAGGAGTCATGAGTAGGTATAGGCAAGCCACCAGAGAGGGGTGGTTCAGATAGGAGATCTTCTTCATCGAGATTAACTGAGAGTGAGGTAATCAAATTTGTTTTATTCTGGAAGTGGGAGGCAAAATCGGCGAGGCTAGGGGTAATTGCTGGTAAATTCTTGGCAGCATCATTTGTAAGAGATCTAACAATACTGAATAGCTCACGAGGCTTGTTAAGTGAGCACATAAGAGTGTTAGTATGGTATTCCCTTCTCTTGAGATAAACTGCTTTTCGGTGTTCTTGAAGTTTAGACAGGTAGGCCACATGGTCGATATCATGTTTGGAATGCTGCCAGCATCGCTCCAACTTCCTGAGGAGCAATAAGGAATCTCGAAGATCGGTGGAGAACCATTTTGCTGTGTGCTTCCTCTTAGTGGGTTTAGTGGAGAGTGGTAGGAGTGAGGCTTGATGTAGGGTGTTATTCCATGTGTCTAGTAGCTCTACCAGATTGTTGGTATCCGAGTTGAGTTCTTCAAGAACATTCATGAGGAATGTCTCTTTATCAAAGGGTCTGAAGCGGCGTGTGGATGATGGAGGGTTGGAGTTGAGTGGCAGATTGTCAACTCCATTGTCTGTAGGAATATGGAAAAGTATGGTGTTATGGTCAGACCAGGGGACTGGGAGAACAAGAGGGGGGGGGGTAGTGGCTGGTCAGAGTATGGAGGGACGAGGGAGCAAAGATGAGGTCCAGGGTATTACCTGCTGCATGCATGGGTGTATGTATCAACTGATGAAAGTCAAGGGCTTTCATAGCATTGAGGAAGGCAGAGGAGTGTTTAGAAGGGAGGGCTGGAAGGTTGAAATCACCAAGGAGCCAGAGTGGATTGCATTTGGTATTCTTATTGCTATCACAAGCTACGTCAAGGATGGTTTACCTTTTGGTCAATTCCTGCGCCTTCGTCGCTTATGCCAGTCAATGTCAGATTTCAAAATACATGCTTCAGAGTTGCGCCAACGTCTATTAGATCGGGGGTATCCTGTACGGGTGGTGACCCGATCATACAGGAGGGCACTTTATACTCACCGGGAATGGTTATTAGACCCCCAGTATTTCTCATCGGAGTCTCCATCTAAGGATGCGGTGGTGGGAGTTTTACCTTTCACCACACGAAGTTCAGCTATAGTACAGATTTTGCGCTCCCACTGGTCCATGCTAAGTTTGCACACATGCTTTAATAAGCCTTTACGGCTGGCATTTTCACGGGGACCCAATTTAAATAATAAATTAGTGAAGACATCGTTGCCCTTGGATAGACCAGTACCATCAGGTTATGATGGGGGACATTCTCCGTGTAACAATTGTGTGTATTGTGAACAGACTCTTTCGGGTCTTTGTTGGCAACATCCTGGCATCCATCGTGAATTTGTCCGCCGTTGGAAGACTACATGCCTTACGTCTTTTGTAGTGTATTTTTTGAGCTGTTCGTGTGGGCTTTTGTATGTGGGGCGCACTACTCGTACTATGAGAAATCGATTGGCAGAACATGCTTCAAGAATTCGGAACAAAGTCCTATCGGCTCCAATGGTTGAGCATTGTGTTTCTAAGGCACATGGTTTTGATACATTGAAATGGACGGTCATCGATCACGTGCCCCTTGATCCGCGGGGAGGTGATCGTGAGTTGCGTTTGCAACGTTTGGAACAACGTTGGATATTCACCCTCAATTCCGTTCATCCTCATGGGCTGAATCGGGAAATTGAGTGGAACACCATTCTGTGACGTTGGCTTTGACGCGCCTAGTCAGTTCTGAGTTTCAACCAATAGTGGTGAGGATACCCCTGTCAGTGAGGTGTTCCTCCTCTGATTGGTTCATCCCTTGCTTAAAAGTCAGGTGTGATTTTTCTGCCATTTATTAATGATGATCCCAAGCCGTGAGGACGGCGTTTTTCTATTGCCTGAAAGAGAAGTCTTAAGCACTTGATACAGGGGTCCACCCGAAACATGCATGTCGTGCAACTTCATTCTTGGCAATTTTTTTTGGGAAAGGATTAAAACTTCATTGAAGATAAGTGACTGTTTAATACATTCATTGTTTTTTGGGGATGAAAAATATAATAAAAGGAGGTTACCGTCTGGTGGGGGTTGGTTATACAATTCCAGCCCTCCCCCGGTTGGCTCCGACAAAAATATACAAATATACATTAGTGGGATTTTGGTATGTCGGTGGAGGTGTTATGTTTAGTTTAATTTTCCACAGTGACTAGGGGTTTTTTAGGGCTGACGTCAAGGATGGTGGCAAGCTCTTCAGCACCTGTGGATGGTGAGCGATATAATAGGCAGGCAGAAAGGAACTTGAGATCCGAATACAGTCAAGGTTGGGTGCATTCTGGGAAGAGTTGCATTGGAAGTGGAGATTACTTCTGGCGATTATGAGGATACCGTCGCCTCTCCTATTTGCTCTCGGGCAGTTAAAGAGGTCATAGCCTGGTGGTAGGAGCAGATTGGTAAGGACGGTGTCTGTATCAGATAACCATGTCTCTGTGACAAAATGTAGATCCAAATCCCAATGCACAATGTTTATGTTTATGTTTATTTAGATTTGATATACCACTCAGGCCAGAGGCATTAGAGCGGTTTACAATGCAATATCATTCTAGGAAATAGGAAAAGAACGCCATTATATAATAGGACAGAATAGAGGACAGAGACAGTCAAACAGATAATAGAAGAAGAGGAACATGGAACAGCAGGTTACCACAAAATAGACTCACGTCAACCCAGTCCAAATCATCAGTGCAACTCTCAGCAACAGACGCCACGGACACACGCCAAAGGGCCCTCTAGCGAGGCCCTCAGGCGCGGGCCCACAAGGCGCGGGCGCGCCTCAGAAGCGGCGGTTTATATGCTGTTGAAGGGCCGCTGATAGACAGGTATGGGAGGTGAGGAGGAGCTCCTGCTCACTCCCTCCGAGAATGGCTGCTGTTCCCCAATTGCTTCACGCACCTCAGAAGCGGCGGTTTATATACTGTTGAAGGGCCGCTGATAGACAGGTACGGGAGGTGAGGAGGAGCTCCTGCTCACTCCCTCCGAGAATGGCTGCTGTTCCCCGATTGCTTCGCGCGCCTCAGAAGCGGCAGTTTATATGCTGTTGAAGGGCCGCTGATAGACAGGTACGGGAGGTGAGGAGGAGCTCCTGCTCACTCCCTTCGAGAATGGCTGCTGTTCCCCGATTGCTTCAGTAAGGTCAGTAAGGGCGGGCCATTTATTGAGAATGGAACATGCGTTTATGAGCATACAATTCAAGTGGTGAGGATGAGGAGGCTGCCTTCTGTGGGTTTCAGACAGAGGTTGGCAATAAATGTGGATGAGAGGTCGTTGATGCACAAAGGGATAGGATCTTCTGTAGTTGAAAGAGTCAGTATGGTGTAAGGGGGGAGTAGGCCATGGTGCTGTGAGTAGGATTCAGCCCAAGTGATGAATAGTGCCAAGAAAAACAAGGCCAGTGATAACATGTGATTCCAAGCCATTGTGCTGCAAAGAAGATTGCAGGGATCCTGGGGAGGCAATGACTTGAGGTGGAGCACCCAGGCAAGCTTAACAGAGCTTAGGGAATAGACTCAGTGAGCTGAGAAATGGAACAGCTCAGAGGTAGAGGTTTGGATAGTTGTGAGGGCACTACACTCACAGAGTTAATGAACAGTATGGAGGTGGATCAGAACAGGGAAGAGAGGGATAGAAACATAGAAACATGACGACAGAAAGGCCCATCTAGTCTGTCCTTCCATAACAACAACTTCAGAAAAGAAAAGGGCTGAGACTATTATTGCTGGAGGAGTGAGCAAAATGAATACAAGCTACCAGTTGGTACAGATATTTAGTAACAATAGCTCAAGCGCATTACAATGAAACAATACAGAGCTTTTAAGCTAGGCAGACTTACAGGTGTACCACCTTACATTCGCTGTCCATGTCAGATCGCCCAGAACAATATTATCTGGTGGAAGTCCCCGTGACTGGGGAGAGCATTATAGTGGAGTCTCAAGTCCACGCCTAAGGGCCAAGCCAAAGGGCCCTCAGGCGCGGGCCCGCCAGTGCGGGCACGCCGAGGGACGTCTTCACATTTAAAAGTGCAGGCTGGTGCTGGATTGGTCTCGGGGAGCTGATTGGGGAGGAGCAAGACTTCCCGCTCTACCCCCGACGCTGGAACAGCCCCCTGGATGGTCCAGAGCTGCTGCAGCAGAAGAGGAAGTTGCCGAGGGACGTCGTCACTTTTAAAAGTGCAGGCTATTTTAGTACTCAAACTATCAAACAAACACACAACATTGCACAGCACAATCCCAGAGAGTCCAGGAAACCTTATTCCTCCCCCCCCCCCCAAACCTTTTCCCAATATACAACAGCCCAGGAGAGTAAACCATCGTCAGAGACTCACCTACTAAAACCAGTCTTAGTAATAACAAGATTATAAACATGACACCTGAGAATGTAATGCCAATGGGATGACCCCACTCCCAAAACAAAAATGGGCCATATTGCCCGCTGTTCCCAGGTCTTGACCCTTCTGTGAAATACTTCAAGTTCAGAACGTCCAAGGACGATAGTAGCAGGTGGATACCAAGAAACTACAGAGGGAGAAGAGGAGGGGTGCTGTCAGAGATGTCTGGAATTGAAGAATAAGATTGAAGTGCTGAATGAATGAACATCTTATTTATCATAAATGTTTTCAAAGAGTCTATGCCTTCTCCAAAGAAAAGAATGAGAGGACCCATAGAAAGAGAGAGATGTCTGCTGGAGTTCTCATAATACAGAGCATCTCCTGTCCAAAGGCTGTATTTTGGGGATAGATCCAGAAAACAAGAGCAATACTCACTGTTACCTGACAGCCCTTTCACCAAGCTTTATCTGAGTGATCTCATAATATAATTTCGAGAAGGACATTGCTTTAGATAAATTATTTCAAATGTCAAAATCAATCAAGGTGCAATATTAATGTTTAGATTTTCATTTCATCTTTGACATTATAGTTCAGTGTAAGCAGAGCTTCTAGGAAGAGCACGTTCAAAACACGTGAGAAGTCTCCAAGGATCTGCAACACAGACTAAATTCTCCAGAGTACTATTAGCCTACATATGACAGGTAGCTAGCTGAAAAATAATGACCTAGGGGTTTTAGTTATTTATTTAGCTTACACCTTTTCATTAGGCAAGTTACATTAAGGAACCGTAGCTATCTCCTGTACCTGAGGCAATGGAGGTTCTGATTGTTAGGAGTATCAGTGGGATTTGAACTCGGGTTTTCCTGATTCTCAGCCCCACTGCTCATAGAACTAGGCCCCTCCTCCTCAAGTAGAGTAGTGAATGTCCAAATATTATTCAACCTTTTCTGTCCTATCAGATGCTTCACCCTATTGACATTACTTATAGCCCATCCTGCTAAACAAATTGAGCTCATGACCAAAAAAAAATCAAGAGGCCAGAATGACATCGTGGTTTGCTAGAATTCTTTGTGCCTGAGCCCATGCTTTAGTTTTCCATGGGACAACATATGGTAGCACTTCTGATTTCTGTGGGGTGCAGGGCTGGCCCAACCACTAGGAACACTAGGCTGTCGCTTAGGGTGACAACCTCTAGAGTGCAGCAAAGAGCAGGGCATTCAAAGCCAAACAATCAATTTTGACAGCCAGGGGGGAGAAAGGATTAAGGTCTGCCTAGGGCGCCAACACCTTGAACCAACTCTGGGGCTGGCCGGAGTAGGGAGGCAAAGGCTCTTTCCCATTTCCATATTTCACATATACCAGATGCTCACAAACAGAAGTTGAAAGCAACCAGGGCCAGTGCGAGGATACTGGGCACACTGGGCGACCCTTCAGCCATATAAATTGTAAGACTGGGCATCCAAATGGCAGATGAAATTTAATGTGGACAAGTGCAAAGTTATGCACCTAGGAAAGAACAACCCACACTATGGTTACACGATGCAAGGTTCCACACTGGGAACTACCACCCAGGAAAAAGATTTAGGAGTCATCGTGGATAAAACCCTACGCCCAGTGTGCAGGGCGGCCAAGAAAGCAAATAGAATGCTAGGTATCATAAGGAAAGGAATGGAAAATAAAACAAAGGATATTATAATGCCTCTGTATCGTTCCATGGTACGACCGCACCTTGAATATTGTGCGCAATTCTGGTCGCCATATCTTAAAAAGGATATAGCGTTATTAGAAAAGGTACAGAGACGAGCCACCAAAATGGTAAAGGGGATGGAAGGCTACTCCTATGAAGAGAGGCTAAGAAGGTTGGGGCTCTTCAACCTGGAAAAGAGACGGCTGAGGGGAGATATGATAGAAGTCTATAAATTAATGAATGGAGTGGAACGGGTAAAGGTAGATCGATTGTTTACATTATCAGAATATAGAAAGACTAGGGGACATGCAATGAAGCTACAGGGTAAACTATTTAAGACAAATAAGAGAAAATATTTTTTCACTCAACGTGTAATCAAACTCTGGAATTTGTTACCGGAGGATGTAGTAAAGGCTGTTAGTGTAGCTGGGTTTAAAAAAGGTTTGGACAAGTTCCTGGAGGAAAGGTCCATAAACCATTATTAAAAAGGGACCCAGGATATCAATGCTTGACCCAGTACAAGCATTGTGGAACCTGTGTCTCTTGGGGATAATGCTAGGTACATATGACCTAGATTGGCCACTGCTGTAAACAGGATACTGGGAATGATGGACCTTGGTCTGACCCAGTATGACATATCTTATGTTCTTATGTTCATTTGTTCTCCTCCGAGATTCTGATAATTAAACTCAATCATGACCATCCCAACCCTCTCCCTCTCCCTGTAAAAATACAGAATTGGACATCATACTTTTGAATATTTAACTTTGCTTTCTATATATCTGTATCCTATTTTCCCTGCAGGTAGAAGAATATGTAGATGGATCTTTGAGTTTTTGTGGCTGGCATGATCTGTTGTTTTGCTTTGATTGCCGCTGTTCCATGCTGCCCCTCAGAAGCTGCCGCCCTAGGTGACTGACTAGTCTTGCCTAATGGATGAGCCGGCCCTATTTGTCGATCTAGAACAGCAAATTCACCTCTGTCTCTCACTGCCTGCGGCATAATTAACCAAATATGCAAACTCTTCTTCCACAGAAAACCAAAGAGAGCACAAGCGAAGGAGTTTAACACCATTTGCAGGGCGAAGGCTGCGATCATCATAAAGAAGTAGAAATCATTGTGAGACTTTTCATTTTAAATCCATCACTCCTACGTAAAGGCAACAAAGGTAGATCCTGTCAAAATTCCTGATCTCTCCTGATAGACTTCAGGGGAATATGACTAAAGGGGGTTATTTCAAAAGCCCTATTTGTACTTTGGACGCCTTGAAACAGGCATAGATATGTCCAAAGCATGGAAACTTCTCCAGTTTAGAAACTGGGTCTGTGGGTGTCCCCAACGTGAGGACATCCAAGTCTGAATGGAGATGGGGCAGAGGTGTGATCAGGGTGTTTGCAAGAACTGCGACGTCCCCGCCTGATCTCAGAAACTTCCAACATCACTTCTAGGGTTATACCTCCTCCAAGCACGACCAGGTATCTGAAAAGTAATTGTTTTGTCAGGCAAACGTCTGGAGAGTGGGGATAATATCCCCTTTATTTTATTATACAATAATGAACGCTGATGGGGAATGGGAGCTCATGGTTCCATTTTGCTGCTCCATTGGACATCCCCTTATGCTAGCCTGCATGAGATGGATGTCCCCACGCCACACTTTCCTAAGGGGGACATCTGTGTGGTCACCAGCATGGATGTCCACGTGAGGGATGTCCTTGGCATGAAAATCAGCCGGTGAGATAGACATCGCAGGCATTTTTCTGCACGTTCCGCCCTGGACGTCTTGGATTTGGCTGGAACGTCATTTCTAAAATGCCATTTCACATATACTTTTCCTGCTGAGAATATTAATCTCAAAACATCTAAATAGCTAGGGCATTATTCTAGATTTCAGTTTGGTGAGCATGAAGGGATCAATGGCTTGGAAAACCAAAGGCAAAGGTCTCTGGAGATTGTGTGTGTGATATATATAGATATATATTCAAATCGCTCTTGTGCATATTCATTGTGGCTATGCTGAAAACCTGACTGGCTCGGTGTGTCATGAAGACTTGGTTGCGTATCCCTGGCCTAGAGTGAGATTTTCTATTCTAGATTATTAATCTCAATTCCAGGTGACCATGTGACATACTCTGCTAGAGGTTCAAACTATCACAATAGGATACAGCAGAGATTCATTATAGCTTTAGAGTGATATATGGCATTGAAAACCCAAGTGAGCACCATCTGCTCTGCTTGGGTTATTTGAGGGAGAACATACTCTAACCTAGTCTCTAGAACAGGGGTCTCCAAATCCAGTCCTGCAGGGCCGCAACCAGTCAGGTTTTCAGGCTATCCCTAATGAATATACCTGAGATATATTTGCATGAACTGCCCCCATTGTATGCCAATGTATCTCATGAATATTCATTAGGGACATCCTGAAACCAGGCTCGGTTGTGGCCCTCCATGACTGGAGTTTGACATCCTTGCTCTAGAAAGTTGACATAACTTTGATAGTAAGATGGGTCTATAGGAAGGGTAATTCCAAGGATCCTTGTTCTCTTCACGAAGAATAGAAATTACAGTTTCTGCATTGTGCCTGAGATAATATCCATCTCACCTATTTCTGTTAATAAAAAGAAGTGTGGATCAATGCAATTATCAGAAGTAGTTTCTGCTCACTGTCAGCAGGAATATTGTCTATTGCTTGGGATCTCTAAGGTTTCAAGCAACATCCTCAGTCTGGTATTAATCCTCTTCCAAGAATTCTTGTAGATTAATGCACTGAAGGGAAGAGGTAGACTCATCATAGTAACAAATATAGTAACATAATGGATGACGGCAGATAAAGACTGATATGGTCCACCCAGCCTGCCCAGTAGGGTTGCTTGGGCAGAGCCCACTATGTAGTGCAGGCTACTTTCCCCAGGCCTTTGATTTTCAACAATCCTTAGACACATAGCACTTGATTAAGTCCCTAGTCCACCATGAGACCAGCAATGCTGTCATTCAGTGTTCTTAGATTTTAGGAAGACTAACTTTGCCAAGATGTAGGAATAACTCAAGGAGTTGTTAGCTGGACTGGAAAAGCTGTGGATGAAGAAATGCAATGAGCAAAACTGAAAGAGGATATTTTTAGGGCAACAAACGTTTTGTTAGGAAAGTAAATAAATGTAAAAGGAAAAGGAGGTGGCTATAGTTCTCGAAAGAAGTAGTTGAAAAGGTAAGGAAAAAGAGGGTGGCCTTCATAAAATGCAAGAGATCACAGAAAGAGAAAGACAAGCAGCAATATTTGGAAAAGCTAAGAGAAGATGGGAAATTAATCAGGAAAGCAAAGCTGCAAATGGAATTTAAAAAAAAAAGCCAATTCCGTGAATTGGGGGATCAAAACATTTCTTAGATATGACATGAGAGGAAAGAGTGCAAAAGTCAGACTCAAAGGTGAAGGGGAGGAATATGTAGAAGCTGGTGATGAAGTAGACTTGCTTAACAAATATTTTTGTTTTGTGTTCACAGATGAAGGGCTGAGAGTGGGACCTCAGAAAATGAACACACATAGGAACTGAAGTGAGACAAATTTTGAATGATTTTCAGAAGGCTGTGTTCATGTGGAGCTATCTAAACTAAAGGTGATGGGGCTGGATGGGATACATCCGAGAATATTGAAGGAACTTAGGTTAGTTCTGGCAGCTCCACTGTCTGACCCAAAAGATTGGAGAATGGTGCATGTAGTACCTCTACACAAAAGCGAAAGTAAGGAGGAGGTTGGGAATTACAGGCTGGTTAGTCTGGTTTCTGTGGTAAATTAATGGAAATGCTTCAGCATCAGACCCATTCCCAAGCCCCAGCCCTTTCTTACACCCTCCCCCTTCTCAGCCCCCACTTCAGCCTCCAAATGTTTCGTTTTGCCATTTTTAGTCTCTTTACCAAGAACATTTGGAGGCCCTGCAAATAAAAAAAAATATCTTTACCATCAGACTCCTCTTTCCTCTGTATGTAGGCACATTGAAGAGAAAAAAAACCTACAGGTCTGCCAACAGACCCCGCATCTGGGGAGACTTGTATGCAATCTTGGATTTTGAACTGCCTTCCTATAATTAGGGAATTTGTAATCCCACCCCAAGTACTGTGGGTAACAGAGGGGGATGCCAGAAAGCCAGGCCCTATCTAGAATTTTCCTCCAGGCGTGAAGTGATGAGATAGCTTGGGGCCCGCAGCCAGAGCGCTTCTCACTCGCTACATCTAACATGGCGCTAGCCACACGGCCCAACATCAAAGCACTTATACGCTGCACTTGTGCATTCAGAAACATGAAACTGAGACAGTTAAATCGTCATGCTAGCACGGAGGTTGAACCTTAAATGGATTTGCTCCAATCTGATTCCTACCATGGTTGGTCCTGGCTAGACCCCAGTAACTTCGCTCCAACAGGCCAACTTAGGGCCAAAGCAGGTGCTCCAGTAACATTATAAAAGCCAGCCATCATGGCATACTGGTAACTCCGCTCACACTGTACGAGTGACCATGCACCACTCAATAATAAAAAGACCCAAGTTACCACAGCCTGGAGTCTCGTAGAAGACAAAGAATCAGTAGCATTTTATTATTCTTTTTAAATTCTCTACAGGCAATACACCCCCCTTATTGCCTGCACCTGGGGAAGACCTGTCCTGGCCTTCATATGTCATTGGGGAACAGACTTAAAGATCTCAATATGTATCCTTTGGAAAGGGGAGCTATGATAGAGACGTTTAAATACCTCTGTGGCATCAATGCATAGGAAGCGAGCCTCTTTCAATTGAAAGAAAGCTCCGTAACTAGGGGGCATAACATGAAGTTGAAAGGGATGTTCTCAGGAGTATTGTGAGAAAATATTTCTTTATGGAAAGAGTGACAGACGTGTGGAATAGTTTCCCAGTGGAAGTGGTGGAGACAAAGACTGTATTTGAATTGAAGAAAGCATGGGACAAACACAGAGGATTTCTGTGGGGATTCTAGAGCGTTGTTAGTTGTATGGATGGACAGACTTAATAGGCCGTATGGCCTTTATTTGTCATCATTTTTCTCTGTTTCTATAGGGGTTGTACTTGCTGCGCAGTGCAGGTTACCGTCCCCATGGTTTCTTAAACAGTCCTTTCACATCTGTCTTGAGTTGAGGCGCTTCGTTCTTAGTTACCATCCTCTCGCCCTTCAAGGACGCTCTCTGCTTATCCCGCTCCATTTCTGAATTCCAGTAGTGTTTTGTTTCCCTCCTCTTTCTGGAGAGTATTCCAGGCGTCCCCCATCTTTCTGTGAAGACATATTTCCCGATGTTGCTTTTCATTCTACCTCCTTGTAGCCTCCTGTCATGTCCCATAGTTCTAGAGCTTCCCCTCATTTGAAAAAGGCTTCTTTGTTCTGTAATAATCTTCAGGTATTTAAAGGCTGCACCATACCTTCTCCGACTCTTCACCAGAATCTGCATGCAGCCTTTTGCAATACAATGGTAAGGTGAATTGAACCCCCCCCCCCCCCACCTAGTCTGTTCTCTGCATGAGGGCTCATCCTGGGATTCACCAATTCATCATCTCTCTGAAGTAGGCCTCCAATATAGACTGATAGCTCTACCACAGCATCAGACAATGCAACAGAGGAGAGAGGTTTTACTTCTATTCTGAAGCTGCCTAATATAGATTGTGCAATCGTTCCAGCTTAGCATTTTTCGCGGTCATGCCTTATGGAATAATTTAGTCCCTAAAAGAGGCAATTAGGTTAAAACAGAAATTCTGTCCTGGAAATTAAACACCCAAAATATTTCAATTTGTTCTTCAATAAATTCCAGGACATAGGACTTCAACACAGGCTACAGGGGCCAAGTATATTTTGTCCAATGCAACTAGAGAGCTTGGGGGCAGGGCTGGAGATTGGTTTTTTTGGCTGGAAGGGCCAAACAAACCATTCTGCTGCCCTGCTTTAACACATTTTTTATTTAACTGCTACGGAGTGGAATGCCAACCCTGCTTCACAACACAGTTAAGCCTTAGTAATAAAAGCAGTCGTCTGTAAATTCTGACACACTATGATTAGCATATAAAACAAAGGTAGACGTGCACCCCTCATCTTCTATAGACACTGACTATCTCTAATGCTACTTCAGCTACCATTTTTAGCACGTTTTAAGAAAATGAAAACATGCTTCTGTTTTCCATATTTCTCTCTGTCTGCTCGTCTGTCTGTGACACCTGAAGATACTAGTGGTGTATGACACAAAGTAAAAGCATAAGTGAGGGATGGAAGACCACTGCCTGGATGGTCTGATAGAGCCATCTCACTGGGTCAGATACTTGCAAAGCCTGGCAGAACCCCTCTCAGTAGGCTGAAGGCTACCACTGGAGAAAGAGAGAGGTGGTGACTCAGACCACATCCTCCTCCTCTGATAGGACCATTTGACACTTTGAACTACAAAGCAGTACTAAATCTCAAAGGGTTCAAAGTCCCAGTTAGGTCCCATGTGACAGTGCGTCTCCTCCTGCTGGACCAATCAGCGAGGCAGGGAAAGGAGTTGCTGAGAGAATGGACTAGGGCATGAGTAGGGGCTGGTGAGATTAGCTGGGGGAGAGAGGAAAGGCAGAAGTGGTGAGGTGGAGCTGAAGGATAAAAGAAGAATTGACTGGGAGGAGAAGTGATGAGTCTGTCAAGAATAAGGGGGCGTGAAAGGAAGGTGACAAAGGAAGAAAGTTAAAGGGAAAAAGAAAAAGAAAAACAAAGAAAAGTTACAGCTAGCATGATGCAATAGCTGCAAAAAGCCCATGATATCTGCAGGGAATGTTCCCAGCGTTTCCCCTGCAGATACCATGGCGGCAACGCTGGCTTTATGGGGGACAGCTTTGCAGATGCAGGTGGTGATAGCTGCATTCGCAAAGCCTGCAAATCAGAGCAGCTACCACGCGACACATCAGCTACGGTAGCTGTGCCCAGCAGCCCCACCCACATACCGCCCACTCTCTGCCCTAGTCCCGCCTTTGCCTGCAGCTACTGTGGAAAATACAGACACTGCGGAAATGCTCCATGATATCTGCACTTACCCCGCGTTAGTCGCTACCATCAGGCAGTATTTCTGCCTTAGCCCTGTAGTAGCCTCTAATGCGATTTAGTAGACAGACGTCTTGCATTTGTTTGTACTCATTTGGTTCATTAGTGTGCCTTAAAAATTTAGGGCATGCTAAATTGACTAAACACCCACTAATCGACAGCACACCCTAACTAGTTGGCTACGGCATGTTAAATCAATTTAGAGCGCAACAAAAATTCCCAGTTAAAACATCCATAAATCAGTAAAAATGTGTGAAAAAATGAATACCGACTGAATTTTTCTTGTCTGTGCACATCCCTATTAAGCAAAAATATCAAGGAAAAAAGAAAAAAAATCCAGAATTGCTTGTTTGTGGCACGTGGCACGTGGTCCCTCTTCTCCTGGCGCTCTGGACATGCAATTCTAGACTTTTTTGGGTTCTTTTCACTCACTTTACAAATTCAGAGTAACACTTTCAGGTCTGTCTGACATAGACATGGCAGGTGAAGTTAGAATGCTCCACAGTTTCATCACTGCTCCCATCATTCAATTTTCCTTTCATCCTTCAACTCCACCTCTCCTCTCTCCCCTAGGTGACTGGGAGGAGAAAACAAACACAGAGGGTTTTATGGGTGAGGGGGGTTGTCTATTATTTTTTATTATATACTTGTCTTTGATTGCATATGTTCTTATTGTAAATCACTCATATCAGCTTACCGGATGTACGGTTTATAACTGCACTCGATATATAACTATAAATAAATGAAACACCTTCCTTTTCATGCAGCAAGGAAACTACAAAACTCCAGGACGTTGAGATCTTTCCTTTGTTGTTTTGGAAACAGGCTGCATTCTTTTCCATCCTCTTGCCAAGGCACTTGGAACGGAACCGGTACAATCGCAATCATAAAATGAAGGTTTCCTCCCACTCTTTTGTATGTCCAGCTCAGTCACAACCATGGCTGGATTCGGGCACCATGAACGTTCATTTGCAACCACCCAGGAAATTCTCTCATATTTTATATCAATTCCCCACCTCTCTGCCATGTATCTACTCTGGTCATTGCAGCAACAGGTCTCAACACTCACTAGGAGTTTTTTAAGCCACAGCATTTGCCCTTAAACCAGGGCTAGCGCAAGAGTTGGTTCAAGGTGTTGGCACCCTAAGCAAACCTGAAGCCTTATGCCACACCTGGCTATCAGAATCTCTTAGTTAACTTTGAGGGCCTTGCTTTTTGACACCCACTAGAAGTTCCCGCCCTAGGTGATCACCTAGTTTGCCTAATGGTTCAGCCGGCCCTGCCTTAATTGATGACCACAATCATTTTCTTTCCCATCCATAGAGGCTGTGAACACTGCTTCTGCAGCCAACCATATTAGTCAAGGTTTCAAAATAGCTGAGAGTGCTAAATGCGACACAAAGTGCCCCTCCATAGAGCTGGAGTATGATTCCATAATGTGCACGTCCGGCCCTCGGACACATCTAAATAAAAAAAACAGGCCTCCTTTGAAGCTAATTCCGCATCTGCGAGTCTGGACATGCCTATGGTTCCGGAATCAGGGAGACGGATGCGCCCGGCGGCATGTACAAGAATTATCTAGCCGGCCCTGTGCCTCGGACAGGGGGAAACATTTTTGGATGTCCCCGGGCCCACTGTATTCTGGAACATTACACGTTTCAGATCCTGCCCATCCTCGCGTTGTACCCACGGAAGACATGCCCCGCTGGGGAAAAACGTGCATCTCCTAAGATGCCCATCAGAGATAGTAGTTTGCTGATGCACACTAGACATAAATACCAATGAGAAATGACTCTGCTGCAACCTAAAGCATATACCTGTCCCCCTCATTTTATTTATTTATTTATTTGCAGTCTCTTTTATACTGCGCTATTCGACATCAGTGCGGTTTACAATGAACATAAGAGTTGCACATCTCAATTTCGTGATTTGTGCTCACAGTGAAACAGGTATAATAACTTGGGTATACATTAAACAGGAAAATTAAACTTGGGTATGCATTAAGCAGGTATAACAGGTAAAATGGGGTATAAATAACCAGTCCCTTAACAAGGAGACACGATGAATAAATACAGTCTACTTTATGCAACAATATAATGAGTTATGCGGCACTGCATAAGTTTCTCATGGTGGTTGGAGGGGAAGGTGTGATTGCGAGTGATCAGTCTGGGAATGTGACGTGCATGAGTTTGAGGTGCTGCATTGAGATGTGAGAGTGGGTGGGTGTGGGGGGAAGACTGCAACATCGTAGTGATGAAGAAAGAGGTGACGTTTCAGTGCCTTCCTAAATTGGGAGAGTTCACTGATGGTTCTGATAGTTGCTGGTAGTGCGTTCCAGCAGGATGGAGCAAAGAAGGAGAAGGCTCTGGATCTAGTGAATTGAGAACACTTCGTGCTTGCCTTAGGTAATATGAGAGTATTTGCGGCATTCGATCTCCTTGCTCGATTGGGAGGTGTGATTGAAATTAGGTCAGTAATGGCAGTAGCAGTGTATTTCTTGATGGCTTTATGGGTCATAATTAGGATCTTGAATGAGATCCTGGCTTGTATGGGTAGCCAGTGCAATTGTTTTAGTATTGGGGTAATATGAGAACTTCTTGAGGCTCCATGAAGGATTCTTGCAGCTGAATTCATTGCAAGTTGTAAGGGGTTAGTCGTGCACTTAGGTAGACCATACAAGATCGCATTGGCATAGTCAAAGTGAGGCATTATTAGGGCCTGAAAGACAGTTCGGAAGTCATCAGGTTCTAACAGTTGATGCAGATTGCGGAGGGTCCGGATTTTATGGTAGACAGACTTTGTTATGTTTTTTATATGAGCCTTCATATTAAGTTGCTGATCAAGCGTTACACCTAGGTATCTTACTGTAGTCTTGCATATGATCTCTGCGTCACGAACCTTGATAGACAGGGGTGGAGTAAAAGCCGGATTCCTGGTGACGAAGAGGGCTTCTGTCTTTTTGAAATTTAACTTAAGCATTTGTGAATTTAGCCAGTCTGTGACAGCGTCAAAGCACCTGATAAGTGGGGATAGTTCAAGATGCCCTGAAAGGCGCTAAGAAAGTCCGGTGCACTCTAATATGGTATAAGAGAATGTAAATATGAACTTGTATGTTAGGACATACCTTGCATCAAATGCTACTTGGCATTAGGAACCAGTCCCAGTGATTCCTGTCCTGGTCATCTCTACAAACACACCTTGAACTGCTAGGGATGGTCCCTCAAGTGCACAAAACCGGACTAACCTTGCAGATCCCCAAAGAATGCACAATATTGCTGAGCAACAAATGCCTATAGATTATAAGTGCACCCATTCTGCTGCCCCGCACTACCTTTCCCCTCTTATCTCTCCCTATACCCCTCCCTGGGAGCTCTGCTCTTCTGTCAGATTGCTTTCATCTGCGCCCTTCTCTTCTACTGCCAATCCCGATGTTGCTCCTTTCACCTTGCTGCTCCTTATGCCTAGAACAAACTACCCGAGTCTGTACATCAGACTTTGTCCCTGGCCCTTCTCAAATCCAGGCTGGGTGCTCACCTCATTGTTGCCGCTGTTGGATCAGATCTGCCTAAGCTCCCTTGTGTTTCCTGACCATTTCTCCTGGATATATCCAGTTCACAGCTGCTGTGTTGGCTGTCCCGACTAGACTGTAAGCTCTGCTGAGCAGAGACCATCTGTCACATGTCTGTGCAGCACTACAAATTCCTTGTGGCACTCTACAACTGATCAGTAGTAGTTGTTGTAGTTGTAGTAGGCCTCCTGCCTATGGCATCTGAGGCCCACCGATCTGGGTACTGGTATTTCTCACAGCAGCTACATCTGTCCCATCATGGCGTATGTTGGTCTGTATACATCTGCAGCCTGTGTGGCAACCCTGTCTGCCTTCCCACAGCCAACTTTGTGGCACTGCTCCCTAGTCAGGGTTGTGTGGGCATGAGAAAGGAGATCGCTGTGCCATCATACCAAGTAGTCAGACTCCAGATATATCACCACTCTCGCAGCTCTCTGGGTAATGATGTAGGCTGCATGGACACTCAGAGACATGTAGTGCCAACATTCCCTGGAGTGCCAGGCATGGCGGATATATGGCTGCCCTATCACACTGCCAACAATATCTGCTCAACAGCAACACCATTGGTCTCACAAAATGCGCATGATGGGCATGCATTAGTGCTGTTTGCACTGCTGAGTGCCGTTATTCTGAGGATCCCTTATTATTGATGGGGATATGTTTTGACATGTAGTTATAGTAAACCCTTTCGGAGTTTGGCTGCCCAATCACACTGGCACCTGGTGATGCTGCATACATCCATATGGTCCAGGTACTGGCCAGGCTTTCATGTCCCCCCCTGAATTGCAGATGAGCACACAAGATCCCTCCCCCTCCCACCTTGCACCCCTCCCACCGTGCACCCCTCAAACCACACACACATACTCTCACTTTCTGTCACAAAAACATGATTCTGCCAAAAGGATGCCTGAACCTATACATAACAACTATGACATAACATAATCGTATGGGGTACCAGGACTACAAATATGATCTCCATTTCCCACCCAAAAAGGAATGCTTTCCCTGCACACGTTTTTCTGAACATGGGAATTGTTAGGATCCCATAGATTGGCTCCTTTTGGCACAAACAGCACATAAGTGCATAGCCTGAATAAACACTATTGCTCTTCTTAAGATTTCTGTAAGGATGTTTAGAAATGTTTCTTTACCTTACAACATTCCCTCACCTCTGCTCTCTGTACCTCAAGATTGCATTTTTCCAGACCGCAGTCACACCAGTTCATGGCATACTTGTCAGAACCATGCATCAATATGGGCCGCATTGCAGAGAAGAGCTGAATTTTTTCTAAGTCCTGGCCTTACACCACATTTCAACAGGAATAACATGGAGGTTTCCGGGAAACACTTAATACGTACACGGGCCTTTTCTGAATACGCTCTCTACGTCTCAGCAGCTGACCAAGCCCCTGTTTCGCCCTCTCCCACCCATGATCTGAGATCCCCGTGCTAGCGCCATGGACGTGCATGTCAACAGTGTTTCAGAATACGGTCTGGGATATTTTCGGCACATAAACATCCCCCCGCCCGTACAAACCCCTTATTCGTGTTCTGGAATGATCCCCATAGTGAACAAGTTTGCTCAGTAATTGGGGTGCTCAAACACCCACTTTACTCACAGAGCTAGCACCTATGCAGCCAACCATTGGACGGAAAGCCTAACCTGCAATATTTTGGTATGGCTGAATATGACCCACAAGAAGCCCAATATGGGAAATGAAATGCACAATTCACAAACCTTGGCCAATGCAAGGGAGCAATATAGTACTTTTGTCTACTAAAGAAGAAGAGCGGGACCTAGACATGGTTGTGTCTGATGATCTTAAAGTAGCTAAACAGGTAGAACAGGCGACAGCAAAAGCTAGAAGGATGCTTGGGTGCATACGGAGAGGAATGGCTAGCAGAGAAAAGAAGTGATAATGCCTCTGTATAAGTCTTTGGTGTGACCTCATTTGGAGTATTGTGTGCAGTTCTGGAGACCGCACCTTCAAAAGAACATAAACAGGATGGAGTCGGTGCAGAGGGTGGCTACTAAAATGGTTAGTGGTCTTCATTATAAAGCATATGAGGACAGACTTAAGGATCTTAATATGTACACCTTAGAGGAAAGACAGGATAGAGGTGATATGATTGAGACATTTAAATACCTCAGTGGCATAAATGCACAGGAGGAGAACCTCTTTTGATTAAAAGCAAGTTCTGCTATGAGGGGACATGGGAAGAGGTGAAAGGGGATAGATTCAGGAGTGATATGTGGAAATATTTCTTTACGAAAAGAGTGGTGGATCCGTGGAACAGTCTCCCAGTGGAGGTGGTAGAGATGAGGACAGTATCTGAATTAAAAAAGCATGGGACCAACACAGAGGATCTCTAAAGGTAAAAAGGGGACTGCTGTAGTTGTTGATATGGAAGGACAGACTAGATAGGCCATGTGGTCTTTTTCTGTTGTCATTTTTCTGTTTCTATGTTTCTAAATGGTCCTTGCTTGCAGTAGATAAAATAGTGTGGTTGCTGAGTTCATCCACTGGAAAGTTTGGAAAAAAAGATCCACAAAAAAATATATATACAGGGTGGCCCAAAAAAAGTGAGAACATCTCGTAGCATATAAATTATTTAAAAATTCAAAAAGACAGATGTAAACGATTGACAAATTTAAAAAAAAAAAAAAGATGGCAACTGGAAATTGTTGAAATAAAGACAATTAAATATATAGATATAAATAAATATAGATAAAAAAAGGTAAATAAGTAAACTATTTAAGCTTTTAATTTACGAGATGTTCTCACTTTTTTTGGGCCACCCTGTATATATAGTGGACTAATGCAGTGCATTCCTTGATTAGCTTTTAAGAGCTGCACTCCCTGATGAAGCTCCTAAAAACTAGTTAAGAAAGGACCAGTATTCAAGGGAAAGTTAGGAGCTAAAATTGAAAATTTACTAAAGCTGAGTGCGGAAATTTACAATTATGCAAAATTTCACTAAACTCCTAAATTTAGGAGCATAAAAAGTGGATGGCAACAGGGGTGGGTTTCAGGTAGGAGAAGAAGTTAGGAGCTTAGCAATAGGGTTGCCAATTGGCTCCAGATTCACCCGACAGGTATGATCCAGTCCTGGGCTTACCCCCATTGCATGCAGGGAATTTTCGTTTTGATATCTTTATTGCACTTAGGGTTGCCAACCAGCCGGTTTTTCCATTGCCAGGCCGGCTGCCGGCACAGATGTAAAACCGGCCTTTGAAAAGCCGGTTTTTTGCTCCAGCCGCAAGATCGGGAGCAGCCAGAGCAAAAAAACAGGTTTTCTCCCCACTCCTGAAGTCCGCAGGGGAGGGAGCTGGGGAAGCCCGCGCGAGGCCCCTGCTCCCTCTGTACAACCGCCAGCGTGAAGATTCTTTTCCCTCACGCTGGCGGCTGTTTGTGTGAAGCCGCGAATAAGAACATAAGAACATAAGATATGCCATACTGGGTCAGACCGAGGTCCATCAAGCCCAGTATCCTGTTTCCAACAGTGGCCAATCTAGGTCATACGTACCTAGCAGTATCCCCAAAAGACACAGGTTCCACAATGCTTGTACTGGGTCAAGCATTGATTATCCTGGGTCCCTATTTAATAGTGGTTTATGGACCTTTCCTCCATGAACTTGTCCAAACCTTTTTTAAACCCAGCTACACTAACAGCCCTTACCACATCCTGCGGCAACAAATTCCAGAGTTTGATTACACGTTGAGTGAAAAAATATTTTCTCTTATTTGTCTTAAATAGTTTACCCTGTAGCTTCATTGCATGTCCCCTAGTCTTTCTATATTCTGATAGCGTAAACAATTGATCCACGTTTACCTGCTCCACTCCATTCATTAATTTATAGACCTCTATCATATCTCCCCTCAGCCGTCTCTTTTCCAGGTTGAAGAGCCCTAACCTTCTTAGCCTCTCTTTATAGGAGTAGCCTTCCATCCCCTTCACCATTTTGGTGGCTCTTCTCTGTACTTTTTCTAATAATGCTATGTCCTTTTTAAGATACGGTGACCAGAACTGCACACAATATTCAAGGTGCGGTCGTACCATGGAGCGATACAGAGGCATTATAATATCCTTTGTTTTATTCTCCATCCCTTTCCTTATGATACCTAGCATTCTACTTGCTTTCTTGGCCGCCGCTGCACACTGGGCCGAGGGTTTTAACATGTTATCCACGATGACGCCTAAATCTTTTTCCTGGGTGGTGGTTCCCAATGTGGAACCTTGCATTGTGTAACTATAGTGTGGGTTGTTCTTTCCTAGGTGCATAACTTTGCACTTGTCCACATTAAATTTCATCTGCCATTTGGATGCCCAGTCTTCCAATTTATCCAGATCCTCCTGCAGTTTTCCACAATCCTCTTGGGTTTTAACAACTTTAAACAGTTTTGTATCATCTGCAAATTTGATAACCTCACTCGTTATTCCCTTTTCCAGGTCATTTATGAATATGTCAAAAAGTAGCGGACCCTGTACAGATCCCTGGGGTACTCCACTATTCACCTTTTTCCATTGGGAATATTGGCCATTTAGCCCTACCCTCTGCTTTCTATCTTTTAACCAGTTCCCGATCCACAATAGTACACTGCCTCCTATCCCATGACTTTTTAGTTTCGCCAAAAGTCTCTGATGAGGGACCTTATCAAAAGCTTTCTGAAAGTCCAGATACACTATATCAACCGACTCACCTTTGTCTACCTGTTTATGCACACCTTCAAAAAACATATCAGATTAGTAAGACAAGATCTTCCTTGTCTAAAGCCATGTTGGCTGTCTCCCATTAGGCCATGACTATCTACATGCTGTGTAATTTTGTTCTTTATGATGGTTTCTACCATTTTCCCCGGTACTGACGTCAGACTCACCGGTCTGTAATTTCCCGGGTCACCCCTGGAACCCTTTTTAAAGATTGGTGTTACGTTGGCGACCCTCCAATCTTCAGGTATTACAGATGATTTTAATGAAAGTTCACAGATTACCAATAGCAGGTCCGCAATCTCATATTTCAGTTCTTTCAACACTCTTGGATGTATACCATCCGGTCCAGGTGATTTGTTACTATTCAATTTATCAAATAGTTGTAATATATCTTCCCGGTGTAGCGATATTTCTCTCAATTCCTCTGCAGTATCACCTTTAAATAGCACTTCAGTCTTGGGTAACATCCCTACATCTTCCTCAGTAAAGACCGAAGCAAAGAATTCATTCAGTCTCTCTGTTATAGCCTTGTCTCCTCTTACTGCCCCTTTTACCCCTCTATCATCCAATGGCCCAACGGACTCTCTCACAGGCCTTTTGCTACGAATGTACTTGAAAAAGTCTTTATTTCGTGTTTTTGCTTCCGTAGCAAGTTCCTTCTCAAATTCTCGCTTTGCGAGCCTTATCAATGCTTTGCATTTAACTTGCCAGTGCTTGTGCTGTTTCCAGCTTTCTTCATTTCACTCTTTTTTCCATTTCCTGAAGGATGCTTTTTTGGCAGTAACAGCCTCTCTGACCTCACCTTTAAACCATGCTGGCAGTTTTTTGGACTTTCTTCCACTTTTCTTAATGCATGGAATACAGCTGGTCTGGGCTTCGAGGATAGTATTTTTAAATAACACCCAAGCTTGCTGTAAGTCTTTAACCTTTGCAACCGCTCCTTTTAGTTTTTTCTTAACTATATTCCTCATTTTATCATAGTCTCCCTTTTGAAAGTTAAAAGGTAGTACTGTGGATTTCTTTACTATCCCTCCTCCACTAATTAAATCAAACATGATCATGCTATGATCACTATTGCCAAGTGGTCCCAACACCCTTATTTCTTGCACCAGATCTGGCGTTCCACTAAGGACTAGGTCCAGTATGGCTTCCCCTCTGGTCGGTTCATGAACCAGCTGCTCCAAGAAGCAGTCATTTATTTCATCTAGAAACTTTATCTCCCTAGCTTGTCCTGCCGTAACACTGACCCAGTCGATACCAGGGTAATTGAAATCACCCATTATTACTACTCTGCTGTGACTTTTGTTAGCTTCCTTGATTTCTTTGAGCATTTCATCATCCATTTGTTCATTCTGGCCAGGCGGTCGATAGTACACTCCCACTGCCATCGCCTTCCCCTTTTTACATGGAATTTCAATCCATAGAGATTCTACAGCAAATTTTGTTTCCTGCAAAACTTTAATCCTTTCTGACTCAATGCCCTCTCTAACATAGAGCGCAACTCCTCCACCAATTTGATCAGTTCTATCATTACGATATAGTTTGTATCCAGGTATCACAGTGTCCCACTGGTTATCCTCCTTCCACCATGTCTCTGAGATTGCAATCATATCTAACCTCTCATTTAGTGCTATATATTCTAACTCTCCCATCTTATTGTTTAGACTTCTAGCATTTGCATACAAGCATTTTAGAGACTGTATTTTATTCATATTAATCTGGCTATTGGTAGGCATGGGTAATTTGGAATCTTTACGCTCTGTCTGCACCTTACTCAAGGGCATTTGGGCTACTATACTCTTTACTGGGAAAGGTTAAAGAGCATTGCCTTTAACCTCTCCCAGGAGTCCCAGCAATCGTGGCTTCACACAAACAGCCGCCAGCGTGAGGGAAAAGGATCTTCATGCTGGCGGTTGTACAGAGAGAGTCTGGGCCTCACGCAGGCTTCCTCAGCTCCCTCTGAAGCCCCTCAGACAGCCACGGGGCTGGTCGGGGGGTGGGGGAGGCCAAGGACTGAATGGGCTGGGGGCTAGGACTACCAATGGGCTGTGATGGGGGACCTGGACTGGAAATGGGCTATGGGGGGGGGGGAGGACCTGGAATGGAAATGGGCTATGGTGGGGGAACTTGCTGGAAATGGGCTGTGACTGCAAACGGGACAATGAAATAAACAATTGGCTAAATGAAAACAACTTATTCATTAACCACGCTAAAACAGAAGCCCTAATAGTAACTAAAAACACAACTTACATTCCCCCATCGCACATTACTCTGCAAAATAATGACATCAAAATAAAAGATGAAATACGTTACCTAGGAGTAATACTAGACAAACACCTCAGTATGGACACACATATACGAAATATAACAAAAAAAGTTTATTTTAAACTTAAAGTATTAAAACAACTCCGCCCCCTAATCCACTTACAGGATTTTCAACGTATAATTCAAGCCATAATAACTCCCCATTTCGACTTTGCAAATTTAACTCTACTAGGCGTAACAAAGCATAACTTAAAAAAACTCCAACTAGCACAAAATGCAGCAGCCAGGACCATAATGAATGCCCCACCATTCCAACATATAACACCAATCTTAGAATACCTACACTGGCTCCCGATTCAGTGCAGGATTCAATATAAAACTCTTTTAACTATCTACAAAGTCCTAAATAACACAGCTCCAATTACTCTAAATAACCTTATCAATAAAGAACCCAATCATAACCACCAAAGACGAGACCAACTAAATAAACTAATAACACCAAAGGAATTTATAAAGGCCAAAAAATCAACAAACAAGAAAGCATTCTCCCATGCTGCCCCTATAACTTGGAACAACATTCCCCCGGAATTAAGATCCTTACCTCAAATCATGGAGTTCAGGAAAAAACCTAAAACACATTTATTCACAATACACTACGGATCTTTGTCAAACCCACCTCTTCAACAAGAAAAAGGATAGCTTCACCAGCTGACATGACCCACCTCTGAACTGAAATTGATGCTAGAACTTCATCCCAATGATTTGAAAATAGACATACCTTGTACATAGTTAAAATCCGTTCTTTGTACATAGTTTACAACCTGTTAAATGTAAGTTTGAATCCTTGCACATAGTTTACAACATGTTTAATTGTAAGTTTGATTTTCTTGTAATCGCCCATTGTTATATGTAAAAACAGCATTGCTTGTTTAACTGTTGTTCCATGTAAACCGCAACTGATCATTGGAAGGTGCGGTATATAAAAATGTGCTAATTAAATTAAATTAATTAAATTAATTAAAATTAAATTAAATCGGGGGGGGGAGGACTAGGACTGCAAATGGGCTGTGATGGGGGGGCCTAGGACTGGAAATGGCCTGGGATGGGAGGGCTAGCACTGGAAATGGGCTGATGAAGAGCTGGAATAGGACTGGAAATGGGTTGATGGGGGCTGGAATAGGACTGGAAGTGGGCTGACGAGGGGGCTAGGATTGGAAATTGGCTGATGGGGGAGCTTGGAGTGGAGCTTGGAGTGGAAAGTGAGGGGCTGGAATGGAACTGGAAAAGAGCACATGTGGGGCTAGAACTGGAAATGGGCTGATGAGGAGCTGGAATAGGACTGGAAATGAGCTGACGAGGGTGCCAGGATTGGAAATTGAGGGGGCTAGGATTGGAAATTGGCTGATGGGGGGCTGGAATGGAACTGGAAAATAGCATATGTGGAACTAGGACTAGAAATGGGCTGATGGGGGGAGCTTGGGCTGCAAATGAGTGATGGGCTAGAATAGGACTGGAAATGGGCTGATGTGGGGGCATGGGAGAATGGGACTAGAAGGGAGCAGATGATGGGTGGGTCTAGAACTATAAGGGAGCTGATTTTGGGGGAGGACTAGAAGGGATGGGGAATGAGAATGGAGAGGGGAAAATATATTTTGTGTGGAAGAAAAGTCTGCGATGGGCCGTGTATTGGGGGAGTAAGTGGGGATTGAGAATGGAAGGGTGAATTTTGAGTGGATGATAAAGGAATAAGGAAAGAAATGGGGGAAAGAGCAAAAGGGAAACGATCAGTATGTTAAAGCAGATATAGAGAGAGAATGGAAAACATCTAAAAGAGAAGAAAGGACAAATGGATAGCTCGCAGAAGACACGAAGAAACCAGAAGAAAGTGACTGGAGCAATTGCAACTGAAAAATAAAATGCCCAAACAGAAGGTAGAAAAATACTTTTTATTTTGAATTTATTAACTGGAATATGTCTGGTCTGGAAAGTGTGTATTGCTAACATCTTTGTGTTTTTGTTTAGTGCAAGAGAAAATTACTTTATAGTTTTATTTCTCCAGTGTTGTACATTTCATGTTTGGCTTTTGGGGTTCCCAGTTTAATTATTATCTGACCGAGGGAGTTAGCCTACACTTATCCTCTAACGTTTGTGGGTGGGGCTGAGATGCAACATGGATGGGGCTGGGGAGGGGCAGGGGTGGGGCTGGGGAGGGGCAGGGGTGGGACTAGGGGGCGGAGAATGGGTGGAGCATGGCGAGCCACAGGTGTCGGGTTTTTCTCGGTGAAAAAGTAGGCAAACCTAATTGCACTCCATAAGAAAAGCAAGACTGTAAGTCCCTGCATTCAGTGGAGTAAGTCCAGGACTGGATCAAGTCTGTCAGGCAAATCTGGAGCCAGTTGGCAACCCTTCTTAGCAATGATTTTCAGCCTATGCTAGGCCTGGATTTAGGAACAGATAACTGTCTAGGGTGCAATAGTTAAACAGACCCTGATTCCACTTACTTTAAGACCCTGCTCTATGATCTCTGTGGGAGAAATCTCCCCTCCCCACCACTCTCTGATCCTACCGATGGGCACCAAGATCTTAAATCCAGCCCTGCCCTAGGCTCATAAATCTAGGTAAATGAATGGCAGGCCTAAATTAAGGAGCATACATTTTAAACTTCTAAATTAGGATGAACTTTCAGCTGAAAACTTAGGCTCCTAAGTGGGGCTGAAAATATGACACAAATTTAGGAGCCTAGCTTTTTTTTTTTTAATATCAGACCCTTAGGCTTGTACCTGAGGCAATGGAAGGTTAAGTGACTTACCCAAAATCACAAGGGGAATTGGTGAGATTCAAACTTGGCTTTCCTCATCACCAGCCCACTGCTTTAACCATTAAATTACTCCTCCACTGCTGTGCAAAAGACCTCTATCCCCCTCCCCCCATACCACTGAGAATTTAAAGCAACCTCTTATATAGTAGGAAGGAGATGAGGACAGTGACTGAGCAGTTACATGCAGGAAAATGAAGAAATTAAAGTGAAGAATGATTAAAGAAGCATTTTGAACAGACTCAGGAAGAGAAGAAAGAGCGTGTAGGCTGCGCAAGCCAACCTCTCACCCGCCCACGCATAAATGTGTCTCTTGCCTGCCTGCACTAGTTCCAGTCCAGAGGCGCAGGATAAAAAGTGTGATTTGGCATATGAACCCACTTCTGAGTCTATGACGAGCACGCTAAAAGCAGAGTACAAATGGCCATAGCTAGCACAGTAGTACTGTAGCAGAAGGTGCGCAGGACACGCACAGACCATCCAAGTGCCATCACCATCACCAGCATGACACAGGAAACCCACCTGCCACATCTCTGCAGTACCAGCAGCAAAAACATCTGTGGGACTATTGCACAAACTGAAGAAAGTCTTTGCAGAGCCGAGATCAAAAGGAATTGATTCTCCACCTCTGTAGATAAGGACTGTTCAAGGGTAGAGTTGGATTATTTCATTTGCGAGTGCATAGGATCGGGTAGTTAGATTGGGGGGGGGGAGGTTGACATATTTGTATATTCATTTGCATATGTACATCTCTTACATATTCATGATGGTTATTTAAAAAAAAAACTGGATAGGAAGCCAATATATCAAATAGCAAAGCTTTTAACTGAAATATGCTAGCACTGTGACGACTACTACTACTATTACAAGGCGTATGAAACGCTGCACAGACACATGTAAAAGACGGTTCCTGCTCATCAGAGCTTACAATCGAGTCAAGACAGACAACGCAGTAGCTGTAGACATGGGATACATCTAGGGGGAATGGGAAGAAACACAAAGGAGATCAGGTGAGTCAAGATCCGAAAGCGGCAGTGAAGAGGGGAGTTTTCAGCCTGGATATGAAAAGGGTCAGAGAAGACGCCCGACGTACAGACCTAGGTAGTTTGTTCCAGGCATAGGGAGCAGCAAGGAGAAAAGTCTGGAGATAGAAATGATTTGCTAGAAGAGCGGAGTTCCCGAGGAGGGCTGTAGGGAGAGATAAGAGGAAAGGTAGTGAGGAGCTGCAGAGTGAATGCACTTATAGGTTAGTAGGGGAAGTTTGAACTGGATGTGGAAATAGTTAGGGAGCCAATTAAGTGGCTTTAGAAGAGGGGTAATATGAGCATGATGAGACTGGCAGAAGATTAGCCGCGCAGCAGAGTGTTGAACAGATTGAAGGGGCGAGAGATGATTCAGAGGGAGACCAGCAAGGAGTAGGTTACAATAGTCTAGACAGGAGGTGACTAAGGAGTGGATATGTGTAGTGTGTTGTGAATAAACAGGTAGACAAAGGTGAGTCAGTTGATATAGTGTATCTGAACTTTCAGAAAGCCTTTGACAAGATCCCTCATCAGAGACTAAAGAGTCATGGGATAGGAGGCAGTGTACTATTGTAGATCAGGAACTGGTTAAAAGATAGAAAGCAGAGGGTAGGGCTAAATGACCAATTTTCCCAATGGAGAAAGGTGAATAGTGGAGTACCCCAGGGATCTGTGCTGGGTCCGCTGCTTTTTGACATTTTCATAAATGACCTGGAAAGGGGAATAACGAGTGAAGTTATCAAATTTGCAGTTGTTAAAACCAAAGAGGATTGTGGAAAATTGCAGGAGGATCTTGATAAATTGGAAGACTGGGCATCAAAATGGCAGATGAAATTTAATGTGGACAAGTGCAAAGTTATGCACCTAGGGAAGAACAACCCAAACTATGGTTACATGATGCAAGGTTCCACATTGGGAACCACCACCCAGGAAAAAGATTTAGGCGTCATCGTGGACAACATGTTAAAACCCTCCGCCCAGTGTGCAGCGGCAGCCAAGAGAGCAAATAGAATGCTAGGTATCATAAGGAAAGGAATGGAGAATAAAACAAAGGATATTATAATGCCTCTATATCATTCCACTGTACAACTGCACCTTGAATATTGTGTGCAATTCTGGTCACCGTATCTTAAAAAGTATATAGCGTTATTAGAAAAGGTGCAGAGAAGAGCCACCAAAATGGTAAAGGGGATGGAAGGATACTCCTATGAAGAGAGGCTGGGGCTCTTCAACCTGGAAAACAGATGGCTGAGGGGAGATATGATAGAGGTCTATAAATTAATGACCAGAGTGGAACGGGTAAATATTTTTCCACTCAACGTGTAATCAAACTCTGGAATTTGTTATCGGAGGATGTAGTAAAAGCTGTTAGTGTAGCTGGGTTTAAAAAGAGGTTTGGACAAGTTCCTGGAGGAAAGGTCCATAAACCATTATTAAAAGGGACCCAGGATATCACTGCTTGACCCAATAGAAGCATTGAGGAACCTGTGTCTTTTGGGGAAACTGCTAGGTACTTAAGACCTAGATTGGCCACTGCTAGAAACAGGATACTGGGCTTGATGGACCTTGGTCTGACCCAGTATGGCATATCTTATGTTCTTATGTTCTTAGAAAGGAACGGGCAAATTTTGTTGATGTTGTAGAGAAAGAAATGGCGGGTTTTAGCTATCAGTTGGATGTGTGTGGGGAAGGAGAAAGAGGAGTCAAAGACAATCCTGAGGTTGCAAATTGAGGAGACAGGGATCAGTAGAGAGTTATCCATAGAGATGGAGAGATGGAGAAAGGGGAAGGAGAGAGGAGGGTTTAGAGGGAAAAATAAGAAGTTCAGTTTTGGCCATGTTCAATTTCAAGCGGCAGTGAGACATCCAAGCAGCAACGTCGGAAAGACAGACAGAGATCCAGGTCTGGATTGCCAGAGAGATTTCAGGTGTAGAGAGGTAGATCTGGGAGTCATCAGCATAAAGAGAGAAGTTTCTCTCATGGTGGCCCCACTCAGATTCATCTAAAGTACCATAAGAAGAGCCCACTTCTCTACCCCTTCCCTAGGCTCAATGCCACCACTCTCTCCCCTCCCCCCACCAGATAAACAGAAGATGTATATATAATATGTAACATATAGCACATGTAAATTGTGAAAACTGACATATTCAAGTTATTAAATCAAAAATAAACTTGTTGTCTTTACCTTTATTGTCTGCCCATTTCATTCTTTAATCAAGTAGATCCCAGCTTCTGGTTTCTAGTTTCCCCTTACGTCTCTTAACTCATTTTCTAGGGTCTCCAGTCGATATGCCTCTTCTCTCCCTTCCATCTCCAACATTGATCTTTTGCTTTTAGATCTCTTCCATTTATTTTTCTCTGTCTGTCTCAACTCAGATTTCACTCCTCCTTCTTACCATCCAGTCCTCAATCTCCCTCTTTTTACAGCATCCACCTACCACTTTTCAACCCTTAACATAGCCCTCCCATTTTACACCTCTTTCCTTCCTCAGCCTTTAACTCTCCCCCCCCCCGAGTCTAGCATCTCTCCCCTGTTCATTATCTCCCTTGTTCATTGTCTCCCCTATCCAGTGTTGCCCCCCTCTCTCTCTTCCCCTTGTGCAATGCCTTCCTCCTTTTTTTGAGCCCATCACCCCAGTGTCCAGTATACCCTCTCTCTCCCTATCCCCTTCCACCTCTCTCTCTCCCCCTCCCTACCTCCGACATCCAGCGTCTCTCTTCTTTTTCTCCCTAGCCTCCATGTCCAGCATCTCCTCACTCTCCCTATCTCTAGGGCCAGTGCAAGGATATGAGGCATTATATGTAAATAATAATATTAAAGCAACAGAATAGCAGGGCTTATGCCGTAAGGAGGAGACACCGTTCATTAATATGGAAAAAATATTGAAACATCCATGTACATTGGTGTGATATCAAGATCCCTTCCACAGGCAGAGGAAGTGGAAAGAGATTTCATTGAAGACATTCACAGCATAGCTATGAAAGGAGAAGTGATACCAAAAGGTGGTTTCAATATGCTGGATGTTGATTGGGACATTCGTACTGCAGTAGAAGTAAGGAGGTTCTGGATTCTCCACAGGGAGAACTATTCTGGCAACTGGTAATAGATACCACACATAAGGGGGCCATATGGGATCTAGTGCTTATGAATGGGGAGAGTGTTGCTGATGTTATAGTGGGTGATCATCCCGCATCTATTGCTCATTGGATGGTATGAATCAGTATTAGGACAGGGGTGGAAATTATTCATTCAAGTGAGGGTCTTATTTATTTATTTATTTATTTATTTATTTAACAATCACTTCTATACCGCATCTTCCATACATCAGTTGCGGTTCTTGATTTTGATTTTGTTGCGGTCTTGATTTTGATTTTGGCAGGCTATGCGCCGCGTTGGTGCATAGCCTGCCCGCCAACTCCTTTAACCTGGATTTTCACTTCCACGGCAATGGAAGTGAAAATCCGGGTAATGCTGGATGTGCCAGCAGCCATCGCGGCTAAGCGGGTAGCAGTGATTTTCGATGTTACTGCTTAGCCCATAAGCCTTAAAGACAAGTGAGGAAAAACCTCACCTATCTTTAAGGCACTGAGGGCTAAGCGGGTAACATCAAAAATCGCTGCTACCCGCTTAGCCCTTTCCTCCACCCCTGCTCTGCCCAGGAACGCCCCCAACACACCTTGATGTTACCCGCATAGCATCTGGGCAAGTTAGGGACTTATCTGGGATTTTCGAAAGGCACTACCCGTATACCTTCAAAAATGCCGCCCTTAGATTTTAGGAAGACTAACTTTGCCAAGATGGAGGAACACCTTGAGAAGTTGTTAACTGGATGGGAACAGCTGTGGATATAGAAAAACAATGAGCAAAACTGAAAGAGGATATTTTAAGAGCAACAAACATTTTGTTAGGAAAGTAAAGAAATGTAAAAAGAAAGGGAGGTGCCTATGGTTTTCAAAAGAAGCAGCTGAAAAGGTAAGGAAACAGAATGTGGCCTTCATAAAAATACAGGAAAGCACAGAAAGAAAAAGACAAGAAACATTATTTGGAGAAGCGAAGAGAAGCTAGGAAAGTAGTCAGAAAAGCAGAGATGTAAATGGGAAAAAAAGTAGTCAATTTAATAAATTGTCCTCTGATTACTGGAAGTTTTTCTGCATTATGAAGAGCTGGGGTGAGAGGTTCTGCCCAGGAAGGCTTTAGTAATGCCAACACAATTCATCTTCAGTCCTCAGCACCAAAAAATTATTGTTTTAGGAGAAAACTTGTTTTGAATAGGCAGTAAGAGAATTTCAAAATCAAATCAAATAAATAATAGGAGATGTCAACATCACATTTACCACACTCCAGAGAAGCAGCAGCCTTGGAAGCATGTACACAAGACTCTCATTTTTTAGTGTCAGCAGCTAGCAAACAGAGCACAGGGTGTGAACACTGACAGTCCTGTGGTACATGCCAGATCTGATTCTTCCTCTCTGGCTCTCAGCAAGTGTCCAACCACCCCACTGTTATTCCTTGCCCTCAACAACAAAGAAAACTCTCCATCGGTTCATGGAAAACGGACATTGCCTATCACCGGTATCATGCTCTTCCAGGACAGGTAAACCAGTGGTAAAAAGGAGCGGGAGATGCAAATGAGAATTTGTTTACTTTTGATGATGAGATAATGACTGTGGCCCCTTTTCTCCTGATTCCACATTAAGGTTATTCAACATCTCTTTCTAGATCTGCCTTGCTTTCAGTGTGGATCATTTTTGTTTTGGCCCAACAGTTTCTTCCTGTTCTTTTAGGCTTCCAGGTTGATCAGAACTAGCCTCTACTAGGGAACAGTGGCTAGAGATTCCTCACCCCCCCCCCCCCCCATTTCAGAAATCTCCTTCTCCCATCTAGCCTAGCCATTATAGTGGTAGTCCTTGACAGAGGCCTTAGACCATGACTTTTTCTTGACCTCCGAACATGTGCACCTGAAGCCAGACATATGTGGTGGCCAAGACTCCCTCTCCCAAGCTTCACTAGAGGCACCCTTTAACTGCAGCCTCCTTTTCTGTGGGCTTTTTTTGGGGTGTCGACTGATTTAGCACAACTTTCACCACAGACATGGAATTGAAGAAAAGTGTCCAGAAAAGTTATTTCTACAATATAGATCAAGCTTACTAATCTGAATCAGGATGCAGGCGCCACACTATAAAAGATATATAAATAAATATATAACTGATTCATTCATTCATTTAATTACTTGATTCTCATGCCTCCCCCAAATGGTCCAAGATGCATTATATGATAAACCAATTCACATTTACCACTCGCCTCTGACAGACGAGAGAGGGTGCTGGTAAATGGAATTCACTCAGAAGAAAAAAAGGTAAGTAATAGAGTACCTCAAAGATCAGGCCTGGAGTCAATTCCATCCTACATCTTTGTGAATGATATTGCCGAAAGGTTAGAAGGAAATGTTTAACAGGGCTGCAGTACAATGGTGAAGACACTGACAGATGGTGCAGGGGTCATGGGTTCAATCCCCCACTGTGCCCACTGAATAAGGCTGGCTGAGGCACTACCATTTATGTGTAATATTGCATTATGAGGCTTTTTAATTTCCTGTCTTGAAGGACTGGAAAGGGGGGCTGTTACTTCTGGAGAGAAATCTGAAATTGTGAGTATATACTTCTGGGAATTTTTCTGAAAGGAATTTTTTTTCTTTTAAAGCTAATTAATCTGTGAACCCACTATTTTTTTTGTTAAATCAGTCAGGGCCTAGTAGCAACAGTTTAAGATTCAATTTAAAAACACAGAAGAGAACTTTCTGGTTACCTTTCATACCCAGTAGACAGCTGTAGTTTAAATTTCATAGTCACTCAGGGCCTAGCATCAGCAAAGTACTTTTAGTTTCAAATTAAAACACAGAAGAGAGCTTTCTGGTTAAATTTAGAATCCAGCAGAGAGCTTGTAGTTTAAATTTCATAATAGGTTAGAGCCTAGTAGCAGCAAAGAGCTATAATTTAAATCAAATCAGAATATAGTTTTCCTCAGCAGCACAGGACAAGGTACTGTGTAGCAGCCCTTTTTTAATAAGTGTTATATCCCTCCCTCCCTCCCCACACCCACCCTCTCCTGGGAAAATCACAGCTTTATAGGTACTTGCACAACTTAAAAGACAGGAGGTGCTCTCAGGTGAAGCTCATTACCCAAATCAGTCATACACCAAGGACCTGAGATTAATTAAGCTTCAGGTGAACAAGGTATATTAAACTTCTTAGGTACAGTTTTAGTGGTATAAATATCCATTGCACCCTTTAGTACATATAGAACTTAAAGATCTAAACACAAACTTAAAACTAAGATGCAGACAGCAGTCCAGCAGCGGGATGTGGGCTTTCCAGTCTTTTGCATTGAGTGTCACATGTATGATTTTCTCCCAGCTGGTGAGAGGTCTTACGTGTGCACTAGGTGCAAGGAGCTCTCTGCTCTCAGGGAACGAGTCCGTTCTCTAGAGGCTAGAGTAGCAGACTTGGAAAACATAAGACAGACAGAGAGGTACATAGACGAGACCTACAGGGATATAGTCCTGAAGTCCCACCTCCAGTCTGGCAGCATCCCTGTTGCCATGGAGGAGAGAGGTCACGTGACAGGAGAGCATCACCCTGGTGTGGCAGGAAGTGATCCTGTAACTAGGACCTGTCCTCCAGGTGATGTAAACCCCTCTCGCACCGAGGAGGTTTCTCCAGGGCCAAGTGCCCATGCGGGAAGGGTTAGGACAGCAGTTATAGTTGGTGATTCGATCATTAGGCATGTAGATAGCTGGGTGGCTGGTGGACGTGAGGATCGCCTGGTAACATGCCTGCCTGGTGCGAAGGTAGCGGACCTCACACGCCACCTAGATAAGGTCTTAGATAGTGCTGGGGAGGAGTCTGCTGTCTTGGTACATGTTGGTACCAATGACATAGGAAAATGTGGTAGGGAGGTTCTGGAAGCTAAATTTAGGCTTTTAGGTAGGAAGTTGAAATCCAGAACTTCCAGGGTAGCATTCTCCGAAATGCTTCCCGTTCCACGCGCAGGACCCAATAGGCAGGCAGAGCTCCGGAGTCTCAATGCGTGGATGAGACAATGGTGCAGAGATGAGGGGTTCGGATTTGTTAGGAACTGGGGAACATTCTGGGGAAAGGAGGGGCTCTTCCGAAGGGATGGGCTTCACCTTAACCGGGATGGAACCAGGCTGCTGGCATTAACCTTTAAAAAGGAGATAGAGCAGCTTTTAAACTAGATAATAGGGGAAAGCCGACAGTCGCCCAAGTGCGCATGGTTCGGAATAATGTATCCTTGAAGGATACTACAAAAAGCAGAGAGGTTCCAAAAAAGAGTAAAGTAGCCCAAATGCCCTCGAGTATGGAGCAGACAGAACTTAAAGATCCCAAATTACCCATGTCTACCAATAGCCAAATTAATATGAATAAAATACAGTCTCTAAAATGCTTGTATGCAAATGCTAGAAGTCTACAAAACAAGATGGGAGAGTTAGAATATATAGCACTAAACGAGAGGTTAGATATGATTGGAATATCAGAGACATGGTGGAAGGAGGACAACCAGTGGGACACTGTGATACCTGGGTACAAACTATATCGAAATGATAGAGCTGATCAAATTGGTGGAGGGGTTGCGCTCTATGTTAGAGAGGGCATTGAGTCAGAAAGGATTAAAGTTTTGCAAGAAACAAAATTTGCTGTAGAATCTCTATGGATTGAAATTCCATGTAAAAAGGGGAAGGCGATGGCAGTGGGGGTGTACTATCGTCCGCCTGGCCAGAATGAACAAATGGATGATGAAATGCTCAAAGAAATCAAGGAAGCTAGCAAAAGTTACAGTGCAGTAATAATAATGGGTGATTTCAATTACCCCGGCATCGACTGGGTCAGTGTCACAACAGGACATGCTAGGGAGATAAAGTTCCTAGATGAAATAAATGACTGCTTCTTGGAGCAGCTGGTTCATGAACCGACCAGAGGGGAAGCAATATTAGACCTAGTCCTTAGTGGAACACCAGATGTAGTGCAAGAGATAAGGGTGTTGGGGCCACTTGGCAATAGTGATCATAGCATGATCGCCTTTGATTTAATTAGTGGAGGAGGGATAGTAAGGAAATCCACAGTACTACCCTTTAACTTTCGAAAGGGAGACTATGATAGAATGAGGAAAACAGTTAAGAAAAAACTAAAAGGAGCAGTTGCAAAGGTTAAAGACGTACATCAAGCTTGGGTGTTGTTGAAAAATACTATCTTGGAAGCCCAGACCAGCTGTATTCCACGCTTTAAGAAAAGTGGAAGGAAGTCCAAAAAATTGCCAGCATGGTTTAAAGCTGAGGTCAGAGAGGCTGTTGTTGCCAAAAAAGCATCTTTCAAGAAATGGAAAAAAGAGCCAAATGATGAAACCTGGAAACAGCACAAGCACTGGCAAGTCAAATGCAAGGCATTGATAAGGCAGGCAAAGAGAGAATTTGAGAAGAAGCTTGCTGCGGAAGCAAAAACGCGAAATAAAGACCTTTTCAAGTACATTCGTAGCAAAAAACCCGTGAGAGAGTCAGTTGGTCCATTAGATGATAAAGGGGTTAAAGGAGCACTAAGAGGCGACAAGGCGATAGCGGAGAGACTGAATGAATTCTTTGCTTCGGTCTTTACTGAGGAAGATGTAGGGATGTTACCCACGACTGAAGTGGTATTTAAAGGTGTGGAAGAATTGAAGGAAATATCGATACATCGGGAAGATGTCCTACAACTATTAGATAAACTGAAGAGTAGCAAATCACCTGGGCCGGATGGTATACATCCAAGGGTGTTGAAAGAACTGAAATTTGAGATTGCAGACCTGCTATCAGTAATCTGTGAACTATCATTAAAATCATCTCTAATACCTGAGGATTGGAGGATCGCCAATGTAACACCAATTTTTAAAAAGGGTTCGAGGGGTGATCCGGGAAACTACAGACCGGTGAGCCTGACATCAGTACCGGGAAAAATGGTAGAAACCATCATAAAGAATAAAATTACTCAGCATATAGATAGTCATGACCTAATGGGAGACAGCCAACATGGCTTTAGACAAGGAAGATCTTGTCTTACTAATCTGTTATGTTTTTTTGAAGGAGTGAATAAACAGGTGGACAAAGGTGAGTCGGTTGATATTGTGTATCTGGACTTTCAGAAAGCCTTTGACAAGGTCCCTCATGAGAGACTTTTGGCAAAACTAAAGAGTCATGGGATAGGAGGCAGTGTACTACTGTGGATCAGGAACTGGTTAAAAGATAGAAAGCAGAGGGTAGGGCTAAATGGCCAATTTTCCCAATGGAGAAAGGTGAATAGTGGTGTACCCCAGGGATCTGTGCTGGGTCCGCTGCTTTTTGACATATTCATAAATGACCTGGAAAGTGGAATAACGAGTGAGGTTATCAAATTTGCTGATGACACAAAACTATTTAAAGTTGTTAAAACCCAGGAGGATTGTGGAAAATTGCAAGAGGATCTTGATAAATTGGAAGACTGGGCATCAAAATGGCAGATGAAATTTAATGTGGAGAAGTGCAAGGTTATGCACCTAGGGAAGAACAACCCAAACTATGGTTACACGATGCAAGGTTCCACATTAGGAACCACCACCCAAGAAAAAGATTTAGGCGTCCTTGTGGATACCATGTTAAAACCCTCGGCCCAGTGTGCAGCGGTGGCCAAGAGAGCAAATAGAATGCTAGGTATGATAAGGAAAGGAATGGAAAATAAAACAAAAGATATTATAATGCCTCTATATCGTTCCATGGTGAGACCGCACCTTGAATATTGTGTGCAATTCTGGTCGCCATATCTTAAAAAGGATATAGCAATTTTAGAAAAGGTTCAGAGAAGAGCCACCAAAATGGTAAAGGGGATGGAAGGCTACTCCTATGAAGAAAGGCTAAAAAGGTTGGGGCTCTTTAACCTGGAAAAGAGACGGCTGAGGGGAGATATGATAGAAGTCTATAAATTAATGAACGGAGTGGAACGGGTAAACGTAGATCGATTGTTTACCTTATCAGAATATAGAAAGACTAGGGGACATGCAATGAAGCTACAGGGTAAACTATTTAAGACTAATAAAAGAAAATATTTTTTCACTCAACGTGTAATCAAACTCTGGAATTTGTTACCGGAGGATGTAGTAAAGGCTGTTAGTGTAGCTGGGTTTAAAAAAGGTTTGGACAAGTTCCTGGAGGAAAGGTCCATAAACCATTATTAAGAAGGGACCCAGGATATCAATGCTTGAACCAATACAAGCATTGTGGAACCTGTGTCCCTTGGGGAAACTGCTAGGTACGTATGACCTAGATTGGCCACTGTTGGAAACAGAATACTGGGCTTGATGGACCTTGGTCTGACCCAGTATGGCATATCTTATGTTCTTATGTTCTTATGTTTGCTTTTTTGCCGATCACACAAAGACTTGCAACAGGGTGGACACTCCGGAGGGAGATGACAACATGAAAAATGATCTACAAAAATGAGAAGAATGGTATAATGTGCGGCAGTTAAGATTTAATGTAAAGAAGTGTAAAGTGATGCATTTGGGGATCAGAAACCCAAAGGAGCAGTATATGATGGGGGTAAGAGTAGGATATGCATGGACCAGGAGAGACCTCAGGATGAAGGTGGTGAAATTATATAGCAAGATCAGTGGCAAGAAAGATTAGGCTGCATAGAGGGGGGCCATAACCAGCCAAAAGGAGGCAGTGACAATATCCCTGTACAGGTCATTGGTGAAGCCCCACTTGAAGGATATCGAAAGACTTGAAGCAGTACACCTGCCATCGTTTCTTGGCAAGGTGCAACCAGAAGCAGATTGCCAGGCCCTTCTTCTGCACAACACCTGAAATGTCAAGGTGGTTATCCATCCAAGTACTAGCCAGACCTGACCCTGCTTAGTGTCTAAGATCAGGCTAGGACAGGGTAGTGAAGAACACAATCAAATTGATTTGGACTTGGAGCCAGAAGCTGTATGAGAAGAGACTTGCTGACCTGACTATGTATACCCTAGAGAAAAGCAAGGACAGTGGAGATATAATACAGACCTTTAAATACTTAAAAGATTTTAATGAACAAAAAAACCTTTTCTAAAGACAGGGAAGCTATCAAACTAGAGGACTGCAAGGAAGTAAACTTAAAAGCAACATCAGGAAATACTTTTTTTTAATGGAAAGAGTGGTGTATTCCTGGAACACTCTCCCACAGAATTCACAAAAGCAAGGGATAAGCACAGAGGATCCCTATAGGAAGAGGAGTATACCTGCTCAAAGCAAAACTTAAATGAAATTTGCACTTCAGAAAAGGCACAGAGCAGAGGTAACCTTCATGGAGTAGTAGTTACAGCCCATAAAAGCAAAGAGCGGGGCTAATCTGTAGAAGGGCAATTACAACCCCAAATAAAAGCATCAAGTGGGGATAACCCACACAGAGCAGCCATTACAAACCTACTGGACAGACAAGATGGGCCATGTTAGTCTTTATCTGCCATCATTTACTATCTTACTATGCTGCTATATTTATGATACACATTCCACAAACCGAACGCCTCCCTTTTACCCCCCCCCCCAGTCTATTAATAAGCCCATCCTATAATCCATTAATATTTGGCCCACTTGGGAACCAATCTTACAGCCTCCTCAGTTACCAACCTCAGTCACCTCCAGCAGCAGAGCTAGCCCTAACCTCCTTTTAATCTCTGCCCAATTAAAACAAATCACAGGTTAGTGAGCCTCCTAGATACAAAAAACATAAATAAATAAAAAATACTGGAAGTTTTATATCTAGTGCTTTCAGACCTGCTTTTTCTATGCATCTGGGTCTGGTTAGACTATTCTTGCTCTGGTAACAAAAGATTTCAATCTGTACAGTTCTGCCTCTAGCCGTCCTCTCTTGTTACCGGCTCTGCATTGTCTCTATCAGCTTGTGCACAAATCCCTGCTATTTCTCTGGTTTCCCAGTTCACTGAGTCTCCTCTCAGCTTTCTCTCCAATTTTCCACTTACAGCCTCTTCACGCAGTCACCCCGACAGGGATAAGTGCAGAAACCAGTTTTGTGTAACAAAATTCTTTTGGATACCTCACCTCTGTCTCTTCATTCAGCTCCTTTCCATTAGAACTATTAAATATAGACAAAATTAGACAAAAGAACACCGGTCTCAACCAGTCTCTAGAGGGCTCTTACAGACATAAATAGATGTAGCATCTCTGTGCTCAGTCTGAAAGAGCTCAGCATCTAAGGCAGTAACTGGGAAAACCTTAAGCTGTTCTTAAAAAAGTTCAAATTCCCTGAAAATAATATACAGTGCTAGTAATATAGAAGATATTGACAGATAAAGATCACTTGGTCCACTCAATACACCCATGAAGAATCTAGGGAGGAAAAGCCCTAAGATTACTTAGGAAACAGGAATGGAAATATATCAGCTCCTTGATTCCAGCAGGGGGTGCTCTCCTGGTGCTCTGATGCTGAAAATGATGAGAATTAACAAACCAGTCTTCTCAGTATTTAGGAGCTTGCAAATGCTCTGCATGAGGTGTCCTCTACTGAGGGCAGAAGGTAAATGCAGACATCACTCCAGGCTGGGAAAGGTCATCAGATCATATTCTGTTGATCAATACCAGCATCCTGGGAGATGAATGTGACTGGGCTTATCTCTTTCCGGCAATTCAGGCAGTAAGCAAAACATACCTTTAGAAATCATTCCTGATCTGTGAATACTGCAGAATAAATGGGTCGAAGAGTACCCAGCACTATGGCATGACACCCATCGCCAATGTGGAAGTTCTGGCCTGCTTCCAACAGCATAACACAACTGCAGGAACATGCGGTGGTCCCTATACTTAGTGTGTCAGAGCGTCACCTAGAACTAAATGCCATTTCATAGTTACTGCTTAGCTACTACTTAGCACCCAATGACACAGAGTTTGTACTATACCACTCGATCAATGCCAGGGCAGCACTAATATCTAGTGCCACAGTAAGAAGCATGAACGTGCATGCCACGTTGTGGCTATAATTCGATACAGAATAGCTATCATCATCCTAGAATGGCAACCACAGCATGAAAATCCAGTAATACAAAGCACTGTGAATAAATTCTCTTAGCCATTCCCAAATTTCCCACAAACTCCTCTCAGTCTAGCAGATGATCCTTTATCTCTCTCCTCCCCACCCATCCTTAACTTCAACATTGCAACTGCCCCTCCGCTAATAAACTACAGCTGTAGTCTGACAACACAAGTACAGATCGGCAGAGAGATTCTCTTTCTCTAGTGCTTAACATAATGGGCTGGGAACCAGGAGATCTGAGGTCAAGTCCTGTTTTTGTTGTTGACACCAGCAGTGACTAAGTTACTCATTATCTTCCGCAGACTATAAGCTCTTCAGGACAGGGATACATCCTACCGCTATGTTATCTGTTGTACCATGCTCAGGTTTAGAATACCATATGTATGTGAAAACGGGTACATAAATGCACAAAGGAGAAATTAAGGAGAACCTGCATAAGGTAGAAGGTGCAGGATTAATGCAATGGATGATATCATTTTGCCCCCAAAAACACTAGTCATAAATTTCTTTACCTAATGTGAACCTGAAGCTAGTTCCTCAGTGGTAGTTGCTCAGCCCCTGAAGTGACCCAGTGATTAGAGTACTGAGGGGTATGTCAGGAAACGTGCTGGGACTTCAGTTCAAGATTCCTCCCTGACTTTCAACAGGTAACATTATCTCTTTACAATGAACCATTTATCTAAAGAGATTTAAAAAGAAAAGTATGAGGAATCCCAGTAACTGTTTCTGAAAGTATGAACCAAACTCTGACTAAACCAGTTCCAGGTACAGATTCAACCAAACCAAGAAGAAGACTATTCATTTTCTCTGAAAACAATATCTGCTCAAATATACCAACAAAGAAACCCAAGCAACAAGGCTAGCAACCAAAGACACCAACAGAGAAACTAAGCAACTGCTGCAAAAAAAAAAAAAAGGCTAACAAAAACACTGAAGAAATAAATCAAGAAACTACCTCATACCTGAAAAGAGATATCAACAGAAAGACGTCCACAGCACAAAACTCCTGCAACAACAGACCTGACAAACAACCAGACAGAACCCAGAAACAGCTCCTACTCAAATAAGAAACCCATAGTGGAAATACCAGTTTCCAACTCCATCGCTAAACCAAAACCCTAGGAAATAGTCTACCAAAATACCAAAAACGCAAGGCCCAAAATCAATTCTGCCAAAAATCATCAACTCAGAGGTACCCTAGTAACAGATGTTTCAAAGAGACCCCTACAGTGAGACCCCCCCCCCCCAACAACTCCTTCACAGTACATCAAACTGGTCATTCAGACTACAAATATCCTCCACCAAGAAACCAACCAGGAGACCCCAGAAATAACTGGAAGAACTTCAGAAATAAATCTTGTACCATGGATACCAACTCATATGCAAACCAAATATCAGCACTTAGATTAGGAAAATTTACAGGACTGAAGCAGCATCTTCCACCACTGTGCCTGCATCAAGGAGCCTAAATAATACTTTGTGCAAGCGTGCCTACTCCAGCAAGGGGTACCAGCCTCAAACCTTTACATCTGGTGAGATTTAATAAGAAATCTGTGTGCATGAAAGCACCTGGGCTTCACTCCTATCAGAACATCCATGACTGGCATACTCTATCTACTCTCCGGATCAGGAGTTCTCCAAAGTTCCTCCTGGGCATTCTGACAGGTGGAAGAAGACTTCAACTCCTGAGCAGTAGAAAGTGTCATCTAAAGCATCAACAACTTTTCATCTTCAGGCGTAAAATGAACCTTTCCCATAGGGTACAAAAACGCATCACAGAAGGAGTGTGCCATCCTCTGGCAGTGCCAGCTGCCTCTGTGCGCCTTTCCCAGCCCCTGTTCCTTTTAGGGGGAAAGGGGCAGAGAAGAAGAAATGGAGACCTCAGCTGAGAGTAAATCCTCGTGCACGGGTCTATAGGAGATGTTAAAAATAATCAGCGACCTTTTACCCTTCTCTTCACTGTGCTAAATATATTCATAAGACTTCATAGAGAGAGAGAGATGCAGCTGATTTGCATCAACGAGGACATGGCATGATAGGAGAGGGAATGCACCTTACCGTGCAAGAATGTACCGGGGCTTTTCCTCAGCGATGCTATGGACACTGACACACTCCTTTACCTTTGATGTCTTCGCTCAAAGGGCTGCTGAGGTCCGGGCACTGTTTGAGAGCTGCTTCTCCATGGAGGTCTGCCTCTTCTTTCCACAGCCCTCCTCCTCCTCCTCCATGTTCCTCCACCCCTCCGGACAGAGCAGTCACAGTGAACCTCTGGTTCATGCTGGCCCTGAGAGGGCAGAGGATGCTCTGATGGGAGGAGGCGGCCAGCTGCAGCCTCAGTCTCTCTCCACAAGTGGACTGTACAGCCACTGACTAGAGCTGGAGCAAACACGGAGACAGCTGCTCGCCTCAAGACTGGCTTTTCTTGCTAGTCTTTAGCAGGGTCCTAGCGCACCCCGTTAGGACTTCTTTTTGTAATCTGGCTGCCTACTCACAAGCCAGTCCTACCACCCCTCCTCCTGAGTCCTAAAGCCCTCCAAGTCTTCATGCTATCTCTACCAGAGTGCTAATGTATTCTTTATTCCAGGGTTTCTCAGTCCAGTCCTTGGGACACACCTAGCCAGTTAGGTTTTCAGGATAACCACAATGAATATGCATGAGAGAGATTTGCATGCACGGCTTCCTCTCTTTCATACATATTCATTGTGGTTATTCTGAAAACGTGACCGGCTAGCTGTGTCCTGAGCACTGATCGAGAATCCCCACTCTGTTCTGTAGTAATTCTTATTTAATACAATGAACAGAAAGGAGATGGGGTTCCTCAGGTTACCTGAGCCAATGCTGCAGCTGCCAATTTCCACGTGGCCCGATATTCAAAGCAATTAATGTGGTTTGCAGAGCTGCTAATGGTGTTAATCACGATGAACGGGGTATTCAGTGGCATTAACGCAGTTACCACTGCTGAATATCTGCGGCTGCCGCTTCGACATGCCCTGGTGCTAACCGCTTAGCATTGGGGTGTGTCAGAGCATTCCGGGATAGAGCAGAGGCAGCGCCGATCGGTAACCGGTCAGTGGCAATATCGATGTGCTGCCCGATTAGCAATGTACGGTGAAAGCCAGGCATAGGTAATCCTGGTCTAGCTTCCACCATATATTGCTAACCGGGCAGCGGCTCAATATCACCACTAACCGGTTACTGATTGGCAAGAGTGACTAACCCAGATATTCAATGCCGGGGATCAGATATGACAGCCAGTCACATTAGCAGCGCTAGTCACCAGCGCTGAATATCGGGCCCACTGTGTCTAAGTGTGTTGAACAAAATGAGGACTTCTGATCCCCCAGTGCCTCAGGATTGCTGGACTGGGCTGCCGTAAGTGGTGCTGGCTGCTGCCTTAGCATTCTCTGGGACGCATCACCATTGCCGCCAAATGGAAGGTCCAATCTCTTGCCATGTTCACCAACCATTGCTATTCAATGGGCTTGAATAGACTCCGCCAACTACGACTTACTAGTCAGGCTCAGCATCAGGCTCAGCATGGGGCTCTTCCAATTCCAGGCTGGCATCAGGGCTTTCCAGGACAGAGGGGGTGATGCCCAGGGATAACCTTGCAGCAGGGATATTCAGCCACTACCCAGTTATCCCTCAGCAGCAAAGGTTAGGCACATTAACGGCTGGCCTAACTTTAACAGCTGAAGCTAACCAAGCAATAGCTGAATATTGCCACTGTCTGGTTAGCTTCAACGCTATCTGGCTGACACAGATATTTGATGCCGGTGGCCGGATAGGGCTCTAGTATTGAATATCTGAGTCTTAGGTTCAGAGATGTTGGATAGCCGCTTTACAATGGCTAGCCACCACTGCTGGATATCAAGCCAAGCATTTATTAATTGCAATGAACCATTGAAACATGCTAATAATTTTGACTAAACATGCTTGCCATACTGGCCAACAGATACCACTAGCTACTCTAGAAATATCAAAAGATGCTGAATGGGAGAAAAGGGTGTCGTTGGCTCAAAAAGACCAAGATCAGGACATTCTCGATACCACTCAGCCTCCTTTAGCCATCTCATGATGTGTTCTGCTAACAAGCCTAGTGGCAAGGGGTGAAGAGGGGGTGGAACTGTTTGCACTAGGAGGGCACCCATCGCTATTACGGTGGGCTTCCACAAACTTGAATTAAGTCCACTATTTAAATTCCACCATCTTGTTCTCATTGTGTGCTGCTGAGTCGATGCCTACTTCTGGTGATCCAGCCCTTGGGTTTTCTTGGTAAGAAGCAACCAGAAGTAGATTGCCAGGACTGTGAGCCAAATGCCAGGAGCTCTTTCTTTTTTCATTCTCCCCTTTGTTTCGTCTATCCTCCATACCATTCTCTGCTCTCAGACCCAGTGAATGAAGCACTCCGTAAAGGGGGAAGGGGTCTGCATTCCCATATGAATTCTAGGGAGCGAATGATCAGCTTGGAGCAGCGGTTTGCAAAGGGACAGTAGAAGCAAAACGGAAAAACCTTGACTGAAATCTCGTCAGTACTCTGAGGGGACCAGGAACACTTCGGCATGCTCCCTTTCACTCTGTGGAAACCTATTATGTTTCCAAATGTCAAGGTATTAATCCCTTTCTGGGAATAAAGAAAAGAAAACTCAGCCCAGAGAGAGGAGGAAGGGGAGTGAGAAGCTGGGTAAGTGATAGAGGGAGAGACAAGCAAGGATTAAAACAAAAACAGGCAGAGAGAGGAAAAAAACATAATGAGAAAACGGAATGCACATAGGAACAAAGAAAGGAAGAAGAGGTGTAATCAGGGAAATAAAAGCTTGAATCAGGGAGTGGTGGTGTGCTGATCTGAATGCAAGGAATACTTTTTCTTGTTTCTCAAGTGCATTTGAATCCTTCCACCTCCATTTCTCTGTAGGACAGACGGATTATAACCTCAGCACAGTGACTCGCCCACCATTTAACCACTAATGCTTTCCATTCCCTAATCAATGAGCCGGAATGAAGGCGTTGTCCCTTGGGACACTCATTATCAACAACCAATCAAGTAGCCCTCTACCTGGACGGGTGCATCAAGAATCAGGAAAAATGCCAGATTATGAAAAAGAAGAAAGAAGCTCAAAACAAGACAAAGTCCACTATCTGTGCAGCAAAAGGCTAACCCTCACTGCACAAAGAGAAACAATGCATGAAGAAGTTAGTAAAATCTGCTGTAATTAAAGATCAGTGTTCTGATGATTTCAGTTACAGCACTGTGGCAAAAGCAATGAGACTCTGAACCATTGTACCATAGAAATACGAGCATCTTACTGTAAGCCAAATGGCAGGAGACTGCCCTGTGAAGGAGAAAAATGCCAATATCTTCAGTGGCAGAAGTTCAAATTATGGGTCCCCCAAGCAACAATTTCCAAAGGAACTCCAGGGTGGGGGAAGCTCATGTCAGAAGATACAGAAACAGCTATTAAGGGTCCCCCCTGACTGCAGGGGCAGACTTTATTTTTTTAAGTGTAGTCAAGTCAATATGGAAACCTGGCAACCCAGCAGCCTCTGGGTTTTCTTGGCAAGGTATGACTGGAAGTAGATTGCCAGGTCTTTTCTTCCAAGGTAACAGAGGGTAAAGTGACTTACCCAAGGAGTACCAGTAAGAACCAAACCCCAAGCTCCTGAATGTCAGGCTGTTTCACTAACCACTAGGCTACTCCTCCACTCCAGGGCAGAACTCATGCCAGTGAATAACTTCATACTATAAGAACTACCATGCTGTGTCAAACTAAAGATCTATCAAGCCCAGTATTCTGTTTCCATCAGTGGCCTATCCAAGTCACAAGTGCCTGGCAGGATCCTGCTTAACTTTAGGGAAACTAATCACAAAAGACCCCCAAAGAACAGACAGAAACATAAATGCATATGTATATATATCACTCATGAATGTCAGAGAGACCATCAAAGGAGCAAACAATCGCACTCTCAAACAAGGTGTCTGCTTTTAATCATTTTAAAAACATTTGTTTTTTAATATATTTTTTGTACCATCATACTTATCTTAATAAAAAGCTCTTCTGGACACAGATCATCTCACAACATGCCACATTTCGGGCCAAATAAATATACCCCTGCTTCAGGTGTTAAGAGGATTCCCAGATTCAGCCAACCACAAATAGTGCTTGTAAAAAGTAAAAAAAAGCCCATCCAAAATTTAAAAGGGCAGCATCTGACATCAGCATGACACAGAGCCTTAAGGCAACCAATCAACCCAGAGGACAATTCCATAGAAAGGAAACTCCCTCAATGATTGGTTCACCTCAAAATAGACTGGGCCAATCAATTTTCAGATTTATACCCAAAGCAATGGTTTTCCCTAAGTCTATGTTAATAACACAGGTACACTAAAAAAAGGTTTTTTTAAACTGCCTCTAATGTTTCGATTGATTTTTACGTTTTTTGGTGCGCTGAATCCAAATCTGGTAACCAATTTGCTCCATCACGTACAGATTTTTTGCTACATTGGGTTAGCAGTTTGAGGTGAACGTTTCAGATTGAGTGCGATCGAGATAAAAGTTTCTTGGATGAATTCTTTATACTAATTGTTTAGTAGTTATTCAAATAAGAATAAAGAAAATTGTAACAAGGCAGCACATAAGAATAGAGTAATGTCAACAAAACACACTTGTCTGCACTTAAAACAGCCACATACATGTGCACAAACATTGAGCATATAAGAGCGAGGTTAGACACAAAGCAAAGCAAAGAAATGTGCAAAAAATGTTGGACAGGTATGTATGTAAGAATAGAAAACGCAAACCGCACCATTGCAATACATGAAGACAAACACCCGATGGTGTGAAAATAAAATTCTAATAAATGAGATCCGACACTGTGGTAATAACTAGCAAATTTTTATTTCAAAGTTTAGTAAAAACACGATATTTGTCAACACAGTTTAGATTTTAAAGTCATTCTTGGGTCAATCAATCTCCTGGTGGGCCCGTTTCTTCTTCCCCCGAATGCTTCTCTTGGTGCGCTGCTTGGCGTATTTTTCATCTGGGGTTTCCCACAGCAGCAACCAGCAGAAATCAGCCATCATAGTGGTGTTCCATCTTCCTTGGTACCTTCTCTCTGCGTCCTTGATGTCCTGGTGAAACCTTTCACCTTGTTCTTCACTGTACGCCCCCAAGTTTTCGGGAAAGTAGTTCACATGGGAGTGCAAGAAATGGACTTTCAGGCTCATGTTACAGCCTTGTTCTTTGAAGGCATTGAGCATCCTGGCAACAATATCCTTATAGTTCTCATCCCGCCTGTTCCCAAGAATTTGAGAACAACATCCTTGAAGGAATCCCAGGCTTCTTTTTCCTTCTCAGACATCGTTTCAGCGAATGCTCCATCTGAAATGAGTTTCCTTATATCACGGCCAACAAACACTCCTTCCTTTAGCTTTGCTTCAGAAAGTCGGGAGAACTTTGAGCAAAGGTACCGAAAGCACTCACCATCTTTTGGAAGGGACTTGATGAATTGCTTAATGAGACCCAACTTAATGTGGAGAGGTGGTAATAGAATTTTATCACGAGGTACCAAGCTCTCATGAAGAACATTTTCTCACCGGGTCTCAAATACTCCCGAATTGGCCAGTCTTTTTTCCCCCAGTGTAGGTCGCGGGCCCAGCTATCCCACAAGCAAAGGAAGCAGGGATATTTGGTGAAACCGGATTGCTGCCCTAATAGCATGGATAGAATTTTAAAGTCTCCACAAATCATCCACTTATGCTCATCATAACGAATCTTCTGAAGAATCAGGGCCAAATTCTCGTATTTTTCTTGGAGAATAACAGAGTGAGCAATAGGAACTGAAGCGAATGTGTTGCCATTATGAAGAAGAACACCTTTATGCTGTCTTTTGACGAATCAATGAACAGCCGCCATTCAGCAGGATCATACTTGAGTTTAAACTTTTCCATCACTCCGTCTATATCGTGCAAAAATACCAAATCTTCCTCTTTGCTGAAATACTTCAAAAATTATGTCTCGCGGTTGCGGTACCAATAAAAAGTTGTTCCTGGTGACAATAGATTTTTTCTGTTTAAGCCGAGAACCTAGCAGTTGGGCAGCATCTTTTGGGAGTCCTAAATCCGGACTAAATCATTCAATTCAGCTTGAGAGAAAAGTTCAGGTTTCGGATCTGGTTCAGTTTCAAACTCGGAAGTACTGGACTCATCGGGAAAAGCCATCTGATGAGTCTCATCATGATCAGAACCGTCCACACAAATATGATCCAAAGATTTTGGTGTTCAGGCACAGGTACTTCGTTGCTATGAGGCATAGGCCTAATTGCTGAGGGAAGGTTGGGGTAACTTATTACGTTCTTATTTTTTATCCTTCACAATGCAAGAGCAAAAATAGCTGTCACTGCTGTGGTCCTTTGTTCACCATCATAGGTATTCCGAAACGAAATGCTTGTTTTTTACCTTTCATCCATAAGCGTAGATCTTCCTCACATGTCTTGCACACTTTGTGAGGAGCCCACGGTTTGTCTTGATCGCCTAACTTCAAACCGAAATAGGCGAAATATACTTTTTTAATAAATGCAGAAATGTTCCTCTGCCGCTTTTTCACGGTATATTCCCCACAAATAAAACCAAAAAACTGTCCGGAGAGTTGACGCAACCTCTGGTTCTGTGAGCCATCACAAATACACAGCACTGCAAACTACAACTGTAGTGAACCACTTCGGAATAAAGCTGGATTACGACTGAGCAAACAAAAGGTAATAATGAACTTGCAAGAAACTGAAATTTGACAGGAATGTTCATGTCGCAACCACCGAGTATGTTCGAGCGAACGAGGCGAGGCGAACAGGAAAGAACATGCGCCAGCGCGAGTACTGGATTTAGCCCCCCCGCCTCCCAATTGTCCTGTTAATGTATAAAATGAATACAAAACACTCTAAATATCATGAGGGAGTGTTTCTAGTTAGTTAACCATTACAACCTCTATTTTGGGCCAAGAAAATAAACTGCAGTCGGCTAAAAAGAAATTATGTGAACATTCCTTATATGGGTAAGAAATCTAATTTGCAAGAAAACGTGACGTGATGGAACATTTTGGCTATTTTTCCTGGATTCAGCACCCCAAAATCTATAGGAATCAGTTGCAAAACTGGAGGCAGTTTTTTGGTATAGTACCTGTGTAATTTATTTATGACAATTTACTTTTAATTTATTTATGATAATTTACTTTTCCTCCAGTAAATTATCCAAACCTTTTTAGGTGTGTTTTGCTAAGGCATAGCACCTTTTGTCAAGGATTGAGGTGGCAGGGAAAAGGTAGTTACTCACCTGTAGCAGGTGTTCTCCATGGACAGCAGGAATAAGTACTCATATATGGATGACATCTCCAATGGAGCCCAGCACAGGAATGCTCCTCAGCTTCTACTGGATTCTTTTGGGAGACTCTACTGCACCTACACGCCTGCCTTCCCACCTGCCTCCGCGGCACCATCTTCTCCAGTCTGATAACAAAGCTGTAGCAGAATACAACTCCTTGGGGAGGTGGGAAGGTTATGAGGACTTATTCCTGCTGTCCATGGAGAACAGCTGCTACATGTGAGTAACTACCTTTTCTTCGTGGGCAAGCAAGAAGGAAGACCTCACATATGGGACTCCTAAGCTACAGGCTACCGAAAACTGAGGAGGCCGCCAAGATGCCCAATAGGGGCAAAATTGAATTAAGAACTGGAGAATCAACTATGTACAGAAGTGATAGTTCATAAAAAGGAACTCATCTGATTCATTTGTTTTTTTTGGTTTGCATTTTTTGTAATAGCCTGGACGGATAGTAGGGCTTTGGGGGGATGGAGTTGGATTCTAATCCCCAAACAAATGCCAGAGTATTGATTGGCCAAAGTTGCTGTCACATTGGGAATCTCCATCCAGATAATAGTGAGATGTGAATGTGTGGACAGAAGACCACATTGCAGCTCTGCAGGTCTCATCCATGGAGACCGAATGCAAGCTGGCCACCAACGCACTCATGGCTCTGACATTGTGAGCTGTGACATGACCATCAAGGCTCAAACCAGCGAAAGAGATGCAGTTTGCCAGCTAAATTGAAAGAGTGTGTTTGGAAACGGCAGCCCCTAACTTTCTGGTGTCAAAAGAAACAAACAGCTGGATGGACTTTTGGTGGGCCTTCATCCACTCAAGGTAGAAGGCTAAGGCTTGTTTGCAGTTTCATGTGAAACGCAACTTCCCCTCTGTGGGCATGAGGCCTCCGGAAGAAAGTCGGCAGATGGAAAGTCGATACCACCTGTGGAAGGAATCGAGGATGAGTGTGCAGGATCACTCTTTTATGATGGAACCTGGTGTACAGCAAATGAGCTTGGAGCTCACTTACCCAGCATGCTGACATAACTGCCACTACTACTACTATTATTAATCATTAATATAGCGCTACAAGGCGTACACAGTGTTTACAGACACATATAAAATTGGCCCCTGCTCATCAGAGCTTACAATCTAATCAAGACAGACAGTACAATAGATGAGAACAAGGGTCCAGTAGGGAAGGGTAAAGAGACAGAAGAAAAACAAAGGATTAAGATCCAAAAGCAGCTTGAAAGAGGTGAGCTTTTAGCATGGATTTGAAAAGAGGGAGAGATGAAACCTGACGTAAAGAGACAGGTAGTCTGTTCCAAGCATAAGGGGCAGCAAAGTGAAAGGATCAAAATCTGGAATTAGCTGTTGAAGAGAAGGGCACAGAGAGAAGCAAGCCAAAGGAAGAGTAGAGTTCATGTGGAGAGGTGTAGGGAGAGAGAAGAGAGGAAAGATAGTGAGGAGCAATAAAATGAATGCACTTATAGGTCAGAAGGAGACGTTTGCATTGGATACGGAAACAGAAGGGAAGCTAACGAAGTGATTTGAGAAGAGGGGTTATATTAGTATATTGGGGCTGGCAGAAGATTAGTCACACAGCAGAGTTTTGAACAGATTGAAAGGGAGAAAGATGACTCAAAGGGAGATCAGCAAGAGGAGGATGCAAGAGTTGAGGTGAGAAGTGACTAAAGAGTGGATAAATGTTCGAGTAGTGTGTTCAGAAAGGAAGGTGCGAATTTTGTTAAGGTTGTAGAGAAAAAAATGGCAGGTTTTTACTAACTGTTGAATATGTGTGGAGAAAGAGAAGGAGGAGTCGAAGATGACTCCAAGGTTGTGGGCTGAGGAAACAGGAAGCAGAAGAGTGTTGTCAACAGAGATAGAGAAGGGAGGAAGGGGGGAAGAGGGTTTAGGGGTTAAAATAAGAAGTTTGGTTTTGGCCATGTTCAATTTCAAATGGCGGTGAGACATCCAGGCAGCGATGTCAGATAGGCAGACAGATATATGGGCTTGGAGTGTAAGAGAGATATCAGGTGTAGATAGATAGATCTGAGAGTCATCAGCATAAAAATGATATTGAAAGCCATGGGAGGAGATGAGAGAACCAAGACATTCCAAGTGAAGAACTTCATAGGGCAGGAATTGAGTGGCTCAAAGGGAGTTAATATGAGCTGTACCAGAAACACATTGGGATCCCAAGCCACCGTCAGGGTCTTGAAGGGAGGCTTTGAGAGACGCAAACCCCATATGAAGTGAACCACTAAAAGCAGAGCCAAAATAGACCTTCGCTCCATTCTATGATGGTATGCCCCAATCACACTGAGGTGAACCTTGACAGAGTTGGACTTGAGAACTGACTCCGTGAGGTGTAGGAGGTACTCGAGTAGTCTTTCATTGGGGCAATTAAAAGGATCTAGCGCCTGTTCTGCACACCAGATAGCAAACTCTTCCATTTGAATGCATAAGACCTCCTCGTCAAGGCCCTCTTAGAGGCCTTCAGACAGGGGCGTCTCAAGGCAATCTGCTGCCTGAGGCGAGGGATGAGATGGCGCCCCCCCCCCGTAGTGAGGGGGGGGAAGAGGCTTTCTCAAAACTCCAGTCAGGTACTGAACCAAACCAAAAAGCTGATTAGATTATATGAAGGAAATGCAAGAGTTTGCACACCAAGGAACTTAAAAAAAGAGTGAGAACCACAGCACAGTTTATAAAATTAAATTATAACTCTGTTTTATTTTGTTATAAACTGTGTTTTGGTTCTTGCTTTTTCTTTTTGAACATATATTTTGCATCCACAGAACCCGTTCCTCAACAGTGGGTGCAGAGCAGAACCAGGACATTCACCTACAGAACTCAATATCTTAAAAAAACAAACATTATCCAGTACCAGGCATATTGTGAACTAATGTAAAACCCTACAACAAAGTCAACGAGTATCTATTGAGTAAATCTACCAATCCATACCATACCATACTAGCACCAACTTCCAAAACTCACATAAGAAGCCCATCCAAAAAAAGCATCACTTTAAATACTACAGTGAGCCCTGGAACATCCAAACACCTATTTGGACAGCTGAACAATTCAGATTACTACAGTACAAATCCCTACATCCAAACTCCATGTTAACAGAACACCTGGGCTTGGTCATAAACTCATAACACAGACCCTCACCAAGTACAGATAAGTGACCGTAACATAAAAATAAACATATGTAGATAAAAATTAAACTGCATAATCAAGAAGCCAGATTCTGCATACAATGCAATACCAGAGAAACAGAAAGAGAGGCATTTCCATGTACTGTAGAAAATATAAAGATAGCACCAAGTCTGGTCATTAAATTGAAAATAAAATTCTCGTCTAACTTTGTTGTCTGACCATTTTATTCTCTCATCATGTAGGTCCCAATCTGAGGTTTCTGCTTTACTCTGTCTCCCAGAGCACCCTCCTGTCTACTTTCCCCCAGAGACGGCACGAGGGTGATGCAGGGCATGTGCAGAGACTCACTGCGGCATCATTTGCATAAATTTCATATACTTTGTTTTAAAATGTATATACCACCCATCTAAAATCCTAGGTGGCTTCTAAACATACACATGTAATTTAATAAAACAATGTTACAATAAAACAAACATAATAATAAAACATGAAATTTGATTAATGAAAAGTCACTTACACAGCCCCCCCCCCCCAATCAAACCAAGAATCTGCAAATCAGATTTATTTTGCTATGACCAGATTATTGATGAGGAGGGAAGATATAAAATGAGCAGCTAATCCTGGTAACTATGAATTCAAACGCTGGATTGGATTTTGTTAGAGCTGGAAAAGTCCGGAACTCAGCAGCGGTGAAGCTTTCAGGCTACTAAACAAAATTAAACTGAGACATTCTCTGAAAATTTGAAATTTCCTTGAATCTGAACAAAATATTTTAAATTTCAGTCTGGCAGCATGAAGAATGCAAAACTGCAAATCTCAAAAACACAACATATTCCAGTACCTCCCCCCAACCAACACCCTACAGTTGACCTCACCAAGCACCCAGAGTACAGGATTCATAGAGCAAATCTATTATTCCATAACAGCACTAACTTCTAAAACTCATACAACATGGAGTGTACCCAGAAAAGGGCAACACCATAAATATTGCAGCGGGCCCTAGAACATGCATACATCTGTTTGAAAAGCTGACCAAGCCAAATTACTACAGTACAGTATAGATCCCTATGTACAAACTCCATTCGAACAGAACACCTCAGTCACACACTCAGAATACAGACCCTCACCAAGTACAGAAAAGTGACTACAACCTAAAATAAAAATATGTAGACAAAGATTAAATTTGTGTGGAGGAGTGGCCTAGTGGTTGGGGGAAGGTACTTCAGGCTGGAAGGTCAGGGGTTCAAATCCCACTAGAGGACAGCAACCTTGGGCTGGAAGGACTGGGGTTTCTAGTCCCACAGGTGCTCCTTGTGGTCTTGTGCAAGCCACTTAACCCTCCATAGCCCAGGTTCCCTGTAAAATAGTTATCTCCAAGTTATAATACCCTGTTCAATGTAATTTCAGTTTGTTCAATGTAAACCGCACTGATGCAGAATAGCGCAGTATATAAGAGAATGTAAATAAATAAATTGAAACAGACTCCACATGCAGTGCAACATCAGATAGAAATGCAGTTCCCCATACTGTGTAAAATATAAAGATAGCACAAATGCCAATCACTAAAATGAAATTAAAATTATTTTTTCTACCTTTGTTGTCTGACCATTTTATTCTCTGATCATGCTGGTCCCGATCTCAGCTTCTGCTTTCCTGTCTTCTTTTGGCTCTCTTTCTATGGTCTATAGTCCATCTGCCATTTCTTATCTCTTGTTTTCTTCACTTCCTTCCATCAGTCTATTTCCAGTCCCAGTAACCTTTCCCAGTATCAGCTCCTTTCCAGTCCTCCCTCCCAGTACCTTCCAATGTCAACTTGCATTCCCATGACTGCCATTGGTATCCATTCCCTTCCAGTCCCCCTCCTTCCACGCTGTCCAGTGCCTTCTAGTCCAAATGCCATGGCAGCCCCTCTCAGCATCCACTCCCTTCCAGTCCCATTCTCCCATCCCCCCGCATCAGCCCATTTGTAGCCCTAGCCCCCAGTTTTCTTCCAGGGCCAGAATTTCTATCCTATCCTCCCCTCCCCGACATCAGCCCATTTCCAGTTCTAGCCCCCCAGTCTTCTTCCAGGGCCAGCAGCTCCCTCCCCCCCATCAGCCCATTCCAGTCCTAGCCACCCCTAATCAGCTCACTTCCAGTGCTAGTCCTCCCCCCCCATCAGCCCATTTCCAATGCTAGTCCCCCTTCATCACCATTACCAGTGCTAGCCTCTCCTAATCAGCCCATTACCAGTCCTAGCCTCCACTAATCAGCCCATTTCCAGTCCTAGCCCCCCTCAGTCCATTACCAGTGGTAGCCCCCCTAATCAGTCCATTACCAGTACCAGCCCCCAGTCGATTAGCCCATTCCCTATCCTAGCTTTCTCTAATCAACTCATTAACAGTGCCAGTCCACCTAAAATCAGCCCATTACCAGTCCTAGCCCCTTAATCAGCCCATTTCTAGTGCTAGCCCCCCTCCCAATCTGCCCATTTCCAGTGCCTAGCCCTCCCCCAATCTTCCCATTTTCAGTGCTAGTCCCCCCAATCTGACCACTTCCAGTCCTAGCCGCCCTCCCCCTTTTGCCCCCATGGGAGACCCTGAAAGTTGCCTGACGGTCGGCGGCCCTGGCTCTCTAGAGCCACAAAAAAGAACTGCCTTTCCTTTCTTTCCAGCGGCTCTGGTAAACTTGACAGGAAAAGCTGTTGTTTACCCTCAGCGGCACTGCCGGGCTCAACTTTACCAGAGCCGCGGGAAAGAAAGGAAGGCAATTTTTTCTCACCGCTCTGGAGAGCCAGGGCCGCCGACCATCAGGCAACTTGCAGGGTCTCCCATGGGGGTGAGGGGGTGGCGGCGGGGGTTGAATCTGCCGCTGCCGAGCAGCAGTGGCAGCAGCTTTCCACTTTTTTTTTTTTTTAAGTTTAAAGGTGGAGTGAGGCGGCTGTTTTGGGGGTATTTTTTGCCGCCCCCAAAACATTGCCACCTGAGGCGACTGCCTCACTCCACCTAATTATAGAACCGCCCCTGCCTTCAGAATGTCTATTACTCTGTCAAGCAGGTTAAACTTCGACAGGATTAGTCTCTCGACATCCACGCAGTTAGGGCCAAGGACCAGAAGTTGGGATGTAGCATCCTCCTGTCTTCCTGTGATATAAGGTCTGGGACAGATTTATTTATTTACTTATTTATTTATTTAACATTTCTTTTATACCGCGCTATTACAATCAGTGCGGTGTACATTGAACAAGAACACACTACAATGCATACAAGTAACATTGAGTTTACAATGAACAGGGAAATTCAACAAGGGACAACCGGGAGAACTATGTACAGGTTAACTTAATGCTATATACAATATTATAAACTCGTTTGGATATTGCATGTGCCCAGCCGTAGAGATTCCCATTGGTAGAGTTGAAGCAGAAGGGGAAACCACAGCTGTCTGTGAAAATACGGCACAATGAGCATCATCGTACCCCTGTCTGTCTGGTGTTTCAGCAGGCTCTTTGCTATGAGAACAATGGGAGGATACATCTATAGCAGGCCCTTTCCTTAGTGCAGGAGGAAAGCATCTGGTGCCAGCCTGCTGTGTGAGGCGACTCTGGAGCAGAACTGATCCACTTTGGTGTTTTGTTGGATGGCAAACAGGTCTATCAAGGGGGTACCTCACTTCTGAAAGATGTAGGCCATGATGTCCCTGTCCAGTGTCTACTCGTGACTCAGCTGGTCCACCAGGGTATTCTACTCCCCTTAGCTCCATCCTGTAAGTGATAGAAAACCTCCATAACCAGACTGTCTCCTAGCATAGAAGATATGAACCTGTGTTCCCCTGCTTGTTTATGTAATACATCATGACCTGATTGTCGATCTGAATCAGGACAATCTGGTTAGCTAGCCATTCTCGGAAAGCCCTGAAGGCATTCGCTATGGCTCTCAATTCCAAGAAATTCATCTCGTGCAGGCTCTCTTGTTTGGACCAGACACCCTAAGTATGAAGACCATCCAGATGCACTCCCCAACCCAGTCTGGATGCATCTGTTGTCAATGTTTTTTGGGGTGATGTCTTCTGAAAGGGAAGACCTCTGAGCAGGTTCTGATGATCCAACCACCAGTGCAGAGGCTGGACAAGAGAGCCGGTGACAACCACCCGATCCCAAAGGTGGCCAGTGGCTTGGTTCCACTGAGTCCTCAGTGTCCACTGAGCCTGTCTCATCGAAAGTGAGTCATGGTGTGACGTGTACCACAGAGGCCATGTGATTGAGCACAATCAGCACCCCTTGAGCTGTTGTCTGTCGACTCCGCTGGGTATCTCGGGCCAAGGCCATTAATCTCTGAAGTCAGTCTAGCATAAGGAAGGCCTTCGCTTGAGACATGTCAAGAAGAGCCCCTATGAATTCGAGCTGTTGGGCTGACTGAAGGTGGGACTTTGAGTAGTTGACTACAAACCCCAATAGCTCTGGCATTGGTTGCTGGACTCCGTCTGGAGTGGAGCTTTTTATGAGCCAGTCATCCAGATAAGGAAAACAAAGACACAGAGTGTTCTGAGATAGGCTGCTACCATCGCAAGGCACTTTGTGAAGATTCAGGGCACTGAGGCCAGCCCAAAAGGTAGTGCCTGGTACTGAAAATGCTATTCTGCCAGGATGAATCTGAGATACCTCCTGTGAGCACAATGGATTGGTATGTGAGTATATGCTTCCTTTAGATCCAGGGAGCTTAGCCAATCATCTTTCTGAAGAAAAGGAAGCAGGGTACCTAGAGATACCATCTTGAACTTTTCTCACATCAGAAAGATGTTGAGGTTTCTGAGATTCAGGATGGGCTGGAATTCCCCCCCCCCCCATCCTTTTTGGGTATCATAAAGTACCTGGAGTAAAATCCCCATCTGATCTGCTGCTGCAGCACGGGCTTGATGGTGAGATTGGCCAGAAGGGTAGAGTTTTCTCTCTGAAGTAGGCCTATGCAGAGGGTCAAGAGGATATGCCTTAGGGGGCAATGTGGCAGCAGCTCAAAGAAGTGCAAAATGTAGCCGCTTTGAACTATCTGTAGCACCCATGAGTCCAAAGTTATAAGGGGCCATCTTTGGGCAAAAAGAGTGAGCCTTCCCCCCACTGGAGGCCTCCCCTCTGTGGGCACTAGCAGATTAGCAGAGGAACCAGTCAAAACTCCTCTCCTGGCTTTGGTTGCAGGCAGGCTGGGACTTTTGAGGCTTTTCTCAATGCTGTGGGCAAGGAGCCTGCATTTTTTTGCTGTGAGATTTGAGGACCAGAGAAGTACCTGTGCCTATGCAGGTAATAAGTCTTTTTCTGGCTTCTACATTGATACCTCCTGCAATATGCATTTTGAAAGCCTAGTTAGGGTGACATGCTGCTTCTCTATGATGCCTACCTTCTCCTCCATCTGCTTTCCAAAGAGGTTCTCTCCCTGGCATGGCATGTCTGCAAGCTTATTTTTCACTAACTGTTCCAGGTCAGAAGATTGAAGCCAGGCGAACTTGTGGGCTCCAATGCCCACTGCCACCATTCTATACACCATCTCAAAGGTGTCATAGGTTGCCCAAACCAGAAACTTTGAGCAGTCCTTGCCATGGCCCAGCAGGACATGATAGTACTCTTCTCTGGGGGAAGGAACTGGCACAAGTTGTGAGATCACCCATGATGCCCTTGAAAAACATACTCATGTAGGGCTGATAAGAGTGACCTCGAGCCTCAAGCATGGAGTTTTGGAAGCACCTCCTTCCAAAGGAATCCAACCTCTGAACCTCCCTACCCAGGGGTGTCAAGGAATGAGTCTTAATGCTCTTAATTCTCTTCAGAGTGGACTCTACTATTGAGGAGTGGTGCAGAAGCTGAGGTTTCTCAAACACAGGAGCTTTTTGAACTCTGTACATTGAGTCCAGCCTCCTACTGACTGGTAGCACAGTGAGGGGGTTCTCCCACATTTTCATTTGTAGCCACTGTAGGAAGCAATGCACTGGCACCATCACTGCTTCCTTAGGAGCCAAGGAGTACTAGAGGATCTCCAACCTCTCCGTCCTGGACTCATCCTCCATCTCCATTGAAAATGGGATGGCCTTGGCCATATCCCTCATGAAATTTTGGAAAAACATGTCCTCCAGAGGAGACTTTTGCCATTAATGCAGAGGGGAAGGGTCTGATGGGAGCTCTGACAAGTTCTACGATTCCACATTGATCACCTAACCATCACAGTCAGACTCTGAAAGGAAGTTGAAGTACCTCTGAGACTCTGCCCAGAGTTCCCTCCTGCCTCGAGGGAAGTGTGAGCTTCTATGGGATTGATGATGCATCGAGGGCTTCCGAGGTTTCACTGGGGCATTGGTATCTGAGACACTGGAGAGGGAGATGACTCCTCCAGGAACCAGTGTTGGATCTCTTCAGTACTCCAACATTGATGCCTCCATAGGCAGAGCGTGCATCTTGAGGACTGGCTGCAAGATGCTCAGCGATGATGCCACAGGCACCAAGGCACCAGTCAGCTGCTTCTCCAGCAATAATGTAATGCGAACTTTGAATGCCTGAAGGAGATGCTCCTCTATGGCTGCTGATTCTGAAGACCTTGGGGCCTGAGCAGCTTCAACAAATGTTTCAGGCATCCATGCAGAGGTATCGTCATGGCCTCGGTTGGAGCCCGAGAACATCTCGATGTCGATGCACCATTGGCGGATTCCTGGGAAGCCATTGAGACTGATGCCGGTGCCGAAGACACTAAATCAGACCTCTGACCAAAGAGGGAGTCTTCCGACCCCTCAGGCCTCTCCTTGTCATCTCCAAACACAAATTGCTAGAAGAGGGCTGGTGACTGGGCCCAGGCACTGGAGGCACCAATTGTGCCTGTTGGTGACAAAGATGGTCCTGGCACAGTTGGTGCACTTCTTGAACATGCTGGTCAGTTTCTAGGAAATGTCCAGGAAGATGGCCATGGCTAAATCAAATGGCTCAATGGTGACCACAGGCCCGGTTGGACCACAGGGAAAGCAACCAAGAAAATGAAAATTTACCAAAAGCATCGGAACCAATGAAGGAACTGTGACCGACGGAACCAACGTGACCAACAACAAGCACAAACAACTATACTTGCCAGGAAGGCTCCCAAAGGGGAGAAACAATGTTTACTGTCAAAGGACTGAAACAATGTCTGTGGGGCTCTGCAAAAAAATGAAGACTGGAGAAGATGGTGCCATGGTGGCAGGCAGGAAGACAGGCGCACAGGCATGGTGGTGCCTCCCAAAAGCTTCTAATAGAACTGTGGAGTGTTCCCGTGCAGGGCTCCATCGGACATGTCATCCATATGTGAGGACTTCCTGCTTGTCCACAGAGAAATTGTACACGTGTTTGCACATGCAAGAACAAACGTCTAATTGAGCCAACTCTGTGGTTCAGATTTCTCTCACCACGATCAGCTATCTGAATGATGGAGCATGTGGTGTAGGGAGTTCAGGCTGATCTTGCGGTTTGAAGTCTCGTAAGACTTGAAATGGAAATCAGCCCGAACCTCCTACCTGGCACAGCTATACCATTCAGAGAGTCAATCACAGTGGGGGAAGCCTGAACTATGGTGTTTTTGAGGTTCTGCAGCCAAGGAAAAGAATGGGGAGTGAAAGAGGGACTGGATGAAGGGGGGCAATATGAGATAGTGAGAGAGTGGCTGAAGCCAGAGGTGGGCGTTTTGAGAGAGAGAGACACTGGATGAAGTTTAGGGGGGTCATTAGACAGAGAGACAGACTGGGAAAGGTTGGTGGTGAGGAGGGGGAGGGTTAAGACCAGAGATGTTGACTGGGGGAAGGCTGGGGGGCTGTCATGAGAGAGAGGGAGACTGATGGAAGCCTGGGAGGACAGAGAACCACACACGCACACACATTTTGATATTCATCATGCTACACACATATGCATGCATGCACAAAATCCCTGATACACCCCATGATACTGTAGCAGCAAAGCGCAGACAAACCAATGATACCAGGAGTCTGTTCAGAAGGTCCAAATCATTTATTTGTGCACAAGTCTCGAACCAGTCAATTTCAAAATGGCTGAGCAAAGTTTTCAAGCATTACAACAACTTTTATAGACTTTTGTTCCATTCTAGGTATAGAAAAACATTTCATTGGTCCCGGTAACCTCCCGTACCTCCCGTATCTCTTCCATTGGTCCCGGTACTGATAAGTTTATCCAATTATGTCCCTTCTGTGGGCATGACACCTGCATGCCCCCTTCTAGTCCCAATTACAATGGCCAGTTCATCAACTTGTTACTTTCACACTCTCAAGGCCATAGAACCAATTTGTGCGTGCAGAAGAGCAGGGTTCTGTAACTCATCTGTCAGCACTCCTCATTATTTCTTTGCAGATGTACTTTTTCTTATCAGTAACTTTTAAACATGTCTTTTCTGTATTTTTCCCTCTTTCAGTTCTGCAGTTCTGCCTACCTAAGCTAATTCAATACTTCTACTGAGTTCTATCTTACAATAGCAGCATATTGGGGGATGTGCAATCCTATATGCCTCTCCACAGGCCTCATTTACAGGTCAAGCTAGCCATGCTGGCCTGCTTATGTTCAGACACCGTGGGTCACAGGCCTGCACCTGCCACATTCCCCCCTTTGATTAATCTCACCCTATTACTCAATAAGGTGTGAGAATTAAATCACTTTTAGAAGAATCACATCATGATTGAAGGATTTCGACTAGGACTAGCTTTGTATAAAGCCATTATTTTAGTTGCGGTCTTCCGCTCTACTGTACTATCAATAGCATTATGAATGGAACGCATACAACATGGGATTAAACATGGTAATAAGAAGATAACAGCAACAAGGATTAGTACTAAAACAATGAAAGTCTTAAATCCTACCAGCCAAGAGAAAAGGTTAGCAAACCAGTTAGGAAATTTCAATGCGTGCCAAGTCTGTACGGGCACATAAGCATGTCTTTGCATATCTTTAGCAATCTCTTCAACTACTTGACCTTTATCATCTATTTTCAAACAGCAATTAGTTAAATTCAGCTTACCACATACTCCTCCTTCAGCTGCTAACAAATAATCAAGTGCTAAGCGGTTCTGGTATATAGCAGTGCGCATCTGAGTACTTTGTCTAGCTAAAAGCGTAAGAGCATGACTAGTTTCATTGGTTATTATTTCAACTACTGCTTGTAAGCGAATAATACGATTAATCATATAGATTGGAGTACGATAACCATACATACCATCATCATTCCAAGTGGCAGGTCCATAATACTCAATAATTCTTTCTGGTGGCCAATCATCACCTTGCCACTTTTCCCACTTGCCTATCTGTAAGGCTTCTCTTTTCTGTCTCAATGCTCTTTATGTCGGTGGGTAGTGTATACAGGATATCCTAATTGTTCTCCATGTTCAGTGTTTAACAGGAAGAAAGAAGGTCTGATGGTTCCTAAGACACATGCTCCTCCCCAGTGTGGCGGGAGTTGTGCATATGCTCGGTTTCCACAGATCCAATATAGGCCAGGTGGGGCTTGCCAGGCTTGGACTTTGGCAAGGTTAGTCCATAGACCTGCAAGTTCAGGAAATCTGGCTAATGGGTTAGGAGGTTCAGGATGTCTGATTCCTGACCACCATGCTGTCTTTTTAGTCGTGGCATTATAGTACTTCTGGCTAAGACAGACCAGCTGTCCTACCTTTTGGGTGAACTGGGGTCCAGTTCTGGCATAACAAAGACGTCCAACGATTGAGTGCGCTAACACCCATTCACTGGTAGTCTTGTGTAATTCAGTCTGGTTGTAAGTCATAGAATAATTCAATTCTTGGGCTTCCCATGGCCATTGGTCTCCCATTTGGGTTCCGCCACAAAATAGCAATCTGAGATCTTCAGACTAGATACTACTGCTCCGGCTAATTCTAGAAATAAATTCTGTGAAGGGTGAGGGATCTCAAACTTATTTACATGCATAGCTTCATAAAAAGTATTATGAATATGATATTTAGATGACTTGTGGCCTTGAGTATTCAATCTGATATACACAATGGTCCCTGGATCTATTGCTCCTCCAGCAATACGTAAACCAAACTTATATCCTTGTTTCCATGCATGGGGATTGTGTATACGTAAGTGTAAGGGGTTGCAAGCATCTTTCTGACATTTATCATTTGTGGTTGGCTTGGTTAAAGTAGCCATTCGTTTATCTATTTTCTCATCAGTTATACCAGTGTTCCAGGTAGCATAAAAACACATCCCCAATACGGGCAATAGTAATCTGCCGCTGTTGCAGTACTATAGCCTGATCCCGTTTACCTGTACACTTCCACCAATTTGTGGCACCTTCTGGACACATATACTTATGGTCATTTCGATACGCTTTCTCCCATGTACCACAGGTGGACTGACTATCTCTATTAATGGCATTACATGCATCAAAATTCAAAACAGCAGGTTTAGTAATGTCCTTAAGTGGTGGTGTAGCAGCTAATATCGGTCCATCTGCATCCTTCCATCTTATTTCCAACGTGTAATAGGATGGATTCTGATGCGGATTATAGCATGCTTTGATTTTGCCATGAGTGCAAACATTTAGTTCAGTGGTGTTATAGATACACCGAGTTACTATTCCCTTGCAGGTATAGTAAGAATGATAAAGCAAAGTCTGAGTTACTTTCAGTCCAGTTCTAGTAGAGGTAATGCAAGCAGTGCATGGAGGTAAAGCATAAGTCTGTTCAAAACCTCCAAAGAAGGCAACCAAGGCAAAGCAAAAACAAAGATACATGTTGATGTTGATTGGAGTTCTTCTGAATCCTCAGCTTGCTGATCTGATCACGACGGTCTTTTAGTCTTCGTCCCGTTTGCTAATGAAGCAATTTAACGGGTGCTGAGTGTTGATTGAAGATCCTCAGGTTGTCCAGTACACATTGACCAACTTTTTAGCAATTTCAGTTGGCTTGTGAAGTCTGGCTTAGTCAATGTAGTCTCAAAGTAGTGTGTCAACTCACACACAAATTGGGTTCGTTGAAACAAAACTGTTGCTGCATGGAAAACAGCAATCCTCTTCGAAAGACTTGGCTACTGCAAAGCACTTGTGATGAAGTGTCTAAGCTGCTGGTTGCCGTCTCAAAGTAACTCGCAAGGGTACATCAGGATGCTGCTCTGCTGTCCACTGCTCTGGTTCAGGATCGGCGGCGGGCTTGACTCTGCTGTGGTGGATCCAGGCGTCGATCTCGGCTACCTTTACTGCAGTTGGGGTAGACAGGATGACGGTGTACGGTCCCTTCCAATGGGGTTCCAACGGTGTCTTCTTCCAATCTTTGATCCACACCGAAGTACCAGGCTGATAGGGATGCAAGGGTTCCATCAAGTTGATAGGCAACTGGTCTTGGATCCACGTATGGAGAGTCTGCAGAACAAAACTAAGAGCTAGGAGTTCTTGTCTGGTTACTTCTGAACCAATCTGGGCTAAACTTCCTTTGACTCCCTGCACTATTGGTGGGGGTTTACCATACAAAACTTCAAAAGGGGAAAATCCTGTTGACTTTACAGGAGCTGAGCGTATTCTGAGTAAAGCTATGGGGAGCACTTGGGGCCATTTCAAGTGTGTCTCCTGACAAAGCTTGGACATTTGGGCTTTCAAGGTACGATTCATTCGCTCAACTTTCCCTGAACTCTGGGGTCTGTATGCAGTGTGGAGTTTCCACTGTATCTGCAAAGCTTTTGCTAACTGTTGAGTAACTTGGGAGACAAATGAGGGTCCATTGTCTGACCCTATTACTGCTGGGATTCCAAATCTGGGGACAATCTCTCTCATTAAGACTTTAGTAACTTCTCGGGCTTTCTCAGTTCTGGTTGGGAATGCTTCTACCCACCCAGAGAAAGTACAAACTAATACTAATAGGTAATGGTATCCATTGGCTTTTGGCATTTCGGTAAAATCAACTTGGAGGTTGTGCATGGGGGTGACACCTCCTGACTGAACTCGGGGTGCCGTAATAAGGCCTTGCTTGGCATTATTTTTGGCACAGGTTAGACATTGACGTGCTACTGAGGCTGATATGGTTGTCATCAGAGGGATGTAGAAATGTGGTCTGAGTGCTTTTTCCATAGCACTCTTCCCATAGTGGGTGGCTTCGTGGAAGGCTTTGACGAAGGATGGTCCTAACAATTCAGGAATTACTATTCTTCCAGGAGGTTGACTGCCCTCTTCTGGTGGCAGCTCAATCCATCCTTCTCTCAGTACTCCATTTTCTCTGTCACAATAGTAATCCAATTCTTTGGTGGTATATCGTGGGGTCCATAGATTCAAAGGTACTGGAAACAATGCTGCTTGCATTGGCATAGCTTGTGGGGCAATCTGTCCTGTCATAGCTGCTTGTCGTGCTGAGGCATCTGCAAATCTATTCCCTCGGGCAACTTCTCCTTTTCCTGCTTGATGTCCTCTGCAATGCATGACAGCTACACGTGTTGGGGCCCAAACTGCATCAAGTAACATCAATATCTCGGGACCATACTTGACTGATTTTCCTCCGGATGTGATGAGTCCTCTTTCTTTATAGAGAGCTCCATGGGCATGCAAGGTAGTGAAGGCATATTTGGAATCTGTATATACATTTAGCACAAGTTTTTCTCCTAATAACAATGCTCTGGTGAGTGCTATCAATTCGGCTTTCTGGGCGGATGTGCCTGAGGCTAGAGCTGATGATTCAACTACTTCGTGTTGAGTGACGACTGCATATCCGGCACAGCGTCGTCCATCAAGGATGAGACTGCTCCCATCAATATAATAGATCTGGTCAGGATTGTCTATGGGCACATCTGTCAAGTCAGGTCGACTGGAGAACACAGTTTCCATGACTTCGATACAGTCATGTTCTGGGAGTTCTTCACTGATGGGTATCAAGGTGGCTGGGTTCAAGGCATGGCTCACTTCAAGTTGTATCTGTGGGTTTTTCACATAACATGCTCTGGTACTTCAACATTCGGGAATTGGTGAGCCAATAATTTGCTTTTTGTTCCATAAGGGCAAGGACTGCATGTGGCACAGTGACTCGTATGTTCTGTCCTAGTGTGAGTTTGTCTGCTTCACTCACTAGTAGCGCTGTAGCTGCAACTGCTCTCAAGCAAGGTGGCCATCCTTTGGCCACAGGGTCCAATTGTTTCGATAGGTAGGCTACAGGTCGCTCCCAATTTCCCAATTTCTGAGTCACATGCCTAAGGCATTTCCTGTGCGTCATGTACAAACAAGTGGAAAGGTTTGTGGACATCTGGTAGTCCAAGTGCTGGTGATGACATCAATTCTTCTTTTAACTTCTGGAAGGCTGTATCCTGCTCAAGTCCCCACTCCAGTGGTGACTTTTCTTCTCCTTTTGTGGCTTCATACAGTGGTTTGGCAATTTGGGCAAAGTTAGGTATCCAGATTCGGCAATATCCTGCCGCTCCCAGAAAGGCTCTGACTTGCTTTCTGGTTGTTGGAATTCTGCATACTGCTTCTTTTCTTTCTCTGCCTAATCTTCTGCTTCCTTGGGTAATACGAAAACCCAAGTATTTCACTTCTTTTTGGCATAGCTGTGCTTTGGCTCTGGAAACTTTGTATCCAGCTTCATCTAGTAACTGCAAGAGGTCTTTGGTGGCTAGTATACATTCACTTTCTGATATGGCAGCTATCAACAGATCATCCACGTATTGGAGAAGCACTCTCTTCCCCGGGGCTACTGGATAGCTTGAAAGGTCTTGATTCAGTGCAGCACTAAAGATGGTAGGTGAATTCTTGAATCCTTGGGGTAATCTTGTCCAGGTGAGTTGGCCCCCTCTTCCAGAGATAGGGTCCTGCCATTCGAATGCAAACAATATTTGGCTTACAGGGGCTAATCTTATGCAAAAGAATGCATCTTTTAAATCCAGTACAGTGAAATGGGTAGCTTCAGCAGGTATCAGTCCTAGAAGAGTGTAAGGATTGGGTACAACTGGATGTATAGTTTCAACTGCATCATTTACTCTTCTCAATCTTGCACTGGGCGATAATCATCTGTCCCAGGTTTCTTTACTGGCAAAAGTGGAGTGTTCCATGGGGAATGACATACTTTCAGTAGGCCATACTCGAGCAATCTTTGTAGGTGGCGATGAATGCCTTCAATTGCAGTTCTTGGGAGAGGGTACTGTTTGACGTGCACTGGTGTAGCACTAGGCTTGAGGGTTACAATCACTGGAGCTATATGCTTGGCTAGGCCTGGGGGACTGCCTTCTGCCCATACTCCAGGTGGTGCATCGATGTTCTTTAGAGTTTGTTCAAAATAGGTATCTTGGATGGAGTCATCAACGTAATACCTCCATTCTTCTTCTCGGGGAACTGTCAGCAGCATTACTCCTGCTGGTTTGGCTTGGGAATTTACTGTCATTTGCATTTCTCCTTGTTCAGAGAAAGATATTTGTGCTTGAAGCTTGGCTAGCATATCTCGTCCCAGTAGTGGTACTGGACATTCGGGCATGTAAAGGAATTGATGAGTTACTTGCTGTCCTCCTAGACTGCATATTCGAGTTTGAAGAATAGACTTTGTGGCTTTGGCACCAGTTGCTCCTATAATGGTGACTGCTTTTGTAGTGAATGGGGCTATCTTTTTGTCTATTACTGAATGCTGTGCTCCAGTATCAACCATAAAGTTCATAATTTGGTCTCCTATTTGTATTCCGACCATAGGCTCCTGGAGACCTAAAGCAAACTTGGAGCCCGGTCTGTCCTAATCCACGTCATCCTCATCATGGGCTGGTGTGGCCAATGCTTGAATGGCTCCTCCTCCTCTCTCTCGCTGGAATTGTTCTCGATTGGTTCCTCCGCGATTCCGGGGATGGCCTCGTCTTTCTTCTCGCCACTGATGATCGTTGTCGTCATCTTGCTGGGCGTCTTCGAGTTGCGGGCACGTATCTCTCCAATGTCCTTCCTCTCTGCAATAGGCGCATTGGTTCACGCCTAGTCTCTGGGTCCGGCCTCCGCCTTGACCCCGCCCTCTTCCTCTGCTCCTTTGACTAGGGACACCTCCCCTTTTCTTTTCAACTATGGCCGCAGCCAAAAAATCAGCTTTCTTCTTCATCTTTCTATCACATTCTCTCTGTCTTTCAGTATCACGATTCACATACACTTTATGAGCGACTTCCACTAACTGTGTTGCATTCATGCCTGCAAACCCTTCTAATTTCTGTAATTTACGTCTAATGTCTGGTTGAGACTGGTTTACAAAAGCAGAATTCACCATACATAAACTTCCTGGTGCCTCGGGATCATAGGGAGTATACATTCTGTATGCTTCAGTTAATCTCTCATAAAAATCTGCTGGGCTCTCATCTATCCCTTGGATAACTCCTGCAACTTTGGAAAGGTTCATAGCTTTTTGGCCCCCCCTTCTCAGGCCTTGTAAAAAGCCTTGGCGAAAACGGGCTAGGGCTGTGGATCCTTCATCTGTATTTGGATCCCATTGGGGGTCTTCATTCGGGAATTCTCTCTGAGCTGCTTCCCGACGGTCTATTATATTCTGCCCTGGTCCCGGAGCTACGGGGTTCTCTGCCATCCATTCAATAGCTGCTTTTCTAATTCTTGCTCGTTCTTCTGTTGTGAATAGGGTGGTCAGGAGCTGACGGCAATCTGGCCAAGTGGGTTGGTGAGTTTCCATAATACTAGTTACTAATTCTGTCAGCTCCTGGGGCTTACTAGTATAGGAGGCATAATGCGACCTCCAATTTAATAAATCAGTTGTAGAGAAAGGGATATATACATAAGTTAGGGTCCCGCTACCACTTCATCATTATCATTCTTTACGGGCACTCCGGGACTTGCCGTAAGGGAAACAGTTTGGCCGCCATAGGTGTCTTTTGGGATCTAAGGGTTATTGTCGTTGCCTTTGCAGGAGTCGCTTTCTTTTTCTCAACAGGTTTTGCTTTGGGTTTCTCTTTTACTGGCGTGCTAGTGCTAGCGCTGGCTTTCTCAATTATTTGTACACTGTCCTCCTCGTCTGGGGGATTCTCTCTTTCTCCTTCTTCTATCTCCGCTTCTGACTCACTTTTTATATCCCCCTCTTCTCTTTCCACTAATTCTTCCTCTTTCTCTCCTCCGGGAGGGGGATCAGGGGTTGGGTCCCGCCTCGGCTCTGGCCGTCTCTGGGGTTCTGGGGCAGGACGCCGGGCTACTCTTATTGGACCTGGGGTTCGGGGCTGCCTGAGGACTATTTCTGGGGAATCAGGATCTACCAAGATGGGCTTCTTCTTGGCTTTCTTATCCTGCTCTTTCATTCTAGGCTGTTCCGTTTTCTGTCTAGAATCTGTTTTAGCTAACATTATTCTGCACTGTTCCTCATAACAGCGCTGCGCCCAGGGGGGCGGATCTTCACAAATACTTAACCAGGAATCTATATAGGGGTACTGATCAGGGTGCGCTACCCGCACTCTACGGTGTATTGACTGAATAATCTCTACAGTGAACGTTCCCTCTCGGGGCCAGATGGGGTCTAGATCGGGCCACTCCCTAGTACACAAAAATCTGCAAACGGGCTGCTGTCATTTTAATACCATAATCTCCTGAATATCCCTCTTTAAAATGTGCGATCATACATTCTAATGGAGTGTTTCTAGTAGACCCCGCCCCTCCCATTTCGATGTGTGCGCGCAACAACAGACAGAAGGGAAAAGGAGGGCGGACCGTGGGTAAGGGGTCCTCACGGCCCTGGAAACGTATAGGGAATACAAATAACAAGACAAGACGACAATCGCTTCCCCCCTTTTTCGCGACCTGAACGCGGTCGCCCGGTCAGGAAATGCGCTACTCAGGGGTCCACCTTCACTTGGTCCGTGCTGCCAGACCTCTCATTCACACTTCGTTCACACAATCATGCTAGCAACGTATCCCAGAATGCATTCGTTTCTATCTGTTCTGACTAGTCTTTTTCCCAATTACAAAAAGGATGAGGGTTTCACCCGGCGAATTCCCATGCGGGGTTACTCGGCTCTTCCTTGAGAGTTGATCATGCTCTCTTACCAATTCCCAATATCTCGAGATTACAAATTCCAAATTCCAATGGCAGTACTGCTCTTTCTATTTCTGTCTAGACCCAAAATCAAAACTATACTCACCGGATCCGGTCCTCAAACTTCCCAAGCAGGCGCATGAGTTGGACCTCGGACTCCCCTCACTCGGGTTCGAGGCGTTGGCTCCAACCGGGCCCGGCACCCGCCGAGGTCCGACCAGCTCCCTCCGATACAAGGGACCGGTGGCGCCAGGGAGCAGCCCTCGTCGGAAGGGCGCGATCCCGGCAGGACCAAGCCTATAGAGGCGGAAAGTCGTGGTATATTGCCCTATATACACTTTGATTCCACAACTTCCCGGCCAACGCACCAAGAATATGTAGCAGCAAAGCGCAGACAAACCAATGATACCAGGAGTCTGTTCAGAAGGTCCAAATCATTTATTTGTGCACAAGTCTCGAACCAGTCAATTTCAAAATGGCTGAGCAAAGTTTTCAAGCATTACAACAACTTTTATAGACTTTTGTTCCATTCTAGGTATAGAAAAACATTTCATTGGTCCCGGTAACCTCCCGTACCTCCCGTATCTCTTCCATTGGTCCCGGTACTGATAAGTTTATCCAATTATGTCCCTTCTGTGGGCATGACACCTGCATGCCCCCCTTCTAGTCCCAATTACAATGGCCAGATCATCAACTTGTTAGTTTCACACTCTCAAGGCCATAGAACCAATTTGTGCGTGCAGAAGAGCAGGGTTCTGTAACTCATCTGTCAGCACTCCTCATTATTTCTTTGCAGATGTACTTTTTCTTATCAGTAACTTTTAAACATGTCTTTTCTGTATTTTTCCCTCTTTCAGTTCTGCAGTTCTGCCTACCTAAGCTAATTCAATACTTCTACTGAGTTCTATCTTACAATAGCAGCATATTGGGGGATGTGCAATCCTATATGCCTCTCCACAGGCCTCATTTACAGGTCAAGCTAGCCATGCTGGCCTGCTTATGTTCAGACACCGTGGGTCACAGGCCTGCACCTGCCACAATACAGAATATACACACACCCTTCACACACACACACACACATACACACACACACACACACACACACGTATGCACCCTCCAACACTCCCAATCACACATACAGCCACGCACACATGCAAGCAATCCTCGAGATATACATACATGCCGCATCCCCCAGCACTAGTTGCAAGACACACACATAAACCCCCACATACCTGATTCTGGGGAAAAGGGGCCTCTGAACTACACTGGTGGAGTGGAGGAGTAGCCTAGTGGTTAGAACACTGGCTTGGTAACCAAGCAACCAGGGTTCAATTCCCACTAGCACTCCTTGTGGCCTTGGGCAAGTCACTTAACCCTCCCTTGCCTCAGAAGAAAGGCCTGGCAATCTACCTCCAGTGACACTGCCAAGAAAACCCAGGAGCTTCTGGGTCACCAGGAGTCAGGACTGACTTGAAGGCACACATTGCATTTGAACTACACTGCTAATGGACACTTTTCAACTTATTTAAACCAAACTGCACCAATAGCTTTAACCACATCCTCCGGGAGCAAATTCCAGAGCTTCATTGTGCGCCGATGTGAAAAAATATTTTCAGATTTGTTTTAAATGTGCTACTTAGTAACCTCATGGCCTCATGGAGTGTCCCTTAATCTTTGTACTTTCTGAAATGGTAAACAATTGATTTATGTTTACCCGTTCAACACCATAATTTTATAGACCTCTCTCATATCTTCCCTCAGCCATCTGTTCTCCAAGCTAAGGAGCCCTAACCTCCAGCCTTTCCTCAAAGGGAAATCTTTCCGTCCCAAGTATCAATTCGGTCACCCTTCTCTGTACCTTTTCTAATTCTCCACTTTATCGTTTTTGAGATGCAGCAACCAGAATCACATGCAATACTGAAAGCATGGCCACACCACGGAATGATACAAAGACATTGTGTTATTCTTTGTTTTATTCTTCATTCCTTTTCTAATAATTCCTAGCATTTTGTTTGCTTTCTTTGGCTGCTGCTACACAAGAACCGAGAATTTCAAAACATTGTCCACGAAATGCCCAGATATTTTTCCTGGGTGGTGACTCCTACTGTGGAACCTGGTTAGCATCGTGCAGCTATAGATTGGATTATTCTTTCCATGTGCATCATTTTACACTTCTGCACATTAAATTGCATCTATCATGGGACTTCATAGCCACCCAGTCTCACAAACGTCCTCCTGCAATTTTGCACAATCCACTTGTGATTTAACAACTCTGAATAGTTTTGTTGTCTGTAAATTTGATCACCTCATTTGTTATTCCAGTACAGATTCCTGAAGCATTCTGTTGAGAAAACTGACCATTTAGCCATACTCTGTTTCCTATCTTTTAACAAGTTTCCAATCCATAATATGGCATTACCTCCTATTCCATTACTTTTTAATATCTTCAAGAGTCTCTCATGGGGCAATTTGTCAAATGGCTTCACAAAATCTAGAACCATTATATAAACTGGCTCACCTTTATCCATGGGTTTATTCATTCCTTCAAAAAATGTAACAGATTGGTGAGACAAGATTCACTTGGCTAAATCCATATTGACTCTGTCACTTTAAGCTAGGACTATTTACATGTTCAGTAATTCTGTTTTTAGAAGAGTTTCTACCATTTTGCTTGGCACTAATATCAGGTTCCCTTTTGGCCTTGGAACCCTTTTTAAAGATTGCTGCTACATTGGTCATCCTTCAATCTTCAGGCACAATTTTAATGATAGGTTACAAATTACTAATCATAGGTCTACAATTTCATTTTTGAGTTCTTCCATTACTCTGGAGTGCATACCATCTGATCCAGGTAGTTTTCTACTCTTTAGTTTGTCTTTTTGCCCTACTACATCTTTTTGATTCACTGAGATATGTTGCAGTTCCTCTGAATTGCTCCCATTAAATACATTTCCGGTATGAGTATGCCCTCTATATCCTCCTCAGTAAAGACTGAAGAATTAATTTAGGGGTAGGTTTGCTAAGCAGCACTAGAGGTGCACACGCAATATGTGTGCTAAGATCCTATTGAATAACATGGGACCTTGGCGCACATACTGCACAAGCACCACCAGCACTGCTTAGTAAACCCACCTCTTAGTCTTTCTGCTATGGCTTTGTCCTTCCTGAGTGATACTTTTAGCTCTCGATCATCTAATTTTTCAACCAACTCCCCACAGAGATCTTGCTTCAAATGTGCTTGGAAAAGCATTAATATGGATTTTTGCATTTACAAACTTCTTTTCAAATTCTCTTTTTACCTGCCTTATCCATGCTTTGCATCTAACTTGCCCGTGATTATACTTTTTCCTATTTTCTTTATTTGAATCAGCTTTTCATTTTTTTGGAAAATGTTCTTTTGTCTGCAATGGCCTCTTTTGCTTCACCTTTTAACAATGCTGGCGGTCATTTGGCCTTCCTTCTGCTCTTTTAAATGCATGGAATACATCGGGTCTGGGCTTCAAAGATGGTATTTTTAAACTGTGTCCAGACTTGGTGTAGACTTTTAATCTTAATAGCTGCTTCCTTTAGTTTTTCCCAATCACCAATTGGACAAGCAAGATCTGGATTAGGCTGGATAAATATCTCTGATAATATACTTAGACATGGTTTCACAGAATGTCTGGCACAAGAACATGGTAAAAGAAAAGTCTTTGGAGTAAGTCTCATTCTAGAGCAGGAATCCATAGATTCACAAGGCAAAAAATCCAGGATGGGTTTTGCACAGAGCTCTAGACCAGACAAACTTTGGGCCAATCAGGAAACAGAAACAAAGATCACCAACAATACAAAAAACAGTTAACAGCAGGCTCGCTAGAGCAGCTCATGGAGATATGACTCTTCCTGCAAGATGCCTGCCTTCTAACCCCAAAGGTCAACTACCACTTTGATAAACAAAATTGCCCTGAAATGAAAATTAATACAAAATAAAACAACACAAAATGAAAATGTATTAAAACAAAACAAATCTGCAAATGGCACAGGAAACTGAAAAAAAAATTGTTTTTTGCCTTCACACCCTTACTATAATCTTCTCAAGTCACTTCATTGATTTCCTGTCCGTTTCTGTATACAGTTCAGACTTCTTTTACTCATCTACAAGTGCATTCGTTCTGTAACTCCTTGTTATCTCTCCTCTCTAATTTCTTGCTATATTGTTCCACCAGAATGCTGTTCATGGAGTAAGTCACACTTATCTGTGCTCTTCTCCTCAGCATCCCAACACCAAAACAGCAATAGAAAAGTGTGGTAAACTTCTTCACACTTTCTTTTTTTTTTTAATCGAAATTATTCAATGTTACATAAGCAACCACAAAGAAAGCAAACACTTTCTTTAAAAGAAGTTTGCCGCACCGCCTCCATTGACTCTTTATAAAGCACTGCTCCGCGGCAGCTGGAAGCCCAGGAAAACATTTCCCATTGAGGGGCCAATGTCTCACGATACCGGAGATTTTGGCCCCTCAATGGGAAATGCTTTCTTGGGCCTCCGGCTATTACAGAGCAGAGAGGCAGTGGAGATGACATGGTAAACTTCTTTTAAAGTGTGATGTTTGCTAGCTGCTGGGCTGCCGCTTGTTTTTTTCTAAATTTTCGGGGCGATGGAAGAGGGGAGAACAGGAGGTGAAAGATGTTTTCCCCCCTTTTCAGGGCCACTGCTTTAGCAAATTTTGCTTGGGGGCCCCTCCTTCGAACTTACACCATTCTAGTGGATTCCAGAATCTGTATTTCGTGAACCAGAATATTGCGCACCAGGAGAAATGCTAGAATCTTTGTACCATGAACCAGAAAAATCTGTCCATCTTACTCTAAGGAATACTACCGGTAGAATCAACATACCATGGACCAGAAGGTTCTGCCACCTCACCAGGAGACATGCTATTTATTTATTTAGAATATTTATATCACACCAATCACTCAAAATTCAAAGCAGTAAACAATATAAACATATGAAATATTAAATTAGGACAACACAAAACAGACACATGGCAAATTAAAAATACTAAAGCAAGCATCTAGGTCTTCATAGCAAAAGATTTTATCCCTCAAATTAGGGGAAATGGCAAGATCTGTATACAACGAACCAAGAGAGTCTGCCTTGTTTGTAATGAATAAGATAATAATAATTACTGTGGCTTTTATATTCTACCTTGCCAAGGTCACTTTACATAAACAGCACAAAGTGGCCATACAGAAATCAATGAAAAACAATCAAAAGTACTCAAGTTTAATTCAACAGGAACCAATGAAATATGACCTACCCAATCAAATAGAGCCATGGTGAACAACACAGAGGTAATCCTGCAAGTAAAAGAGTTGTGCTGCCAGGCTGAGGCACGGCGGTGAAAGGTGCCAAACTGCCAAATTTGTATCAGTGCCATAGCCAGGAATGATTTTTTTGGTAGGGTCTGAGGTTAAAGTGGGTGGGCAATAAGTAGTGTAGATGCTAATACCACCTCCAGTTTTCCTCTCATTAGCCTATTTCTCTGCTGCTGACTGGATGGGCCTGACTCCAAAGTGGAGGGTCCAGGACCCACCTAGGTCCACCCATGACTACTGCCCTGCTTTGCAAACTCTGTTATTTGCATTGTGTTTACAGAAAGCAGCGACTGGGTTTCTCAACCCAGTCCTCGGGTCACATCTAGCCAGAATAACCACAATGAATATGCATGAGAGAGATTTGTATATAATGGAGGCAGTGCAAGACATCTCTCTGGTTCCTTCGGTAGCTATACCCTTACCATAGGACCTACAGGGCACGACAGGGCTTTCAGAGGAAAAAAGACAAATGAGGAAGAATACGCCGCAGACGCAATAGAAACCAGGAAGTGCAAATCAAGAAATGTGTCCGCATGCAGAGCTTCACATCCAAAAAAAGCGCCTATTCCACTTTCCCAGTGCACGCATCCACTCATGTAGAACCTAGACTGGAGGACTCAGGCCCTTTAAAGAAGTAGCTACATGGTCTTCCCCCATCGAAAAAAGGAAATGATGCAAGCCAAGAGGGAAGAAAAAGGATAATAAAAAGTAGAAACAATACGACCGTACGATAAAACAAAAAAGATAAAATGTACAGAAAACAAACAAGTTGAAAATTGCACACGTACGGTATGGCAAAAGGGCGCATTTTCCTTTCCTCTAGCAAACTCATCTATATTTGTGGAGGGACTGGCAACAAACGCACGTTAACTGTGTATAATTAAGGCAGAGGGCGATCTGGGCACGAATGAGGTAACTTGACTACGCCCCACGGTGGAAAACGTTTGGGTGATCTCCACAAGGTCACCCAAACTTCCTCCACCGCAGGGCTCAACCATGCACAGAGCCGATCATGATGGCTGAAGTGCCACTGGATCGTTTTTCAGCAGCTCCTCTTCCAGCGGCTGTCCATAGTGGCCACGAGTTTTCTTCTGCAGGCAGGGGATGGGGTCCACCCTGGCACCAGCTGTCTAAACAAGAGCTCTTGAAAGGGAATATCACCACTGCACACCCCGATGCTATGAGGTATATCGGGGGCATTCTGGTGGTGCCACCATAGAAAACTGGGCAGTGAGGATATGAGCTGCTGCCCGCTTATTGGCATGTGAAGAAAGTCAGGGGTAGTAAAGACTGTCCTGACCTTCACTCAGAAGCTAACCAGGCAACCCAGATATTCAATGCCGGGGCCTGGATATTGCCCCCAGCATTGAATAACCAGGTTTAAGGTTCAGCGGCAGTGGCTAGTTGCTGTAGCAGCTCTAGTTGCCGATGCGGAATATATAAAAATAGACTTAACTATACCTGTCATAGAACATGCCCAAGGAACACACTTCGGGGGTCATTCACAACCACGAATAACGGGGATGTATGTCCAAGCTGGACGTACATTCCCAATATCCATCCAGATTGGCTGCTGGCAAAAGGCTCCCTGTATGAACATCTGAGTTGTATGGGGAGCCTTAGACAGGGGCATGAAGAGGGTGGAATGAGGGCGGAGGGAGAGTGGATCATCTCCCCGGATGTACAGAGCCTATTCTGAGGTTGGCCCTGTACATCCAGGGTCGGCCAGGTAGATGGGGACTTTTTCCACCTCAGAGGTGGAATAAGTCCCCCTGGATGCGGCATTTTGGTGGCAGCTGGCAGGGAAAAATGTAGGTAGGGACACAGGAAGTTCCCCGCATCCAGACCCTGGCCATGGGAGGCTGGATCGGGATTCGGCTGCGGGGAAAGAAACTTTTCGGTGGCAGCTGGGGATCACAGATCTTTAATGGAGCCGCAGTGCCATGGTACCATTAAGGAGCCTGATTGAGTTAGCCGGGTAAATGGCTGGACGTCAGGGGTGCCTGAATAGGGGCACGTTCCAGACATCCAGCCACTGTGCTGCGATTTTGCTCCTGCAGGGATGTCTAGCTCCCACTGGAACAGAATCAGCTGTGTCTCCCGGCTGTCTGGATGTCTGCATGTCCAGACGGCCCGAAATGTACAAAACGAAAGATGCCTCCACGTGAAAATACACTTAACAAACACAGACAAAAGTCATTATACCAGATAGTAACATACACGTAAAGGAAAATATTCACAGGATGACCATTAAAAACATGCCAGCACTACTCTCCTGATCAAGGTCAGTGAGAGTATTGAGCGCCCTAAGTGAATCTTCAGTCTTACATCCCCCTACCCTGAGATTTTGATAATTAAATTCAACATTCATAATCATCAAAACACCATCTCTCCCACAATGATGTTGTTTTAAATGCCGTCGAGTCAGTGTAGATACATGGTGACCCTCAATAGTCTTATAAAAAAGCAGAATTGGTTAACACTCTTTTAAATATTAAGCTTTGCTTTGTATGTATGCGTGTGTCCGCTCTCCCTGCAGCTAAAAGCAGCCTTTCTGTGGTTGTGAAGGTCTATTGTACTTTGAATGCTGCTGCTGTTTGCTGCCCCTTTAGAAGCTGATGCCTTAGGTGACTGCCTAGTCTTGCTTAGTGGTTGGGCCAGCCCTGCTCCTGGTTCCTCATTCTCATTCAGGCCCTCCAAAAACTCCTTGTCCCCATAACTAGCAAGAAGGATGCAGTGCTCTGATTCCTCCGTCGGCAGTGAGATGTTAGCAGGCTCTGAGTCAGTCTGAAAAACATAAAAGAGAAAGCATCATTTAGTTCATGGCCTAAACAAGGTCACAGCAAACTACAGAGCCATTATTGCTGCTCACTTTCAACCTCAGAGCACACATTAGATCCGTCAATAATGTGAGAACATTAAACTTCACACACACACACACACAGATATGAGAAAGCACATGGATAGTTACCAGAGCTGACAAGAGTATCTCCCAAGAATAATCCTCAAATTCCAACACTGGTACAGTAGAACAGTTACAGCAGTGATTCGGTTTTTGGGACTCCCTCGGCTTTCACATTATCCACAATGAATATGCATGACGTAGATTTGCATACAACAGTGCATGCCAATCTACGTCATGCATGTTCGTTGTGGGTATTCTGAAAACTTAACTGGCTGGATATGCCTCGAGGACTGGGTTGAGAACCCCTGAGCTACAGAAAAAGTGGCATGGTAGTCAGGTGGTGCGATCATTGCTGCGATCATTTATGGAGCAATTTCTCTAAATGGGTTAGTTTTGCTTATACTGGGACAATGATAAACCTCACCCTAAGCCAGGGAATGTGGAGTGTGATCTCAGTCTCTTATATTTACTGCTAACACTCAGCACGGTATTTGCATCGGGCCAAAGAGAGCTTCCTTCTGGAGTTCATAAGATGTAACATGTATAAGCAATTTGTCAAGGTGACCTTCAAAATTCCTCTCAATCAAGCCTGTGGCACTCACCATGATGGGAAATGTCTCTGTATCTTTCTGCCACGTTTTCTTGGCCTCTGACTGCATTCCTTGGCGCTTGAGGATCTTCTCCCTCTCAATGCAATTTGCAGAATAGTTGCTTGGAAATGACACCTCTATAATCAATATTGTTCTGGTGTTTTTTCTCCTTTAACACTATGTCTGGTGCATCCAGTTTTTTATCAGTGGGAGTGGGAGTATCACAGATGATCAGGACCTCTTTATTCTCCGTAATTCTTTTAGGATTATGATCCCAGTGCTTTCCCAGTACAGCGATGCAGTGCTTACAACATTTACACTGTTGTGCCTTTCTGTATAAACGTTTCCTGCCATCAGAGCTATGAGATGGGTAACCATTTCCAGCCAGTTTTTTTCTATGCTTTCTGTGAACCATCTCGTCTGTGATACATTGGAGACCTAGTGTATGCAAATCTTTTTCATACATATTCATTGTGGTAATCCTGAAAACCCAGCTGTGCTTCCAGAACAGGATTGGAAAACACGAGCTTTGGGCATGTAGAGTTAGGGGCAGCAGTTACTCTTCTGGCTCCGGATGTGTCAAGTCCCCTGAGAATGGAATGGTTCACTAGGTGAAGTATCCCAAGCCCATTGCTTATTTATTTATTTAGCTTGAGTTTGCATCCTAGTAGTTGGTGATCTGTACCACCGTCAGCTCCAGGTTTTGTCTTTATTGATGTTATAGAGCTTTTTCATCGTTGACTTCCGCAGATGTAGTCAATTTGATTTTTGTATGATCCATTCGGTGAAGTCCATGTGTACAGTTGCCGCTTGTGTTGCTGGAAGAAGGTGTTTGAGATGGGGGAGTGTGGAGGAGAGGTAAGATGGTTTACCTGTGTGTAGAGTTACACCTTTCAATGAATGAACAGTGGGGCAGAAGAATGAACTCTTCTTCCCAACATCTCTTTGTCCTCCTGATTTGCACCTTTGTGGGTGTCCTTAGGCTTGTCATTGTATGAATTTCATCCTCCGGAAATGCCATGCCAGTTTGTTGCTACTCTTTTAGCCGTGTGGCTCTACAACCAGTGTGTTTTGGCTTTTTTCTAGGCCACTCTTCATCCTTCTCCTGCTTTGCATCTTTGTCAGTCCCTTTGGCTTGTTATTATATGCTTCTATTCTGCTACCGGCAGGAGAATCTGAGCCCAGCGCAATGGGAGGACACCAGCAGCCTACCACCACTGATGAGCCTTGAGCTCTCTTCAAAGTTCTTTTCAAATGTCCATTACTGCACTTGTTTGGAGGTTCTATGCTATTGTTATATCCCTCAGGAGGGATGGGCATGGAGCGCTGAAGGAGGAAGGGGACACGTGCTTAGCCAACCGGATAGCTGGATCAACCCTAGCTATCATGGGGTGACAGATTGTCCTCACATCCCCCATCCTTCATTACTGTTCTTATCAGCTGTTGGTTTTCTGCCACAAGTATCGGCCTTTTATTATATGGGCTTCCGGCCTATCTTGCAGCTGCGTTGGTCTTCCTCAGCTCTTTTGCATTGTCAGAGGGAGTGGGTCCAACGCTGCAGCCCCACTCCCTCCGCTTTTATAGCCTTCACCATGGTGCATCCTCTGATTTTTCTGAATGTCCCTAGGCATGCCATCTGGGCACTGCATGGCTGTTTCTTCCATCCCAGGGAGATCTTCCTCGGTACTTAAGGTTCCTATGCTTAGCTGACCTCATCCCACTCCCGTAACCTGGGATCCTGTTGTCTTTTTTGTTGTTGCATTGGCTCTGGCTGCTGTACTGGTTTCCCTGGCAGAGGTTAGTCCCTTTCAGGCAATCTGACTGTTGTGCTGGTGTCCTTGCCATTTTTCTCCTCTCAGAGTGCCTTGATGTGCTTCCAACAATTGTGATGCTGCTTCGCCCTCTTCCACTATCTTGAGGTCTTCGTTGTGCTCTGTCTACCACTTTGCTCTTCTGATGATGGTTTCTGTTACTCCTCCTGGCACTATATGTACTCTTTGCCCCTCCTGCAGTGCCCCTGGGGGATTTGTGACACTCTTGATGGCTCATAGTGCTGTTAGAGATGCCTGCGATCAAGTTACAAACAGGTTTGATTGAAAATAGATGGCAAGCCTGACTGTTGCGTTGCAAAACAACTTCCCCCATAGACTTTAATGTGGATGAATCGGACGAATGACCGAATGTTTTGGTTTCCGAAGATTAACTGAATGAGTATATTTTGACAAACCAAAATGAATCCGAAATAATAACCGTTGCTTCTTTTCCTCTTGTTTTCTGTGGAATTCACTTGTGTGTTTATGAACTCATTTAAATGCGACAATGAGAGGCAAATAAAATGCAGGCTTCATACTCTGTGTGCTACTGTCTTCATAGTCTAAATGTTGCTGACATCATCAGAGTGACTTTGCATATTTGAAAAGGGAAATGGGCTTCATGCATATTGTAATAAAGGTAATAATATAATATCCGCCATAGAGAGAGGGAAGAACAAAATTTTATCTGGAATAACTGAGGTGCTAGAGGTTTTCAGCAGCATTTTCAAAGTTAATATATGATGATTTTCATATATTTTTGCTGAGAAATTGTGTAAGTCCCAAGTCAGGATGAACCAGCTCCAATGAGAAATATCCAGACTACGTACCATATACCAGGACAGTGTGAGCAAAAGCAGTAATGTCATACCACGATCCGGGAGAAAGTACTATAGATGCACTAGGAGTAAATGCAGACATGAATGACACACACCTCCACGCTTGATTGTGATAGGATTTTAATGTACTTTACACCTTAATGAGAAACTGGGCCTGGAATCTCTTTCAGAGGATCAGTAAAACTTGCTTTCAACCTTCTGCAAGCCATATTTTGAGGTCTATATTCAAAACGATTTGGGGAGTACACTTCAGAGTTAACCACATAAATTATTTTTGATTTGAGTTTGGTCAGCATATAACTTTCTGCTGGACATCTTGATAACCAGTCAAAAACTATCCTTTTAGGTGAAGCTCTTTGGGGGCAGGGCTAAACATTAACTAGAGAGTGATGATATATATATATTCAGCTCACTCCAGTCAACTTCATGTGCTCAAGTTGAACCACGTAAAAGGCTAATTTATCTGGTTAAGTTCAGGATCCCTAATTCAACAGGTCCAACTTGACTGCAAGCCATGAAAGAAAATCCACTTAAAGATAACTGGATACATCATTGGTTTTCTTTAAAAACTGAGCAGGTTTCTGGATATTGACCTCAAGCCAGGACCAGCCCTGCCCCTAGGCAAACTAGGCTTCCGTCTAGGATGACAAAACTTGGGAAGGGAGGCAGCAGCTTGGCTACCACAGAGCAAAAGAGCAGCACTTTCAGGCTACTTCAGTGCAGCAGCTGATCTTTCAGTACGGGCCCACACTCAAGCCCTGCTGCGCCCCCAACCCCTCCAACAGGAAGTCAGCATCGAAGGGGACCAGGGAGCGGCAGTGCGTGGGCACCGACCTCTACTGAAGCATCATGAAAGTACTGCTCTCCTGCCCTGCAGGAGTTACACCAACTTCAATTGTGCAGCAGCACTGAAGAGGGGAGAGTGGAGTAGTGTGCTAGCAGCAGCAGGGGGAAAGGAAGGGGTGGGGGCATGCGATTCTGGACACCTCGGGGACGAATAGGGAAGGGGAGATGAGATGCTGGACTATGGTGGGAGGTAGGGCCTTGAACCACCCTGGGGGGAAGGGGGCACACAGCTGAAGTCACTTGGGCCATCCCTGCTCCGAGTGGCTATCATTAATTATGATGAGGAATTCTGATATGTTTCAATGCGATGCCATTGAATTCTTTTCCAGCTACAAATGTTAAATTTTAATGACTCTCTAAGATTGTATCATTATCTTTATGATATGAGTGGCTTACTATGCATGCTATAAGAAATATCCGGGATAATCATGTTTTCGTTCTGTTATTATGCTTCGGAAAGTCTACTGCCTACCTATCTATTTTCAAAACTTGAATGTTCCTTAAAAGAAGATCTCTGAACACAGTGCGTTCAAGAAACTCCAACAAGGAGGAACAAATACACACATACTCACTGGGGGGTTCCAAGAATTCTTTTTATTAGAAACAAAAATAATTTAAAAAGGTTCTAAAACTCCAAAAAGAATGATTATAAGGGCAACTATTCATCATACCAGACACAAAATGATGCCATTCCCCTTTTCTTTCCCATCACTGTTTCCCACTCTCTCTCCCTTTATCCGCAGTATTTCTCCCTCATTCTTCACTCACTCACTCAGGCAAAAGACATTAAATATGTAGAAAGCTGAAACCACACACACTTAAACGTTTAACATATTAATTAATACTTCTTAGAGCATCAACAGTCCAAAGACATAGCGCAAAAATGGCTGGTTGAAACCCTCCTCCCCAGCACATACATAATCTTTACGCTTGCACCAGGCAAACGATTTCATCTCTTGTGAATTACAATAAGAAAAAAAAATATATATATATAATTTACAATAATTCTTCCAGAAGGACAATTCAACAGGTACATAAGGACAAGGGAGTACTGCAGGTGGGGCTCACTTACAAAGAGAAAGATCCAAAGATTAAAAGGGAGCGTAAAATGTAAAGCTTGACAGGAATTTAATGAAAGGGGCCGATCGTGGCTCTCATACCACAATGAGTACATGATAAATATATGTCTCCAAGTTTTGTGAGGCACCCCTGCATGGAGTCATCCAGTGTGGCCTACTCTGAAATCAAAGGAGTGCTACGGGGAGTGAAAAGCATAGTCGAATGGAGAAAAGTGGGCTGTAGTGTGAGATTGCCCTGAGAGAATTGAAGGATCTCTCCCTCACGTAAGATCTCCATAACCCTCTCTGCCCCAGGAAATGGCAATAAATAAATCAGAATATATTAAATTACCAAAGCCAGATGTTCTGAACTTATAAAAACGTCAATGACCTGCCTTACATAGCATGAGTAGAATCATTCACCAGACAGCTAGCATTATGAAACTAGTTTTTCATGACCATGGTCTGCCATTGTTGCGTGTCTTCCTGGTTTCCTCCAGTAAAATTTCCTTGCAAATGTTTCTTCCCGTAGGCTTTGGCCTCACTTTGAAGAGGTCTCAGTTTTGTTGAGAAATGGTCCCAGAACTCCTGCTTGCTCTTCTACATGAGGTGGGACCCTGCCACCTCCTTGTCAAAAGTCATAGAAAGATACCATAAAACTTCATCATTCTGACTTTCTCTGTAAAGCTTTTGAAAGCCTGGCCCATTCTCCTTGGTTGCTTCAGGAGCTGAAGCCAGACCACTGAGGAAACCTTGAAAGTTCATAACGTGGGGCAAGAGGTCGAAAGAGGTTTAATAAAAGGGTTGTGCCTTGAATTCGGAGAAAGAAGACAGGCAAGGTGCCGCTTCCAGGATTTGGAGAGAGCAAATTAATTTTCGGGGCAGTTTAGGAGGTCATATTTCACGTAGCCTACTTGGTCTACCTGGCGCCGGGATGTCATCCGCCAATAGAAACGGTCCTGGCAGAAATAATACTTTCCTGTAAAAAAGAGTGAGATTAGCATTAAGAAATAGCACAGAAGAGAACGAATGGAAAGATTGGTGCCGCCAGACGCAGGAAAGGAAGGGTAGATTAATCACGGGTGGTGAGCATCCCTGTACATCCTATGTATTGGAGTAGCCTAGAGCAGCAGGCTGAGCACCAGGGAGGTCAACACTCATATCTCACTGATGCTCCTTGGAATTTGGGTAAGTCACCCCACCCTCCATTGCCTTGAGTGGAAACTTCGAGCTTAATTTGCTAAAAGACATGACTGCATTAGCATGCATTACTTATCACAGGTCTTATTTTATGCAATGAGCCTGTTTATTAATAACATGTGTTAACGACCTTGGCATGTACTAATGCAGTAGTGCATGTTTGGAAATCTAGCCCATAGATTGTAAGCCTTATGGCGATAGGAAAATGCCTACTCTACCTGGATGCAGTTTGCCTTCAGCTACTAGGGAAAAGGTGTGAACTAAATCTATAGAACTAAATCAGTCACCAGGCAAGCTAAGACAGCTGGTGACGAGGCGTCTGTATGTATTTCCAAATTTTAGTCAGCATGCAGATGCCACAAACTGGTTAAGAGGTGGTTTGGAGGAGGAGGAGGGAGGCCTGACATACTGTGGATTTCAGCAGCTTGCTGGGCAAAAAGCCTTGCAAAAAAACTCTAGTAAGACTGAAGAATGTGCCCTTATTAGGCACAAGGGTGTTTCTTTCTTCATATGAAAGCCCATGAGTTTTTCTTTTATGAAGAGAGAGGGGAACAAGAAAAGAAATACTGGGTTACAAAGAGAACACTATTATCTGTTACCCTTGATCATAAACCTAAAGGGTGTAACTTAGAAGATTCAGAATGGAGTCCTGGATTCTGATCGGTCACAGTAATGAGCCTTAACTGCTGTGAAAAACCTTTAGTTCTCAGTAGCCCGTCCTTTTGCTGTAAAATTGACACAAAATAAAAGCAAAGACCACCAAAACACATATTTGCTGTGGGCCTTCGGTGATTCTGCAGTCCTCTGATCCCATGTGTACACTGGGTGAAATAAGCTTAAGACTGATGAAATGCTCCATAATCACTCAGTGCCTTCACTCATGAGCTGTTGAGAACATAGGCCACAGAGGCCTCTCCAAGGAGGACCAGGGGGTTCTCACCACCCTACATCAATGCTACTACCCCAAGGTCTCATTTATCTAGTTTCATCATGATGTTTCAGCTCAACAGTTTGGAAAAGCAGGACTACCCTCACCTTTGTACAGGAAAACATCGTGGGAGTCGATGGGAACACCAGCAAAAGCTTCATCCGTTTCGCGCGGGTAGCCTTTATCCACCACTTGGGCTTTTACATCCAACCTGCAGGGCAAGAGAATAAACACAACATAAGGGGAGGTGCCACTACATCCCCCTTCTCCCCTTCCTCTCAGTTCTTGGCTCCCTCACCCCCATCTGCTGTAGCATTTTTAATTTCCTTTTCTCTTCCTAGTACTGTGCAGTTCACTTTTACTTTCCTTTTTTTTTTTGTTTCGTTAGCTGAAGTTAGCTCAATTCGATAAAATTAGCACAAAACCCTGACTTTCTAGTGGGCAAAAGCTGGTCTTATTGGCCCGTGTAAATGTGTATTAGTGCGCACTCGCTGTCATGAAAACCTTTCTCTCAGCAAAATCCGTCCAGGTGCAGGAAACAGATTTAGAGCTTTGGATGGTTAATATTGTTTCGGTGGCTATTTCTATTCCCATTCAGAATTTTATTGATTTATTTATTTAAACGTATTTCTATATCGCCTTATCCTGCAATCAAGGTGGTCTGAACAGCAAACAATCAATAAGATACAGGGTATAGTGTGCACATGCAGTGAGTAGTGTATGCGTGTGAGCGTGTCTGGACGTTGATTCTTGTGGTGCTATTTACAGCGTGCGCTATTTACAATAACGTACAGACATATGTTTCTTATCATTCACTGTATTAAACACTTGGGCGACCTGTCAAAAATATTGGTCGTTTCTCTTTCTGCATGTTGCATTGTGTTAAATTATATTCTGACCCATATGACGTTGAATACCTAGTGAATGTTCTACAAGGGCTTCCTCTCAGTCTCTATCTTTGAAACGTGATGCTTGATAAATCAGTGATAATCAACCATAAACTATATTCTGTTTCATTTCGTGTTTCTCTCAACAAAGTTTACTTCCTCCTTGTCCCACTGATGCTCCTTGTGAATTTGGGCAAAGAAGCTTCACTCTCCATCGCCTCAGGTATAAACTTAAGGGGGGATGGATATTCAGCACAATTAATGCAGTTAGTAGACCTGCTAACTGCATTAATCGCAGTCACCGGAATATATGGAATCTGTGGGTGCCTTTGCTGAACGCCCTGATGCTAGTTGACTAGTATTGGGGTGTTCCGGGAGTGGCACTCAGCAATAAGCAGGCAGCGGCAGTATTGAGCTGCTGCCCAGTTATTGCTAAGCAGCGAAAGATAGTCGTCTGAAAGAATAGTCTAACTTTCACCATAGAAGCTCACTGGACAGCTGCTGAATATCGCTGCAGCCCAGTTAACTTCTTGATTTTCCTGCCAACCTGAACATCTGGATCTGTAGTTCAGCGGTGACAGCTAGCCGCTTTAACAGTGCTCATCTCCGCTGCTGAATATTGGGCAGGGAAATACCTCTTGTATTGTACCTAAAATGTAACCTCGAGCTCAGATTTGGAAAAAGGAGTAATAGGATCTGAATATGACATTATTCTTTTGTCCTGTAATTCTCAGGGTAAGGTGTTCTATGTTCTCCTGTATTGGAGCTTGTACAGGAAGGGATGCCTGTATCAATATCGTCCAGAATCTGCAAGCCTCATTCCACAAGGTCTTTATAATCTGTTCTAGAATCTGTTCCTCACAGTCTAAAGAGATCTGCATTATCTCGTATGAGGTCCCTGCTATTAAACACAATTCCATCACTGCCATTATCTGTGTCAAGAGAATGATTAGGGAAGCTGTTACCTCCAATACTTCTCTCCATTGAACAGTAGCACCTTGCCTTGTCCACGTTGGAGTGACCCAGAAATCTTCTCCACGTCCTTCCCAATTCCCAGTTTCTCAATACTACGAGGTCCTAGAACAGTCTTACCGGTGTAGACCCAAAAAGAGCGGCCTGAAAAAAGGGGTCACAAGTAGATATTAGAACTTAAGAAATTATAAACCAAAAGCAATCACTCCGAGGATTCTCCAGAGCTGCCATCTATGGCCATTAAACTAAGGAAGCAATATGCAATGCATTAGCTGGACATCCAAATATACATGTGTGCATAACAAAATATGCAAACACATACATAGCAACAAATACATATAAGAAAACAAATTAAAACAGGTAAAACCAAGCACATACATGCCAACACAAAGTAAACACATACAGTACTAACAGTAAAATAGACCACCTTGCAAACATTCACGAGTCTGCTAGAATCAAAGCATTTGCAGATATGGCAATGTGCAAACATTGATGCATTAAAACATATTCCACTGGTAAGCACACGCAGACACCAGCATACAAACTCATGCAATTGCATATAACCACCACAAAGCATGCTAGCCTTGAGGGTTGGGAGCGGACTGAATAATCATACACAGAGACTCCGGAGGAAGAATTATTTTTACCAGAGAAGAAGAAGAGTTTCTTGGTCAGCAGGTCCTCAAAGGCTGTATCAATGGTGGCAGGGAGGGCAGGCCAGGTATCAGAGATCGGCAATGGACCTTTGATAGCACCCTGTCCTGCTGCTGAGGCCTTCCAGTATTTCCTGAAAGCAAGACAATATTGTGTTTAAAATATTCCATCTGACTCCTTTGCCAGTCCTGGTTTTGAATTGTCATCCTAATGCAGTGAGGTATTTGTAGTCCCTGAATCCCCTAGCATGCCTTACTGATGTGCCATTGCCCTATTCTCTAGCCTACCTCACTGCGCCCGTCACCACACAGAGACTTCACGTGCAGACCTACCGCTATCCATCTTTTTCTGTCTTATAGTGTCCCTATCTCTCATCATATACCCAAACGCTCCATCAGGCTCTATATTATTGATCTACTACTATGCTGAACTAGAGCATCACATTAAACCCCTGTCATTATCACCTTTAACCTCTCCTTCTTATCTCTCGTTCTACATCACTATCTCCCCACTCTGCCTGTACCTACAGTCCATAACTTAAAGCCTAGGGCTTCTGTAGAGTGACTGATGAAATACTCACCCATCCTTAAAGAAATGCAGTTCTCCCTGGATCTCTGTAATAGCATCAAAAGACTTCACTTTGCAGGCATTATTGGTGGGGTCCACAGGGGAGACTTCAGTAGTTGTAGTGGTGACTTTAGTAGTGGTAGTCTCAGTGATATCTGGGATCTCACTGGTGGGTTTTGGAGGGTTTGGATCTGGACCCGTACCAGAACCTTTAAAATAAATTCAACAGGAAATCATGAACTGTCCCAGTCAGTCACATAATGGAAGCTACCTAGTGCAAGTAAATACATTGGAACACCATGAGTCTATAAATTATTTGCCATAACGGCAACATGATGAAATGGTTACAAGAATTAGCAGAGAGATACAGAACCTTAAATGCTTTCCTACTTTCCAGCTTTTGCTGTGTCTCCTTTGTTCATGCCCTATCACCCCTCACAAAGAGAGAGGCTGACAGAGGGAGAAGATTTGGCTTTGGTTCACCGTTGGGTAATGATGAACTGACCAAGAGGTTTCAGATATGTGGCATGGGAGCATCATCACATACCCCTAGGAATGGAACGCCTCAGGGCTATAGTTCTGAAGATGGGATACGCCTCATCTTCCCCTACCCACCCCCATCGCTGAATGTCAAGTCCGTGCTTCACCAGTGTGCATGATTCAGGGTTACTATGGAAACAAGTCTCTCTACAGATGCTGCTGGAAATGAACAAGGTGTGATATTGCTGAAAATCAGGACAAGTAACAATGAAATCACTCACACATCTCTCCCCCACCACTATCTCTTGCATACATTCTTGCCTTTCATCCTGCATGCTCCTTCTCTCTTTTGCATTTTCCTTTCTGCTTCTCTTTCTTATTTTTACTTGCATCTGTCTTGAATTCTCAGAATATCCTCTCCCTTTTTGTGTTTCTCTTTTGTGCCCTGTTAGGTGTCATCTATTCCTTCGTTCTTTGCTACCCTCTTTTTTGTCTCTTCTTTTATGATTCCTTTCCTTACTTTCTTCCTCTCATTTCAGGAATTATTTTCCTGCCACCTCATTCCTCCCCCTTTATCTTCAGCTCGGTAAATGAGGCCGTAAGTATGACAGTCTGTCAGCCAGATGGCCAGCTACAGTCAGTCAATAGTGGTGTCTATAAGCTTGACAAGTCGTTACCATAGAGAAATTGGATGCCAGCAATATCATCTGGGTGTAGATGGAAGTCCTCAATGTAGCTGTACATGGGGTACATCAGCGCGTCACGCACAGAGCTGTGCTCGAGACCCAAGGCATGTCCAAACTCATGTGCAGCTACCAGGAAGAGACTATAACCTGGGATACAAAAGCAAGAAAACAAGGATCTTAGAATTTAAAAGCAATCATTGTTCTACAGTGGCACGAGTTTGCTTTATAGACCCCCAAGGAACAAATTCTGAAATCAGGAAGGACCCACTTCAAAAGCTTCAGGAGCAGATGCAAGTGGGTTCCCTTCTTTCTGGGACCTCCTGCCCTGCTTGGGTGGAATTTACACCACTGTTGTCCAATCAACCAATCATCCAAAGCGTTACAGAAAGAATGATGATAAATGGACAGTAGGGAAGAAGCGCCAAAAGTCACAAAGGATAAAATGAAGAGATAGTGGGAAAGAAGAGATAGAAAAGTAAAGGTGAAAAGAAAAACTAGTAGATTGTACCTTGGTCTGGGCAGAAGCCCCATTTCTTGTCAGCATCGTAGCTGCTGGTAGTGGCACACCAGAGCTTCCTGTCCCCACGGCCCTCATTGGTGCACGAGCTGTAGGATTGCTCCATGAAGGTGAAAGGGAAGACACATGCTTCACCTTGGGAGTTTCCCCCAATTACAGCTGTGTCTGCAATCCAAATGAATACATTTATGAGTTATAGAGCCACAAAAGGGGGTGGGGGAGTCAGCAAGAAAGAAATGGAATAAATGCAAGAAGGTGCAAGGGAATGAGGAGAAGTAGTAAGAAGTGGTAAAAAATAAAATGCGAGAAGGGACAGCAAGGAAGAGAAGCAGCAAGAAGAGGACAGAAAAATAAATAAAGACATTTCGACAATTTTCAATAGCTTTGTTAATATCTGAGTTGTATTCATGCCAACAATACAAACCTCAAGTGGGCTGAACAAAGAGAATGAAAAGAAAAGAAGAGAGCGGCAGGAATGAAGATTAAATGCAAAGAGAAAGGGAGGATAAGGGAAGGGGAGCTCAGGTAACCTAATATCTTTTTATTCTAAATGATAAAAGGTGTCAAACACTGATTCTGAGACATCATGACTATGAACTATAAAAACTGCTATGTTATTGGGTGTAAACCATCCGCCCCATGCTGTTAGGGGTTTCCCCCCATACGTTTTACATCTTGGCGGTCTTGCTTTTGCTATATACCAGTTTTTCAGTAGGTCCAGCCTCAGCCTACACTCCACCATGTCCAGTCTAGTCTATCTCCATAACGCTCCTCCATTCTCATTTGTCATTTTCAAGCTCCTTTGTCTCTCCCCAGAGTGTTTTTGTGCCTTTCCCGAGCCACTTTCTCCTTAGAGTTGGAACCAAAGTGACTCCTCCAAGTGGTTCGACCAGCAGATAGTAAAACCTTGCATATCTATAACCTGTCAGAATTCAGGCTTGTCAGTGGTTAGCTCTACTTCCTGCTACAGAACTCACTGTTTCAGATTGCTTGTCCTTTTACTAAAGGTTAACGAGTGTTAAGTGCCACTGTGCCCATAGAAATAAAAGAACTGTAGGCACTTAACACACGTTAACTTCATAAATCCTTTAGTAAACGGGCCGCTAAATAAAAAATGCAATTTTATTTTATTATTTATGTATTTATTATTACTATTTAGTTCATGCCCTTTCAGCAGCCGTTCAAGGCAAGTTACATTTAGGTACGATAGGGATTTTACCAGCCAGCCCCTTTCAAGTGCCTATGGGCCTCAACTATATTTTACTTATGTGCATGGGAGATTATAATTTCTGTGCACTTATTTAATTATTCAGCTTCCCTGTATTATAAATTATTTTGCAACCTGTGCTAACCATTGTTTTTGTTTTGGCTCCTATAGCATTCCAAAGTTAGACTCATGAACCAGGAGCCCCATCTAGGAACCATAGTCAGATATCCAACTTGGTAGAACACAGTTCTACCAACAGACCATGCTATCAACCATGTTATTGTACTGATAATATTTCTCCACCATGATATGTGCAACTCAGAATTCATTACCTCTGTTTGGGCAGAAACCATATTTCTTATCCTCATCAAAATTGGCAGTGGTTGAACACCAGCGGTATCCATCACGTCGCCCATCCTTGGTGCAGGCATCATAGGATACACCATCAAAGATAAAAGGAAATACGCACTTCTCACCATTGCTGTTGCCATCATAAGTGAATAGATCTGAACAATAAAGAAAAAGAGAATTTAGTATAGAATGTGGGGGATAGAGGCCATCAGCTTAAGCAACCAACCATCTCTTCTCAGTGGCTATGTAAAGGGAACTCCTTTAGAAGATTAGCTTTATAAATACCTTGCTACTTCGCAGAGAATACCCTTAATGGAGGCTTCTGAAAAGAAGGGACCTTTATCAAGATCTTGGTGTTGACTTGAAGAGAATGCCTGTATCTGAGTCTCATTCAGAAGTGGGGCATTCAAATCTAATCCAGGGGTTCTCAACACAATCTTCGGGACACACCTAGCCAGTCGGGTTTTCCGGATAACCATAATGAATATGCATGAGAAAGATTTGCATACAATGGAGACAGTGCATGCATATTAAACTCATCCATATTCATTGTGGTTATCCTGAAAACCTGATTGGCTAGGTGTGACCCGAGGATTGGGTTGAGAACCCCTAATCTAATCTATGAAATGTTGTCCGTCTAATTATTACTGTCATTAAGCCAAAGAGCACCCTCGATCACAGAAGAAGACTGGACTGAATATTTATTTATTTATTTAACATTTCTTATATACCGCACTATTTGTCATCAGCGCGGTTTACATTATAACAATATAACACTTGGTCAGATACATTTGGCCATCGTTTACATAGAACAGGGGTTTAACATGGAGATAAACTTGGGGAAACTATTTACAATCTACAAACTATTTACAATGAATAGACCTCTGGTCTTCTTTCCACCTGCTAACTATACTTGTAACTATGTACTTGGAGAAAAGTCTCAGAGACGGATACTCACTCTCACTAGGGCAGAAGCCATATTTCTGGTCCTTGTCATAGTTAGCCGTGGTGGCACACCAAAGCAATCCGTCAGAGCGTCCCTGGCTGGTGCAGCTGGAGTAATACTCCCCCTCAAATCGAAATGGAAAGTGGCAAACTGCCCCATTGGCATTGCCGAACTTGGTCTTGACAACTATTTGCATACAAGAAGAAAAACGATTACTCTGCTGGCCAAATCTTCACTGTGCCAGTATTCTTGGTCTCTGTCGACTGTGTTCATTTGTTTTTATGCACAGACTTCTGCGCTCTTTCTCTTTATAATCATGTTCTGTGTACTGATCTCTGCACCGCTGTGTTATTTCTGTATTGGTTTCTATGTATCTTTGAGCTGCAGCCTGTGATGATTTAGGTGCATTACAGGATTTTTATATGGTGCACTGGTTTCCACATGCCAGTTTCTGTACATTCATTTTCATATTTCATGTTCTAGTCAAAGTTCCCATGAAGCTATGTGACTAAAAGCACAATATCGCAGCACCTTCCACCACCAAAAGCTGTACAGGTGAAGGGTTCCTGTGTTGCTTCTTGGTAACATTAGTTCTAGTTTTTGAATATTCTTCCATGGACCCTCCTGAAATCTTAAATATTATTCTTACCCACTCCTGTTCCTAATGTCCAAAACTCATCATCATCAAAATGGGCATCGCCTTGAACTCCTGGGCCTGGAGGGTAAGCATGTGCTAGGAGCCCATCCTTCCCGTCAAATGGATAAGGATCTCCATGGTCTAAAAAGGAAGAAGTAGGGCTATTCATCAGGAATGCCAGTCATCGTGGTAATTACAGAACTTTTTAGTGTGTTAATTACAAAGGGAATTAGACCCAGGGTGAACCTTACCATCAGATCCAAACTGGATCATGATATCAGCTTCACCGCTGTAGAGGCGGGTGAAGGTTAGTGGTGTAACATCACTCCAGACCTTAAAGGCACGAGCGAAAGCATCTTCGATGACTGCAGCATCCAAGTCCGGAGAATAGTTGACCACGCTATAGAGAGGAGGACAAGATGTTCTCACTGTATTCACTGCTCCAAAACAGTTCTGTTCCCTGCCCCCCCCCTCAGGTCCCATTAGAAAACTCTGTATTTAAATATAAAATCTCTTGTCACAAAAAAAAGAAAAGACTGAGAAAAACCTCATGATGCCATAAGTAATTTGACCCCTACATCCCTTTCATACACACACATAAATTTATTCTAAAATGAATTTCAAAGATTCCAGCAAGGCCTTTTATCTATGCCAGTGGGTCAGCTCTGAGTTCCACAGAGCAGGTGGAGAAGGGTAATGTCAAGTATGCATGGGATAACGAAGTCAGATTTAACATCCCAACTTGTGCATGTTTTAATGCAGTCTGAGGCCACTGCTCTGAGGTCGCAAGTATATCATGCCAATGGAAGTAAGGCGGTATGGAGGAGTAGCCTAATAATTAGAACAGCGGACTGCCTATGGGAAGGTCCAGTTCAAATTCCACGAACACTCCTGACATTGCCTACTGTACTTGAAGCATAACTCACCTTTGAAGAACTACCTAACCCCACCAATCAACCAAAATCCCAAGTACTGTTACAAACCACCCAAGTTAACGCCTAAGAATTCATAAAGTTGTACTGTCATGTAATAATTAATGTTCTATGTAATTTATCCAAGTTCACATTCCTGTTTAATGTAAAATGTTCTGTTCTAATGTTTTCTGTAAACTGTTCTGCCTATAAAATATATAAATAACTACTGAAACTGTGTGAACTAAAATCCAAATGAATATGGGAGAGCAGGATAAACCACGGCTGGATTGGAGGACACAGAGAAGAGAGGGCAAGGAAAGATGATTAACTTTTGAATGCTACTCAGAGGGGCATGTGACAGGAATGAAGACAATGTCAGAAAGATCGACTGAGATGCATCGGACTGGAGCTAGGAAAGTGCAAAAATTAGCTGGGTGTTTTTTAAACCTAAATGAGAAATTGTAAAACACAGATGGCCACTTCAAGAGGACAGAGAAGAAGAAAAGGTTGAGTGGCTATTGTATTGTCTGTCTTGACTAGATTGTAAGCTCCAATAAGCAGGGATTGTCTTTATATGTAGCTGTACAGTGCTGCATACACCTTGTAGCACTATATAAATGTTCAATAGTAGTAGTACTAGTAGTAGAAGAAGAAAGTTGGTTATGAAAGAAGATTACTCAAACAGTAAGAGAACATCTGGAAGGAAGGAAATGGACATATGTAACAGAGCAGTCAGAGTGGAGGAGTAGCCTAGTGGTTAGAGCAACAGCCTAGTACCTAGAAGATCAAGGGTTCAATTCCTACTGGCACTCCTTGTGACCTTGGGCAAGTCACATTACCCTCCATTACCTCAGAAGAAAAGACTGGCAATCTACTTCCAGTGATACATTGCCAAGAAAACCCAGAGGTAGCTGGGTCACTATGAGTCAACACTGACTTGATGGCAAAAAACCCAGAGAGGTAATTTTCTGCTAGCATATAAATGGGTGTGTTTACTGAACTGCTTTAAGAATCTGTGGTGCCAAAAATTAGCATGAGAGATGTGGCCAACCCATGATGACTGTCGAGTGTTTTCCTGGCAAGTCCCTGTGCAGTTAGCATGGTGGTAAGTATCTCGTTCTGCTAAACCTGCAACCTAAAGTAATGCAGGTGAACTTGCCATCGCCCACTGAGGTAGCCATAAGTACACCCAAGCTAACTGCAATATTGACAATTTGTGCATACCAACTACTCTGCCCTTCACCTGCCCAGTCCCCACCCAATCACCCGCTAAGCAGTTAGCATGGGATTTTTAGCAAATGGTAATGGTTACCATGGGCTGTGCTAATTGTTTATCGCACGTGTTAGTAAGTGTGCCCCAAAATGTCTTCATTTCCTGTAACTATTCCTCTCTTAAAGCTACTACCTCATTTTTCTGTCCTTTATCTTTCGGTGTGATAGCCAATGATAATTCCATTTCTGCATGTACAGAATATATCGGAAATGCTTCTCTTGCTTTCCTACATCTCAAATGGCTTTGCCCGCTATGCAACAAGAGACTGGTCTGCCAATGAGGCCTTTCCCTCCTGGTCTGCCTCAAGTCATTTTGTTAACTTACCGGTAAGTGATGTCATTATGATCCCACTTCAGGTCACCCTCAAAGGTCTGGAAGTTGCCCATATCTGGAACCCCACAGCGTGGTACCTTCATGGCCTCCAGAGTGTTAGAGTCCAGCTCACCAGTCTCCTGCAGGCCCAGCTGTTTCTGCAACTGCTTTAGGGCCTTGGCCATAGATACGTGATTACTGCTTCTCTTCGTCTTGGAGATGTAGCCAAATCGTTCTAGGTAATTCTAAAAGAGAGATGGGCAGGTATTGAAGGGTTATAGCCTGCTGTGTTTTCTACATATACAAATTGTATGATTTAGTTTTACAAACAATAGTATTTTAATAATGTTGCCATATAATCTGAAATAATTTACGCAGTGAGATTACAAAACATAGGGTTATGTTTATGCCTTAATGACAATTTTTTACCACCTTAAAGCATTGTTTGCATTAACTGAAACCTGCTAGAAATTGCCAGCATAGCATATTAACATAATTATTACATGATATTATGGGTTGGAATGATTTTGTGGGTAAGGGAGGCATCACTTCTGTTGCAAGCTCACATAGGGACAGGGAACATCGCTGCCTGGTACCCTTCTGTGACTTATGTTAATCATTCACTGCATCGCTCTTTGGTATTATCTATGTTTACCTTTTAGAGCACCTTGTCTGCTGTCGGCATGATGGAAAATGAAATAGCGCTGCAAGACTCTGCCATTACCTCCCATCAGAAACAGGAGTGAAGTGTGCCTAGTGGAGAAGGCATGTGCTAGATAGCTAGGGCTTCTGATTTTAGATTTTAACTGATAAACACTGATACAACAGCCAGGTGCAAAAGAATTAAGGCAGGGTCCATATTCAGCTGCCATGGTCAGTGTATTTTTTTAAAATGTCAGCTGTCACAGCTAAAGAAAGAAGAGCGGGTGATTGTTTCTGATGACCTTAAAGTGGCTGAACAGGTAGAAAAGGTGACGACGAAAGCCAGAAGGATGCTGAGCGCATAGGGAGAGGAATGGCCAGCAATAAAAAGGAGGTGATATTTCCTCTGTGTAAGTCTTTGGTGAGACCTCATTTGGCATATTGTGCGCAGTTCTGGAAACCACACCTTCAAAAGAATTTAAAGTGGATAGAGTTGGTGCAGAGGGTAGCTACTAAACTGGTCAGTGGTATTTGTGTATGGGGACAGACTTAAAGATCTCAATACGTTTACTTTGGAAGAAAGACGGGAGAGGGGAGATATGATAGAGATGTTTAAAGACCTCGGTGGCGTAAATGCACAAGAGGAGAGTCTCTTTCAATTGAAAGCAAGCTCCTCAATGAGGGGACATAGGATGAGGGTGAAAGGAGATAGATTCAAGAGTAATATGCAGAAATATTTCTTTACGGAAAGAGTGGTAGATGCATGGAATAGTCTCCCAACGTCGCTATGCAGTTAGGCTATCTAGATAACATTTCCTCTTCTAAGCACTGAAAATCACCACTATACGGATGATTTGCCGCTCTGCCCATAGACTACCTTGGTGCTGTCTGGATTGTGGCAAGGCGGTGAGAGGCACTGTCCAAAGTGTGCTATTGAATAGTCAGGTACTGCTGAATATCGACTGTACCATTTTTAGGTAAAAGCCCCCCTTCCCCTATTACTCCCTCCTCCTGCCTGTCTTGGATCCACCACTCTATTTTTGTGCCTTTTCCATACTGACAACTCCACAGCTACACAAACGTGCATCTTTTATTCAATTGGAAACATATCTAGCGATACTACTTGTGCTATGAAAATACTGTTTTTGCACCCTCAAAAAGCTTCTAATTATCAGGAAAATTAATACTTAAATTTAAAATGTATTAATACCTAAAAATAGAAGCTCTAACTATAGCTTAACCCCATGTCATAAATCAGCATGCGCATTCCAGGCAGATATTCTTGGAATACCAACCCCGGCGAACAAACTGCTGTCCTACTGCTAGGATATGAACTCATTTCCTATGAGGAGGACACTCAGTCCCCTTGTCTAGTGGTTATCAAGGAGCTTGTCTGGATGGTTCCGGCAGATCACTGGTCACCACTTCATTGGCTCTCGGATGAAGAATCTCACCAGAAGGTGGCACCAATCACACTGTGCCAGAAGCACAATACCCCAGCAGTAACATTGTAACACCAGTCCATGCTGGGAACCCAGCACCTACAATTATGACACGAATGCTAGGCTGTGCGGGGAACACAGCAGTCAAACCATAGCAATACCACAGTGGCACCCACCGTTGTACCACTGCGATAGCTGCCTGTTTCAGGAGAATATAATTTATGAATTTAAAATAAAAGGCTCACCTCAGCAAAGTCCAGATCAGTCATGTTACTGACCAGTTCACCAGGGAAAGTCACAACCACTTGTGACTGGGACTGCAACGGTGCTGCAGAGCAGCCGAGGACTGCCAGCCCTGCAGCCAATGTTGCCAGAAGTATTAACTTCATGTTGCACTAAAGTCTCTCAGTGCTCTTGTGGGTGCTGGTTGCGCTGGTCTCTACCTGTCCAGTCGTGAAGATGTCACACTCTTTGCTGGGACTCCTCAGCTCTGCAGGGTGTGTGTGAACTGCCGTGTGTTCCCTCTCAGAGCCTGAGCAGAGCTCATTTATAACCAGCAGAGGGCCTGTGACTCATCTCCCAACCCGCCTCTCTGCTCTCATCTATACAAGACGACTCACTCCATTTCCGAGGTGATGAAATCCCAGAAATGAGGAACTCAAATTTTTATTATTGTTACTGTTATTCTGCCCGTTTCAACACTGCAGTGTCTAAATCTGATCACCACAATTGCATAGCTCTTTGAGCCACAGGAAATGTGAAATAAGGTGAAGAAATGCAGATGAGAAGGGAAGAAAGCCGAAAACCTCAAAAGGATGTTTGTTTGGGATGAAACCGGAGAAAACAGTCACATCCCCTTTTTCTTGTTCAGCAAGAGTCAAACCAATATGTCAGCAAAAAGAGGGGCTGAAAATGTTTTACTTAGAATAAGTCACTTCAGATTGGGTTATATCAATGTCTATTTTTCCAGATTTAGGAACCATCAATGTAGTTTCTGACGCAAAAAAACTTGCATATAAGGACAAGGAGCCATATGAAGTTAGACATTATCAATGCGTGAAAATCATGTATTTTCCATGACCTATACACTCTGACGGGCACACATGTGGTTGCTCTTCTATCAGTATGCACTGTTAACAAATGCATGAAAGTGGCATACAATAAAACAAAGAAAGCAGACAAGGAAAGGAACGCCATAAAATTTAGATAGAAAAAGTGAGCCATTCATTCAGGAAAGAAGACGTATAGGCTAAGGGAGGTCAGTCAAAATATGTCAGGGAGGTAGGGAGTCAGAAGGAGGGAGGTCAATAAGTCGGGGGCTGGGTTCCCAGGAATCAGCATCATTGACGGCGCACACTTTTTTTTGTTCACTTTTCAATGGTATGGAAACCTTCAGAGAATGCCCCTAACAGTTACTGTGCAGGCTTTCTACTTACCACACAGTAATTTGGGCACTTACCCTGCCTGTACTGCGCTTTATTAAAAATGGCCCCCAGCCAAATTCTGCAACACATTTGGGTTAGGGAAAGCAGCGTAGCTTATGTTTAGCACTAGCTAGCTAAGTCAGGCTAAATTTTATCTGACGAGATTTTAAAAAATTTCAGGCATTACCTATCCAGCCAGCTTTAAGCAGACTGCCCCACTGAAACCCAACCTCCTAATTCTATTCTTATGTCTCTTGCAGTGTAGATAGCTATGTTTGTATGGGTAGGCCTAGATGGGGGCAGGAGGGGGCGTTCCGGAGGCGGAGTGAGGGCGGGCCACGATCCCAGACATACAGGGCTGATTCAGAAGTTGGCCCTATAAGTCCGTGGCCTTGGAAATAGATGGTGTTCCCTCGGCAGCCAGCGGGGACAGATGATGCAGGGGTGGAGGAAATTCCCCACAGCTGGACCCTGGCCATGAGGGGCCGGATCGAGGATCCAGCTGTGGGGAAAGGAGGTAATCTGCAGCGGCCGGCATTTGCAGCTCCTGAATGGAGCCGTGGTGCCATGGCGATGGGATGCCATGGCTCTGCGGCTCCATTCTGGAGCCTAACTGCTGCTAAACAGATAGTCACGGGGACGTACAGCTGGGCAGAATTGGGTCCCGGCCTGCATGTCCAGGCGCTAGACCCAATTCTGATCCCGCAGGGACCGATTCTGCCCGGACTTACAGGGGCTGGACTGCCTGTTTGGAATAGGCCTCTATCTGAATTCAAAAAAGCATGGAACAAACACAGAGGATCTCTAAAGGTAAAAAGGGGACTATTGTAGTTGATGTGGAAGGGCAGACTAGATAGGCCATGTGGTCTTTTTCTGCTGTCATGTTTCTATGTTTCTTTGTTTCTAAATTTTCCAATTTGGATCGTTTCTCTCACTCTGTGGGACATATGACTGGTCAGTGGTATACATTCCAATGAGGGGCCTCCAAGTAAAATTTTTTTGAGGGTCCCCCATTGTCACAGTGGTGTGCCCCCCCCATGCAGCCCCTCCCCTTTGTGCAGCACCTTTCCTGTGCAGACCTCACCCTTGTGGTGGCAGCAGCAAGTTTGCCTCAGGCCCAGTGACTGTTTCCCATCGGGGTAAAGTCTCGCGTGTGGCTGTTATCATGAGACTTTGTCCAGTGGGGAACAGCTGCCGGACATGTGAAAAACTTGCAAGAGCAGAGGCAGCGTGGCAAAGAGGGTACCGCTACGTGCGGGCCCCCTTTCTGCTCAGGCCCCCCTGCATTGCAGGGGCTGCTTGGCCAGAATTTATGCCACTGTGACAGGTTACTGTAGAACGTGTAGGTCATAATATTTGTAATTTGGGCAGTTTCTTGTTAAAATTTATTCTGATCTGGCTTGAGCGATATGGAAAATTTATCCAAGTGGAAAGGGTTAATAAAAACGTTGTAGCTGGCATTAGAACTTGCTTATGTGTAAATCGACTGTATGCCAGTTAATTTGTAAATAAATGAGCGTTAAATCGATTTCACATGCACTACATTTTTTAAGGTACGCTAATGAACCGAATGTGTGCTAATGAATGCTCATCCTTAAGGAGCGCCAGCTACGGAAGAGAGCGTGGAAGCAGTACAGTTATTTGGACTATAGACGTGTCACTGTCTGGAAGGTTGACTGTAGGTGAATCACTGCATGGAAGGGTGAAGAAAAGTCACGTCAGGACATGCTGGACAATAGTAATCGCAGGGCGCAATCAAGGCAGGTATAAGGTTTCTGCTACAAGCTCCCTTCCCCTAAATTTACCAGATGTTCTCAATTTTTGGGTGTTGTCTCGGATTTTAGAACTGTGTCCCCGACTCCTGCCTCTTTGGCAGTCTCCTGTCCCCAATTCCAGCAATGAGGACAGAAGGCGTAGAAAAAGTTTTATTTTCAATTTAGTGACCTGAATATGTCAGTTCTTAACATTCACATCCATTATCTTTATTTGGGTACAGTGCAGGGGAAATGCATCACTATTTCTATTTATTATTATTATTATTGACTTATTTCTCTGTCAATCTGTCTACTTGGATGTGACATTGTTGCCGTCACGGGATGGATGAGGGCAGAATAATGACACCTTTCCCCTCCTCGCCTTGTGGCTTAAACCTAGAATTAAGATGTCTCTGCCCCCCTCCACCCCACCGCCCATATCACCAGATAAGTGTCCCAGATTTGGCTGCAAAAATCTAGTCACTTACTTTCCCCCCAATCCCTGTGAAAGCACCACGGTAGTCGTGGCACCATCCCTCAGGTTGAGCCTGCACCACCACTGATGGTGATCCATTCACCTGCACCGTTCTTTGAATGCACGCTGGACGGACATGCATTGATTTTATTCCTCATGTAGCAGTGGTTGCCAATATGAACAGTGATGCAGCACTAGCTGTGGTTATGCTCTTTGGTTCTGCACGTGCTTAATAGCAAAGGTCAGCAGAGGATTCGCATGTTCCCTGCAGCTCACCACAGCCTGTCCCAGCAATCCTGCGCTGAGTGTTTTTATAGGAAAACCTCAGACTTAAAAAAAAGGCATATTAATTGGTTCCTGCTGAGTGCCAGGAACTTCCAGGCTTCTTTCCCAATCCAGCTCTTTCTATTTTCCCTTATCCGTGTTCTTTTTTTTTTTTGTGCCTTGGAAGAACCCTGAAGAAATTCAACCTGCTGGGTACTTAGCAAATATGGATGGGCAAATAATTTGGATATGGAGCTGAATAAAATGGATGTTGGTGATTCAATCTGAAGAATAAAGTTCATGCTTGCATGTGTAATCCACAGGAGAAATATCTATTCCTTGCACCGCTACTTGTTGGGCATGTGGAAAGCTCGTCCAGATTCATTGCTTCTTTCTCTCTTGAACTCTTGCCGGAGCTGCTAAGTTACCCCAGGTCCAAGCGGATGATGTCAGACAACGCTATCCAGTTGCATTATGGGAACCTGTAGCACTGATGTCAATTGGTAGAATCGGGTACCACAAAAACTACACTGCTTTGAGATCTAAGTCCAAAACCTGGACTGGCCAAAATGTCTCCCTTCTGGAAATGGGTGACTTGGTGACTCTGTCTTATCCCGAAAATGTTCTACAGACCTCAGAATAACATGTTTCTTGGTACTAGAGCAAACTTTATTGATTCAGAATTCCTGAACAATTTGGAACAAGGCAGAGAGGGTGACCGTGAAAGAGATGCATGAACCAGGGAGCAGGGGACAGAGCTGAGGTGCTGGACTATGTATGGGAGGGAGCAGAGAATCATACACGGGATTGCTCTGGGGTAGGTGGAAGTGTCACTGGAAGGAGGGAGAGAGCAGGGGGGGGTGTGTGAAAATGGGAAAGAACATGGAGGAAGTGACTACCCATAAAAGTAATGAAGACAATTTGGGAATAAAAGGGTGCATGAAGGAATAGGACACCAAAGAGGGAGCCCCCCCCAAAAAAAAAAGAATAGATGAAACCAAAGAACAAGAGACAGCTGCAGAGCTCTACAATCAAGCCAAACACACCGAAGGTTGGAAATGTTTTATTGTCTGATAGAGAATAGTAATAATTCATCAGTTAAAAAGATCTTGGAATCCAGTTTAGATTTTCAGGACCTAAACTAGCATTTACATGTTGGGAACAGCTGCATTTTGTCAGCTGATTGGACTTTTTCAGTACATAATTAGCTCTCTTCTATGCAGGACACACCTGACTGCTTTTATTTTTCAATCCGATCCTAAATATTTTGTTGTAAGAGACCCAAAGAATACACATTAAATATGAAGGAGTTGACTATTTGGAGTAGATTATGATTTTTAAGGGGCAGGTTACCCAGGAGGGGGGAAATCCAGCCTCACCCAGGTGTTCCAGATTTGCACACCAAACATCTAGCATCCTCACTGATACCGCAGTGAGCGCAGCTGTCAAACAAGAGGCGTGCTACAAATGCCGCTTGAGAAGCCCAAGGGCTAGAACCTAATGGCCTAGGCCTGATTTAAGTAACAAGCCTGATAACTTCCCATATCTGCGTCCCTGCCTTTCTCCTGCCTTGGTCTTCTCTGTGCCCTCTGTGTGCCCTGTCTCCCAGTTCACACTTCCCGTCCATTCTCAGATAAACTTTCAGGAAACTGCTGTTTGAAGTGAATTTTGCTGATTTAGAAATATATGTTTTCTTTAACTTTTTTTTTCAAGGAGTAGCAGTGCAAAACCTCATGCCTGTGGTTTGTTAGGTTGGTTGGCATCCTGAAAACTATGTATCATGTAGGGGGAGGAGGAAGGAGAATGTGAGGAAGAAGTAGAGAAATAAGAAATACTTGGGAGAGAGACGAGAAAAATGAGAGAAGGACCAAATCAACACCGAGAGAAAGACAAGAGAATGTAACAAGAGACAGAAAATAAGATAAAAGGAGAAGAGGAACAAACAAAAAAAAATAAAAACAGGAGAAGAGGATCAAAGTGAGCACTGTAAAAACTACATGCCGCATCTGAAAGCTATTAGAAATAAATAGAGACTTATCTTCCTCTGAAATAAATGCACTGGAGAAATTTGTAGTGCAGTCTAACAGCAGATTGATCCTGAAGAAAGCTGGCGTCTTTGTCAACTCTAATACCTGTCATTGGGCCAAGATAAGAATTATCCAAACTTATTGATATATTTGAGACCATCTAGGTTCCTCCAGAACAAGCTACAGTTTAGAAAGTTCATGCACGCCAGCCACCTTCAGATTAATTCTTCTCTTGTCACAATAAACGGCACTGGATTTGTAGCCTGTGAATAACTGAGTGGATTTGGATGAGCCAAGAGAGATTGGCCCTACCTGGCACCGCTTGCTGCTCTGCTGAAGGTCCAACTAAAGACTGAGGAAAACAGTGCACTAGAACCAAAAATCTTCATTTATCTTTTAAAGCAAGCCAAAGGAAGTTCAAAGTCCAACTTGGCCAAGTTTCAGCATTTAAGGCTGTGTCAGAGGCAACTATCCAAAATCTTACACCAAACAATCTGATCATACAAAGCTGAGTGCAAAACCACAAGACAAAACCATATTCTGGCAGCACTTCAAGCCAAGAAGGCCAGCTCAGCATTCTTTATGTGAAAGGTTTCGCAGCACCCTAACACCAGCTGATCTGGAACGCAGAAGATCTAAGGGACCTTCTGCGCACATGGAGCCACTGGACTAGCCCATACAATGGTAATTTTGAAGGCTCCCAAGTCAAATATTTTCCCATCACACTTATCCCTGCTATAAGAGCACACAGTTGTTTGTGCTCTTCTTGTTGTGAGAACCTTTTTGCTGTTGTGTCCATGTGTGGCCTATACATAGCACACAGTGGCCTATTCAGCACAACGAGCAAGGAAATCACAGGAGACTAGGAGCAGGGGCGGCCCTGGCTAGGAGCCAAACATCAGGCCACAGCCGCCCTTCTTGCTCCACCTAGGCCTGCTGCAATGGAGAAAAACATAGGGGATGTGTGCAATGCAGCTCTCAGGAAGTGAGCATTGGGGTGGGGGGGAAGGGGTAACCAGGGCATTTGCCCTGGGCTTCAGTACTAAAGGGTGCCTCAAGCCTGCCTAAAGCTGAAAGAGGCAGAGCCTAATGGTGTGTTTTAACCCCCTTCATAAATTACTGCCCTTGGCCCCAGCATGTCTAACACGAGCCCTGAATAAAAGCAGTATTTGGAGTCCTGGAGCATAATTTTTGATAAGAGGCCACACTAGAGAAGGCTACAGTGAATGGAGAGGAACAGGTGATACGGGGGTTGGGGGTGGGGGCATTCATTGAGAGAGATTTTGTAAGCCCTATGCTCTGAGTTTAGAAACAGCTGCTGTATGTGTACCGGAGTGATGTGGAGGCCTTGGTGATCTGTGCAATGCCATATGGGTGCATTGAAGGAATATAAAGCATGGGGGGGGGGGGGGGTTAGTGGCAAGAGGGACTCTGGGATGTGAAAGATCTTGTATTACTCTTATTGCAAGAAGGGTCCACAATGTCCCAGGGGTCTGGAGGAGGAAGGGATTGTGTTATGGTCTTTGCGTTTGACATGAGACAGCCCGTGTGTCAGAGTACTCCACTTCATACCACAAGCATCTTGGACATGAAAGCTAACTTTCAGGAATAATTGCTATATTTCTTAATAAGGAAGTTGCAAATTACGAAATTAAAAAAAAAGAGAGAGAAAACCAAAATGTTGCACAGTTATGCCAACAAGTTGAGCTCACATTCTTTGAAATGTGAAACACTGGTTCTTGGAGAGGTGATCTCAGCTGTGGGACTGCGGGAGGGAGCATTGCATTTCTCACTCGGCTTTCTTGATTTTGCTCCCTGGGCCTTTGTTGTGAAAAGGCTTAGCAGTATTTCCCCTATGCAAGAAGGAGTAAGAAGCGGCAGTTTCACAGCAATCGGGAAGGGCTGGTGCCAAGAAGAGTGGAACGCCTTTAATGGTTGGGGGGGGGGCAAACAAATCACCCTCTATCCCCATTCCCCAAGATCCCTATCTGCTGATGCCCTGTGGGGCAAACCATGGCTTTGGCGACCCCACTCCCTTCCCATTCTGCTACCTCTAAGTTGCATACAAAGACGAGGAATAGGGAACAAGGTCATTCTTCCACTGGACAGGATACTGTTAGCCTCGTGTTCAGTACCATGTGTAGTTCTGACATATAACAATTCAATGGAGTTATAGGGGAGCCAGGAAAAATGCATTACGCAGTGACAAAAGTAGTTCAGTGCTGTATGAAGTGAAAGGCGTGTAAGAGGGCTGCCTATGTGACGCATACGTGGCTCAGCAATAGAGAGAATGAAGCAGGATACCATCCCAGGTCTTCGGAAGATGCAGGTGGGACTCCGCTGGGCGAGGTGATATTTCTTATATTGTTCTATGGCATTCCTCAGCATACAAAATAACAAGGTAATCATTTTTGTCTTTTCTGTCAATTCTGCATGAACTAAATCGTTTTGGCATGCACCATTCACAAAAATACACACTTTGGAGTATGTTTACTAAGCCGGGCTAACTGCTAACTCGTGCTATCTGCAGCCACATCTTATTGAATAACATGGGACCTACTTGCAGATAGCATGGCTTAACTGTTAACCGAGCTTAGTAAACCTACCCCTTTGTAAAAATATATGCATTGTAAAAAAAACAATTTTAAGTGCCATCAAATCGGTGTTGACTCAGCAGCCCCTGGGTTTTCTTGGCAAGGTATCACCAGAAGTAGATTGCCAGGCTTTTTCTGAAATGTTGAAGGAAGCCATGGCTACCCAAATTTCTAAGAACTGGAATGAGTTGTGTTGTGAGAATCTAAGACCTATCTCAACCTTGGCGTGTTTGGCAAAGATTCTAGATAACATAGGCGTCGGAACAGGGTGGACCACACAGGCCCTGGCCCCATCAAACCTTTGCCCACCAGCAGAGAGAGAGCAGCCACAATCGCAGCAGACTCCTTATGTCTGCCTGCAGGAGATCGGATTCCCGTGGGCAGGAGGGAAAGGCCACCATGATTGCAGCAAAGACTCCTTCTTTCTGCCCATGGGGATCCGATCTCCCACGGGCAGACAGAATGAGTCTTTGCTGCAATCATGGCTGTCTTCCAGTCCTGCTGAGGGGATCTGATCCTCCACGGGTAGACAGGAGTCTGCCACAATCGCAGCCATTCCGTTCTCTTCTGCCCGCAGGAGATCAGATCTCCCGTGGGCAGAACAGGAGGCGGAGGCAATGGGGGGCTAGGGGCAGAGTTAGGGTGGAGCTTGGGGCGGAGTCAAGGCAGAGCTTGGCCCCTCAATCACAGATGCATTCCATGGCCCCTGTTAGACTGTTTTTTGGATGAGAGGGGGAGTTTGGATAGGGGGCAGGCAGGATTTCGTAGGAGCTTGGGTACTGAGTCATTAATGAAAGTGCTTATGGATGTGTTGGTTGCGGCAAAAGATAGTGTGAAGCCAGCCATGGTGATTACACTAGATTTAAAAGCAGCTTTTGATATGGTGCCTTAGGATATTCTATTGGTGAGGTGTAGGCAGTTGGTGATGGGCGGAAGAGAGTTTTGAGGTGGTTTAGTTCATTTGTGAAGGGAAGGCAGTTTTGGGTTCACTGGGGGAACAATATTCCACGGTGCGAATCATGCAGTATGGGGTGCCTCAAGGGTCAACGCTGTCCCCATCCCTTTTTAATCTCCTTATGAGCCCAGTAGGGAGGATTATACAACATCATGGCTTCCAAGGATATTTGTATGCTGATGAAATTCAGATGGTGGTGATTTTCAAGCAGAATGTGAGAGAAGTGCTGAGGAGAGTAAATGGCTGGAGGAAGTTGCAGAATGGTTGAGGGTGAATCAATTGGTTTAGAATGTTCAAAAATCTGAAGTTTTGCGGTGTGGGGAGCTGGGCCAGTGATTGGGGGGGTGGGGGTCGGCTACAGGAGAAGAAAGAGATCAGAGATTTGGTGGTCTGGTTGGCTCAGGTGTCGCAGGTAGTGCACCTAGCAGATGCTAAATTGCAGGTGGTGAGGCAACTACGTCCGTTTGTGGGTGAAGGAGCATTGAGATTGTTAGTGCAAGCACTTGTGATGGCGATTTGGGATTATTGTAATATTTTGTATGTGGGGTTGCCACGGTATTTGCTATGAAAATTGCAGGTAGTACAAAATGCCACTGCCTGGGTGACTTCTAGAAGAGGAAAGAGGGACTCCGTTACGGATATACTCCGGCAGTTGCATTGGCTGCCTATTCAGCAATGGAGTATTTTTAAGCTATTGATGTTAACGTTTAAACAACCTGAGGACAAGGGATGGCTTATCTGTGAGATCGGTTAACCTGGTACCAGTTGGGGAGACTGTTAAGATCGAGTCAGAGCCATCTCCTGGCAGTACCAGATTGTCGACAATTGAGGCAGAAGAAATGGAGAGAGCGGGCGTTCAGGGTGGAATAAACTTCCAGAGACTTTGTGGAAGCAGCAGGACTTGCTGATCTTTAGGAAAATTTTGAAAACCTCTCTTTTCCCTCAATGAGGAGGTTAAGGCACGTGCAAGGCAGTGCAGATACTTGGGTATTTGGGGCTGGTGGGAGGGGACGGTTAGGAAATTGATGTTATAACAATATGATGTAAACCACTTAGAATGCCAGGCATGCGACAGCATAGAAATAAATAAATAGATGAAAAAATAGATTTAAATAAAATAAATATATAGCAAATGCAGTGGAAAAGAAAATATTTTTCTTCATGTGCATCCCCTATTATGGGGTTTATACTCTCCTAGGCTATGTACTAATGTATGATCTGAAGGAGTCTAAAAGGACAGCTATATACTGTTTTAACAAGAACCCAAATCTCTAAGCAGGACCAAAATTCTTCCATGGAAATTACCTTCAAGTTACAGAGATTTTTGCTGTCTTTTTTTTTTCTTGCAGAAAACCAATACTGACAGTGACAATGATCTTACTTTATAATGTTCCTACCCTCACCCCCATCCCCACTTATCTCAGAAATTCGGAACACGTCTCGGACGCTGTAAATCTGCAGAAGTAGTTCATAACAGTTGCCAAAGTTTTCCACTGCTTTTAAGATGATTTCACTCCTGTAGCTTTCTAGTTCGCTAAGGATTGATGCTTCTCCAAGAACCCCCAAACCCTTGGCAACATCATACGCAAGCTCAAGGGAAGATAGGAAAATGGAAAAACGTTAGCTCAAAATATTTGCCCAAGTCTATAAAACATAGTAGGGTGTCAATAAAATACAAGAATGTGGCATTTTCCTTAGAAGGAGAAAACTCAAGGACAAGGGGTCATGATATGAAGTTGGAGAAAAAGAAGCTCAAAGAGAATATAAGTACATATTTTCTGAGAAGGTGCTAAATGCCTGAAATAACCTATTAACAGAGATAGTAAGCAAAATGCTAACAGAATTTATTCATGCTCAGAACAGGTAGAAAGAATGAGAGCAGGGTATAGAGAAGCAATAGTGTAAAAAGAAGTCTAGAGTCTGGGTGTTAGATCAATTGTGTAAAGTGATATATCTGGAAGGTAAGCAAGCCCAAAAGAGATGAGAAAATCAACTTGCCCAGAGCAGTGGTGCCGTTGCTTCAAGCTCCCAAGTAACTGAGAACAGGTCAGCTGTACATTCGGGGGTATAACTGAAGGGAGGTGGCGATTTCTTAGCATGGACAGTGGGATGACTTGGCTACAGCTCCTAAATGAGGCAAGGTATGATTTCCTGCAGGCCTTCAAGCTTAGGTTAGGTGGGAGATCTTCTTAGTGAAATGGGTGGTGGTAAGGATGAGGAATGGTAGAAAGAGTCAAGCGTGCACAGAGGACAGGTGAGAGATACCTTAAGCCAGAGCAATGTAGCAGGGGTGGTTGAGAAAAGTGGATGAACCACTGGGTCCTACTTTCCATTTCAATGACTAGCCCTGAAACATTGTTAAGACTGTTAAAGTAAATCCTCTTTAAAATAAGTGACAGCATGCTTGAAGAAAATTCACATACAAGGGGCCGTAGTGTGAAGTTGGAAGGAGAGGCACACAGGAAATATGAGTATGTATTTTCTGAGATGGTGCTAAATACCTGAAATAAGAAAAGGAGGAAGTGTAGGTCAGTGGCTAGGTCAGCAGGCTAAGAACCAGGGTTCAAATGTTGCTTCTCCCATTCAGGCTTAGTGCAAGGATATTCGACTCCCAAAATGAACCCTCAGCCTTGCACCCTTTCTTTTCTCTTCCCCCTCCCCCCCCCCCACACACATTAACCTCTAAGGTTTCCACTGAAATTCTGATAACTAAACTCAACAATCATGATTATCTCAAGACCAACCCTTCCAAAACAATCCCATAAAAGCTAATAAATGAATATCAAATGTTTAAATACTAGATTTTATTTTGTATTATACACATAATGAGACTGGTAAGTGGCTATTTGAAAACTGTCCACCCACCCTGTAGGTAATAGCACACAAATACAGATGGGTCTTTGAGTTTCTTTAGTTGTCAGGACCGATCATTTTGCTCTGACAGCAGTTGCTCTTTGCTGTCCACCTCTCCCGGACGTCACCCTAGGCACCCACCTAGTCTACATACAGGTTAAACCAACCCTGCTTTTTCCTGGTATTCCTTGTGACCATGTGCAAGTTATTTCAAACTCTTATTGCTTTAGGGACAACTTAGAAACATAGAAACATGATGACAGAAAAAGACCACATGGCCTATCTAGTCTGTCCTTCCATAACAACAACTACAACAGTCCACTTTTTACCTTTAGAGATCCTCTGTGTTGGTCCCATGCTTTTTTGAATTCAGTTACTGTCCTCATCAACTTAGATTGTAAGCCCCTTTGGGCAGAGAAATAATTTGTGTAGCTGATTGTAACTTGCCTTGAGCTTGGATTTAAAAAAAGGCAAGTTTTAAAATCCAAACCCTGCAGACTTAAAAGCCTTTTTAGAATCTTCACAAGATAATATTGCGGCAAGAGATATCTCGTTCCTTCCTTTGGTGTCAGAGTTAGATACAAGCTTGGTGTTTATTTTAAGAAGAGAGATTCTCCCTTTTGGGGACATTCACGTTTTCTGCTTTCTCTAGAGTACTCTAGTAGAAAGAATTTCTTGCAAGTAAAATCTGCAGTTTTGTCTCTGGGGTTGACTTTCTTTTTGAAATAACCCTGCAATGTTTAATTTCTTCTCAGGGCCATAGTCATGTGTTTTATGATCCGATGCAGTTGGAGCAGTTCACTAATAAATGACAAGAAATGAAATTTCTGAAAAGAAAGACCAAGAAGATGTTAACTAAAAGTTGTTCTTAAGTACCGTTGAGTCAATGTCTACTCATGGCAACCCTGTGGATAGTTGTCCTAAACTGAATTCAGTCTTCAGACATGCAGCTAATTGTTGACAGAGTGGCATCCACAGCTGTTTTTTTTTATTGATCCATTGCCGGTCGTCCTTTTTTTGCATTGACCTTCAACCTTACCAGGCAGGATGTCCTTCTCTAATGATCTTTCTCTTTGCATGATGTGTCCAGAAAATGAAAATCAAAGTCTTATAGAGGTAGTTTATTTCTTTGAATTAGATGGAACATATTGATTTGGTTCTGCTATGACTTCATTAGCCTGATATATTTGTATTTTTCCTCTTTATTACCTCTCCTCCCTTCATTAATATGGGCTAGATTTTGCAGAACAGTTTCTTGCTGCTTTTTGGACTGTTGGAAAATTTCTTTATATTGCTTTTGTAGTATCTTTGGGGGTAACAAAAAATTCTCAATAAATAAAAGCCAAACCCTGCAGAGGGAGGTTAGATTGTGTGCAAGTGGTTCCCTGTTCATATATCACCTTTTGCCACCTTTGTCTCTATATTTTAGATTCCTTAATTTCTCTCTTTGATGCACCTAACACCTTCTCTAACCTGCTGTTCTCTGTTCTCTTGGCCCTGCTACCTGCTCACAGTTGATGATAATTTGAATCTCAACTATTATATTACCTGTTCAGCTTGGGAGCAGAGATCGACAGACTGCAGCCTGACCCAATAGATTTGCTAAACAAAGGCAAATGCAGTAAATGATTGTTTTAAAAGTAAGACCACCGTGGAAATATCTGTTATTTTTTATTGTTTTGGGTATGGTATTCCAGTGTCCTTGCTCGTATGTTGTAAAAGTTACCCTGAAATGTTTAGTCTCCTGGAGTGATGATTTGAGCAGCACAGGATAGAGCAGTAAGGAGGAGGTATTTTGACCCTGAAATGCACAGGGTAACGCAGTGGAGTCAGAGAAGGGAAGAGAGCAATCAGAAGGTTATCTTGTGTTCATGCAGCAGATTCCAGGGATCATGAATTTTCCCCTATTTGCTCCATTGCAGGGGGTTATGGTTAGGAAGGGGGAAAGGGGGTACACACTGTGAACAGGATTCTGGGGTTAGACACAGTGGGGCTCAGGGCAGAAATCGAGGAGGAAGAGGACTCAGCTGCTGCCAGGCACCCTGAATCTCTTCCTCAATAAGCTTATTCAGCGTTGTCTCATGTTGTCAGGACCCCAGACCGTTGCCCTGCTTGTCCCTCCCATCCCTAAAGCCAGTCCCGATTATGCATGCCCTGTTTATCTTCTGCAGCTAGAACCAACAACTGGGGAAATCTAGGTGGGGAAACAGTGAATCCTGAGACACCCAGCAGGAGGTTTAATCATCCCGCTTTGAAATGATTGTAAGGCCATTGTGTCCACAAAAGAGTCAGGAGGCAGGACATTACATACCTCCCTCCTAACACCCACACTGCACAGGTTCTCAGTCTCAGACAAAAAGGCCCAAAATGGACCATCCTCATCTCATAGCTCAGACCACTATCTGGCAGTGCATGGGTGCAGCTAGCTCAGCGGTCCTGCCCCATCAACCAGCCTCTCCCACTGATTCACTTGTTTATCAGTCATTTCCTCCAACACTTAGCACCTGGGGCTTTTCTGGTGACTACTCCAATCTGCTCTGAAATGAAATAAAAATGAGCGAGAAAAACAGGAATTGCCTGCATGCAACATTTTGTGCCTGTGTCTGAAAATTGATCCTGCGGGGCTTCATGGGGGAGGGGGAATTTCCATGAATCCAGAAGACTGGCACCTCCCTCTAATATATCAAGAGAAAACAGGCAGGGAGATTGTCACTCACGTCCTGTTACATTCCAATGAGTTATTTTAGCCTGGGGCTGAGCAGATACGGTTGTGTCATTATCTCACTGAACGTCCATTCAGATTCAACACATTGGGCCAGACCTATTAAGCATTTCTCCCCTAGACACAAAATGTTAAAAGCCTTTTAGCATATCTACCCTATCGTCATAGAAGAATCTGATGTATATATTGGACAGATGACAACTCACGCAGACAAATGATTGAAATAGTAAGAGTTTGAAGCTTGTGAGCAATAGAACCAATAGTTCGTCATGGAACGGAGGCTTGGGCAATGTTGGAAGATTCTGTAGTTTGAAGAACTCTGAGACTTGAGGGGGTTTGAATTGTGTGTGTTGGCGAGGCATGCTGGGGGTGTGGCTGAAGTGCAAATTTCTAATAGTCCTATTGGCATTTGAGAACAGAGGGGTTAGTTTTCAATGGGGACGGATGCTGAACTTTGGGAGTTAGCAAATTAACCGCAAAAATTATTAACATGCACTACCATGTTAGCAGGCATTAACATATGTTATTAGTAACTAAGCCCCAGTCCATCAAATAGCGCCAGCGGTAAAATAATGTGCACTGACAGAGCTAGAGCTCACTAACACAGTAGCGCATGTTACTATGACTGTAGCTGTTAATTAGTCCTTTTGAGAGGGGGGTTGAGCACATAAAAAGTGGGCGACTACAGGGATGGAGTTAGAGTGGAAATAAACATTAGGCCTTTAGCATTGATTTTCAGTAATAATGATGAAACAGCAGAGGTGGAATGGAATAAGGGGATCCAAAAGTGACAGCAGACGTATTCTTTCTTCATTTCCATAGCATATGCTATAATATATTTAGATTTCAAAGCTTAGTGAATTAATAAGAATGAGAAATAAAACACGCACAGCATGTCACATCCTGTGAACTCCAGAAGGAAGCTCTTTTTGACAGGATGCAAGTGCAATGGTGAGTGTTGGCAGTAAATTTAGGAGACCGAGATCATACTACACATATCCTGGCCTAGGAGTGAGGTTCATGACTGACATAATATATGCAAAACTAACCCATTTGCCCCTTAGCGTTATTAACACATACTAACACTGTTAACATATGTTATTAGTAACTAGGGGGCCCATTTGCTAAATGCTATTAACTTGTTACTGTGCATTTTACTGTGCAGTAATGGGCAGCGTGAACACTAACGTGTTAATACCAGGTACCGGCTACTAAAACACACATTAAGTGTCCATCATGCGCTAGGGCAGAGAATGGGAGGTCGGGGTGGAGTGTGGGCATGAAAACCACATTGCCACTGGTGTGAGGGCACCTGCTGCACACTCAGAGGCAACGTGGCAATTAGCAAGGGCGCACATAAGAATGCCTCTATAGGTGTTATTAGATAAACCCACGTTAACTCTCCTACGCATTCAGGTATGCAATCGTGTGCTGATTGCCAAGTACTTGTTAGGCACAATCCCAACAACACAGAACAGTTGTACTTAACCACGCATTCGTTTTGCTGCTAATCACGCGAAAAGTGCACACCTTTAATGAAAGGGCCCCTAGGACATATTGCATAAAATGGGACCTGCGGTAAAATAATGTGCATCGAGTATGCTAGCATACACTAAAGCAGCGGAATACATCAATAACTCCAGGTGTTACAGGCTTCTGTTAAAGTGCAACATCATCAAGGAACCCACCAACAAACAAACACACTCCTCCAATATTAACTGGCTGATACTTGAAAAGGGCAGACACCATTTAAACATCTGAAAAGCTGATTTATACATTTGCATGGTAATATATATGCATATGTAGTGACTCTAGAAAAGCCATCACTTATACATAAATCCTGGCATGCACAGATTGAAACAGGGCATGCTATGAGCATGGTTTGGGTGGTCTTTTTCGGTTATACCTGTAGTTCCTGTTTTACGGCTGAAAGGCATGCATAGCTCAGAAGATACAGATGTAGGCATTTAGAGCAGCTCCCAGTCATCAGCAACCTGCTTCTCTGGACCTGGGGCTGGGAAGAGGGAGAGGGGATGTCTGCTAAAACCTGTGCTGGTAATACCCTGCCACATTTTCAAATCGATAGTTTTGACTACATTTCAAGATAGTTTTGTAAAATACGACACTTATGTGTATAAATGCTGCTTTATATACCTTGTAAAATTGCCACCTGTATGTGTTGGGCACCAGCATTTCAACATGGCAAACCCCAAGTGATGCTGCTCTTTTTGAGAATGCACATCTTTATCATATTGAGGCTTCTGCCGTATATGCCAAGAACTAACCATGTACTTGCTGCCATCTTTATACATATTTTACAAGAGGCTCCACGTTCAACAAGGCCTTTGGTAAAATACTCGGGGAACTGTGAGCATCCTAACTTAAAACACCCCAATTCCTACCTAGTCATCCTAAACAAAATGGAGTGTTACATCATGTACATTGATCTGATGAAGGGGGTACAGTACTCAAAAGCTAGTCTCCAATGTATTAGGCTAGTTCAATAAAACAGTATCACTTATAACACTTGTTGGCCTTTATTTCTACAATCCACATGGATTACGTGGAAGCCTCGACTTTACATAAAACTTGTCTTTGATTTCTTTGCAATTATGCTGTTATGGCTTTCCAACATTCATATGTTTTTGATCTGCAAAGAAAGCAGATTTACTTTATTAAACTGCTCCTTTATCCCCTCTAATGCAAACAGATGATCCATAATATAATGATGCATTTGATGAACTGGGTTTTTGTCCTTGAAAACGTATTCCTCAATAAATCCGTTGGTCTGGAAGATGCCACTGACTTTTGTGTTGGTTTCAACCAGGCCACCCCTCTGGATGCTTTAATCTCTGTATAGTTGCTTCTATATTCTGCATGATGCTCTTAACTAGCCTTAAGCTCTCCCAGTTGAAAAGGCAAATACTAAATAAAGCATGATGAGGATGACAATAATGTTCACCTTTCAATGTCCTGGTTACCTCATTCATTATACATGACTGATATTACAGAGAAACACGGAATGTGATGGCTGAGAAGGCCTATAAAGCCCATCTAGTCTGGCCAATTGACGTCCTGCTGTATCGTCTTGGAATCCTGCTGGTTCTGGCCTTTGCATTTTGGAACTAAGCATCCGCTGTGCTGATCCCGGGCCTTCTTGAATTTGGTTCCTATTTTACCACATCCAGTGGTAGGTACTTCTGTGCATTCGCCACCCTTTCAATGGGGAAATATTGTTTAATGTTACTGAGCCTATCCCCTTTGGGCCTCAGGTCGCGATCTCTTCTTCTAAAATCCCCTTTCCACTGATAAAGGTTGGCTTGATGTTGTACATTATTTATATGTATGATATCATCCTTAGCTCTTTTCTCCTCTGAGATATACATATTTAAATTCTTAAGTCTCCTTTCATAAGACTATTGGTGCACCATGTCCATATGTTTGAATTTTCAGTTTCTATGTAGCCAGTCCTGTAGAATGTTTTTCTTTTTCAAGTCTACCATAATAAAAGATAAATCACATCTCACAACTTAAGTAAAGATTAATGAAAATTTCTTTACTTTCCATGTAGTCTTCCCATCTTGGGCAAGTATATTCTTAATCGTGGGAGCATGAGGGTAAAATAAAAGATAGAGGGTCTGATAAGGTCTATTGGAAGAGCAAGGCAACCTGGAAAGATTAGATGGGTCTGGATGTATCGGCTGCCAACTTCAGTTTCTACTTACCAAGTCTGTAAAATCTCTTTGGATGTATGTGCAACCATCCAGTTACTCTTTGATGTAGGAGGAGAAACAGCTGGAAACAAGATATGATAAGAGAGAGATAAATATTTAAAAAATAAGAATAAGGGGCCTAATATTCAGCCCGCGACAGTCAGTTCTTGTAAAGTGCCTGGCCGCCGTGGACAAAAATGGATCTGGGTTCTGGGTAATCAACACTGGATGCCAGATATCCAACAGCGCTGAATATCTGGTTTCGCCGCCAACGGGGGTATTCAACCACTAACCATACAACAAAAATGTATAAAGTTAGGGTAGCCATTGACCTGTCCTAACTTTGTGGTTATGGTTTAGGCATTTGATATACTGTCCTTTACATGTATATATACTAACAGGTACTTTTTATTCCCTTGTCCCCGCAGGGCTCACAATCTAAGTGTACCTGAGGCAATGGAGGGTTAAGTGGCTTGCTCAAGGCCACAAGGAGTGGCCATGGGACTAGAGACCCCAGTCCCTCCGGCCTGAGGTTACTTGTTCCCATGTGGGAATTGAACCCCTGGCCCTCTGGCCTGAGGTAACCTGTCCCAACCACTGAGCCACTCCTCCCTTTATGCAGTTACCTATCCGGTTAGCAGGCTGACAATTGCCACTGCCCAGATAGGTGCTGGAACCACCTCAGCCCACCCAAGGATTGCCCCTGCACTATTCAGATTATGCCAGGCAGTCTGTGGGGATATTCAGCAGCACTGGTTGGTTAGTGATGCTGAATACTGGGTCAGTGGGGTTTATACAGTCAGCAGGTCCTACTAACCACATAAACCCTTTTGAATATTGGGCCCACTATGCTTAACTGGACAAGCAGTCAAGAAATCCAACGAGTCATTGCTCTTGGCAGAATGGCTATGAAGGACCTAAATAAGATTCTCAAGAGCAGAGATGTCTCTCTCCATACAAAGATTCACATGTCCAAGCCATGGTATTTTCAATAACATCATATAGATGCGAAAGTTGGACAGTGAAAAAGATAGACAGGAAGAAAATTGATGCCTTTGAATTATGGTGCTGGCGAAGAATTCTGTGTATACAGTGGACTGCCCGAAGAACAAACCAGTCGGTACAAGAGGAGATCAAACCTAAGCTTTCTTTAGAATCTCAGATGACAAGACTTCGACTTTCATACTTTGAACACATCATGCAAAGAGAGAGATTGTTAGAGAAAGACATCATGCTTTTCAAGGTAAAAGCTCACCGTAAAAGAGGAAAGCCAGCAATGAGATAGATCGATACAATAACAGCAGCTATAGATACCACGCTATCAACAATGAGCCGCTTGACTGAAGACCGAACGAAGTTTATGTCAACTATCCAAAGGGCTGTTAGGAATCGACACAGACTCGATGGCACTTAACAATTTTTCATTTAGCCCTCCAGAGTTAGTATAGCTCTGGCTGATATGGCTCAGCCTTCCGGTGCTAGTGGGGTGAGTTATATTAGCCAAAGCCATACTAACTCCAGAGGGCTAAGCTTTACCAGCTGGTGTTAGTAGTAGGGTGTTGCATGGTATAGCTCAGCTCTTCCAGTGATAGCAGGGGCTCGTTATAACTTAGAACGTCTGGGATTAGTAGGGCACTGGCCACTATATATCGCTACTGCCTTCCCATTATTAGTTGGTATGTTATCACCTGGTATAATTTGATTCTTCCAATTTTAACTCAGCACAGCCTGTCATATATGATACTTACCTTGTTCCTATAGCAGTGGTTCCCAAACGATGGGATAGGACCCTAAATGGGGTCATATCATAGAAATGGATCAACTTCTCTCCCTCTATCTCTCTATCAACAATGAACCATCTGACTGAAGACCGAACACAGTTTAGGACAACTATTCAGAGCTCTGCAATGACTTGCCACCAATTTGACGGCACTTAACGACAACATGCTTAACTGTTCAAGTCCTGCCAAAAAAATACTTCATAGAATAACTGTTAATAGAAGAAATAATTGTCAAATGTAAAGCAGAATAATTAGATTTTAGTGCAGAAGAAATCTACTGGCAAATTTGTTAATAGGAAATCATTTAATAAGTCTATGTACTGATACAAGGAAGTAAGTCTGACTACAGACAATACATACGAATGATGAGTTTACAGGTTTCTAAAGATGTATTTAATAGATTTCAGCTGAGCATGAATGATAGCGCAGATAGAGGAAAAAACACAGCTTGTCTGTGTCATCTGCATAAATAAATACGTATGTGTCATCAAAACAAAACAAAAAAATCCCTAAAAAACAGAAGTAATTAGGCAAAAGCAGATCATATTATTCATAGCCTAGCCCGGCTGACTGACACTCAGACACAGTTTTACACAGACATATGCTGAGCCGGGCATTCCCCTTTATGCATCAGCAAAGAGTTGGGAGGGGGACGGAGGAGGGAGAGAAGAGACAATTATTTGCTCTCAATTCAAAATCTTTGGCATAAGAGGAGGGAGAACATCTATCACCTACTGTATAGGCAATAGGAAGAAAATTCCATTTTTCTCCTCTGCATATCAGGGACAATTTCAGACTGTCCACTTTTGGGACAAAGTGCACAAGCGGCATCAGTTTTTGAAGAGAAAGTACATGCCCCCTTTTGTACCCCCTGCTGGACACACCCTGAATTGAATTATCTCAACCCCTAACCCCCCTCACATGTCCTGTGTCCGTTCTTCCTGCCTCTTCCCTGGACCGATCACTTCCTCATCCTATTTCCCTTCTTCTCCCTTCCCCTTTTAAGGCACCTACCTCCCCCTGTCCCTCGCAAACTCATTCCAGATACCATCTGCAGATACTTTCTTCCCTCCATCTTTTCATTTTCATGAACAGGCATGTCTTTGGGACTCCCTTCTCCATTCTGCACTTGACCACATTGCCCAAGTTCATGTTTCCCAACACAAATAGTGCCATCATTAGTCTTGATTTCATGATGGCCTTCGGCTCACCCGTGCACATCTCTGTAGCACAGAGCACCACTGGAGACATTCCAGACCCTCTGATGCTCTCCAGTTCTTCTGCAATTCCCATCGTTCTTACCATCACATGATCATAGCCACTAAGAAAGACCATTATTCCTCACTTATGGCTCATTCTTCCTCACAGCCCCGTCAATTGTATTCCATCCTTTTCTCCTTACCAGCATCTCCATCCCAACCCTGCATTGTAGACGGCTCCCTTATCTCATCACAATTAGCCCCCTTTTTCCACAGCAAGATCTCTACTTTATGTCAAAGTTTTCCTTCTGTTGCTCCCTCTCTTGTTCTGAGTTCCCTGTCTTCTCCTATGTCCCCCACACTTTCGATGGCACATACTTGGTGTGCCTTCAGCCCTGCATCCTCTGTCGCTCTTTCCAAGTTTCTCTCTTCCTCGTGAAAGACCACTTGTAGCCTTGATCTCCTTCCTTCCTCTAGTCTCTTCTAATTCTTTGGCGCTCCGACACATTATTCATTCCATCAATAATAACAATCTTGCTTCTGATGTTTTCCCCTCCATTTGGAAAGAAGCTATTATCCGGCCCCTTCTGAAAAAGCCTACATTAGAGAAAGCTGTCCCTTCAGACTATTGACCAGTCTCCAACCTAACTTTCCTTTCCAAACCGCTTGAGAAGCTTGTTTCTCAGCAGTTGATTGCACATCTCAAATTCACAAATGCTCTGCACCCCTGTCAATCTGGATTCTGCAAAGGTCACTCTACTGACACCATCCTTCTTTCATTGCTTAGCGAAGTTCACCATTCTTTAGACTGTGGGAATATCCCTGTTGCCATGTCTCTTGATCTATCCTCAGCCTTTGATCTGGTTAACCATGATCTTTTCCTCACCCGTTTGCATCTTTTCTTTAACAGCACTCTTTCCGCATCACTATGGGCAGTTCTGTCTCTCCTTCTTATCCTCTTTCCTGTGGTGTCCCACATGTGTTGGCACCTTTGCTTTTCAACATTTTTCTTTCGCTGTTAGCCCTTATGATTCAACAGCATGGTAGTGCCACCTACTTCTATGCAGATGCTATCCTTCTACTTTTTCGTACTGATCTATTACTTCCTGATCTTTCTCACCTGAATACATGTCTTATCTGTGCTAACTGCCTTCAACTCAAACTTTCCAAGACCACTGCTACATGGCTCACCGGTTCAATCATCCCTCCCCCCGCTTCCCCAATCCTTGATGGTTTACCTGTCCAGCTCACATCCTCCTTCCATTATCTTGGGTTGATACTTGACTCTTTTCTCTCTTTCTATGATCATGTCAGCCAGATTACACAATGTTCTCTTTTCTTCCTCCAACAAATCTGAGCAGTTCGTCCAATTCTGCCCAATGCTGCACTTATTACTCTTGTTGTTTCCCTCGTTCTATCTTGCTTAGATTACTGTAATGCAGCACTTGCCAGTCTCCCACAATACTCCTTGAAACATCTCCAACTCGTCCAGCACACTGCCGCCAGACTTATCGATCATGCGTCCAGATTTGACCATATAACTCCTCTTCTCTTCCATCTCCACTGACTCCCCATACCATTTTGCATACATTACAAGATTCTCACCCAGGTCCATAAGGCTCTCCATACTGGCTCCCCAGAATATCTTGCTTCCTCGCTCATCTGGTACACCCCCCAATGCTCCCTCCGCACCATTCACATGAACCACTCCTCAGGCACATCTAGAAACAATACATCATTCTGCTTTTTATTTCCATGATCCTTCCCTTTAGAATAATCTCTCTCCATCCCTTCGATTGGAACCCTCATTTTCAAAGTTCAAAGCGCAGCTCAAGACCCATCTTTTGTGTACAGCCTTTGATCTTCTACCAGATTCTTTCTAATAGCTTCCATCTGTGTTCCTCCCTCCTTCCTTTCTTCTTTATCTCTCTTATCATTTCCTAAGGCCCTCGTGTTGTCATGTCTTGTTTCTCCCCTCTTTCCTATATTTTATTGGCATTGTTTTCTTATTCAGATTTTATTGCATTTTATTGTAAACCACCCTGTTGTCCCCACTAAGGGCGGTATATCATGTTTTAATAAATGAAATGAAATTGAGTTGAAAATATAATTTATGTGCATTTTCCTTCCTCATCCTAAACATGACCCTGGGAATACCTCCTCCAAATGTGACCAAATCCATCCATGCTACTGCCACCATGTATACTTTGGCCATATTGAGGATGCACAATTTCCAGAAGACCACTTTAAGTGGGTAAATGGCTATTTATTCATGGAAGATACTTTATTAAATTATTCCTGTATTGTCAGTGAAAGATTTATACCTCCAGTTGCCGTGAGACTTCTTGGCCTGTGGACAGCCAGGTGCCCCTCCTTCCCTCCCACTACATGATGGCACAGTGCCATAAATGTGACTCACACTGCAGGATGGCTGCTCCATGGAGATAGTTGGTCATGGGCACTTACCTACATGCCCCTGCATATGGCAGCAACAGAGATCTTATAAATATCTCAGTGAAATTCAACAGGAAACAGTGGCCAAGTTACAGTAGATGGCTTAATATTAGGGCTTCTTAAAGCTGTCCTGGTAAACCCACAGTCAATTGGGTTTTCATGTTGAATAGACATGAGATGAATTTGCATACATCACTATGACTATCTATGACTGTCTGAACTATCATAACCCATGACTCCCTTACAAAATTTGAATCCTGCAGAGAACAAACTCTCGTGCTGCTTGAGTTCAGTAAGAAATCCTCACATTTTCCAGGTCACAGTAAAGAGATGAGACCTTGTCTATAGCCCAAGTCACATGGCAAAAGACCAGACTCTTTCTCACTGTTTGTGCACCAAGAAGGGTGAGCAGATCACCCCATCCATACACCCACACTGCCAAGGTCACTCAAAGAAAGCTCAGACCTTTTCACACTCATAGCCCATGAAAGATAAAGGGAGGGGAGGTGGAGTGAGGGTTCCATGCTCTTTCTTTAGCTTACCTAACTTTCTTTTCCTCTGTGACCTCGGGATGTCTGTGACTGTGGGTGTTATGTATTTAATGCATTCAAGCCAAATGGCTATTCACTGGTGTAAATAGTACCCAAGCAGCCCCAGCAATGTGGGGGCTCCAGGCCAGAAGAGGGTCCAGCAATCACAAGACAACGACAGAGGCATTAGCAGAGCATGGTAAACTTACGCACCGCCCCTCTCTCTGTAAAGCGCTGCTCTATGGCGACTGGCTTGGGAAAGCATTTCCTGTTGACATGCCGAAGCCTCGCGATACCCAATGGGATGGATATTTGTCAGCTGCTGCTTGTTTTTTTAAATAAAATTTTCAGGGGGGAGGAATAAGGGAACAAGAAGGGAAAGATGTTCTCCCTCTTTTTGTGGCTACTTCCCCTGTTATGAGGGGCCCTAAGCAAATTTTTCTTGGGGGTCCCTCATTTGAACTTATGCCACTGTGGCTATCTGTTATCAGTACTGTAAATTTGCCCCCCAAGAGGGCCAGTCTGGAGAATAAACTCAAATAAGCCATTGCATTTTTATTGACTTACAGATGGCCAGATGTAGAGGACAAGGAGCAAGGAAGAGACATCAGGATGAGGTCAGAGTAAATGTTTCGTAATCCATGTTCTTTCCTGTAACTATGCAGCAGAATCCCACGAGAATTCTTGCATCCCAACAGCCGTGCAGATCTCCAGTAAAATGATTGAGACAGCAGCAGAGCAACATAGTTTTTGGAAGCAAAGGAAAGGTGTAACTTTAGGCTAGTCATGGCATGTTGTAACTTCACCTGATGCAATTTGATGCTGGATAATATTTGTAGCCTTGTCCCCAAAGAATGTCCATAGCTATTAACTGTAGGGGAACACTATGATACTGCGGCCTTAACCCTGATGAAGTCTTCAGTGGCACTTTTGAATACAAATAATGAATCCTGTAGTAGGAGGAGAGATGCAGGAGGACAGAGGTCTGCAGAATATTGCAATTAAGAAGCAGGCTGTCATGCAGCTACCTCATGGACAAAATCTACTTAATCCACTCTTAAACCAAGGACTCTAGGGACCAAAATTTGAGACTCTTACATCACTAGAAGTTTCACCGTCTGAGTCACTTGGAACAATGGAGTAAGAGGTGCTGGGTGTACCAGAGATGAATTCAATCTATAACTAGCTTTTGCTGTTGTGCTGCTAAACTGTATTTTTGTCCGCTGTGGAGTCTGTGGCTAAGAATTGTAACACTTCATTGGGGTCTCTACTTGTAAATACATTGGGATTTGCTGCATATGTACTGAACTTTATTTATCCAAGAACTAAGAGTGCAGAAGTTGATAAAAGGGAAATGCTATCAAATCTAAAGAGTTTTTCCCACAGTGGGAGTCTGCAAAGAAGAAGAACCTCCAACTATAGAGATGAAAGATATTCTATATCCAGCCCACTACAGGAACTATACAATCATTTACCTAAGAACTCAATAACCAGAAAGGGGTTTGGAATCCACCCGCCAACAACTGCTTACAGTCAGGACTGGTGTTAGACATTCAGGGGCCCAGGGCAGAAACTAGCGAGGTGCCCCCAAAGCCCACCTTCAGGCTTTGCTTTCTTCAACTTGAGTCAGACTTGGGGCCTCCTGTGGCATGGGGGCCCAGGGTAATTGCCCTGTTTGTCATCACCTAACACCAGTCCTGGTTATAGTACTAATACAGAGAAATTTTAGAAGGGACAACCAAGCGCATCTAAGCAGAATGTCTGAAAAAAAAGCTGGCATGACCAGGTGCAGACACAATTTCACAAACATGGACGTGCCCGATATGGACATCAGAAGGGGTCTCTATGTAGACATCTCCAGAACTGTATTACAGAACCTGGATGTCTAAGATAGCCTAAAGGCTACAGTAGTGGGCTACGAATAGAGCAACTAGGGATCAAGTGCTGCTACTGTTGACATTGTGCTGAATACGGGGGGTGATGGCATGCTATCTTTTTCAGCCAAAACAAGCACTTTTCAGATGCCTGTTCCTGCCTGGAAAAGGTCTAAACTTAGACGCGATGCCAGACATTCATGTTTCTGAGATTAGGCGGGGGCTTCCAGGTTCCTGGGAACACCATGGCCATGCCTCCACCACACCCTCGTTCAGAGAGACATCCCCAGAGCCAGTTTCTAAAATGGTTTTGGATCAGTGGTGGGATTTGGCCAGTTCAGTCTGGTTCATGCGAACTGGTTCCTGCCATGGGCCATGTTCACTGAACTGGGCTGAAAATGACATCCTGGTGCCGGTACTGCAAAGACGGAAATCCCCCCACCTGCCAGTGGTTTGATGGCATCAGGGAACCACAGCATCAGGGGAAGCCCCCGATGCCATCAAACCACTGGCAGGTGGGGGAATCGGGCCGTTGGGCCACCAGGGAGTTGCTGCCTTGTGCTGGCCACCAACAGCCAGACCGTGCGGTGCTGGTAATTCAAACATATGCCTTGCTGCCACCCACTTGGCTCCTTCAATGACGGGATCAATCCAAACTGGTTACTAGTCGGATCGAATCTCACCACTGCTTTGGATGTCTCCATGCCTGTTTTCAGATGTCCAAAGCACAAATAGGGCTTCTAAAATGATCCCTATAGTGGCTATTTTAAAACGGACATCGCATTGTGCTGCGTTGTAAACTGAAAAACCACCTCAAGCTTCCTTGTGAAGTTGAGTGACATGCTAGCTGTACAAACACACACATAGATCAGAAAGAGGGATTAAGCTATAAGGAATCACATCCACAAGGACTAGACTTCCTCTAGTACTTATCAGGGAGAAAGCTGATCCGATTCGGTAGTCTGAGTCGGTGGCGTAGCCAGGACTGATTTTTTGGTGGGACCTGGAGTAACATGGGTGGGCACAAGGCAGTGTGAACACTGATGCCACCTCCAGTTCTCCTCTCATTTGACTATTCTGCTGCTGCTGACTGGGTGCACTTGAGGCCAACGTGGTGGGCCATGACCCATCCAAGCCCACCCTTGGCTAAGCAGAGCTGTTATAGGAGCTGGCGTGAAATTTCCTGCTCTGAGTCATGAACATTACTGATACCATTTCTGCTTATTTCCTTCAGGCGCAACAACAGTAACAAGATCAGAGCATGTATGTACAGATTCACACAGACATGCTTTGGTAATAACCTACAGAATACTAACACAAATACAGCAGATTTATGGATTATATTTCCCAACATGTCTACAGCAACAGCATACACAGAGGTCTTTTCTGAGAACACAAACGTATGTCTTCATGGAGATCACATTCCTACACACACACACATTGAACAAGGACATACAAACTCACACTGAGAATAATGTATATATAGGAACTCCATCTTTCATGAAATACAGATTCGCAGACCAGGAATTCTGAGGCAGGATTATTCTGTTTTCATCTAAAGACTCTTCTATTTAAATGTTTCTATCCTATCACCCCTCTCCTGCTTTTCCTCCAGAGTATAAATATTGAGCTCTTTAAGCCTATTCCCATATGCCTTATGATGAAGACCATTGACCATTTTAGTAGCCACTCTCTGGACTAACTACATCCTCTTTATGTCCCTTTGAAAATGCATTAAGAATTGTAACCAGTACTCCAGATGAGGTCTCACTAGAGATTTGTACAAAGGCACTATTATTCCCTTTTTCCTGCTGGCCATTCCTCTCCCTATGCACCCAATGTTTATGTGTTTATGTTTATTTCATTTGATAAAAACCGCCTTTCTACAAAAACCAAGGCGGTGTACAATTAAAATTCAATAAAAGTAGGCTAATAGCCAGCGAAAAGGAGAAAGGAAACGTACAATATATTTTACAGGACAGTGCAGGAGGTAGAGGAATACAAATAGAACAAAACATAAATAGAAAAGGAACCTAAGGGGAAACAAAAGGCGGGGAAAAGTATAGATGACACAAGAGGGGAGGGGAGGGGAGGTTGAAAGCTAGGGAAAACAGGTGGGTTTTTAAGTCACGCTTGAAGGTGGTGCATTGAGGTTCTAAACGGAGGGAGGAGGGGAGGGCGTTCCAGAGGGCAGGTGCGGCAAAGAAAAAGGCGGAGGAGCGGGTGGACTGCAGGTGAGCATGGGAGGGGGAGGGGAGGGTAAGGCGATTGAGATGGAAGGAGTGGGGGGGGGGGGTATGCCTGGGAGAGTGGAAGAGGAGATCTGAGAGATATTGCGGAGTGCTATCGTGAAAAGCTTTGTGAACCAGAATCAGTAGTTTGAACGTGACACGAGAGGAGACCGGCAACCAGTGAAGATGAAATAATAGGGGGGTTACATGGTCCCGGGGGGGAGGAGTGTGTGACAAGGCGTGCGGCAGTGTTCTGGATTCGTTGAAGACGAGATAGTTGATTCTTGGGAAGACCGGTGAAAAGAGAGTTAGCAAACTCCACACGGGACATGATTAAAGGAAGTACCAGTGTGACAAGTGCAGAGGGGGAGAGAAAGGGGCGGACGGAGGAAGACGAAAGATGTTTTAGTAACGTGAGAAATGTGAGAGTGAAAAGATAAGTTGGAGTCAAAGTGCACCCCCAGATAACGGAAAGTAGAGACCAAAGGTACAGGGGCGCCAGAAAAAGAGGGGGCTAAAGAAGGAGGAGGGCTGTTGTGAGAGAACCAGATAGCCAACCATCCTTCTAGCTTTTGATATTGCCATTTCTACCTGTTTGGCCACTTTAAGATCATCAGACACAACCATCCCCAGGTCCTGCTGATCTTTCGTGCACTGAAGTACGTCACCCCCTATACTGTACCGCTCCCTTGGTTTTTTTTCAGCCTAAATGCATTTTTAGTATTAAATCTTAGCTGCCAAATTCTCAATCATTCTTCAAGCTTCGCTAGATCTATCCCATTTACACCTTCCAGGATGTCTATCCTGTTGCAGATTTTGGGATCATCTGCAAAGAGGCATTTCTTTCCCAACAGACCTTCAGAAAAATTGCTTACAAAAATGTTAAAAAGAACAGGACCAAGGACCAAGCCCATAGGCGACTGACTGGTAACGTCCTTATCTTGAGAGTGAACTCCCTTTACTACTGACTTCTGGTGCAACTCAACCAGTTTCTCACACAGTCAGTTACTTTATGATCCATCCTGGTCACTGAGTCTATTTATAAGTCACCGATACAGAACAGTGTTAAAGGCCTTGCTAAAATTTAAAGTACACCACATCTAGCACTCTCCTGAAAAGGGCCAGTGAAGGATATGAGGCTCCCTAGGCAAGCTCTCATGCCTGATGCCCCTCCCCCACTCCAAGACCTGTAGCAACAATGACAATAAAACATCAATGTAGCATTTACCCAGAGCCTCTGACGCTGTGTACTGTGGGTGCTGCGTCCAACCCCGTCCCTTCTGATGCAGACTTCCTGTTTGCATGGGGTGAAACCAGCTGGTCAGGGCATAGCACCAACAGCAGCAGGCTTTGGGTAAGCAATACTTTGCTGTTTTATTGGCATTGACATTACTGCAGGTCCCAGAAAATGGCAGCTGTGGGCCACACTCTAAAGGTTGGTGCTTTAGGTGATCACCTAGTTCATCTAATGCTAGCGATGGCCCTGCTCCCCAATCCAATTCTCTGGTCACCTCGACAAAGAAATCAATCAGATTTGTCTAACATGACCTACCTGTAGTAAAGCCACGCTGTCTCAGATCCTGTAAGCCCTTGCATTACAGAAATCACAGCATAAGATATGCCATACTGGGTCAGACCAAGGTCCATCAAGTTCAGTATCCTATTTGCAACAGTGGCCAATCCAGGTCACAAGTACCTAGCAGTTTCCCCAAAAGACACAGGTTCCTCAATGCTTGTACTGGGTCAAGCAGTGATATCCCGGGTCCCTTTTAATAATGGTTTATGGACCTTTCCTCCAGGAACTTGTCCAAACCTTTTTTAAACCCAGCTAACTATCCTCTGTAGTGTTCCATTAATTTACTCACCACATAGTTCAGACTAACTGGTCGGTAGTTAACAATCTTTCCCTTCCTTCTGCTTTTGTGGACATGATCCACATTTGCCAATCTCCAGTGTTCTGAGATCACTCCTGCCTCTAAAGAAGCATTGAAAAGGTCAGCCAGTGGAGCCGCCAGTACTTCCCTTTCAGTACCCTCGGATGAATCACACCCAGCCCCTTCCCTTTTCCACTTTTAGTTTTGCCATTACCTTATCTACCTGTTTGGCCACCTTAAGATATCAAATATCATCATCCCTAGAAATTTTCTCTTCTTTCATGCACTTCACCCCATACGCTAGCACTCCTTTGTATTTTTTTTCAGCCCAAATGCATGACTGCATCCTTATAGCATTAATTATTAGCTGCCAAACTCTAAATTATTTTTCCAGCTTTGCTAGAACCATCCTCATGTTATACACACTGTCCAGGGTGTCTACCCAGTTGCAAATTTTGGTTGCTGCATTAGTCCACTTTAAAGGTAAAGAAAAATAAAAGAGAAAAAAAAAACAAAATAAGGAGATACCTAATTTTGGTATCATCCACAAAGAGGAAATCTTTTCCTGATAACCCTTTGGCAATATTACAGAGCCTATGAACCAGTGCATGTACACTCAGATCTTGCAGCAGCCCCTGGTAACATGAAGCCTATGGGGGAGAGGGGGCATGTATAGTGCCCCCCTGAGCGTGTGCACAGTGGATCACAGGTCCCATGGGTGTCCAACACCTGATGATGATTTCTTGGGTGAGAGGCCAGGGAAGGATCTAACAAACATCACAGTCCAATGATTTCTTGCGGGGAGGGGGGGGGGGGAGGAAGAAGCAGATCAACCACTGCCACCATACACTCTCAGGGGGGAAGACTGTGGAACAGAAGAAAGCAGCTCCAGTCTCCTATTTCTTACACACTGGAGAAGACAAGGCACCGTTACTGACCCCTGCACAGCGACTGCTGGTCTCTTATTCTATATAAATTTGTTAGAACGGTTGAAAGGTGAGTACAAGGGAGAGCTCATGGGGGATAAAGTATGAGAAGGAATGATGGAAGGAGGAGGGGCTGGTGGGAGAGATCCACAAACAGAGTGATGAGGGATGGGAGATGGGTAACAGCCATATTAGGAAGTCACGCTCATCATTTCCTGAAGGAAGAAACCTGGGCTGAGAGAGTCACTGTTGGGCGGCTAGGAGTCACTTCTCCTGACAAGGGTATCACCTGAGCAGGTATCGCACGTTCCAAAGAAAGTCTAAACAAGAAAACGTCTGCATATTTTTCTCTTTTGACAGATGATCAGGCCCAGACTTGAGGCACTACCTGGAGCTGATGAGGACAGCCCGTTAGCAAGCAGCTTCTGAGCGCCGAGCTATGACACATCAGATTTTCATATCACATCTTAGGGAAGGAAATAAAAGGTGTAAATGATGACGTGTCTTCTTGTTAGTGTTATCCAACGTATCTTTTATTCCAGGACCACAGAAATCCAAAGAAATAGAGATATGGCAGGGTTTATATCCTACACAACACATACCAAATGGGAAACAGCCAAAACAATCAACCAGTGCACTCAACGTTAATCCCCACTGAGAAAACCCTAAAACCAGAGGAAAATAAAGCCTCCCAAAGAGAATGAGGGGTCCCTGAAGATGAAGGTCAAGGACGTGGAACAGCCAGAACAAGCTCACGTCAACCTCGGTGCACAACAGAGCAGGATTTTAGGCAGGGTAAGAAAAGACCAAAGGAAGAAAGGAAAGGTGAAGATGAGCAGAGAAGAGGGCAAAGAGAAGTAGGGAGGAAAGATAAGTAAGAGGTGGTACAAATAGAGGGGGAAGAAAGAAAAGGGGGAAGGAGGGGTAGAAGAAGAAGGAAAATGGAAGAGCATATAGGTATGATAAAAAGAAACAAAAGAAATGGGAGCTAGACATAGCATAAGCAAAAGGAGAAAAATGGCAGCAGGGTGAAAAAAAAATCTATAGGAAAGTCTAAGAGAATACAATGATAGCAGAAGGAACCTTAAAATCAAAAGGGGGAGAGGTGATATGGGAAAAGGGGAAATGAATAAATAAGGAGGGCTAGAGAAATGAAAATAAATCTAAATGAAAGAATGAAAACAATGAGAACAGAAGATCAGGAAATCCAAAGGTCTGGAAATACTTTACCAAAACTTGTTCTACTACAGAGTAAATTGGCAGATCAGGAGCACAGAAATTCACTTCACCCTGGTGATATGTACATCAGCAGCAACATAAGCAAAAAAAAAAGCATGTCTGCAAGCTGTCAGGTGCTCACAGGCCTTGTGGCATCTCACATGTTGCAAGGGTGTCCTAGGTAGTTGCAAGCCTTTGTGGAAGTTAGACACAGGGCCTGCAAATACAGTTCATTCACAGGTCTTTCGTGTTTTTCTTTTACTTATGCTGCTGTTGATACTCAGATCTCTGGGGTGGAAGGATCTTAGCACCCCTATTCATGCCCTCACCCTCTACTTCCACAGGTCTCCTGGGAATCCTCATTATGCTCTTCAAGTCTCCAGTGGTGACTCTTCGCCATACAATGCCACCAGGACTAAGGTCAGCCCTCGCTCCCCACCTATTCCACTAACACTAAAGAGAGCCCCTAAAAGCCTTCCAGCCCTCATGCTCCAAGATAGGTTCAGATGACAACCGGTGCTCCATTCTGAGGGAAGAGAAGTACCTGGGAGCATGAGGCCTGAGCAATGAAAGGAACCAGAAGGAGAAAAGGTGGTGAGATTATGGCTCCTTCAGAACTCAGCCTACCAACTGGCAAAAGAAATCAAGGGCATCCATGACAGGACACACTTTCACACCAGGACTCCACTCCCCAGGCTACGGATATTATGGAGGTAGTGTTCACAGTTCCTGGTAGGGAGGTTAGTCTCCACCATTACTCTTCAGCAATTCCTACTGATAGGATATACAGGAGTAAGAAAACATGCTGGGTTAAATGCACAGGCGACATATAGACTGGTTCTGATTAAGGTGGAGGCCCAGTGAAGCAAGAGGAAAAGACTGAAAAATATAAAGGACTTACAAAAAAATGAAATCTCTTTTTAGATATGTACTCTCTTCCTCCTCCCCCATGATCATCTTCGAAACTCAGCTTCTTATATATGACATAAAATTCATCTTCTGTCATAAATAGACCAAAAAAAGATCTTGTTCCATACATTTGTTAAAATTTCACTTTATCCCTTTATGAAGGTTCCTTTGACTCACCCCATATTGTTACAGTTTGTGCTACATTGCATTTGATAAGATTTCTATAGATCTTGTGCAAAGTCAAATCAAAATCCTTCTCCGGCTCACAATACTAATTTGAAGGCACCGGGGGATGACTAGGTGTTTGGAAACTCAAAACGGAGTTAGGTTTGAACTGTTTAGCTTAGTTTATTAGTCTTGATATACCACCTTTTGGAAGGACCATCAAAGCAATTTACAAAGTAATAGAATCAGAAGTTTAAAATAACAGTTGTATACAGCTAAAAAGGCTTTGCGACAAAGAAGATAAATGGTTAAATCAGACAGAGAGGGGAGGGCAAAAGTTAACAATAATTGAGAAGGCAGTAGAGCAAATTTTATACATTTCCACCCAGTGGTTTTACTCACAGGAACACACTTGTTACAGACATACACACACATATATTCATGGTGCCAAATAGTTTATTGCCACAATGAATGCATGACACATACCAATGGAAACACACATCTAGTCACCCCAAATGACCCATATACACACTGACTTAGCACAGCTGTACACATTACTTATTTGTCATACAGTAGATTTGCTGAATTTTACCTTTTGTGTGAGCAACCAAACCCTAGTTAATCATCAACATAACCTAAGGGAGGCCAGCAGCCCTGTCCTTGATATAGACATCCTGGTAGCCACATTGTGCATGTCTGACTCAGCCAACAGATACCGATCACTGAGCCCCTAAGCAGGGGAGCCAGCTTTGGGCTATCTGAGGTTTCAGTCTCTGGGAGCACAAAGACTGGAAGTGGGTGGAGCTAGTGGGAAAGAGATGGGCCAATGTTTTGATAACTGAACCAAAATTTAAAACAAAACCAGCTGGCCTTTCATAACATGGGTACTTTTCGATGTGGCATGGCGACTATGCCCCTCTCTGTGTTTCTATGAGTGAGTAAGTTTATCCTTCTGAACTAGCCTAGCCTACTACTCTATAATGCAGATCTACCATCTTTCACAGAAAAGGAGTATTGTTTTAATTAACCTTCAATGTTATTATTAAGAGATAGTCCATAGTCTTAGGACTCTTTTCTGAGGTAAATGATAAGACACTACCTGTCTAGAGCACTTAAACTTATGTGGCACATTGTCACCTGTTCTACGATTCTTCATTTCAGCTTCATTGGACTGTGGGTGATTTTTGATATCATATCGCACCAAGGGGGTAATGTTATAAGGCATGCGTATAGTTGTGTTTGTTTATGCATGTAAATCACAGTATTTTAGCGGTTTATGCAATAATCCTTTATGCACATGGTCATTCGCTATTTTGAAAGTATGTCCGTCGACCCGATGCATATTTTCACTGTGGATGTGCACAGAGGCAGAGCATAGGTGAACCACAAATTTACATGCAGGAGTTTTTCCAAATCACTTGGTTCTTTTTTAAGATGATACGCGTGCATTGGTTTTGTCTTTCTACTTTCTGATATGGTGAAATCTCAGCATAAGCAAATTCTGAACAGATGGAGACAAATCACTGATCATTATTTATTGAATAAATTCTTCATTAAAACTTTACACAATAAGCTTTCAATTTACCTTGCTGGAATACGCAGCTACTACATACTCCCAACAGTGTTACGCAGTGCTCACCTCTCACTTTACACCATGTCATGCTGTGCCATCTATTCTGCCACACAGCGCTCATCTCTTTCTCTATAATGTGCCATGTAAACTCCATGTCGTCTTCTACCCTAAATCATACAGTGCTTCTCTCACAGCATGCAATACACTGCTCATGAATCCCTCTCCGTTCAGCATGCCACACAGTGCCCAGCCCACCCCCTACATCATGCCATGCCATGCCGTGCTTCTCTCACAGCATGCAATACACTGCTCATGAATCCCTCTCTGTACAGCATGCCACACAGTGCCCAGACCTCCCCCTACATCATGCCATGCCATGCTTCTCTCTCACAACTTGCAATACCATCCACTGTGTACATAGAGTAATTCCATGAGGAACCATGTAAGTTTGCATGCTATTTATGCATGTAAATTATGGTATTTTAGTGATTTGCAAACATGAGCACTTATGCAAGTAAATCACACTGGTGCAATTCTGTAAGTACGCATACAGAGCACTCCGTTTACATCTGGTTTAAGTGACCATGGCTTAAATTTACACACATTAACAGCCACTTATACTAGTGTTCTGTACAATCAAACCCACGTGGATTGGACTTTATAAAATAATGCCTATTTTATAAAGTCCAATCCACGTGGGTTTGATTGTAAATGCATAGTTAACTATGCAAGAGCATATTAAATTAGCCTCATTGTGACTATCCTTCTCCTTCTGCTGTGTTGTCATGCATTTCACAACTCTCTCACCACCTCTGCCCTGTTCTCTTTTCTTTACATTACTGAGGTGCTAACAGTAAAAGACCACAATTACAAAATCATCTTTGGAACACACATCTCAGCTAGTTAACTGGTTTTGGTATACCGTTTTTCTACCAGGTAAAACGATGAACAGTTGACAAAAGATAAATAGTGGTGGGTTATAACGAGTTATAGTGAGTTGAGCTAATAGGTGGACGGTTGACAAGGTCAAGACTTTGGCATAGTGTCAATGGGTTACAATAGGCTCAGCAATAGGTATTCAGCCGATCGCTCTTCAGGAGTGCTGGTGTGTGCCATAGTGTGCTATTCTCACTGAAGGTCTTTTGATTATGCTGGGAAAACTGCTGTGTAATAAAAGCAGCTTGTGAAAAATACTCTACTCTTCAGTAGTACTGGTCATTTTGCTCAGTATTTCACAAAACAATCCTGATATACTATATATTGCCAGTATTGCAGGCATAGAATATGGGACTTCTCTCTCTCTCTCAATCCCAAGAACTATTATTCAGGAAAGTGCCCAAGCATACTCTGCTCCTGTCACAAGTTTCCATCTGTAAGATGGTATTAATGGAGGCTCTTCTTCCACTGTCAACCGAGCATGCCACATACTGAGAAACCACACACATGGTAGATACAAAACTTTGAAACCTAGCCAGTCTGCTTATTTCTCTGTACACTGTAATACTGCAGACCTTGCTTCATGAGCAGTGTGGAACAAGTTATCAGGAAATGGTTATTTATTCTTTCAAATAATGCTAGGTCTAGGACATTCCATTAAACTAAGTGGCAGCAGATTTAGAAAGAAATTTAAGAAAGTATTTTCTCAATGTATAATAAAGCCAGGGAATTGATTGCAGGAAGATGTGGTCAAGATTAGAAGTGCATCTAGGTCCGAAAAGGCTTGGACACGTTTCTGGAGGACAGGCAGGTGGGAATCGTCATCCCTTGCTTCTAGGGGCAAGAAACTTGCTTCTTACATTTCCAGTGTGCTTCATGAATTACATATACCATGCAATGCAACGTGCCTTTTAAGTCAATGCTGACTCCTAGCCACTCAGTAGCTCCTGGTTTTCTTGGCAGTTTGACCCAATACAAGCACTGTGGAACCTGTGTGTCTTTTTGAGAAACTGCTAGATACTTGTGACCTGGATTGGCCATTGTTGGAAACAGGATACTGGGCTTGATGGACCTTGGTCTGACCCAGAATGGCATTTCTTATGGTCTTAAGTAGATTGCCAGACCTTTTTTCCAAGGCAATGGAGGGTCTAGTGACTTGCCCGAGGCCACAAAGAGTGCTAGTGAGAATTGAACCCTAATCTCTTGATTACCAAGCCAATGCTCTAGCCATTGGGCTACTCCTCCATAGCTGGATTTTCTCTTTCTTCCTATTCCTCTTTACACCTGCAGCACTCGACATTTGAAAGCAATGAGGAGTGTCATCTTAATGACAAGTTGACCATGCCTTCATTCCTGTTAAGAAAATAGTAGACTGCATTTTCAAAGCAAAATGTTTGTTTGCCTTTATTTGATATACCACAAGCCTGCACAAGTTATGCGGTTTACAATATACAAAAAATATCACGTTAAAGAAAGGAATTCCATTTTTCATAGAATAGGAAAGATGAAAAGAAAGACAAACTAACAACAGGGCAAAAAGCAATGGGAGTGGTTGGGCGAGATTAGAGGAGGGATGGGGTGTGGGGGTTGGCTTTGTTCTGCTAGTCCCAAAACAAGGACTAGCACCTGTTGGGAGACTGAAGATATTCTTCTTCGAGTCTGTTTTAAGAGCAGTAACTCACTGTTTTTGAGATTCCTGGAAGCCCCGTGATGATATCAGCGCACTTTCTGTCCTTGCATCTTGTGCGGCTCTACCATTCGCACAGCACTTGGTACAATCCTGGCTGTAGTCTTTTTAGCATTCAATTTGATAGTTAGTGTCAACCAGTTAACAAGCTTGTTTGTGCAGTAGTTTAAGAGATTAAATCTGGTAGTCAGGAATCTGCATTGGCTACAAGGAGGATATCATCCATAAAAAAAAAATATGCACCAATAACCAACTCTTGGATTAGTACAGCCAGTGGACTGGGGAAGATGTTAAAAGGGGGGGGGGGGGGGGTGGTGCTAGAACTTGACCCAGAGATACACCACATGTTAATAAAAGTGAGACTGAGATAGAGGAACCAGCAGATACTACATGCAACTTTCCATGGGAAAGGCGTCCTCAGCAAAAGCAGGCACAAAGATATGCAGATACTTTATCCTCCCTGGGTAATCACACTTTGGTGGAAATCCTGAGGTAAAAAAAAAAAATAGCTACAGACTTTGCAACAATGTGGGCAGTTGGGTTAATGTCCTCTTAGTACTTATCATGAACATAGTACACAGGGCCCACGGATAAAAAGGTGACATTTTACTTACCAGTTAATGACCTTGCCTTGAGTCCTGCTAGATAAGTGGGCTGTGTTCCCCTACCAGCAGATTGGTGGAGATAAAGAACCAATGAAAAGCTCAGGTTTCAATAACATCACTCTTGTGCCGCTATACAGCTCAGCCACCAGAGGTCCCTCAGTATTCGTTCTAAAGCACATGGGAGAAAACATGGCAAGCCTCACACAATCTCACACGTGGACAACAAAGAGTAATCCATAGTTGAGAACTATGTACAGGAAAGCATAAACAGAAGGCTGTGTGTACAAGATGAACCTGCAGAGTCAAGTATAAAAATCATAGTGAACCCAAGGGTACCGCAGCAGAAGAGCAGAGCAAATACAGTTTTAAGGGCAGGCCCTGGATTGGTCTAGTAGAACTGAAGGAAAAGATATTAACTAGTAAGTAAAACATGGTCCTGCTAGACCAGTCCAGACAAGCGGACGCACCAAAGCCATAACACCACTGGGCAGAAAGACACAGTAACTCACAAAACTCTTGAGCCAAAGGCTAAGTCCACCTGTGTATGGACAGTCAAGTGGTACTGCTTGACAAAAGTGGTGCCCACATTGCTGCCTGACAAATGTCTGCCGGGGCTACCGAGCTCCGCTCTGCCCATGAAGACACTCGTGCTCAGGTAGGATGGGTGCGCTAACCCTCTGAAACCAACTGGTTCTGCATTAGATATGCCAAGACAAATAGACACCTTAATCCAGTGCCCCAAAGTCGACCTGGCTGCCGTTTCACCCTAGTGCCAGCAAACAGCACAAAAAAATGGTCTGACTTACAAATAGAATTCGTAACTTCCAAGTACTGGAGAAGCACCCTCCGGACATCAACAAGGCGAAGATCCTTAATCTTACCCCGATATTGCTCCTTAGAGAAGGTCAGGCAAACCACCTGGTTCACGTGAAGGGAGACAGCACCTCAGGCAAGAAAGAAGGCACAGGATGAATGAAAATGGCCTCCTTTGAAAAAGACAGATAAGGATCTCAAACCAGAGCCTGCAGCTCAGAGATCTGTCTTGCAGAATGAATCACGTCCAATGACGGTCTTGAGCATCAATCCATTTAAGGCAGCATGCTTCAATGGCTCAAAGGGGGGCACTGTCAGGGCCCTGAGCACCAGACATAGATCACAGATCAAAGGGGAGGATGCAGATGCCAAACCCCCCTGGAAAAAACATGACACGTCCGGGTGCAAGGCCAAAGACTTGCCCATCACTGGACCATGGAAACAAGTCAGAGCTGCCACCTGAACTTTCAGGGAGCTAAGTGAATGGTTAACAGGGAGGACACCTTGGCCGCTGCGGGAGTCAGCTGCTGTGTGCCACACCAGCGGCTCAAGAAACACCATATTCACACATATGCTAGCTTGGATAGACCTTCTCCAGGCACCAAGCAGAGTAGAGATCACTACTGGAAAGTAGCCCTTATGCGCTAGCAGTCTCCTTTCAAGAGCCATGCTGCAAACGAGAAGGGAGTCAGGTCCTCTAGAATGATCGATCCCTGCCGCAATAGCCCCCAAAACAGAGGCAGCCAAAGATGAGGCACCTGCAGGAGCCACATCAGATCTCTTAACCATGCTCTCCTCAGCCAATCCAGCGCTACCAGAACAATCCTGCCTGGGTGGCGCTCTATATGCTGAATAACATGCCCCCACCAGAGGCCACAGAGGAAACACATATAGCAGCCGCAGACTTGGCCAAGGCTGGGTCAGGACAGACACCCTCAGATCTGTCTCCAGGTGGTGACTGAAAAAGCGGTAAACCTTTGAATTAGAGCAGCTCATCATCAAATCCATTTCAAGGCAACCCCAACGGCGCAGAATTAACAAATGACTCAACTCCCACTCTCCAGGATTTAGAGAGTGCTGGCTGAGGAAGTCCACTTCCATACTGTCCATCCTGGAAATGTACTGAGCCGACAAGGCTAGGAGAGTCTTCTCCACCCAGGCAAACAGGAGATCCATCCCCAGTGCCAAACTGGCGCACTTTGTGTCGTCCTGCCAATAGATATAAGCCACTGCTGTGGCATTATCTGAAAACTCTCAAACTGCTCGGCCCATGACCAGGGGCTGGAAATGCAGAAGCGCTAACCTGATGGACTTCACCTCGAGGTGGTTGATAGCCCGCACCACTCCCTTGTGGATCCAACAGCCTGGGGCCATATAGTCTTGCCAATGGACTCCCTAGCCCAAAAGGCTGGCATCCACCATCAGCAGGATCTGGGAGCAATTGTCCAGCGATATGTCCTTCCTCAGATGACAGGGCTGCCACCGCCACCGCTACCACCACCGGCTGGCCTTCACCATCAATGGGAGCAGAAGCCTACCTCAAACTCCTCAGAGCTCGGGAATCAGCGAGTCAACAAGGACCAGTGGAACAGTTGCATGTGACCACATGCCCATGGCACCTCCAACAGTCTTGATTTTCTACCTTGGCAGGAAAACTCTGCCCAGTTGAGTGTCAAAATTTGCTCCCTGTAATTCCAAGGATTAGAACAAACAGTTGGCTCTTTTCCTGATTGGTGACGTCCCGAGTGGTGTCCTATTTGGAACGCCTCGGCTGAGTGATCAGAGATGCTTCTGACCAGGAACAGGCTCGGATGAAATGTCATCCAGATAAGGATGGACACAGATCCCTTGGCCCCATAGTGACGCAGCTGCCGCCACCACCACCACCATGACCCTGAAGAGCGTCCTTGGAGTGGTGGATAGCCTGAAAGGGAGGGCAGCAAACTGATAGTGACAGACAGGCATAGCAAAATGTAGACACTTCTGCTGTTCTGCCCAGATCGGGACATGAAAATATGCCTCGGCCAGATCCAGAGATGCCAAGAATTCCCCTCAGTGCACTGCTTGAATCATGGAATGCAAGGTTTCTATCCAAAAGCGCAGGACATACAAGTGTTTGTTGACCCCTTGAGGTCCAGAATGGGACGGAAGGAACCGTCTTTCTTTGGCACCACAAAATAGATGGGGTATCTACCGTTGCCCTGCTCATCTAGGGGGACAGGCAACACTGCCTTCAGGTGTAGCAACTTGTCCAAGGTGGTCCACACAGTGGTACACCTTTGATCGCAGATCCACACGTGGAATTGATGAAGTCATCGAGAATTGGCTCTTTGCATTCCAGGATATAGCCAAAGTGAATGGTGTTTAGCACCCAGCTGGTGACCCGGGCCTATTCCTGAAAGAAGAGGCAAAGCCTGTCACCCACCAGAGGAACCAGGGAATGTGTCCCCAAACCTTCATGTGCTCCAAAGAACTGGGAATGAACCAGAGGCTGAAAGCAGAGAGGAAGAAAGGTTTTCCAGGTTGGTAATGGCAATAGTTCCGAGATCCCTGGGAATTCGGCCAGAATGCCCTTGATTGACGGGCGGAGGCTGACAAAGAAGGAGCACCAGCCCTCTTCACAGGCCCCTTGGACCTGTTTTCTGGGAGGTGGTAAGATTTCATCTCACCTAGGTCCTTCACCAGCTTCTCCAAATCAATTCCAAACAGAAGCTTTCCCTTAAAGGCCAGTTCTGCCAATGGGGCTTTGGAGGATGTGTCTGCTGCCCAGTGCCAGAGCCAAATCCTATGCCAAGACACCACTGTCAGGGTACCAATCACTGGCCGCCAAACATATCAGCTCATACTGTACGTGGCATCAGAAAGGAAGACCATAGCAGCCTCCAAAAGAGGGGTAGTATCATCAGGCAGAAGAGACTGAGTCCACTGGAACAGGGCTCAAGAAGTCAGGCTGGTGCATACCCATCAGCTGTAGAATGACCGGTGCCATAGCAAACTGGCTCCTCAGCAAGGAATCCACCATGCAGTCCAGAAAATCCATTAAGGCTGATCACAGGAATGGAAGTTTACCTGGTAACCGCTGTGACCTGTGCATACACCCTGGGAACATCAAACCATTCAATGCGCTCCTCCTCTGGGAGAGTGGAGATCTTCTTAAGGATGTCAGGGGAGTCCCAGTCTGACCAGATCATATCCTTGATCACCTCCAGGAACAAGAAGACAGCAGTGGATTTCTGCACTATTTGAATGAGCAGATGTACCTTTGGCTCCTGTTCCATGCCAGAAACATCCATGAAGTTCAAAAGTGGATGAGACCCTAGTAATCAATGCCGCCAGCTGCTCGTTCCAGAGAAGGCAGATCACATCAGCCTCTGCATAATCTTCTGAAGGTGAGAGCACTTCCTCATCCATATCAGAGCCCATCAGCATCCAAGGCATATTCAACATCTCAGATAGTTCCCAGCTGTTCTCCAACTCCAGGGAGCACCCCTCGCTGGGGATGTTCAGCCAAAAGGTAAGCACACAGGGCTTCAACTTTCAGCCTGCCCTGCACGAGACTGAGTCTGGGGGCACCCAGGGACCACAAGGTCTAAATTTCCATGCCAAAAAGACCAGGCCCGATGCTAAAAATGAAAGAATTCCAGAAAGGACAATCAGAGTCCGGAAGCCCTCCTCTTCGATAACGCACCCCAACACCAGGGGCACAGCCACCACGGACCCCCTGGAGGACAAAGAACGACTCATAGCACAGTCATCAGAGCCTCTGGTCAGCTGAATATCCTTACCCATAGCGCTATCTGTCACCTCCTGTCCTAAGGCAGGTAAGGTCAGACTAACCATATCACCCAGCTGAGAGGGGAAAGCGGGCTCTCCAGGGGTGACTTAGAAGCTGCCATGCATGAAGGCAGAGTCCAGAGTTTAGAGACGAGGCGCCTTGCTTGCCACAGATCAGACAGTGTTTCCTGGAAGATGATATAGAGAGTTAGGGTATCACAAACAGCGTGTGCTAAGGCTACGCTGGCCTGCAAGCGTGCATTAACTGTATGTTTACATTGTGTGTGTTAAAGACGCTAAAGAAGGAGCATACGTTTGAGCCACTTGGCAGAGCGTGTGACCACCAGGTGCACAATAGGCAAAAAACATTACTAACGTGTGCAGAAAATGGCAGGAAACCCCCCACACAGCACCAACAGTCACTAGCAATCCATCCCAAATTGCATCCTTCAGAGACTGAACCAGGAGCCCCCAACAAGGACAATGACAAGGTTAAGCCTTGGTACTCACCCCAAGAACTCCCATGCCGGGCTCAGCTCTACTCCTCTGAAACAGCTTCACTGGTTGGTTTTGTTTTTACAGCACTAAGAGCCTTCTGCAATCTTTGGGAGAGAGCAGGGGGGATAGAGGAGGGGGAAGTGTGCTGTGGTTGTGCGAGGCTGCTGCAGACTTCCAGATCCTTCCAATTTGTGGCTGCTCAACAGGCCCTTATGATAAGGGTGTGGAGCTGAGCCAAATTTTCCCTCCTCCTATGGCTATTGAAAAGACCACAGTCTAGTGGAGCCTCCCATGTCGCACTCAAGTGAGAGTGTCACCCTTTTAGGGTTCAGGGTGGTTGTTTAAACACTCGTAATCAATCTCTTTTTCTCTCAATCCTCAGATTTTCTATAGAGAGGAGAAAATCCATCCATCATCTGCTGGAGACAAAGAAATACTGAGGGTCCTCTGGTGGTTGAGGCAAATAGAGGCCTGAGAGTGATGTCATTGAAACCTAGGCTTTTCATTGGTTCTTTGTCTCTACCAATCTGCTGATAAGGGAACACAACCCACTTGATCTGGACTAGTCTAGCAGGACGATATGGAAGTATTGCTTTATTTCACAAAGAGAATTTGCAGTGCTGAGAATCTAAACTGAAATTAGGAAATCCAACAACATATGTAATATCTAAATACCACCTAGCCCAGTTTTTCTTTGCAGAAACGTTGCTTCCTTTTTGAATCTGCAACTTCCGTTACTAATTTAGTTGGTTTTATTTTGTCGAAAGTTATTTTTCTATGAACCTGAAGTCAACCTGGAGTGGAAGAGTGGCCTAGTGGTTGGGGCAAGGTACTTCAGGCTGGAAGGTCGGGGGTTCAAAGCAACCTTGGTCCGGAAGGACAGGGGTTTCTAGTCCCACAGGTGCTCCTTGTGGTCTTGGGCAAGCCACTTAACCCTCCATAGCCCATGTTCCCTATAAAATAGTTATCTCCAAGTTATAGTGCCCTGTTCAATGTAATTTCAGTTTGTTCAACGTAAACCGCACTGATGCAGAATAGCACGGTATATAAGAGAATGTAATAAAATAAATAAATAATAAATCAATATACTTAAAAAGGTTAAGCTACATCCCTCAAAATCAAAACAAGAATCACACAATGATTATATATAAAGTTTAAGAAAGCTGAAATTAGTTATTATAATGCTGAAAGCCATGTTAAGAAAACATACTACAGGTCTATACAATCGGAACAAAAAAATATCATCACACAGAATTTAGTCTTAGGCTGCTGAAGAAAATAATTCACTTTGGTTATTTAATTCTGCTCTATATCAATAGGAACTGGGTGAGTTTCATCTACTATTGGAAAACTTTAGACATGAAAATCTTTTGCAGCATTCCTTGGTGAGAGACACTCATTTGACTATTACATGGTCTTGGCCCTGATCAGTTACTGGGCCAAGAGTTAGCATGCTCTACCCTTGGATAAGTGTCTAGAAGCAGACATTTCTTTTCAGGAAGAGATTGAAGACTTCCTTGCAATTGTGTTGAATGGCTTATTTTGATATGCATAGCTGTTTTGTCTGTTCTATGTTATGACTGTATTGTCTTTAATTTAATATGGATAAATATTTACTATTCCTTGCCTAGGGCTATATAAGATAGGCAGGTTATAAATAAAACAGAAAATAAATATAAAAGGAAACAAACATGAACAGAAAAAAAATCTGAAAATGTCACTGGTAGAAGACAGTTCAACTTACTTTACAAACTCCTCATGACTTCAGTGCTCAATCCCACTAGTCCACATTTCCTCCCAACCAACTACTTGAATGATGGCCAACTCTAATCCTTGCATGCCACATAGGTCTGTTATTCAGGGCGAACACCAAGGAAAGAAGAGGAGCAACAACCCTCCGCAGAAATCACAGAAGTCACTAGAACAGCGCAGGGAGGACACGGCCACACCTCTTTAAAACAAAGAAACCTTTTATTTCGTTAAACCTTCAAAAAGGTACAGACCCGACTTGGCCAAGTTTCGGCAGTCAGCCAATTAAGATGCAATTGCATATATATTCCAATGGCAGTCAGGACATTGTAACAAGAGCCAGTAGTTGAAAGCTCAAAAAGCGCTTCTCAGGTATTACTGCCTTACTTGTAGCAAAATCAAGTTCAAGGTACTACCAGAAGCTACCATAAAAATCACACCCCATTTCAATAGGGATTGCCAGGGGGAGACAATAGAGAGAAAGGGGGGAGAAGACAATGGGGAAAGGAACAAGTGTCAATGAAAGAGACAAACAGAAGATGGTAGAAAAAAATATCTGGGCACTCTCCAAGGTGCTCAGAAAGCTTTACTGACGTGCGCGCATGCCTTCTATTGAACTTCTTAGGGTTAAGAAGCATACATAAAACAGGTAAGAGAATTTGAAGAAAACTGAATTCCAGTTCATGTAAAAGCAATTACCCAAAACCGTTGCTATGTTAGAGAGCTTGGGCTTTTTTGATTCTTGTCCCAACATTAAGGAATAAGTTCCCTCTGGTTTTCAGGTCTGAATTGAATGTATTGAACTTTCACAAGCAATTAAAGCCTTTGTCGGTCCCAGGCTAAGTGCTTTAGGGGGTTCGTGCATAGCCAGTGGGATGAGAGGCTCGGCGTTTCATTTTGTTTGTATGTGTTGGTTTTAAGAATGGTTATTGTGCACCACATTGAATGCTTGTTCATAATTGTGGTGTATATGTTAAATAAATAAATAGCTATTGCACCGTGTCTGATGCTCATGGCCTCTACTAGGGAACTTTTAAAATAAAGCACACAACCAAGCCCCAGGTCCTTCCAACATAAATTTTCATCGGATCATGGGACTAGCAACATACAGGGGAGTTATGAAGCTTATCACAAACTCCTTTCCCTTGTAATCTAAATGTACCCCTGTTCCACACCGACCAAAAGCACTGTGGTGTATTGGACAGCTCAGTGGAATTCCGCCTAGTGGTTAGAGCAGCCGCCTGGGGCCAGAAAGAACAGAATTCAGATCCCAGTGGCACACCTTGTAGCCTCGGGCAAGTTACCTAACACTCCACTGCCTCAGGTACAAACCTAGATTGCAAGTCCTCTGGGGACAGGGAAACGCCTACTGTACCTGAATGTAGCTTGCTTGAACTACTACTGGAAAGGTGTAAGAAATACTAATAAATACACAAATATGCTAAATGCCAGACACCAGGTGAACTGTAATATAATAAAAACATTATTCCAGAGGATTTTACTCCATTAAAGTGATGAAGCCTGTGTAAACCGTTCTCAAAAGTAAAAGCTACACCTGAGGCTTCAGTGTGATGGCAATTTGCGAAGTTCCCTAACGCCCTCTATTGATTAGAAACCAGTACTCGTAGTTCGGCTACATCATTTCCCTCTGAAGACTTCAGAAACAGCAAGCATGGGCAGGAGGTGTAAGGAGAATTCATTTCCACTCCCACCCGAAAAACAAATTCTTGAGCAGCTGGTCCTTGCTTTTAAAGCCCTGACTTCAGGCTATCAGAACCTGAGGTTGCGAGCCCTGTCCTCGGTCTGTCATGTGGGAATATATGCTGTCAACAAGCCAGACAGATGCCGTTTTTGTGAAACGCAGTATTTGCTTAAGATGTTCATTAAGCCTGACCACTGCAGCCCTCATTTTATGTCACTACAGTTGCACTTGGTTAAGGCCTTTATTGATCCTTTGCGTTCAGTTAAAAGCTGAGGCTCTTACCCTGTGATAATAGTGCACTGCTTCCTAAATATTATAACATATGTAAGGATTTTGCATATTTCTGTAACATTTTCACAGACAGGATCACAAACACTATTATATACCAGTCGATTAATGGAATGTGAGTGCATTATTGTAAGAACATCTTGTGCTGTTGTTAACTATAAAAGAGGGGGAAGGGAGGGGGCAGAGGAAGCCTCTCAATTGGAAAAGAAAAACTGAATAAAGATTTATTTCCGTCTCCCCCCGCCCAGGGATATCACTTCCAGTAATACAATGTCAGCAGGGCTGCACCTACCTTGATATCACACCGCAGCATCAGACTTGAATATATATATTGCCCCCACAACCCAGCTGCCCTTTTGCTAATACCACTGCCTTTGGTTTCCCCATAATTCTGCAGGGGTAGTAAGGGTTGAACAATCTAACCCTTGCACAGAACTGTCTGAAGAATCATGGGAAACAAGTGGTGTGGAGTCGGAGTAGCCTAATGGTTAGAGCACTGGCTTAGGAACCAAGAGACCAGGGTCCGATTCCCACTAGCACTCCTTGTGGCTTTGGGCAAGTCACTTAACCCTCCATTGCCTCAGAAAAATACAAATTATCAATGTCCCTGTTTAATGCACATTACCAAGTTTAACTTATAATGCAAACAGCTTTGACTGAAATGAAAAAGGGGCATAAAAACCTGTTAAATAAAGGAGGCAGCAGGCAGTGGCTGACCAAGCACAGAAAAACACATGTGGATGTACATCCCCTTAAGGTCACTAATCATACTTTATGTTCATTCTACCATGCTGATGTGATCCAGCAAGAGAAGTATGATTGGGGGGCAGGGGGGGCCCTCTAGATGTGTCCTTTCACTCTGCTAACTACTGCCCTCCAGGAACTTTGAACCATCTGCCCCAAGTGTGACATTCTAAACTGGGACAGTAAATAAGTGCAAACACTCTCCCCCTCCTTTTCCTAACTCAGATCAATGTCAGGGATTTAGGGGTGAAGAGTGACCAGTGGCTAGAGCCAGATTAACTGGGTCAAGAATGGGATTGGGGGGGAATCCACTGTATGTGTGAGAGAGGGGGGGAGCAATGCCTGGGGTGGATTGAAGAAAAAAAAAAAAAAAAGATCAGGTGGTGAGACAGGAAGAGAAGAGGTGGGAGATGCAAGGGGAAGCAGAACGCCTCCCTCCCGTTATAATCCCTCCACATTCTCTACCTTATGTCCTTCCACTCACAAACTCCATCTCCCGTCTCCCTCCAGATACCAACTTTCCTCCTCCTCCTCCCCCCAAATCCTAGAATTTCCATCCCCTATGCTCCTCACAACCAGATTTTCCTTTTGAATATTGCTCATTCACATTTCTCCCCCCCCCCACACTCGTTATCCCAATCTTATGCACTCTGCTCTCCCCATTTCCAAGAACCCTTCTCCCTTCCCCCCACAGATACCCGAGATTCCCTACCCGTATCCCTCCCCCCAAAAACCTCCAAAAGATTTGTAGAGACTCACAAATTTGGGAAAAACATTTATTTATAAATGATATTCCACCTTCCATAAACCAAACATCAAGGTAGATTACATGCAACATTTAATATTACATGCATAAAATCTAATAAATACCCCCTTTCCCCTCCTACCCACAGCAAATTATTTCCTTTCCCACCTCTATCAGTCCTCCACCCTTTACCAAAATATAGATTTAAAAAGCCAAGTCTTAATCATTTTCCTAAAATGCAAAATATCTCACTTCACTCCTAACCTCATACGGTAGGGTGTTCCACAATATTGGCCCACAACAGCTAAAAGCCACTTCCCTACCCGTATCCCTCCCCCAAAAACCCTCCAAACAGCTAAAAGCCACTTCCCTTATTCCTTCCAGTCTCACCACATCCAATGCCACGGTATCAATAAATCCTGCCCCTCTGATCATGTGAAGCGGCATTTTAGAAAGGTCACCTAGAGCGAAAGGTCTGCTAAAGACGCGGTTGATATTTCAGCCCTATTGTAGGAACGTTGATGTCCCTGAAATAGATTGCTGTGCTGGTGGCCGCAGAGACATCCCCGCTACTAAAACCTGGGGCGAGGACATGTCAATGTGAACTATTTGCATGCATGAATGTGCATCAGCCCGCTGAAGCAAACACACATGTCCTCATTTCCCTGCAGTTTTCATCATCATCCTGGAAATTATAGGGGACAGTGTCTTCGTCTCTACACCCTCCAGGTGTCTTGATGCAGAACAAAAGCTTTACTAATGCCTATTTGTGCGCTGGAGCAGAAATAGATATGGATGATCCCCAGTTTCTGAAGTAGGGAACGCACATCCATCTTGCCCCTTCACAAGTGGGACATGCTCATGCTGGGGAATTTATAGAACCGGCTTCTGAAATGGATCTAGGGACGTCTTTGTGATTTGGATATCTGTGTGCCCACTTTCATGCATCCATTATGAATAGGGCTTCTAAAATAAGCCCCGTCTGTCAAAGAGTGCACCTTCACAATGACGTTGCTAAGTAAGCCGGGGTGGCCATTTTAACGGAGCACAATAAGTTTATAGTATTTAATGTACAAGGATGCAAATATATACTAATCTGCTACATGATTGCCACAGAATTTTCTAACTCTAGCCACTGAATCTAGCTCCACATTGCCAAAGGAACTGGGGGTTGTGCCTAAAGCTGCCTGGAAATGGCAACATTCATATGTGGACAAGTCCTGTAGCACTACCTCGTTCCTGTGGCTTATTATCCAATATTACTCATCTACAAGAGCATGAATGATACTGCTAGGTAGATACAGTGAAATCAGAAAAGTACAGAGAAGGGCACAAGAAAACCCAGGCTATAGTCACAACCTGGACAAGTATCCACAGGGTTGCCAGGAGTTGACCTTGACTCGACAGTACTTAACAGCGAAGGGCCACCAAAATGATAAAGGGGATAGATACCCCTTATGAGGAAAAGCGTAAAAAGGCCAGGACTCTTCAGCCTGAAGAAGAAATGGCTGAGGGGAGATATAACAGAGGTCTATAAAATAATGAATGGCGTTGAATGGGTAAACATTGTTTATTGATCCAGAGGTTCCCAACTCCAGTCCTGGAGGGCCAAACACCATTCAGGTTTTCAGGCTGTTCCTAATGAATATGCATGAGATACATTTGAATACAATGGAGGCAGTGCATGCAAATGCATCTCATGCATGTATTTCAGGGACAGCCTGAAAACCTGAATGGTGTTTGGCCCTCCAGGACTGGAGTTGGGAACCTTAATCCTTCAAAAAGTAAAAAGACTAGGGGTACACACAATGAAGCTATTGAGTAGTTACACGTAAGACTAATAGGTGAAAATATTTTTTTCACTCAACATGTAATTAAGCTCTAGAATTTGTTGCAGGAGGATGTATTAAAAGCCGTTTGTGTAGCTGGATTTAAAAAAAAAAAAGATTTAGACAAATTCCTGAAGGAAAAAGTCCACAAACCATTAATATGGACTGGGGAAATTTACTACTTGCCCCTAGGATAAACAGCATGGAATGAGTCTACCTTTTGTGATCCTGACATAAGAACATAAGATATGCCATACTGGGTCAGACCAAGGTCCATCAAGCCCAGTATCCCGTTTCCAACAGTGGCCAATCTAGGTCATACGTACCTAGCAGTTTCCCCAAAAGACACAGGTTCCGCAATGCTTGTACTGGGTCAAGCATTGATATCCTGGGTCCCTTCTTAATAATGGTTTATGGACCTTTCCTCCAGGAACTTGTCCAAACCTTTTTTAAACCCAGCTACACTAACAGCCTTTACTACATCCTCCGGTAACAAATTCCAGAGTTTGATTACACGATGAGTGAAGAAATAGTTTACCCTGTAGCTTCATTGCATGTCCCCTAGTCTTTCTATATTCTGATAACGTAAACAATCGATCTACGCTTACCCGTTCCACTCCATTCATTAATTTATAGACTTATATCATATCTCCCCTCAGCCGTCTCTTTTCCAGGTTAAAGAGCCCTAACCTTTTTAGCCTTTCTTCATAGGAGTATCCTTCCATCCCCTTTACCATTTTGGTGGCTCTTCTCTGAACCTTTTCTAATAACACTATATCCTTTTTAAGATACGGTGACCGGAATTGCACACAATATTCAAGGTGCGGTCTCACCATGGAACGATATAGAGGCATTATAATATATTTTGTTTTCCATTCCTTTCCTTATGATACCTAGCATTCTATTTGCTCTCTTGGCTGCCGCTGCACACTGGGCCGAGGGTTTTAACATGCTATCCACAATGATACCTAGATCTTTTTCCTGGGTGGTGGTTCCTAATGTGGAACCTTGCATTGTGTAACCATAGTTTCGGTTGTTCTTCCCTCGGTGCATAACTTTGCACTTGTCCACATTAAATTTCATCTGCCATTTTGATGCCCAGTCTTCCAATTTATCAAGGTCCTCTTGCAATTTTCCACAATCCTCTTGGGTTTTAACAACTTTAAATAGTTTTGTCTCATCTACAAATTTGATAACCTCACTCGTTATTCCACTTTCCAGGTCATTTATGAATATGTCAAAAAGCAGCGGACCCAGCACAGATCCCTGGGGTACACCACTATTCACTTTTCTCCATTGGGAAAATTGGCCATTTAGCCCAACCCTCTGCTTTCTAACTTTTAACCAGTTCTTGATCCACAGTAGTACACTGCCTCCTATCCCATGACTCTTTAGTTTTGCCAAAAGTCTCTGATGAGGGACCTTGTCAAAGGCTTTCTGAAAGTCCAGATACACTATATCAACCGACTCACCTTTGTCCACCTGTTTATTCACACTTTCAAAAAAACATAATAGATTAGTAAGACAAGATTTTCCTTATCTAAAACCATGTTGGCTGTCTCCCATTAGGCCATGACTATCTACATGCTGAGTAATTTTATTCTTTATGATGGTTTCTACCATTTTTCCTGGTACTGACGTGAGGCTCACTGGTCTGTAGTTTCCCGTATCACTCCTGGAACCCTTTTTAAAAATTGGTGTTACATTGGCGATTCTCCAATCTTCAGGTATTACAGATGATTTTAATGAAAATTCACAAATTACTAATAGCAGGTCTGCAATCTCATATTTCAGTTCTTTCAACACCCTTGGATGTATACCATCCGGCCCAGGTGATTTGCTACTCTTCAGTTTATCTAATAGTTGTAATACATCTTCCTAATGTATCGATATTTCCTTCAATTCTTCCGCACCTTTAAATACCACTTCAGTCATGGGTAACATCCCTACATCTTCCTCAGTAAAGACCGAAGCAAAGAATTCATTCAGTCTCTCCACTATCGCCTTGTCGCCTCTTAGTGCCCCTTTAACTCCTCTATCATCTAATGGACCAACTGACTCTCTCACAGGTTTTTTGCTAAGAATGTACTTGAAAAAAATCTTTATTTCGCGTTTTTGCTTCCGCAGCGAGCTTCTTCTCAAATTCTCCCTTTGCCTGCTTTATCAATGCCTTGCATTTGACTTGCCAGTGCTTGTGCTGTTTCCAGGTTTCGTCATTTGGCTCTTTTTTCCATTTCCTGAAAGATGCTTTTTTGGCAACAGCCTCTCTGACCTCCCCTTTAAACCATGCTGGCAGTTTTTTGGACTTCCTTCCACTTTTCTTAAAGCGTGGAATACAGCTGGTCTGGGCTTCCAAGATAGTATTTTTCAACACCACCCAAGCTTGATGTAAGTCTTTAACCTTTGCAACTGCTCCTTTTAGTCTTTTCTTAACTATTTTCCTCATTTTATCATAGTCTCCCTTTCGAAAGTTAAAAGGTAGTACTGTGGATTTCCTTACTATCTCTCCTCCACTAATTAAATCAAAGGTGATCATGCTATGATCACTATTGCCAAGTGGCCCCAACACCCTTATCTTTTGCACTAGATCTGGTGTTCCACTAAGGACTAGGTCTAATATGGCTTCCCCTCTGGTCGGTTCATGAACCAGCTGCTCCAAGAAGCAGTCATTTATGTCATCTAGGAACTTTATCTCCCTAGCATGTCCTGCCGTGACACTGTCCCAGTCGATACCGGAGTAATTGAAATCACCCATTATTATTACTGCCCTATAACGTTTGTTAGCTTCCTTGATTTCTTTGAGCATTTCATCATCCATTTGTTCATTCTGGCCAGGCGGTCGATAGTACACCCCCTCCCACTGCCATCGCCTTCCCCTTTTTACATGGAATTTCAATCCATAGAGATTCTACAGCAAATTTTGTTTCCTGCAAAACTTTAATCCTTTCTGACTCAATGCCCTCTCTAACAGAGCGCAACCCCTCCACCAATTTGATCAGCTCTATCATTACGATATAGTTTGTACCCAGGTATCACAGTGTCCCACTGGTTGTCCTCCTTCCACCATGTCTGATATTCCAATCATATCTAACCTCTCATTTAGTGCTATATATTCTAACTCTCCCATCTTATTTTTTAGACTTCTAGCATTTGCATAAAAGCATTTTAGAGACTGTATTTTATTCATATTAGTTTGGCTGTTGGTAGACATAGGTAATTTAGGATCTTTAAGCTCTGTCTGCTCCATACTCGAGGGCATTTGGGCTACTTTACTCTTTTTTGGAACCTCTCTGCTTTTCGTAGTATCCTTCAAGGATACATTCTTCCGAACCATCCACTCGGGCGACTGTTGGCTTTCCCCTATTATCTAGTTTAAAAGCTGCTCTCTCTCCTTTTTAAAGGTTAATGCCAGCAGCCTGGTTCCATCCCGGTTAAGGTGAAGCCCATCCCTTCGGAACAGCCTCTCCTTTCCCCAGAATGTTCCCCAGTTCCTAACAAATCCAAAACCCTCATCTCTACACCATTGTCTCATCCACGCATTGAGACTCCGGAGCTCTGCCTGCCTTTTGGGTCCAGCACGTGGAACGGGAAGCATTTCGGAGAACGTTACCCTGGAAGTTCTGGATTTCAACTTCCTACCTAAAAGCCTAAATTTAGCCTCCAGAACCTCCCTACCACATTTTCCTATGTCATTGGTACTGACATGTACCAAGACAGCAGACTCCTCCCAAGCATTATCTAAGACCTTATCTAGGTGGCACGTGAGGTACGCTACCTTCACACCAGGCAGGCATGTTACCAGACGATCCTCACGTCCACCAGCCACCCAGCTATCTACATGCCTAATGATCGAATCACCAACTTTAACGGCTGTCCTAACCCTTCCCTCATGGGCACATGGCCCTGGAGAAACTTCCTCGTGCGAGAGGGTTTTACATCATCCCGACAAGTACTTGTGACCTGGATTGGCTATTGTTGGATACAGGTTACTGGGCTTTGATCTGATCCAGAATGGCAAATCTTATGTTCTCCAACCCCACCCAACGTATCAAAAAGTGACTTCATGGCTCAGGGAGAAGTGAACTAAATAAATGTGCAGATGATATTCTCCACAATCTTTCTGATCAGAAAGAAAGCCTAGGCAATGAACCATACTGTAAAATGGTATTGACAAGAGAATGTTAGCATTTGGCACAGTTGGGCTGGATTTACATTTTAGGCGCCCTTAGACAAAGGGAAGGGGGAGGAGGGTAAACTAGAGGGTAGGGAATGGGACATTTTCCATTCCTCTCTCTCTATATTACTACTTTTCTGATCCTTGAACTAAACTCCCCTCGTTCCTCCTCACCTTACCACTGGCAACAACGCCCTTCACTCTCCTGTGCTTGAAGCAGTAGCAGTATGTCGGAAGTAAAAATGGAGTATGGAGCCTGCTCACCTGCCTTTTGCCCTCTGAGTTTTAAAGGAGAAAGCAGTCAGCAGAGGAAGAATGTGGACCTAGGGAGGATGGGGATAGCGATAGGACAATTTGCTTCAATTAGTTCAGGCAAGTTGCTTGTAAAACATAGTTGTCAAGATGCGTTGGCCAACGCTAGACTAAGAAAATCCATGTCATATCAAATAAAAAAAGAAAGACACAAAATAAAACTTCACAGGAAAAAAAAAACCCTCTGGCCCTTTTTTAAAAATTGTGGTTGTTTTTCCATCTCCTTCATTTACATAACAATTTGCTAATGCGTATTTTCTTACACTTCACCTCTGAGTTGAGTTACTATGGCAGCAACTGCAGGTGGCTTCCCAAATAGGTCAGTAAACCTGACTCAGCAGCATCAAGGAAGGGAGACAAGTGATGGAGGAAGGTCCTGCTGTTGTAAGATCATTTTTCCAGTTCCGCTGAGGAATGAATAAGTCGGACAAAAAGTAACATTGTTTTTCCACACACACACACACACACACACACATCCCCATTCTGTTTCAATCCTATCTGTTGCCAGTCAATGAGCCTGGAATCAGCTGCCATTGGAACTGAGGTTATTGGAGGAGGCTGAAAAGCCTATTTTAAGACCGGTCTTTCATGGACAAAATTATGGGAGACGGTGATGATTTATATTAAGCAGCTGAAACATGTTTATTTCAGGTTTGATTTTAATGGATAAAAGTGTTGTAAAGAGTGATGATTTGTGTTTCACGGGGTGTTAAAAATTCCATTTATTTTACCGAGTGTAATGTTTGTTTTCGTTCAGAACAATGCTTTTTGTCATATTTATTCTGTTCTTTGTAAACCACAGTATACAAGATACATATTCCCTTTCATTTGCTCTTTTCTGCCATTTTTTAGTCTTTTATACTTTATATTTATTAATGATTCCATTACGTCCAAACAAAATACAACGAATGAAAGGACAAATGGATATATCAATACAAAGGCAAATAAGTTTATATTAAACCATTTTCCATCAAAATTAGACCACAAATAAAGGAAATAGGGAAGTACCAGGAAACATTAACTTAGACAGCAAGGACCCTAAAAGGTATTACCTACACCTTCTAAACACAACTATAACTAAGTAAGCAGACAGCAGACTCGTGCATCGGCCATATGAGAAGGAACTAAAACCTCAACTACATTCCCCTCTCTAGCCTCCAGAAATGCCATAGCTGTTTCGGTTCAAAAAACAAATACATCTTTTGTTTAAATACCACATAACATTTAACCGGAAATTTAAGCTGAAAAGTAGCTCCCAGGGCCACAACCCTGGGATGAAGGGCCAAAAAGTCCTTCCTTCTCAGCTGCGTAACACGAGACAAATCAGGAAATATCCTAACATTAGAACCCAAAAAAACTTCACTAGCATTCCTGAAATATATTCTAAGAATATAAGTTTTATCTGACTCCAAGGCCAATGTAACAAGAAGGGTAGTTCTCTAAAAACCCTGTGAGGTCACCCACCCCAGGAGAGGCAGAGGGAGTCACGTTTACCTTGTCCCTAATACCCAGGGACAAATACTGAGCTCTAGTTATGGGGGGAAACTGTTCCGGGGGAATCTTCAAGACTTCCCCAAAATACTTCCGCACCATCTCCATAGCTGACATTAGAGGAGACCTGGGAAAGTTCAGGAACTGAAGATTACATCGACGGGCCTGATTTTCCAGGTACTCCATCTTCCTACTAGACACAGTTCTGTCCTTAATCTGGGCGGTTACAAGTTCCCGCATCTCCCCCAATTCCTTCTCCAATTTGGTGATTCTCCCAACTTGCTCCTCATGAGCATTGGTAACAGCCACACAGTTAGCGTTAATCACATTTATCTCAGTCTCAAACGTTCCAAACATTTTAATCAAGGAGAGGTTCAAGGCTGCTATTCCTTCCCACAGAGTTTCCATCATAAAAGCCTGTGGTCTCACCAATACAGGAATCCCAGGAAGAGTTCCACTCTGCACAGGGTCAGCAACCTCCGATGATATCCTTCCTCCACTTACTTCACGCTGTCCTGTACCATCAGGGGAAAAATTCACCTCAGCCCTAGCACCTCCTAGCACACAACCTTCCAGCGAAGGCGGTAGAAAAAAAATGATAGTAACAGAACATAAGACAAGCAGAGAATATCCCTAGTTGTGAAGTGGCGATGGGAAGGACTAATATCAAACTGTGTCTATAACACTACATCAGAAATGAAACTGGACTAGATTGGCTTAATCGTCCTAATCTGCTGCCATATTCTATAAATGGGATCTCATCTCACTGAATCACCTCTAAATAACAAAAAAAAAAAAAAAAAATCACTTTATTATCACTTCTTGCCAGTACCCAGGAATCCCATGCAAATCTCTTTCTTCTGCTGGTTCAATGAAGAATACAAACCTGAAGCTTTTAAGTGACTGAAAGCCTTAGGGTCACAGTTGATTAGCACCAATGACTACTGTAGGCAGCATATCAGTATATAATAAGAATAAACTAAGGCTGATAATGTAATTAACTATGTTATCATTTAGAAATTAAATTTAAATCTTGGATTTATGGCCTGCCTTTTCAAAGGTTTAGAACCCCTTTCAAGACAAATAGCAAAAGGTTGAAGGGGTATATATATCACTAGATGCGCTGGGATGGACTGTATTAGGATACTTCCAATAGATATTTGTCGTCTTTTTCTCTCTCTCTCTTTCCTTAACACCTTTAACTTACTTATGCTGTGAACTGCTTTGGCGCTGGTACTATGCAGCTATCCTTTTGTTTTTAATTTCCTCCCTTCCTTCCCTGCCTTGATAAATCTCCTTTTAATCTTGTAAACCCACCCCTATCCTGTTCTGTTCTTTGCCATCATTAATGGTATTCTTTTCCATCTCTCAATAATTTTAATTGTAAACTGCCTTGAAGTAAAGGAAAATAGTTATGGTTTATTTAAATCTGATTTACTAACAATTAGATGTTATGTTTGGACATTGGTAAGGGAAGCCTAGCCAGCTGGCAGCGTAATGTGGCCACTGCCCAGCCCTCTTACTCCTGCCTAAATTCTGCAAATAAAATTCAAAACTTCTGTGTCAAAAGGTCTGAATTATGCAAAATTAAAATACAGAAAAAAAAAAAATCACAAAAATTGCAACACTGAATTATTGTGTGTAGAATTCCAGAAGTATGCCCTCCCGTCTTTTCTGAGTGAGCCTGGAAAGGGGAACAGGGTCTATGGGAAAGCAGGTAGGATGGGCTGGGCAGCATGAGAGGCACAGCAGAGGAATCCTCCCAAGGTCATTAACGTTCAAGGAGAGGACAGAAGCAGGTCAGTAGGTGAGTTCACTGTACTCACTGCCCAATCATACTCATTTTCAAGCCCATGACTTGATTGTCAGCTGCAAGGCGAGTCAGCGCAACCAAGCCACAGGGTCTACAGGCAACCATGGAGTCAAAGGGCCCAAATGGCACGGCGAGCCAGACAGTAGGCTGAGGCCACATCGATTGCCCAGAAACAAGCACAGAGCAGCACAGCGTCCTGAAAAGAAGCATGAGCAAAGGCCAGGGGCCATCCAGAAGGCAGGTGGAATGGAGGAGTGGCCTAGTGGTTGGGGCAAGGTACTTCAGGCCAGAAGGTCGGGGGTTCAAATCCCACTAGAGGATAGCAACCTTGGGCCGGAAGGACTGGGGCTTCTAGTCCCACAGGTGCTCCTTGTGGTCTTGGGCAAGCCACTTAACCCTCCATAGCCCATGTTCCCTGTAAAATAGTTATCTCCAAGTTATAATGCCCTGTTCAATGTAATTTCAGTTTGTTCAATGTAAACCGCGCTGATGCAAAATAGCGCGGTATATAAGAGAATGTAAATAAAAATAAATAAATAAAAATAAAAAGGTGGAGGCAGCATTAAGAAGCCTGGCAAGGAGCACCAAGTGGTGTCACAGGCTTGAGACGAGGTGTGCACATGGACAGGAGCCATCCAGAAGGCAAGCCACAGCACCATCAGGAAGCCTGGAAAGGAGTGCAGCATGGCAGGCCCAAGAGGAGATGACAGCACAAGCAGAAGCATTGACAGGGGCCGCAAAACGTGTGGGCAAGGGCAAACTTGAGCGAAAGGCCTTGAGGAGCAGCATGCCAGTATGTGCAGGCACCAGCGGCAGATAGGCGAGGGCATATTACCAGAGGCGGAACAGAATGGAGCAACGGGGTGCCAGATCCAACGGAGTCTGCAGGAGACAGGAAAAGGCTTTTCAGTAGTGAAGGGCCGTTGCAGCGCAGCATAGATAGAAAACAAGTGAGTCAAGCCTGATAAGAGTGCCAAGCAGCATGTGGCAGACAGACGTCTACAGTTACAGGCCAGGTGGTGTGCTAGCTGGACATATGGCAGGAAGGACCATGTCATCGAGAGTAGCCCATTATATACCCTGCATGAGCTATACCTGCGCATGGGTGCACAGTAAAGAAAGCAAGCCTGTGACTGAGAGAAACCGTTGGACTGAGCTCGGCTGTGCTACAGCATCGTAGCATATCTTTCTAACATGGCATGAAGAAAAGAGAATCAGGCCCAGGAATGAACAAGCAGAGCATAAGACAAGCGGCAAGATAACCAAAGGGGCAAGGATCATGGTAATAGGAAGGGAAACATGCATAGTCAATCAAGTGCAAGGGGGCCCGAGAGACCAACAGAAGAGAGCACCAGAGGGGGCAGCGCAGGAAGAGGAATTCCGTGGCTGGTGAGAAGTTGGGCGAGATCTCTTTGCATCAGGAGTTTATACGTGAGCAGCCTGGATTTGAATGATACTGCAGATGGGCAGCAAAGACAAGAGGGACAGGTGGAGGACATCAGCATGAGGGAGCTGGTCTATTGCATCCAAGCAATGGCGGTGGTCCACAAGCAGGACACCTGCATACACCCATCTCTGACCTGTAGGGAGGACAACCGGTGCCTAGTGGCATAACATCAGAGAACATGGATGCAAACAGTCACAGGACAGTACCAACAAGGGGAGCACAAAACAGCCCCGATGCAGGCACGGCCACTGCAAAAGGATAAAATGATTTAAAAGAACCCAGGTCTGGGCGAGTACTCTAAATGCTGCAGAAATGGGGACAGAGGAGATGCACACACAGCAGACAAAAACAGAAAGCTGGATGACAAGCAAGGCACATTTGAGGGAGTATACTCATGAGGGCAGCGGCACCCAAGAAAGGGGTGGTGGGTATACTGAATACAATTATGTGATTACTGACTCTTAATAAGCAGGAGGACAAGGGGGAGGGGAGGTGGAGGCAAAGGAGAAAAGAAAAGGCAAACCAGAAAATTAGGAGAAAAGGGAGCAGGCAACGAAGCCTGGCAGCATATGCTTGGCCAAGCCATCCAAGTACATCTCCACTACAGGCTCTACTGATAGCCACATACCTATAGGGAGGAAAACAAAATATGGGATAAGGATACTAGATATTTATTTATTTAGTAGTTTTTATATACCGCGCCATTCATCATCAGTGCGGTTTACATTTTAACAACATTGTACTTAAGCATAAAAACGTATGTCATGTTTACAGATAACAGGAAGTGGAACAGGGATAACTGGGGTTAAAGACAATATAACAGCAGCAAATAATTTACAACTATTTACAGTAAATTAGTATAGGCTTAGAGCTTCGTAGGATAGGCATGAATAGATTTTGAGTTGGGGGAAGGAATGGAGTTTTGGAATTTATTTGCCTAACCATATTCACTAGTTTGGGTTGGAAGGGGGGTAGGTGATGAGGTAGTGTCCTGGAGGAAGTGTTGAGTGAAGAGGTGTGTTTTTAGAGCTTTTCTGAATTGGGATAAGTCTTTTAGTGATCTGATGTTGGATGGTAACATGTTCCAGCACCTGGGGGCGAAGGATGAGAAAGCTCTCATGGTAGTCATCTGCGTGGCTTTCGCTGAGTCTTTTGGGATTATGAGTGTGTTTTCTGTTACTGATCTTCTAGATCTGATATTTTGGGGGTGGTGGAGGATGTCTGATAGTGAGGATGGAGAGATTTGATGGAACGCTTTGAAGGTCAAGAGGAGAGTTTTGTATAAGATCCTGCATGTTATTGGGAGCCAATGCAGTTCAAACAGAATGGGGGTAATATGTTGACTCCTAGGAACCCCGTATAGCATTGCTAGATCAGCAGACAGAATCTAGCCGTGAGTGCAATAATCGCTGTGCAAAATGTAAATCCGTTACGAAGAAAGCTGAGCCGATACCCAAAACTATTGCCAACTGGTGCACTGCATTTAGGATAATGACCAGCGCTGTAGGAGAGAAGGTGCTGGAGACGTGCAGGGGGCTACTGAAATATCAGGACAGCTTACGTGACACCCACAGGTCCCACAGGAGAAACGCCTCACTCAAATACGACGATCAATTCCGCAGAAATATGGTGGAAAACAAGGACCTTAATAGGGACAGACCTGTGGATAAGATTAATGGCCCAGGCATACAAGAGGTACAATGGAGCACCAAATGGTGGGCAGTCAGGTGGGGCAGAGACAGTTACAGCGCAAGGCAGCATGTATTGTCCCAATCAGACTTTTCAGAGGGAGTTTAAGCCTGGGGGGATGGCATTTCAGAGGGGAGTGTGTAAGCTCTTCAATGGCGGGTTGTGCAGGTTCCAAAATATGCTGCAGGGATGCCTGTATTTGCAGTTATGTGGGATGGGACACGACACCCACAGTTTTGATGTAACAAAAGAACCAACGACCCAAGGCAATGTATGTAACCCCACAAAGCAGCAGTCTTGATGCGATACACACACCAAATTAATGTGAGGACACCGAGGAAGACTTTAAAGGGTTATGACAGGGCATTGCACAGCGGCTAACGTGAGGTTTCACAGAATTTTAAAACCTTCTATATCAGGGCCCTACAAGACCCAGATCAAGGAAATCTTAAATTGTCTCTATATGTGCCAGACGTGGTAGACAAAGATAGCTAAGGGAGTGGCATTGTGCTGGGTAGCAGGGCCTTTCAAGGAGAAACCAAAACAAGATCTCCTCCTTGGGGTTGGTGCCCAGAATGGAGGGGGGGGGGGCGGGGGTAGGAAGAATCCATAACCTATTTTTTGGATCAGGCCCTCTGCTTGTTAATATATTCCACTTTGGACAAGACTGCCCTGCCCATCCTACCCACTCTTTCCCGCCATCCCCCCCTTTATTTGTAAATCAAGTTCAGCAATTTTTTTTAGAGGGCAATCAGTAAATAATGGGATCTGAGGTTTATTACCTACTTAGGATACAGCCAGTACATGGCAAAGAAAGAAAATAAGAAAAGTCAGTATCAAAGCCTTATAGGGAAGCTTATTTTAGACCTAGTGTCAAGACTTAAATGGGAACTACATGAAATCTCAACCATGATGCAGCCTCATATATCATACAGCACATTACTCATGCACCATTAGCATTGGTCACAAGATTCAAAGCACAAACATATCAAGTAATCTGATTCACTTCACTATAACAGATCAGTTTTATAAAAACCAAATCACAGCCCAATTAAAATCTAAATAAATGCACATGTAAAACGGAAGCAGTCAGATGAAAACCTCTTATTCCTAAGCATATCCCCATCTTGCACCTCAGAGGTATGAAAGGTGACACTTTACTTACTAGATAATGTCATTTCCTCGAGTCCTGCTAGACCAGACCAGACAAGTGGGCTGCCCTCCCCTACCAACAGATTGGCGCAGACAAGAACCAATGAAAAGCCCAGGTTTCAATGACATCACTCCTGCCTCTATTTGCCTCAGCCACCAGAAGTCTCTTCAGTATCCATCCCAAAGTATATGAGAGAACACAGCAAGCCTTACACAACCTCAATCACAGGCAACAATGAGCAATTAACAGTAGAGAACTAGCGCACAGGAAAAACAAACAGAAAGCCGTCCGTAGAACATCAACCTGAGGAGCCAAGCATAAAAATCATAGCGGACCCAAGGGTACCACCACAGAACAGAGCAACAGTTCCAGGTGGTGGTCTCTGGACTGGTCTAGCAGGATTCAAGGAAAGGACATTATCTGGTAGTAAAATGTCACCTTCCATATTGTCAGTCCAGACAAGTGGGATGTATGAAAGCTACACCTCCACTGGGTAGGAAAAAGATACAGCAACTCACAAAATCTTAGAGCCAAAGGCCATGTCCGCCTGAATGTGGACATTCAAGCAGAAATGCTCAACAAAAGTAGAATATCAAATTCAAGAACTCAGACTAGGTCAAAATAAATACTGCAAAAGTAGAACAAGCCAAATAGTGAGCAGATATTTAGAATTGACCAAATTCAATTTGGTCAATTCTAAATACCTGCTCACTATTTGTGTTGTCCTTACCTGTCTGTTGGAGTGATAAACATGATGCTGCCCGACAAATGTCTGCCCACAAGGACGCTAGCACTCAGGTAAATGGGCACACAAACCCTTTGGAACCAGATGGTTCCACAACAAATCTTCCAAGGCAATGGCCTCCTTAACCTAGCACCCAAACACAGACTTAGCTGCTGTGCCACCTTGCATGGGCCAGCAAACAGTACAAAAGAATGGTCTGACTTACGAAAAAAATCCGTAACCTCCAAGAGCTGGAAAGGCCCTCTCTGGACATCCACAAGGTGAAGACTGGGAAGGGTGTGCCACTGGACATTTGCTCATATGAATCCTGACAATGGATGTGTTTCTTGGGCTGGGGAGCCCATTGCAAAAGCCAAATGGCCCAGGGCCATTGGAACTGCAGGGAGGTGGTGTAGTCCATCAACTGCCATTGTGTATCTTGGGCTGGCCATCACCATCATTGAGAGCAAGGAGCCTGAGCTCAAACCGCTGAGAACTCGGGGACCGCCGAGTCAGCAAGGACCACTGGAGCAGCTGCATATGAGCACACACCCATGGCACCATCTTGACTGTCACCACCATCGATCCGAGGAGCCAAAGAACAACCTGGACTCTGGGATCTTTCTGTGAACAAAACAGTGTTAGGCAATCCAATAGCTTTGACTTTCTCCACTGACAGGAAGACTACCCACTCAAGAATTGAAATACGCTCACAGGAACTCCAGGGACTGGGAATGCAACTGGTTTTTTCCCCAACTCATCACCCAGCCAAGGCTCATCAGAAAGGATACCACTCGGGGAGCTACCCAAGTCATCTCTGAAACAGAATGGGTTTGGAAGAGCCAGTAGCCCAAATATGGGTGCACAGAAATCCTCATGCACTGTTTATCACCGCAGCCACCAGCACTATGACCTTGGAGAACATCAATGGGACAGTGGAGAGTCTGAATGGGAGGATGACAAACTCAAGGAAGAGCCAAGTACAGATAAGTTGCCGATCCCCTGGATCGGGATATGAAAATATGACTAACCAAATCCAGAGATGCAAGGAATTCCCTTTGGCACACTGCTTGATCGCAAAGTTTCCATCCAGGAGCACATGACATGCAAGTGCTTGATAACACCTTTTGAGGTCCAGAATTCTCTTCCATATTGGCACCATGAAACAGATAGAATACCTGCCCTTGCCCAGATCATTCAAGGGAACGGGCACCATTGCTTTCAGAAGAGGCAACTTGTCCAAGGTGATCTGCACAATGGCCCTACTCTTCGCAGGCTCAAAGGGAGAGGATAAAAGTCACCAGGCTTGGCTCTTTGTATTCCAGGACATAGTCATACTGAATGGGGACTAGCATCCAGTGGTCCTTGGTGACCCAGACCCATTTCTGAGAGAAGTGGCAAAGCTTGGCCCCAAATCTGAACCACCAAGGAATGAGCCTCCAAAACGTAATTGCACAGACTGGGAGGGTCCTCCTCTGGATGGGACCATGTTCCTGGGCCCAAGCACTCTCCAAAGGGACTGAGAACGAGCCCAAAGTCCATAAGCAGAGGGGAAAAAAGGCTCTCTAGGCCAGTAGCAATGGGAGTCCAAAACCCCTGAGAGTCCAACCAGTGAACCTGCAAGGAGCAGACTGAGGCTGATGAAAAAGGGGCTCTTGCCTGCTTCACAGGTCTCTTGGGCCTGTCCTCTGGAAGGGGGAAAAATGTCATCTTGCCTAGGTCCTTCATTGGCTTCCCCAAATCAGACCAAAACAGAAGTGTCCCTCTAAGGCCAAATGGGCAACCAGGTTTTGGAAGATGAATCCACTGCGTTGTGTCAGAGCCGAGCCAAGCCAAGCCAAGCCAATGCCATGTCACCAACAGTGCACAATCCCTAGCCACTAGAAATACCAGGCCACACACAGCATCAGAAAGGAAGGCCGTAAGAGACTCCAAACGAGGGATAGAATCATCCGGCAGAAGAGACTGAATCCATTGGAGATGTGCTTGACACACCAGGCCAGCACATACTACCAAATGAATAACAGCCGCTGCAACAAACTGGTTCTTCAACCCAAATCCACCTTTTGGTCTAGAGCATCCTTTAATGCCAATCCACCTTCTACAGGAATGGTGGTCAAACTGGAAACCACCGTGACCTGTACATTCACCTTGGAAATAGCAAACCATAAGAACATAAGAAATGCCTTACTGGGTCAGACCAGGGTCCATCAAGCACAGTATCCTTTTTCCAACAGTGGCCAACCCAGGCACACCCAAAGAGGCACACAGATTCCACAATGCTTGTCCCAGGGCAAGCAGTTGATTTCCCGGGTCCTCTTTAATAATTTGTATTTATTTATTTATTTACATTCTCTTATATACTGCGCTATTCTGCATCAGTGCGGTTTACATTGAACAAACTGAAATTACATTGAACAGGGCATTATAACTTGGAGATAACTATTTTACAGGGAACATGGGCTATGGAGGGTTAAGTGGCTTGCCCGAGACCACAAGGAGCACCTGTGGGACTAGAAACCCCAGTCCTTCCGGCCCAAGGTTGCTGTCCTCTAGTGGGATTTGAACCCCTGACCTTCCGGCCTGAAGTACCTTGCCCCAACCACTAAGTTTATGGACCCTTTCTTCAGGAAATTGTCCAAACCTTTTTTAAACCCAACTACATTAACAGCTTTTACTACATCCTCCGGTAACTAATTCCAGAGTTTCATTACACATTGAGTAAAAAAATATTCTCTCTTATTAGTCTTAAATAGGTTACACTGTAGCTTCATTGCACGTCCTCTAGGTCTTTCTACTTTCATTAATTTATATACGTCCATCATATCCCCTCTCAGCCATCTCTTTTCCAAGTTGAAGAGCCCCAACCTTTTAAGCCTCTCCTCACAGTGTTATCCTTCCATTTTCTTTACCATTTTTGTAGCTGTTCATTGTACCTTTTCTAATTCAGCTACATCTTTAAGATACAGTAACCAGAATTACACACAATATTTGAGGTGAAGCACCATGGAACGATACAAAGGCATTATAACATCCTTTGTTTTATTCTCCATTCCTTTCCTTATGATTCCTCGAATTCTATTTGCTTTCTTGGCCACCACTGCACACTGGGTGGAGGGTTTCAATGTATTATCCACAATGACGCCTAAATCTTTTTCCTGGCCGGTGGTTTCTAAGGAGGTACCTTTCCTAGGTGCATAACTTTGTACTTGTCCACATTAAATTTCATCTGCCATTTGGACATCCAGTCTCCCAGTTTTTCAAGGTCCTCTTGCAATTTTTCACAATCCTCTTGCGTTTTAACAACTTTGAATAATTTTGTGTCATCTGCAAATTCAATCATTTCACTCATTCCTATTTCAAGGTTATTTATGAGTATGTTAAAAAGCAGAGGGTCTAGCACAGATGCTTGGGGTACTCCCTATTCACTATTAACCACACAACACACTCCTTCTCTGAGGGAGGAGTGGCTCAGTGGTTGGGACAGGTTACCTCAGGCCGGAGGGCCGGGGGTTCAATTCCCACATGGGGACAAGTAACCTCAGGCCGGAGGGACTGAGGTCTCTAGTCCCATGGCTGCTCCTTGTGGCCTTGGGCAAGCCACTTAACCCTCCATTGCCTCAGGTACACTTAGATTGTGAGCCCTTCGGGGACAAGGGAATAAAAAAAGTACCTGTTAGTATATACGTGTAAACCGCTCTGATGCGTAAGTAAAGGGCGGTATATCAAATGCCTAAACCATAAACCATCTTCTTATATACCCTTAGCCCCTAGGTAGGGAGTCAGATGAATCCCACTCTGACCAGAACAGACCAATGATCACCCCTGGGAACTGGAAGACAGTAGTGGATTTCTGCACCCCTTGCAGTAGTGGATGCATCTTTGGTTCCTGCTCCGTGTCTGGAGCATCTGCCAAATGCAAGATGGATAGGACCCTGGGAATCAATGCCTCCAGTTCCTCCTTCCAGAACAGGTGAATCACATCGGCCTCTTCACAGTCCTTTGAAGGTGAGAGTACTTCTATGTCCACACCACAGACCAGTTCAGAGACATCTGAATTCAAACCATCGTCCAAATCTCAAACAGATTCCAGTTGATCGCCATCTCCAGGGAGCACTCCTCACTGGGGACACTTAGCCAAAGGCAGATGTAAAGGGCTTCCACTCTCAGCCTGCCCCTGCGTCCACAAGCACCAGGGTCTGAATTTCCATGCCAGAAAGACCATACCTACTGTAAAAAGGAAAAGAATCCTGAGGAGGACAATCCAGAATCTAGCAGCTCTCCTCTCGGAAATGACCCTCCCCCTCACAACAGGAGGCATAGCTGCTGCAAATCCCTTAAAGGACAAGGGGTGGCTCACAGCACAGTCACTGGACCTTTCAGCTACTGGATACCTTTACCCAAAGCACCATCCGTCACCTCCTGCCCTGAGGCAGGCAAAGCCAAACTGCATCTCCCGGCTGAGAGATGGGGAGCAGGCCCTCCAGGGATGACTCCAAAACTGCCATGCAATTAAAGCACAGTCTACAATCTGGAGAGGAGGCACCTCGCTTGCCACAGGCCAAACAAACAATGTTCCTGGAAGGAGACAGAGTTAAGGCAAGTATCACAACAATGCAAGCTAAGGCCGTGGTGGTCCAAAGGGCGCACGTTAACTGCGCTTTTACTGCAACATGTGTTACAGACGCTAGGGTAGGAACATACAGTCACTTGGGCACAATGCATGCTAGGATAATGCGACCGCCAGGCACAGAATAGGTAAAAAATACTACTAATGTGTGCAGAAAACAGCAGGAAACTTCCACACTGTGCCAATGGTCGCTAGCAGTCCACCCCGAACTGCATCCCATGCAGACGGAATCAGGAGCCCCCAACAAGGACAAGGTCAAGCCTTGGTACTCACCCCATGAGAGTCTTCTATAATCTTCAGGAGAGAGCAGGGGGGGGGAAGAGGAGGGGGAGGGGGCATTGAGGTTGTATGAGGCTGCAGCAACCTTCTAGATCCTTCCAATTTCTGGCTGTTCAATAGATTCTTATCATAAGTACATGGAGCTGAAACAATTTTCCCTACTGCTGGGGTTACCAAAAAGACTGTAGTCTAGTGGAGCCTCCCATGTAGTGCTCAAATGAGAATCACCCTCAAGGTGGTCATTCACAAGCGTTTAATAATTTTTTTCCTCTCAATCTTCAGGGAGGAGAAAATCCATCCACCATCTGCTGGAGACAAAGAAATAATGAAGAGACATCTGGTGGCTAAGGGGAATAGAGGCATAGGAGTGATGTCATTGAAGCCTAGGCTTTCCATTAGTTCTTTGTCTCCACCACTTGTGTGGATTGGTCTAGCAGGACAATATGGAATAACTGTCTCAGTCCCACAAAACACCAATCACAGTGAACATAAGATATGTTATACCAGATCAGAGCAATGGTCCATTTAAGCCCAATATCCTGTTTTCCACAACACATTATTTCACATGTCTGCATCGTAGCACATATATACCATACACAGAAAATGAATCTTTCAATACTGTCAAAATTCTGCAGGATCACCGTCCCGGGCTACGAGCATCCTTTCTCCAATACCAGTACACCTTGCCACCCAACAGACTAGATTAGCATACTTCTGGAGACAGCAACGAGAAAATCCGGGCAGCATTAAAAATTATTCTAAATTCGTCACATGCCTTTCTTCTCTGCTCTCGCTATGTTTAACGCTCCCATATATAGTAATTCCTTGATCAGCCTGCAAAAATGAAATACCATTTACACCAGGGCCACTGGAAAGTATTCCATCCGGATCTCCCCTTATTCTTCCCCACCCAACCCTCTTAACAGCCGAAGCAACCGAGCACCACGAGATACATAGCCCGACCATTCACTCAAAGCACCAGCGATGCCCCGACTTCCACCAGCATGCAACCACAGGCCCTACAACCCCGTGACATCAGCACGCCGACAAGCCTTACGGCGCCATACGTAATTTTTTTCGCATCCGCAAACAAAAATAGTCCCCAAGCATCCAGAGAATTTGCCCAAACAGCGACCCTCAGGTCACTTTTCCGCGGTCGGAGAAGTGACGGGTGCCGGAGCGGCTTTTTGGAGCTCCGTGTCGCCGATTCGTCGACCGCGGAGTCATGGAGCGTCGCAGCGGAAATAGTCCCGGCAGGTGGGCGAAGTACGTTCTCCGCTGAGGGAGGCGATGGCGTCCGTGTAGAATGCCGGAGCGGTGGGTGACTTCCCGACGTTAGAAGCGAAGGAATTCAGTGGCGCGGGAACGACCCGTGGGAGTTACGGTAAGTCGCGGCGCCGCCTCGTTTCGGTGAAGGCGAGGAGAGGCGGCGCGCGGACTGCCCCAGAGGCGGCGAGGGCCCTCGGGGGGAGGAGTGGGAAGGGGGTCCCCGGTCGCATAGGAGCTCGCGGACCTGCCTGAGCAGAAAAAGAGAGACGCTGACCCAACATGGCGGCTGCGGAGCAGGCAGTGCTCGGGACACCCCGGGACAGGCCGAGGGACCCCGCCGCAGCCTGTAGGGTCGAGAGAGGGGAAGGCTGAGGCTGTGCCGGGGTTTGTGGAGAAACGCGCAGAAATGGCGACACGGAGAGCGACGCGCGCCCGGATATACAGAGGCACACGTAGGCAGAGGCAGACGACGAGACGCGGCCGTGAAAGAAAGAAAGCAACAAATGCTCACGGATATAACCGCGCAAACATAAACACGGGCGCGACATTCACTGCGCCTAACTCGCCTGGACCTAGTAACGGACGCACCCGGAAAACAGCTACATACGCTCATAAACACTACTACTGCTATTGATCCTTTATATAGCGCTACAAGGCGTACGGACATGTAAGGCACAGTCCCTGCTCGTCAGAGCTTACAGTCCTGTCAACCGAGAGCAAGGATACAGCTAGGGAACGGTAAAGAGACACACTGGATCCTGATCCGTTCAGTATCCTAAAGCAGCCTCAGAGAGGTGAGCTTTTAGTATGGCTTTAAAAAGCGGCTACGATGAAGCCTGACGTACAGACTCGGGTAGTTTGTTCCAGGCATTAGATTCTAAGCTCTGATGAGAAGGGACCATCTTGATATGTGTATGTACAGCGCTGCATGTGCCTTGTAGAGCTTTAGAAATGATTAACAGTAGTAGTAGTAGCATAATGAGCAGCAAGGTGAAAGGAGTGAAGTCTGGAGTTGGCAGTGGAAGAAAAGGGCACATAGAGAAGCTTCTTTGTGACTAAAAGAGGGAAATAAACAGCGGAGATGAAAGGGGATATCCTTAATTCCTCCTGTAAAGGGAAGGCCAAAGGGAACACCTTTTTTTCCTGTTTGTGTCAGGGAGTAGGTATAAATCTGGATGTGAACTATTTTAGTCTTACATGTGCATCCCCTATATGAAATCAGGAATTCATGTGTAGATGGTGCTGCCTCTGCCATGCCCCTATACAATATACTACTACTATTACTACTGATCATTTGTATAGTGCTGCAAAATGTGCGCAGTGCTATACAGACACATGTAAAAGATTGTCCCTGCTCATCAGAACTTACAGTCTAGGCAAGACAGACAACACAACAGCTAATGATAAAGCTGATCAAATTGGTGGAGGGGTTGCGCTCTATGTTAGAGAGGGCATTGAGTCAGAAAGGATTAAAGTTTTGCAGTAAACAAAATTTGCTGTATAATCTCTATGAATTGAAATTCCATGTAAAAAGGGGAAGGCGATGGTAGTGGGGGTGTACTATCCACCACCTGGCTAGAATGAACAAATGGATGAAATGCTCAAAGAAATCAAGGAAGCTAACAAAAGTTACAGCACAGTAATAATAATGAGTGATTTCAATTACCCTGGTATCGACTGGGTCAGTGTCACGGCAGGACATGCTAGGGAGATAAAGTTCCTAGATTAAATAAATAACTGCTGCTTGGAGCAGCTGGTTCATGAACCGACCAGAGGGGAAGCCATATTAGACCTAGTCCTTAGTGGAACACCAGATCTAGTGCAAGAGATAAGGGTTTTGGGGCCACTTGGCAATAGTGATCATAGCATGATCGTGTTTGATTTAATTAGTGGAGGAGGGAAAGTAAGGAAATCCACAGTACTACCTTTTAACTTTCGAAAGGGAGACTATGATAAAATGAGGAAAATAGTTAAGAAAAAAACTAAAACTGGATGCATTGTTTTGTCTTTGTAGCCTGATGTGTCTAACCTGATGTAGTCTTGTAACCGCTTTGATTAAAGGAAAAGGCGGTATAAAAAACCTGTTAAATAAATAAAAGGAGCAGTTGCAAAGGTTAAAGACTTACATCAAGCTTGGGTGTTGTTGAAAAATACTATCTTGGAAGCTCAGACCAGCTGTATGCCACGCTTTAAGAAAAGTGGAAGGAAGTCCAAAAAACTGCCAGCATGATTTAAAGGTGAGGTCAGAGAGGCTGTTGTTGCGAAAAAAGCATCTTTCAGGAAATGGGGAAAAAAGTACCAAATAACAAAACCTGGAAACAGCACAAGCACTGGCAAGTCAAATGCAAGGCATTGATAAGGCAGGCAAAGGGAGAATTTGAGAAGAAGCTTGCTGCGGAAGCAAAAACGCAAAATAAAGACTTTTTCAAGAACATTCGTAGCAAAAAAACCTGTGAGAGAGTCAGTTGGTCCATTAGATGATAGAGGGGTTAAAGGGGCACTAAGAGGCGACAAGGCGATAGCGGAGAGACTGAATTAATTCTTTGCTTCGGTCTTTACTGAGGAAGATGTAGGGATGTTACCTATGACTGAAGTGGTATTTAAAGGTGCAGAAGAATTGAAGGAAATATCGATACATCAGGAAGATGTATTACAACTGTTAGATAAACTGAAGAGTAGCAAATCACCTGGGCTGGATGGTATTCATCCAAGGGTGTTGAAAGAACTGAAATATGAGATTGCAGACCTGCTATTAGTAATCTGTGAACTATCATTAAAATCATCTCTAATACCTGAAGATTGGAGGATCGCCAATGTAACACCAATTTTTAAAAAGGGTTCCAGGTGTGATCCGGGAAACTACAGACCAGTGAGCCTGACGTCAGTACTGGGAAAAATGGTAGAAACCATCATAAAAAATAAAATTACTCAATATGTAGATAGTCATGGCCTAATGGGAGACTGCCAACATGGCTTTAGACAAGGAAGATCTTGTCTTACTAATCTGTTATGTTTTTTTGAAGGTGTGAATAAACAGGTGGACAAAGGTGAGTCGGTTGATATAGTGTATCTGGACTTTCAGAAAGCCTTTGACAAGGTCCCTCATCAGAGACTTTTGGCAAAACTAAAGAGTCATGGGATAGGAGGCAGTGTACTATTGTGGATCAGGAACTGGTTAAAAGATAGAAGCAGAGGGTAGGGCTAAATGGCCAATTTTCCCAATGGAGAAAGGTGAATAGTGGTGTACCCCAGGGATCTGTGCTGGGTCCGCTGCTTTTTGACATATTCATAAATGATCTGGAAAAGGGAATAACGAGTGAGGTTATCAAATTTGCAGATAACACAAAACTATTTAAAGTTGTTAAAAACCAAGAGGATTGTGGAAAATTGCAAGAGGATCTTGATAAATTGGAAGACTGGGCATCAAAATGGCAGATGAAATTTAATGTGGACAAGTGTAAAGTTATGCACCTAGGGAAGAACAACCCAAACTATGGTTACACGATGCATGGTTCCACATTAGGAACCACCACCCAGGTAAAAGATTTAGGCGTCATTGTGGATAACATGTTAAAACCCTCGGCCCAGTGTGCAGCGGCGGCCAAGAGAGCAAATAGAATGCTAGGTATCATAAGGAAAGGAATGGAAAATAAAACAAAATATATTATTATGCCTCTATATTGTTCCATGGTGAGACCGCACCTTGAATATTGTGTGCAATTCTGGTCGCCGTATCTTAAAAAGGATATAGCGTTATTAGAAAAGGTTCAGAGAAAAGCCACCAAAATGGTAAAGGGGATGGAAGGATACTCATATGAAGAAAGGCTAAAAAGGTTAGGGCTCTTTAACCTGGAAAAGAGGCGGCTGAGGGGAGATATGATAGAAGTCTATAAATTAATGAACGGAGTGGAACGGGTAAACGTAGATCGATTGTTTACGTTATCAGAATATAGAAAGACCAGGGGACATGCAATGAAGCTACAGGGTAACCTATTTAAGTCTAATATAAGAAAATATTTCTTCACTCAACGTGTAATCAAACTCTGGAATTTGTTACCTGAGGTTGTAGTAAAGGCTGTTAATGTAGCTGGGTTTAAAAAAGGTTTGGACAAGTTCCTGGAGGAAAGGTCCATAAACCATTATTAAGAAGGGACCCAGGATATCAATGCTTGACCCAGTACAAGCATTGTGGAACCTGTGTCTTTTGGGGAAACTGCTAGGTACGTATGACCTAGATTGGCCACTGTTGGAAACAGGATACTGGGCTTGATGGACCTTGGTCTGACCCAGTATGGCATATCTTATGTTCTTAGGGACTATTGTTCCTGACACCGCTCTCCTATGCCCTGCCTGTGCCTACTCCCCCGCTTCCTCCCTCCTACCCTAGCCTACCCCATCCCCCTACTGTATATAGCACATTGTAGATAGCTCAAGCTGTATTGTATCTGTTAATTAAGCTAAATGCTGTCAAGTAACTATACTGTCTAAATGTTTATAAGTATCCTAATGTTAAATGTAGCCCTCCAATTGTGATGTGACTTGACCACCTTGATTGAAGGATAAGGTGGCATATAAATCTGTCTAAATAAATAAATAAGCAAGCTACCCATGTATTACACCTACACAAACACTACTATCCAACCACTGCATGCTGACACCACCACACTATACAATTTGAATCATTTGAAGTGAAAACCGCTTTGTTTTAGGATAAGGCAGGATACAAATTTTTTTAAATAAATAAATAAATAAAATAAATAAGGAAACACATGGAGAGCAGGAGAAAAAGTGGATCAGGATCTAAAAGCAGTCTCAAAGAGATTAGTTTTTAGCCTGTATTTGAAAAGGGCCAGACATGAAGCCTGTTGTACAGATTCAGGTAGTTTACTCCAGGGAGCAGCAGGATGGAAGGATTGAAGTATGGAGTTGGCAGTAGAAGAGAAGGGCACAGATAGGAGTGATCTGTCAGAAGAGCAGAGTTCCGAGGAGGGGTGTAGGGAGACATAAGAGGAAAGGTAGTGAGGAGCAGCAGATTGAGTGCACTTATAGTTCAGTAAGAGAAGTTTGAACTGGATTGAGAAACAGGGAGCCAATGAAGCAATTTGGGAAGAGGGGTTATGAGCATATCGAGGCTGGTAGAAGATTAGCTGTGCAGCTGACATTTGAACAGATTGAAGGGGAGAAAGATGATTCAGATAGAGATCAGCATGGAGGACGTTGCAGTAGTCTAGACGTGAGGTGACTAAAGTGGATAAGTGTCTTAGTAATGTGTTCAGAAAAGAAGGGCAGATTTTGCTGATGTTATAGAGAAAGAAATGACAGGTTTCAGCTATCTGTTGGATATGTGTAGAGAAGGAGAGGGAGGCGTCAAGATGACCCCAAAGTTATGAGCTGAGGAAACAGGGAGGAGTAGAGCATTATTCATAGAGATAGAGGAAGGAGGGAAGTGGGTTTAGGGGGAAAGATAAGAATCTCTGTTTTCGCCATGTTCAATTTCAAATGGCTGTGAGGCATGCAGGCAGGAATGTCAGATAGGCAGGCAGAGATCCGAGCCTGGATTGCCAGAGAGATTTCAAGTGTAGAGAGGTAGATCTTGGAGTCATCAGCGTAAAGATGATGCACTCATCTCCCAGGGTTTTCAGTACCAAGGGACTGGGCATAGAGAGAGAAAAGGCGTTTACCCAAGACAGACCCTTGGGGTACACCAACTGAGAGCTGGATAGCAGTAGAGGAGGATCCACCAGAACAAACACTGAAAATTGATGAAAGAGATAAGAAGGGAACCAGGATAGCACAGAGCCCTTAAAACCAAGTAAGGAGAAGGTATCAAGGAGAAGGTGATGGTCAACAGTGTGAAAAGCAGCAGAAAGATCAAGAAGGATGAGGATAGAATAAAAGCCTTTGGATTTGGCTAAGAGCAGGTTGTGGAGACTTTGGCAAGAGCCATTCAGTAGGACGTAAAGGACGAAAGACAGATTGCAATGGATCCAGAAGGGTCTGAAAGTCAAGGCAATGGCGATGAACTGCACATTCAAGTAGTTTAGAAATGAAGGAGATGGGTCGAAAATTAGAAGGACAGGTAGGATCCAGTGAGGGTTTCTTGATGAGAGGTGTAGCCACGACATGCTTTGAAGGCTGCAGGATCAGTTGCAGTGGAAATGATAGGTTGAAAATATGACAGATGGAAGGGATGATAGTGGAGGAGATGGAGCTTAGGAGACAGGTGGGAATAGGATCGGAATAGCAGGTAGTGAGTTTGGAGGAGGAAAGAAGTTGTATGATTTCCTTCTCAGAGATCTTCAAAAAGGAAGAAAGGGTGGCAGAGATTGAGTGGAGGACTTGCGTGTGAAGAGGGGATGGAACTGATCTTGTGGGGAATTTGAGTGTAATCTTGTGGACTTTGTCATGATGAACAAACCTAGAATTTCATTACACTTCTGTATAGGTTCATGGTGCAAACATAGCATGCAGACCTAAGTCGTATTAAGGGGAGAGCAATTTTCAGACAGCCAGTTAGGTAATTAGCTGTTTACCTTCATAAAACGAACTACTGAAAATTGCCCCATTCACATTGTGAGTGCTTTTACCTGTGTCACAGAAGGGGTAGGGAAAGAGCTAAGAGAAGCCAGAGAAGGGAAAGTGGGGCTTTCATTTTGAAAGCCTTGTGCATATTTTTATGTAAGTACATTCCCCTTTGCTACATTGTACCCACCCTCCCACCCACTGCTGGCCAGATTTTCAAAGGGAAACCCCATATGTACTTGCATCTACCTGCAGGACTGCAAGGCCCATGGTCTATATAAAACGTGTTCCCCTTGATGCACAAGGAAAAATCTTTGTTAAAAGATTTTGAAAGCGTCCATGGTATAGCTCTGCTGATTCTGTGAGAATGTTATGTTATTACTGTGATGCCTTCATGAAGATTGAGAATGACGGTAAAACTTGGAGGAGGTATGACTTTTATTCCCAAAAAGCTCAAAAGCACAGTAGGACAAGAAAGGAAAAATGACAAAGGATAAAGACAAAAAGCACAGTCCTGAAATAGCATATTGTCATAGATATACAAGATCAAAACAGTTTCACGTTCCTCTACATAGACACCCGAAGAAGGAACTTAAGTAGTCTTAAAAGCTTGTGTATCATATGCTGGTTTAGTAAGATGTATCACAAGCTTAAAAGAATTCCATCCCATGTCCTAATCGTGATGTTGCCCCGGCAGCCTGTCAACATGCTGCTTATTGATTATGGGGGATATTTTGGAAGCTTTACATGTGTTGATATAACCACTTACACATGTAAATTGCATCCATGTGTAAATGGCTATTTTAGAAAAGGCTCATTTTACATGTGAGAGTCTGACAAGTACTTGTGACCCAGTATGGCATATATTGTGTTTTATGAAAGTTGATGGGGTATGGCCTGGGTGATTTCATATAGGGGATGTACGCGCAAAACCAAAATTGGCCACATTCAGATTTGCATCTGCTCCCTGACATGAACAGCCATTTAACAAGTGCTTGTTTCAGCCAACCCTTTACAAGGGAGATTAAAAGGGGTATCCCCCTTAATCCCTGAAGGTTTTTTATTTATTTATCTGAATGCTTTTTTATACTGCCCCTTCCAGCAATCAGGGGCAGTTTACATGGAACATGTTTAACCATTACAATTTAAACAAGGAACTTAGAACAATAACTATATACAGTGCATACTAGTGCACACTAATTACAGAGGCATAGTGATGGCTGGATTTTCTTAGCTATATACAATGAGTTAAAGGTGAGGAAATGGGATGCGTTAGATTGTTGGGGTAGAAGGGGGTGGAGTTATTGGCGGTATTGTTTATTAGGTGAGCATTATAATATTGTGAGAAAAGGGGTGTTTTCAATTCCTTGCGGAAAGTTAGGAGATCTTTGATAGCTCTGATTTGGTCAGGGAGGGTGTTCCAAAGTATAGGGGCTGTGTATCTGAATGCCCTATTGTATGCTGTTTAGTTTTGCGTATAAGGGTTGGAACTTGCAGAAGGTTTTGAGCATGCTTTCGCTTGTGTCGGGTGTCGGATTGAGATTTTATTATAGTGGAGAGGTAAGAGGGGGAGATATCGTTATACATTTTAAAAGCAGTGAGGATTTGCTTGTATTGTATTCTAGAAGTTATTGGGAGCCAGTGAAGGTTATATAATATGGGGGTGATGTGTTCAGATAGGCTGGTCTTGGTTATTACCCTGGCAGATACATTTTGGACAAGCTGGAGGGTGTGAATGGACTTCTTTGGTAGACCTTGTAAAATACTATTACAATAGTCCAGATGTGGGTTCACTAGCGCTTGAACTATTGAGCGAAGGTCGTGTGGGTTTAGGGTTGGTCTCAGGTGTTGAATAGTTTTTAATTTATAGAGTATTGTTCTGGCAGTAAGTTTGATATATGATGCCATGTTTAAAGCCCTGTCAATAATGGCCCCTAAGTATTTGACTTCCTGTTCGACAGGCAAGATTAAGTTGTGTAATTTGAATGAGATGGGGGGGGTGTACTTTTGGTTTCTTGTGGCGATTAATATTTTTGTTTTTTTAAAGTTGATTTGTAAGTTGTTTTTGCTGAGCCAGGATTCAGCTTCATATATGCAGTCAGTAATATTGGTAAATTGCGGATTTTTTTATGTCAACCGGGGAATAGACCATTATATCGTCTGCATAGATGTGGAAATTGACTTTGTATTTGGTGAATATATCGCATATCGGTTGCAGGTATAAATTAAATAAGAGAGCAGATAGGGCTGAACCCTGGGGTATTCCTTGTTCTTGGGGGAAGGTGGTGGAAGTATCCTGGTTAATTCTTACATATTGGGAGCGATTGGAGATATAGGATTGGAACCATTTTAGCACCATTCTTGCAATGCCTATGTGAGCTAATCCTGACAGCAGTACAGCAATTTTTAGTTTCCCTTCCAAACTGAAATAGAAGATTAAGAGCAGCTGCATGTCTCGGTTTACAAAATGGCTAAGAGAACAAGTGTTAAGTGCTGATATTTACACATGCTTTTTTGCAGTATAACGGGGTTACTTACCTGTAACGGGAGTTCTCCGTGGACAGCAGGATAAGTCAGCCACACCTGGTGACGTCCTCCGGCGCCGTACCCGGAAGTGCTCTCTAGAGCTCAGAGCCTTCTGAGCATGAGCCAGATGCCCAACCCACTAGCCCACCCCTAGCTGGCCAGGGAGTCCCTAGCTGCGTCCGTTGTGCTCCTGGCTAGGGGTGTGCCAAGGCCGACCTCGGCCCGGGGAGGTGGGCGGGATTGTGTGGCTGACTTATCCTGCTGTCCACGGAGAACTCCCGTTACAGGCAAGTAACCCCGTTTTCTCCTTGGACAAGCAGGATTCGTCAGCCACACCTGGTACCTCCCTAGCTGCACGATGGCGCAATATGTAGCGGTGGAGAGGGAGGCCAAGACCAGAGTTGTCAACATGTGTTTATTGCACGTTAGAACTGGGTGGCCAACATGGCCGAACAGCACGGCCAACATGGCCAGATTGCTAAATAAGACTATACAGGTTTAAGTCAGAAGGTCAGCCACTGTCCTCTGTCGGGCCTCTGGTGGCCGTGGAGAGGATCGCCTGTCTGAATGTGCAGCGCGCTTGTGTGTCCAATTTCAAGCAATAGTGTTTCTGGAACGTATACACTGAAGACCACATGGCTGCTTTGCAGATGTCCGTCAGGGGAATCGAGCGCAGGTTCGCGATGGTAGCTGACAGCGCCCGGAGTTGGTGTGGGCGCAGTTTGAGCGCCCGCCTGGTTGTGGCAGAAACTGATGCAGTCCGAGACCCATAGGGCCATGGTATGCTTTGTGACTGGGCGTCCTGATCTTTTGGGATCATAAGACACAAACAGTTGAGAGCCCTTCCGGAGTGGGCTTGTCTTTAGAATGTAGATCCGGAGGGCTCTGGTGCAGTCCAGAGTGTGGAACCTCTGCTCCTCAGGGGAGTGTGGCTCCGGGTAGAACGTGGGCAGCTCGATGGCTTGGTTCAAGTGGAACTCAGAAGCAACCTTGGGGACGAATTTGGAGTGAGTCCGCAGGGTGGCTGTGTCTTGGAGGAGCTGCGTGTATGGGGGATGTGCCACCAGGGCCTGCAGCTCACTGATCCTGCACGCAGATGTGATGGCTATCAAGAAGAGCGTCTTCCATGTCACATGTTTCATTGAAGCTGAGAGCATAGGCTCGAAAGGATGTTGAGTCAGCTGTTGCAGGACAATGTTCAGATCCCAAGCTGGGGCGGGGGCTCTTATTGGAGGTCGCAAGTTGTGAAGCCCTTTCATAAAGCTTGTTACTAGGGGCGAGGAGGAGATGGTCGCATCACCCAAGCGGTCGTGGAAGGCCGCAATGGCGGATAAGTGGACTCGGATGGAAGTAGTCTTGAGCCCTTGCTCGGAGAGTGAGGTGAGGTACTGCAGGACACTCGGCAAGGGACAGGATGATGGGGCCAGACCTTTGGAATCACACCATAGGCTGAATCGCTTCCACTTGAGACTGTAAGATTTTCTGGTGGAGGGTTGCCTGGCTGCGATGATGATATGCTGAACTTCTTAGGGATGCCAAGTGAGGAGAGGTTCACCCGCTCAACCTCCACGCCGTCAATGAGAGGGCCTTTAAGTTGGGGTGTAGGGTGCGCCTGTCGTCCTGAGTGAGCAGGGACGGTTGGAGAGGAAGGTGGAGAGGCTGCTCCTGGGCGAGACATAGGAGGGTTGGGAACCACATCTGCCTGGGCCAGTGTGGGACCACTAGGATGATGTGGGTTTTGTCTTGGACCACCTTCTGCAATGTCTTGGAGATCGGGGGGGGGGGGGAAGGCATACACCAGAGACCACTCTCCCCAGCACACGTCAAAGGCATCTGAAGCTATGCTGTGGGCTGACGGGTGTTTGGAGCAGAACATATTGCACTTCTTGTTCTGCTCCGTTGCAAAGAGGTCGACGTGGGGTTGGCCCCAGTGGTGGAAGATGTCCTTGTGATCTCGGGGCTCAGGGTCCACTCGTGTGGGCTTAGCTGTCGGCTTAGCCTGTCTGCCAGGGAGTTCTGTTCGCTCGGGATGTAGAAGGCTTGCAGCCAACAGTGGTTCGCTATGGCTAGCACCCAGATGGTGAGCGCCTCCTTGCACAAGGGTCGTGAGCCCATTCCTCCCTGCTTGTTGACATAGAACATGGCTACCTGGTTGTCCATCTGAATGAGGACGGACTTGTTCTTGATGTGCGGTTGAAAAGCTTGTAGGGCATATCTGATGGCCCTGAGTTCCAGGAGGTTTATTTGTAGAGACATCTCCGTTGCTGTCCAGGCTCCCTGTGTGTGTAAGTGACTCGTGTGTGCTCCCCAGTCAGTCCTGGAAGCATCTGTAGTGATGGTGATTCGGTGACTGGATTGCTGTAGATCCTTCCCCACTGTGAGGCTCCTCTTGGTATGTGCATCGAGGGTGATGTGCGTTGAGAGTGGCTGTGTGCGCTGGTTTCAGCATGACCGCAGACGCCACTGGAGGGTGTGCATGTGCAGCCACGCTAGAGGCAGTACCTGTGTGGTGGGGGCCATGTGGCCTAGGAGTCGCAAGAGAGTCCGAGCTGTGGAGACTGGTCGAAGGGAGACTTCCATAGCTAGGGCAGTCAGTTTATCCGCTCGCTGTGTTGGGAGAAACGCTTTTGCTTTGATGTTGTCTATGTCGGCCCCGATGAATTCCAGCCGTTGGGTGGGGGTGAGGTGCGATTTCTGGTAGTTTACCAGGAACCCGAGGGAGGTGAAGAGGCGAAGAGTCTGTTTGACTACTGTCTGCGTTCCCCGTGATGATGGCGATGAGATAAGCCAGTCGTCCAGGTGTGCCGCAGTGACGGCCACACACTTTGTGACTATCCGTGGCACTGGGGATAGGCCGAATGGAAGGACTTTGTATTGGTAATGACTGCCCAGGGCCTGAAAACGTAGGTATCTCCTGTCCTCTGGATGGATTGGGACGTGAGTGTAGGCATCTTGTAGGTTGAGGGATGCAATCCAGTCTCCTTGTTGAAGGAGCAGGAGGATGGAAGCAAGTGAGTACATGCGGAACTTCTCCTTGTAGATAAACTTGTTCAAGTTCCTGAGGTCAAGGATCAGGCGCATCCCCTCTGACCTTTTAGGCACCAGGAAGAATCTGGAGTAGAAGCCCTGATTGATCTGGTCAGGGGGTACCGGCTCGATGGCTTGAGAAGCCAGAAGATGTATCCAACTCCTGGTGCATCGGGAGAGGTTCTTCATTCCGGTTGGCTTGTGCTGGGGTCGAGCGTTGATGAGGGGAAGACTGGAAGCGGAGGCAGTAGCCTTCCCGGATGATCTGTAGGACCCATGAGTCCATAGAGATGAGTCGCCAGGAGTCCCAGAAGGCGGTCAATCGTCCTCCCACCAGAAGCATTGTCTGCTCTTCTCCCAGCTGATTGTCAAAAGGAAGGGGCGCTTTTCCCGGGCGGGGGCGGTTGCTTCTTTTGTTTTCTGTCCCTTTGATGCTTTTGCTGATGCGAGGCTGCATATGAGGGTTGGTATGATGTCTGCCTGTAGCGTGGCTGCCATTTACGGTAGGAGTTGTATTTTTTGTGTGTGGAGAAGGACTTGCGGTTGTAGTTTCCCTTGGAGTTGGAACTAAGTTCCAGGCCATCCTCTGCGAGGGTCTGTAGGGTGATGCAATGGTCCTTCATGTCATTGACCGTGTCCTTGACTTTATCTCCGAAGAAGGACTCGCCATTGCAGGGGGCATCCGCAATGCGCTCGTGGGTGTCATCGCGCAGGCCAGAAGCCCGCAGCCATGTTAGCCTCCTGGTGGAGATGGCAGTGCCGGCTGTGTGCGTGGACATCTCAAAGGCATCGTACACTGTGCTTATCAGGTTTTTTCCGTATTCTTTGAGGTCCCCAATTGTGGATGTAGCTTTTGCTGCGGTCTCAGGAGGGAGAGCTGCAATGGTGTCCTTTAGTGTTGTCAGCAATGTGTCTTGGAAGAGTATATGCTGAAATTGTTGTGCAGCAATCCTTGTGTTCAGCATGGTTCCTTGGAAGACTTTCTTCCCCACGTCGTCCAGCAGTTTGGGATCTCTCCCCAGAGGGGAGTTGGCGTGATTGCATGATGATTTAATGAGTTTCAAGGCAGAGGAGACGACAATGGAGTGGTGGGGTAACTGACTCTTCCCGGGGCCTGGCTGACTTGGTACTTTGTGTCCAGTTTCCGGGGGCAAGCAGGCGAGGAGGCCGGGGTCTGCCAAAGCTTGGTCTGCACGTCCAGCAGGCGCTGGTGGACTGGCAGTCTCGGGGCATTGAGGTACATGAGGACCTCTGGCCTGGCTTGATCCGTGGCTTCTGTGGGAGCAAGAGCTAGTGTGGTTGCCACTTTTCGAAGAAATTTGGGGTAGGTGAGGTCCTCGGGAAGTGGCGCTGTTGAGGGAGGGTCTGTGCTGGTAACTGCGGTCACCGTGGATCTGTTGTCGGAGTTGTTCGAGATGCCGGATGCCTTTTCTGGGGAAGCAGATCCCATTGGAGCTGTTCCTCCTTCTCCTTCCTGCTCTCCAGAGCTAAGGAAGGACTGGAGCTCGGAGTCATCTGAGAGATCGGAGTTCCGTGCGTAGCTGTAATCGGTGGGGCGACTTTGCTCCTCCGGGTGCGCTGGGGTGGCCTTAAGGCCTTCCTGTAGGAGGTTAGTAAGGTTGGAGAGAAGCTGAAGTATGGCCCCTTGGTTCGGGAGGACTGACCTGCCAGAGTCTGTGTCGTTGGTGCGAGGGTTGCCTCCGCTGGTTGTTCTGGTGGAGCAGAGGGCGGTTCACTGTGTTGCACTTCCTGTGTCCACTCCCTCCCTCCCCGGGGCTTGGGGGAGTTGCTGTGTGCCATTTCTTATGCAGAGAACTGCTGCCCCTTTCTGAGTGCCTGGGGCTGAGGGATCGTCGGTGACGTTGTTTCCTGGGGGTGCTTTTTTCCTTGGGATGGTTGTGGCCCCCGATCTCTGCTGTCCTGGTGGCTTCGCTGAGTGCCAGACTGGCGGTCATCGTGGCGATCGCGGCTCCGTCCAGAGTCAGGCTTTCAGTCCTTAGATTGCTTCGGTGCCAAGAGGGAGTCCCTGGTTCTGTGTGTCCCAGCCTCTGATCTGCATTCTGCAGCCCGCTGCCGGCTCCGATGTTGCTCCGGTGCTGAGGGGGAATCTCTGCTTCTTCTCGGAGAGGCTCTGGAGTCAGCGCTGCGGGTGGGAGGAGACTCGTGATGACGTCGTCGGGACCCGTTGATCCAGCCAATAGGAGCAGAGTGGGCGGTTCCTGCTGGACTTTCAAGATGGCTGCCCCCAGGGAAAGCATGGCTCGGCGATTCTCTGTGGGGTTCCAGATGTCCAGAAGGAGCCTGCGGGGCAGAGGAGGCCTTGGCAGCGGCGCGATCGGGGACGGAGGCCTCGGAAGGCGCGTCATGGGTTGCCGTGTTCCCCGAAGCTGGAAGGGATGCCAGGAAGTCTTGGAGAGTGTGGCTGGCTTTTCTTGCTCGGGGGGATATCCGAGCGCAGTGTTCGCAGTTGGTGACTTGGTGCTTCGTTTCCAGGCAGCGAACACAGACCTCATGTGAATCGGTGCAGCTCATCTTTCTTGAACATCGACTGCACTTCTTAAAGCCTGGTTTTGCTGGTTTAGGCATTTTGTGAGTATTCTAGTTTGCTGGCTCGAAGGAGAGAGCAGAATTCCACGTGTGTACGGAATGCGGAAGAAAAAAAGACTGGCTGGCTAGGGGTGGGCTAGTGGGTTGGGCATCTGGCTCATGCTCAGAAGGCTCTGAGCTCTAGAGAGCACTTCCGGGTACGGTGCCGTCGGAGGACGTCACCAGGTGTGGCTGACTTATCCTGCTTGTCCAAGGAGAATTATTTATTTTGCTAGGCTTTTATATACCGCTGGGTCTAAAAGTCTAAGCGGTTTACAGTGGGGGCGGGAGGGGGGGGGGGGGGAGAAAGAACCAGCATGGCTTTATGCTGACACTTGCACGTGTGAGTTGCTGGGTTTTCCTCTATCATTTTATCCCACTTGTATATTTGTTAAATGATTCCTCCCGGTGCGTTCCTGTACTTCCTTCTGTCTGTGGTCCGTTTTTCATAATCAGTCCCTTTTGAGGGGCAGGGGTATGTCGATTTTACAGCAGTCTTACACCCTCTCTTCTAAAGTTGACAGATTTGCCGATGTGTTCACTCCCACTCCCCTCCCACCACATAAACAGCCTTTCAAAAATACACGTTGATATGAAAGGGGAATACTTGGTTAATGTTCAATATTTAATTCATAATTACAGCCAAGATCCCTGCTTTTCTATAATTGCACAGATGCACCGATTTGCTTACTGCCACAGATTTTGTTCCCTGCTGTTAAAATTATTTTTATTCGCTTTTTATAAATTAGAAACTAGCTGTTCCATGACTCAGAAGCCACTTCATTAATTACCATAACCAAATTATGCTGGAAGAACTCTTTTAGAATAAAAATTCTTCTTAATGCATGCAAGTTATAATGCCCTGTTCAATGTAATTTCAGTTTGTTCAATGTAAACCGCACTGATGCAGAATAGCGCGGTATATAAGAGAATGTAAATAAATAAAATAAATAAAAATAAATAAATAAATAAAAATGCAGTTCCCCTAAAACACAATTCTGTGATTTTTTTTTCTTTATTTCCTCTCTATCTACTGTATGTTGTATTTGTCCCATTATTTTATTTTGGGAGGGACTGCATTATTGCTATTTGGAGTCAGTATGGACAATATTTTGAAATCATCTCAGTGTGCAACAATTGCTAAAAAAAATGCAAAGAGAATGCTAGGAATTATTTGGAAATGGAGAATAAAAAAGGGAATTAGTCAATGGTGCAGTTGCAGCGGGAGTACTGCGTGCCGTTTTGGTTACTCCATCTGAAGAAAGAAATAATGGAAGCTGAAAAGGTATAGACGTGATAGAGATTTGTAAAATTATCAATAATATGACACTGATAAACGGTTATCTATTTATTTATTTATTTATTTTAATTTAGACAGTTTTGTATACCATCTTATTCTTCAATCAAAGTGGTCACAATACAATCGGGGGATACATTTAACATGAGGGTATATGAGACACACTTATACTTACAGGGAACATGGGCAATGGAGGGTTAAGTGGCTTGCCCAAGACCACAAGGAGCACCTGTGGGACTAGAAACCCCAGACCTTCCGGCCCAAGATTTATCTTTCTGTTAGAAGTGAGGGACACCCCATGAAGCTATCTAGTAACAGATGTAAACTGAACTCTAGAAAGTATTTGTTTTTCTTCATACAGCTTAGTTTAAAAAAAAAAAAAAAAAAGCTTTGGATGTATCTCCAAAGGACTGGTCCATTTTAGCCAGATAGCCTTAAGTGTTTCCACCTCTTGTATCAGGGACGGAAAAACATAGAATGGGCTTTTCTATTTGGGATAAGAACATAAGATATGTCATACTGGATCAGACCAAGGGTCCATCAAGCCCAGTATCCAGTTTGCAGCAGCTGCCAATTTAGGTCACACATTACCTGTCAGGTTCTCACAAAGATACACAGCTTTCATGCTGCTCATCCCAGGGGTAAGTCATGGATTTCCCAGTCCTCTTTAATAAAGGTTCCTGATCGTCTCTACAGTCCAGTCCCTGTATTCTGGGTTGTGCCTCTCTACCTGCAGCTTGGAGACTGAGCCTGTCAATCGTCTGACGACATCAGGATATATATAACACTGGCACCACCCACCAACTTCAGTACTCAGTCTCAAAGCAGCTGGAGAGCGCAGCAACCTATTTGCTGGAGAGACGTTAAGTTTAGAAATGCTTTTTGGCTGATTTAAGCCTTTTTTTATTTAAGCCTCTTTGATTATTTCTTTCTTTTGAAGCGGCATTAGGGATGGTTATCTGGGTTTCCCTCCCCCCCCCCCCCCCACCTTGAGGAGGCTTGCAGCGCCTTGCCCTGTGTAAATAAAAAAAAAAAAAGAAGAAGGGAAGGAAAATCTGCGCAGACTGGCTGGTGTTCAGTTTGCCGGAGTGTTTCTGTGGTGAAGGGCCTCCTTTTCGGTCTCCCGCCTCATTGCCGAAGCCCCCGAGGCGGCTGAGCACAAGAGCGGGAAGACCACAGCAATCTCCCTCTCTTCGCACCGGTGCAGGAAGCGAGAGCAGAAGGTAAGGGTAGGCTTCCGGAGGCAGGAGCAGTCGAGCCGCGTGGTGCACAGTGGCCTCGTGCAGTCGGCGAGAGCTGAGCAGCTGGTAAGGAGGAGCATTTTCCCGCGGAGACCTGCGCGCCCCTTGTTTCTGCTAGCGGCTGTGCAGGGGGAGAAGGTGAAATGGCGGTTTGTACATTTTTTCAGCTGTTGCAGTGGGGGGAGGACCGTTTGGGGTCTTTGAGGACACACTTAAGTTGTTCATGTTGGTTTAATGTCTTGTGAGGGAGATAGAGATTTAGTGATTCGTGCATATCCATATAGGTGCACATAGATATATATAGATATCTATAGATATAGGTATATATGTAGAGGTTTTTAGAATTCGAGTGTTTTTGTTTTAAAAAAAAAAAAGAAAAAGGCTAAGGATAAAATAAAAAGGACTATGCCGGCTCACCCTCAGTGCCCGGTCTGTGGGGCCCGCAGGAGTGCGGTGTCTGAGACCGGGGTGTGCAGGGGCTATGCGCTGGAGGCAGCCTCTGTTGAACAGGAGCTTCAGACTACAGGTGATCTGCTCCCAACAGTTTCTGGGTCAATGGAAACAGGAGACCCTTTGAAGGAGCTCCGGGGTGAGGGGTCTCTGCCGCCCTTAACTTTAGGTCAGCAGGTTCCCTCGCAACCACAGCCTAGCACGTCCTCTGTTGAGGGAGGTCTGGGTGGTTTTTCACTGGAGTTCGTGCTTTTGTTGCATAAGGCCTTCTGCATGCGGCAGCAGGAAGGTCAAGGAGGTCCTCATAAGAGGCAGATGGTGGACAAGCCTCTGGCGGAGGCGGGTATCCCTTCCAAATGGGCTAGGACAGAGGAAGAAGAGCCTTTTTCCCTGGATTCGGAGCTAATGGAATCGTATAGAGAAATGGGGGAAGAGGAAGAGCTTGAAGAAGGTGAAATTCCGGAAGAACAGGCAAGAATTGTGAGGGTATTTCGCAGCAAGGAGTTGCTCGCATTGATTGGCAAGTCGTTGAAGGTACTTAACATGGCATCTGGAACTCAAGGAGACAGACTTTGGAAGATCCATTGATACAGGCAGTCCGAAAGTCTCAAAACGTTTTTCCCGTCCACAAGGTGGTCCGGCAAATGATTCAAGAGGAGTGGGATCAGCCGGAGACCGGGCTATGGGGAGTGCATTCCATGGCATGGTTGCACCCCCTTCCCGAAGCGGAAAAGGAATTGTTGAAGTCTCCCAGGGTGGATGCAGCGGTGGCGGCCGTAACCAAGAAGACCACCATCTGTGTGGAGGGCAGTGCAGCGTTGAAGGATGTCCAAGATAGGAGGTTGGACACGTTACTGAAGCAAGCCTTCGATATTAGTGCTATGGCCCTTCAAGCCTCAGTTTGCGGAGCCTGGGTGACTCGGGCTTGGTTGCGGTGGTCCCAGCAGCTGCAAGGGGCTGGGGAGTCGCAGGTTGGGCCGCAAGGGGATGCGGCGCAAATCGAGTCTGGAGCGGCATATTTGGCAGATAGCCAATATAACCTCATTAGGAGCTTCTCAAAGAATATGGCTTCCGTGGTGGCGGCTCGCTGGTATCTTTGGCTCCGCAATTGGTCGGCAGATGCTTCCTCCAAGGCTCTCCTTAGCAGGCTTCCCTTTAAGGGGAAGCTGCTTTTTGGAGAGGACTTGGACAAATTGGTAAAGGACCTGGGGGAGTCTAAAGGGGGTAGGCTTCCGGAGGATAAACCAAAGCAGGGTCGCTTTGCGCCTTCGAGGCATTCTCAACAAAGGGATGGCAGGAGAACTAGACCAACTCGTCAGAACCCCTTTCAAAGAGGCAGGTTCACCTCCAGAGTTCAGGGTTTCTGGGGGTTTCGAGGAGCGGGAAGAGGTTTTGGGGCCTCTTCGGCTTCCTCTGGCCAGAGGAAACCACAATGAGACAACGGGGGGTTCGGGTGGGAAGGCTGCCAGTAGGAGGGCGTCTGAGGCAGTTCCTTTCCTCCTGGGCCCGGGTCACGTCCGATCGGTGGGTGCTAGAGGTCATCCAGTTTGGTTATGCCCTGGAGTTTGCAAGACCGGTTCTCCCCTCATTCGTTCAGTCCCCTTGCAGGACGGTGGCCAAGTGGACAGCGGTAGAAGAAACTCTTACCAGACTGGTGGCATTGGGGGCAGTAGTCCCGGTGCCAAGAGATCAACTCGGCTGCAGTCGATACTCGATTTACTTTGTTGTCCCAAAGAAGGAAGGCTCCTGGTGTCTAATTCTGGACCTCAAGCACGTAAATCAGTGTCTCCAGGTACCGCACTTTCAGATGGAGACTCTGAAGTCGGTGATAGTAGCGGTGAGGCAAGGGGAATTTCTGACCTCTCTCGACCTCACCGAGGCATACTTGCATATCCCCATCAGAGCTGCTCATCAGCAATTCCTGCGTTTTGCAGTACCAGAAGGCCACTTTCAGTTTCAGGCGTTGCCGTTCGGTCTGGCTACGGCTCCTCGTACGTTCACCAATGTGATGGTGGTAGTGGCAGCAGCCCTATGCAAAGAAGGCATTCTAGTCCATCCTTATCTGGACGATTGGTTGATCAGAGCCAAGTCCGAGGAGGAAAGTTTGAGGGCAACGGACAGAGTAGTTGCATTCCTTCAAAGTTTGGGGTGGGTGATCAATGGGTGAAGAGTTAGAGTATTTAGGGGCAAGGTTCAACACGGTCTCGGGCGAGGTGTTTTTGCCAGCTCAGAGGGCCGAAAGTCTTAGTCGTCTGGTGCGAGAGTTTGTAGCATGCAGGGCTCCCTCAGCGTGGCATTATCTGCAGGTACTGGGAACCATGGCGGCGATGTTAGACCTAGTTCCCTGGGCCAGGGCTCATATGAGGCCTCTTCAGCGAGCCCTGCTGTGGCGCTGGTCCCATCAGAGGCAGCCTCTGTCAAAGGCTCTTCCATGTACAGTGGCGGCCAGGGCACCCCTACAGTGGTGACTTTCGCCGGGGAATCTGGAAAAAGGGATGCCCCTCGAGACCCCTGGGTGGATACAGGTAATGACAGATGCGAGCCTGTCAGGCTGGGGAGCACACTGCAAGGGTCATTTCGCCCAGGGAGTCTGGAGTGTCCGGGAGTCTCGATGGCCCATCAACAGGCTGGAGTTGCGGGCAGTGACTCTGGCTCTCAGAGAGTTGCGACCCTTGGTTCTCGGGAAAACGGTCAGAGTTCTCTCGGACAACGTAATGGCTGTGGCCCGTCAATTGACAGGGCGGCACGAGCAGCCGTCTCTTGGAAGAGGAGGCGGAGAGCCTCTTATCTTGGGCCGAGGATCATCTAGTGGCCATATCGGCTCAGCATGTCGCTGGAGTGGAGAATGTTACAGCCGACTACCTCAGCAGGCACAGGGTAGATCACGGTGAGTGGGAGCTCTGCCAAGAGGTCTATGAGCAGGTAGTACGCCGGTGGGGCCCGCCAGTGATAGACTTGATGGCACGCTGGGCGTCGGCCAAAACAAGCAGATTCTTCAGTAGGAGAAAGGAGAGAATGTCGGAAGGGCTCGATGCCCTAGTTCAAAGGTGGCCCCTGGAAGGGGTGCTGTATGTGTTCCGTCCTTGGGCACTCATAGGCAGGGTACTTTAAAGGATAGAAGCACATCAGGGGTTAGTGATCCTGATAGCTCCGGACTGGCCGAGGCGGCCCTGGTATGCTGATCTAATCCGGTTGCTGGCGGACCGTCCCTGGCGACTCCTGGTTCGGGAGGACCTCTTCGGGCAGGGACCGGTAAGGATGCCGCAGGTGGATCGGTTCTCGCTTATGGCCTGGCTATTGAAAGGGCAAGGCTGCGAAAGAGAGGATATTCAGGAGCAGTGATATCTACTTTGCTAAAGGTCCGCAAGCGGTCTACTTGTTTGGCGTATGTGAGAGTTTGGCGCATTTTTGAGAACTGGTGTGAGGAGCAAAGTAAGCGGCCCTTGGCAGTTTCGGTCTCGGAGGTGTTGGATTTTTTGCTAGCCGGTCTTGAGAAGGGTCTGGCAGCCAGTTCCTTGCGAGGTGCAGCTGGCAGCTATCGCTTGTTACAGGAGGAAGGTTAAGGGCAAAGCGTTAGGTCAACACCCCAATGTGGTGTGTTTTTCTGAAGGCGGTGAGACGGATGCGACTGCAGTGGAGTGTGGTCATGTAAGCCGCCTCCTCCTCCTCCTCCTCTTCCTTGGGGGGGGGGTGTCTCCTCCATTCAGGGAGTGGGGGGGGGGGGGTGGTATCATAGTTGATAGTTTGGTGATAGTTGATTAGTTGTTTCTCCATTTAGTTTGCTTTGTCAACAGGATACTTAAGCTGGTGGGTGGTGCCAGTGTTATATATATCCTGATGTTGTCAGAAGATTGACGGGCTCAGTCTCCAAGCTGCAGGTAGAGAGGCACAACCCAGAATACAGGGACTGGACTGTATATCCTCCAGGAACTTGTCCAAATGTTTTTTGACCCAGCTACACTACACTTTTACTACATCCTCTGGTAACAAATTCCAGAGTTTGATTATGTGTTGAGTAAAAAAAATATTTTCTCTTATTACTCTTAAATGGATTACATTGTAGCTTCATTGCGTTACCTCTAGTGTTTCTACTTTTTGAAGGAGTGAACAACCAATCTACGTTTACCTGTTCCACTCCACTCATTATTTTATAGACCTCCTATCATATCTCCTCTCAGCCATCTCTTTTCCAAGTTAAAGAGCCCTAAACATTTAAGCCTTTCCTCATAGGGATATTCTCCCATCCCCTTTACCATTTTGGTGGCTATTCTCTGTACCTTTTCTGACAGGTAGTTCCATGTGACTCGGATGGGCCATAATCAGAGACAGGATGCTGGGCTCGATGTACCATTGATCTGATTCAGTATGGCACATCTTATGTTCTGATCCTATATTAGGCAAATTTCAACCAATTCCTAACTGCCATTTGTTAGTATTCTGTGAGCTGCAGTTCCAACCTTATACAAGAATGCACTAGTTTATTCATTGGTTGACCACCTTTCATGGAAAGCACCAAAGCATTTTACAATTTACGAATAGCCATAGAACACAAACAGGAAGAAGCAAAGAATGTGTTTAGGGGAGGGCTCCCTAGTTGCACAAATATTGTAAAAAATCTATAGGAGAGGATAGGGGGAATATTGGGTCCAGCCAATTGCTCAAGTTCCCCAGCAGATGAATGGTTTCACTTATATTTTGCTTGAATAAAATAATGTGGACTGGTTGGAGCAGGACGTGTTCTGTCATCCTATATCTCTGATATATTTCCCATATCGCTGGTAGAAGTGTCAAATTGACACCATTCCACACGGTGGCTTATACATAAATTGATGGTCCCTTTAGAATGCATCGCTAGGGTGCTCAACTCCCCCTCAACCAATTTTTAACCCTGTCAGAGTGTACAGTTAAATGGAGCTCACTCTGAGGAGAAGGATGTTACCAATGGTGTGCCACAGGGAACTGTCCTTGGTCTGATTCTTTTTAACATCTTTGTTAATGATATTGCAGAAGGGCTGTCAAATAAGGTTTTCCTCTTTGCAGATGATACCAAAATCTGCAACAGAATAGACATCCAGGAAGGTGTCGATGACATGAGGAGGGCTCTAGCTAAGCTTGAAGAATGGTCAAGAACTTGTCAGATGAGATTTAATGCTAAAAAATGCAGGGTCATGCATTTGAGCTGCAGAAATCCCCAAGGGGAGGGTACAGTGTAGGGGGCAAAGTACTTCTGTCCACAAAAGAAGAGCGGGTCCTGGGCGTGATTTGTTTCTGATGATCTTAAAGTGGTTAAACAGGTGGAAAAGGCAATGACATAAAACCAGAAGGATACTTGGGTGCTTAGGGAGAGGAATGGCCAGCAGAAAAAAAGAGGTGATAGTACCCTGTATAAGTCTCTGATGCAACCTCATTTGGAATATTGTGTGCAATTCTGGAAACTGCATCTTCAAAAGGATATAAGCAGGTTGGAGTCTGTGTAGAGGATGGCTACTAAAATGGTTAGTGGTCTTCATTATAAACCATATGAGGATAGACTTAAAGATCTTAATACGTAAATGTTAGAGGAAAGGCAGGATATAGGAGATATGATAGAGATGTTTAAATACATCTATGTCATAAATGTACAAGAAGAGAACCTCTTTTGACTGAAAGTAAACTCTGCTACGAGGGGACAGAGGATAAGGGTGAAAGGGAATAGACTCGGGAGTAATATGCAGAAATATTTCTTTACGGAAAGAGTGGTAGATGCATGGAATAATCTCCCAGAGGAGGTAGCAGAGACGAGGACAGTATCTGAATTCAAGAAAGCATGGAACAAACACAGAAGCTCTCTAAAGGGAAAAAAAGGACTATAGTAGTTGATATGGAAGAGCAGACTAGATAGGCTGACATGTTTCTGTGCTTCTAAATTAGTTCCTATGCACTGGAAGATTATTCTTCCCCGTGAATACGTGCTTATTCATTCTGTTATGTTAAGCTGCAAGCAAAGTAACATAGATGCCCTTATATATACCAGATCTTGAATGTATACAAATGTATCTCGCCATGTTCACTCTGGGTATCCTGAAAATCCAGCTAGAACGGGTTTAGGAAGCAAGGAGAGCATATGACTCACTGACGATTGGTGACCTTGACGCTTTAGAAGTTGTCACACTAAAATTCTAACTTTCTGTTTCTGAAAAATACCACAAAACTTGAAGATGAGGGTATAAACCTCCTAGGCTTGGTGAGTATTCCAGTATTTGTGTCCAAAGATTTTTTACTCTCCCTGTTCTCCTACAGGTGAGAACTGGGAATCTCTGCAGAACGCGGCATGGAGATGGAGGAGAATGAAGTGGAGAGCAGCAGTGATGCAGCGCCCCTTGTGAAGCAGGAGGAGCCGTCGGAGAGTGGAATTGGGGTGGAAACCTCAGAGGCTATGTCGGCTGACAGTAGTGATGCAGCAGCAGCCCCTGGTCCATCTGAAGCAGATACGGGCACAGTGCACCTGGACTCGGGGGTGGGGCAGAGTTCAGACAGTGGCATGATGGTAATTTCTTCTCTCACCCCCTCACTTTTAACCATCCCCTGTGCTCGCTTATCTTCATTCCCACGTCCTCTCTTTCCCTCCTGTACTTCGGTTCCTTGTTGTGACCTCCTTTCTTTCTTTGGTTTTCATTCATTATTGGGTGCTTTTGTGAGGATGTTCTAGCAGCTTAGAGGGATGTGCAGGTTCCCTTGGAATAAGTAGCAGTGAAAGCTCATTCAGCTATTTTACTTTCATCTTCCTCCTTTGCTTAACAAAAGAGTTACAGATGTGTGCCATCACTTTAGCATATAGACGTTAGAATGGTTAATGTGTGCTATTTTACCCACCTGATGCAATGGGAGCTAGTTCCGTAGTCACAATGTTAATGTGTGCTAATGCGGTAACTCTAGCTGAACATTGAGCGCTATCCTGCTATCAGACAGATTGGCAGAAGTTTAAATTATGGGCCTCCCCAAGCAACAGTTTTCAAAGGGCCCCCATTGTGAGGATATCCACTTCAAAGTAGAAGCTGTAAGTGGGCCCTCTTTGTCCTTGGGGCCCTTCTGCACCACAGGGAATGCTTGGGCAGAATTTGCACAAACACATTAAATCATGTTTCTATAAAGGAAAAAAGGGGACTGTTGTAGTTGTTGATATGGAAGGACAGGCTAGATAGGCCATGTGGTCTTTTTTTGTCATCATTTTTCTGTTTCTATAAAGGAAAAACAAATAATGAATATCTGTATGTTAGGGTCTCTTTTACTAATATTTAGGGCTTGTTTACAAAGCCGCGGTAGCGGTTCGAGATCGCGATCGCGAACCGCTACCGCGGCTTTGTAAACAAGCCCCTTAGTATGTGCCAATGCCCTTTAGGACATGCTATCTGCTGTGGCGGCAGATAGCGTGCACTAATACTATTAGTGCATACTAAGTGTTAGTAAAAGAGAACCTTAATCTACAAAGAATAACGATCATTTGCAAAAATTATCCAAACAATTATATTTTTTGATATTTGCATAATTTTTGCAAACTATTATTTTTGTAGATTTGGACTATTCACTGTTTTTTTTTCTTGAAAGTAAACCAGCCTGCAAAAAATGATTCAAACAACGCAAACACTTTGAATTACAAATTAAGAGACAATTTGCAGCAGGTCGAGAGAGTGGAAGGTCCATGGTAACTCTTTTACTCATGGATCTTCAAACTGATTTCCAGAGAAAAACTCTTTGACAGTTATATCCATGGCAGAAAGGTTCCTGCTTGTACTTTCCCTTCCCAAACCTTTCCCTGCTTTTGAATTCCCTTTTTTTTTTAAATTTTCCTGTGGCCAGTTTGTGAAACCGGACAGTTGACTTCGCTACTGGGGATGGGGATGCGGCAGTTTTCATCCCCAGGGAGTTATCCGAGTACTCCCTTTGAAAATTGCCTTCCATATCTCCCAGTACTCCAAAACAGATTACACTTTTATGTATGATTTGAGAGAACAAGAAAGGAAAGTAGTAGAGATGGGCATGTAGAGGAATAGCCTGTAAGGTATGGCTAGAGCTCCTTGTCAGATTATGGGAAGCCTTAGTCACAATTTGGATGTCCGAAAATGTGCACATAGATGTCCAAATCATGGAGACATCCCTGGAGCCATTTTACAAATGGCTTTTAAAGTCGTCCCTGGTGCGGGGACAGCAAGGGGCATGGCAGAGGTGTGTCTGGGGTGGTGTAATGGACAGAGATGCCCCTGCTCAATTTCAGAAATGTGAGGGATGCCTGCAGCCTCATCCAAGTTTATACCTGCTCTTGGTACAAATAGGCATCGGAAAACCATCCTGAGCATGTAGAGAAGACGTCACTTTACCATCCCCAGTGCTCCCCACAATCGCAGCGATAGCAGCAGTGTGAGCATGCAGAGAAGACGGCACACTACCATCCCCAGTGCTCCCCACAATCACAGCGATAGCAGCAGTGTGAGCATGTAGAGAAGACGGCACTTTACCATCCCCAGTGCTCTCCACAATCTCAGCGATAGCAGCAGTGTGAGCTTGTAGAAAAGATGGCACTTTACCATCCCCAGTGCTCCCCACAATCGCAGCGATAGCAGCAGTGTGAGCATGTAGAGAAGACGGCATTCTACCATCCCCAGTGCTCCCCACAATCACAGCGATAGCAGCAGTGTGAGCATGTAGAGAAGACGGCACTCTACCATTCCTAGTACACACTACCATCCCCAGTGCTCTCCACAATCTCAGCGATAGCAGCAGTGTGAGCATGTAGAGAAAACGGCACTCTACCATTCCCAGTACTCCCCACAATCTCAGCGATAGCAGCAGTGTGAGCATGTAGAGAAGACGGCACTCTACCATCCCCAGTGCTCTCCACAATCGCAGCGATAGCAGCAGTGTGAGCATGTAGAGAAGACGGCACTCTACCATCCCCAGTGCTCTCCACAATCGCAGCGATAGCAGCAGTGTGAGCATGTAGAGAAGACGGCACTCTACCATCCCCAGTGCTCTTCACAATCGCAGCGATAGCAGCAGTGGGAGCATGTAGAGAAGACGGCACTCTACCATCCCCAGTGCTCCCCACAATCTCAGCGATAGCAGCAGTGTGAGTATGTAGAGAAGACGGCACTTTACCATCCCCAGTGCTCCCCACAATCGCAGCGATAGCAGCAGTGTGAGCATGTAGAGAAGACGGCACTCTACCATTCCTAGTACACACTACCATCCCCAGTGCTCTCCACAATCGCAGCGATAGCAGCAGTGTGAGCATGTAGAGAAGACGGCACTCTACCATCCCCAGTGCTCTTCACAATCGCAGCGATAGCAGCAGTGGGAGCATGTAGAGAAGACGGCACTCTACCATCCCCAGTGCTCCCCACAATCTCAGCGATAGCAGCAGTGTGAGTATGTAGAGAAGACGGCATTCTACCATCCCCAGTGCTCCCCACAATCACAGCGATAGCAGCAGTGTGAGCATGTAGAGAAGACGGCACTCTACCATTCCTAGTACACACTACCATCCCCAGTGCTCTCCACAATCTCAGCGATAGCAGCAGTGTGAGCATGTAGAGAAAACGGCACTCTACCATTCCCAGTACTCCCCACAATCTCAGCGATAGCAGCAGTGTGAGCATGTAGAGAAGACGGCACTCTACCATCCCCAGTGCTCTCCACAATCGCAGCGATAGCAGCAGTGTGAGCATGTAGAGAAGACGGCACTCTACCATCCCCAGTGCTCTCCACAATCGCAGCGATAGCAGCAGTGTGAGCATGTAGAGAAGACGGCACTCTACCATCCCCAGTGCTCTTCACAATCGCAGCGATAGCAGCAGTGGGAGCATGTAGAGAAGACGGCACTCTACCATCCCCAGTGCTCCCCACAATCTCAGCGATAGCAGCAGTGTGAGCATGTAGAGAAGACGGCACTCTACCATCCCCAGTGCTCCCCACAATCGCAGCGATAGCAGCAGTGTGAGCATGTAGAGAAGACGGCACTCTACTATCCCCAGTGCTCCCCACAATCGCAGCGATAGCAGCAGTGTGAGCATGTAGAGAAGACGGCACTCTACCATTCCTAGTACACACTACCATCCCCAGTGCTCTCCACAATCTCAGCGATAGCAGCAGTGTGAGCATGTAGAGAAGACGGCACTCTAACATCCCCAGTGCTCCCCACAATCGCAGCGATAGCAGCAGTTTGATTTGAACCCTGGCTTCTGTGGTCCTAGCCCGCTACTCTAGCCATTAGGCTATTCCTAGACATATCTGGCCTTGAATACTATTCTAGGGATATCTATGTTGATGCCCCACAGACGTCCATATCGGGCATGTCCATGTTTGTGAAATCGTGCCTGAACTTAGACATGCCTGACTTTTTTCAGACATTTTGTCTTGGATGTCCCAGATTGCACTTGGACATCATTTGTAAAATGTGCCCTCACGTGCGTAAATCTTGGTACTTTAGTGAGTTACATGCGGATTTTGGTTGGGTGCTATTCTGAAAGTAGACACCATGGACCAATGACTTGTACTTTCACTGTGGGTGAGTATGGGTGGAGCATATACAGTATGTATGCTTGTAGTTTACAGTATAGGTCCCCAACAGGTGCAAGATACCCATGGTCATTACACCTGCTCTAGAGCTACTGTAAGCAATCACGACAATATGACACATATCTGCAGTCACTTAACGCTAGTATTCTATAAAATACAACTGCGTGGATTTGACTTTACGGCATAGGTACCATCAACGCACCCAGACTCATGCGGAACTCTGTCACCCTCTTAATGCATTATTATTGTTTTTAATGCATTGAATTTTTAATGCGATTAAAACATTTTAAAGCAATTAAAATATGTTAACAGTCCCCTAATCAGCATTACTCTCCAGTCCCCAGATACCCTCATCAGCATCCCCTCGGCATTAATTAATTAATTTATTTATTTAAACAGATTTGTATACCACCTTATCCTACAATCAAAGTGGTCACATCACAATTGGAGGGTTCCATTTAACATAGGGGAACTTAACAACATCAAGACAGTACAATTGGAGGGTTACGTTTATCATAAGGGTAACATTTGCACCTTTCACCCCGATCATAGCTCAGACGTGCCCCCCCCCCACCTGCTCATTGAGGCACCCAACTCTACTCGCTCGCCCAATCCTACATCCCACACCCCTGGTGACTTACTGGGGTGACGGAGGGTGGGATTATGGGGAGTGAGAGGTGTCTGTTGCCTCATGGGGGTTTCTGGTGCTGATGGGGGGTTCTGGGCATTAAAAGCTAATGCAGATTGGGAGATCAGAGAGTGATGCCAAGGGGGGGGGCGGTGTTCAGAGCTGATACTGATGGGGATTCGGAAGATAATGCTTATGATGGTATGAAGGGATGGAAGGTAATGCTGATCAGGAGATTGGAGAGTGATGCTGATGGGGAAGTGGATATTTTAGTTTTCTGCAAGGCCATGGTGAATGCATATCAATAGTGTGGGTGCCCATGCTATTTGCAGTGGTGACAGGGCACAGTAATTTACTGTTAACCGCAAGCACCATCCATGTCCATCACCTGCCCGTGCTCTGCCGTTTCCTATAACCTGCCCGTGCTCTGCCGTTTCCTATAACCTGCCCATGCCCCGCCGTTTCCCATCACCTGCCCGTGCCCCACCGTTTCCTATAACCTGCCCGTGCCCCGCCGTTTCCTATAACCTGCCCGTGCCCCGCCGTTTCCCATCACCTGCCCGTGCCCCGTCGTTTCCCATCACCTGCCCGTGCCCCGCCGTTTCCCATCACCTGCCCGTGCTCCGCCGTTTCCCATCACCTGCCCGTGCTCTGCCGTTTCCCATCACCTGCCCCGGCGTTTCCCATCACCTGCCCCGGCGTTTCCCATCACCTGCCCTGCTTTTTCCCATCACCTGCCCGTGCCCCGCCGTTTCCCATCACCTGCCCGTGCCCCGCCATTTCCCATCACCTGCCCATGCCCCGCCGTTTCCCATCACCTGCCCATGCCCCGCACCTGCCCGTGCCCCGCCGTTTCCCATCACCTGCCCGTGCCCCGCCGTTTCCCATCACCTGCCCGTGCCCCGCCGTTTCCCATAAACTGCCCAGACTCCGCCGTTTCCCATCACCTGCCCATGCCCTGCCGTTTCCCATCACCTGCCCATGCCCCGCCGTTTCCGCTGTTTCCCATCACCTGCTTTGGAAAACAACTACTGCATAATTTTTAGCACAGGACTCTCCATTGTCACACGGTAACTACTCACAAACACACAAACTGCCTATCACACTTTACTAAACAGGCCCCTTGCTAACTACTGTTTTTCCTAATCATAGCAAGGTAAGCATTTATTAATGGAATTCAATTTCTTTGTGACCGAAAAGCATCATGCAATTAATTGTGACTATTCACGCAATTAAACATTTAATCACAAGCCTGATTGTGAGCGATGCCCAGCTCTAAAATTAGTATTGTATACCTCTGGTTTCTTGTTTTGCTTTCATTATACTGTATTTCTTGATGCAGCGCTAAAGATAAGCAAAGTGAAGCTAAAAAAACCCCCAATCTATTTTCTGTTACTTCATTTTGCAGATCTTTGCTGTTGCACATCTATTTTAACAACCCTGACTAGGGCCAGGCCAAACATTGGGCAAACTAGACAGTCATTTAAGGTATCAACTTCTGGGGATTGGCAAAGAGCAGGGCATTCAAAGCTAACCAATAGCTTCTGACAGCCAGGGAGGGCACAAGGCTTAACATTTGTCTAGGGCGCCAACACTTTGAACCGGGGCTGGCCCTGGCCCTGACCCTGGCCCTGGCCCTGACCCTGACCGCCTCCCATTAACATCTGAAAGAAACAGCCTTTAAAATCCTTCAAAGATCTTCCTCCTCAACCACTGCCATCTTAGGACTGTAAGTAAAAAGGGCCCTACTGTGCCAGCATCCCCGAAGACCCCTTGCATTCATTAAACTGAACAATAGACCAAACAACAACTGAAGAAGAGACTTGGGGAAGGGGGTTTTATTACATTTTTTTAAAGCTTATAACCTGCCAGTTGGAACGCTCCAAGTGAGGATCAAAAAAGCATGTTATGAATATACACTAATACAGCTACATAAAATTAATATTGCAAATAGAATAAAAGCAAAAAAAAGCAAGTGAGGATCATAAATAGCATGTTATGAATATACACTAATACAGCTACATAAAATTAATATTGCAAATAGAATAAAAGCAAAAAAAGCTTTGAGTTCAAAAATAAAATAAAAAAACAAAAGGAGAAAGATCAAGGCCAAATATCTGTCCTGTTATTTAGATACCTTGGTAAATAATGAACTCTTCACAATCTTATGAAAGTATAAATAATTTAAAGCCATCAGAACCTCTAAAGTGATAAATCCCAATCCTTGAGGGCCACAAATGGGTCAGGTTTTCAGGATAGCCCTAATGAATATGTATGAGAGAGATTTACATTCAATGGAGGTGGTATACATTAAAATCTATTTCATGGATGCTGCTGAGTTGGAGACAATCATGGCACATCTGAAAATATGACCCATTCGGGGCCCTCGAGGACTGGGATTGAATATTACTGCTTAAAGACAATTGGTTCCACAATGCAGGAACAGAGGGAGAAGATCTTTAAATAGCAAGAAATGCAGTCAGCCCTAGAAAATGTGGCAGAAAGATACCAAGTTATTTTCCATTGTGTCTGGTGTGAGAGGAATTTCCAAGCGCACCTTGATAAATTGCCCATTGGCATGATATGAGTACTACACCGAACATTAGCACTAAATTTGAGAGACTGAGATCATATTCCAGATACCCTGACCTTAGAAAGGAAGTTCATGACTGTCATGGTATGTGCAAAACTAACCCATTTGGAGAAATTGCCTCAAGAACAGCACAGCGGAAAGCCCATTCCCATGTAGAAGTCAAGTGAGACCCTTTCAGTGACGGGACAACTGATAGTTGTGATTCTCCCAAGGATCCCTATCGATCTGGATTGTAAATTGAAATCCTTTCCTTTAGGTACACTTTGGTCCCTGATCATGTCTTTGCAATACTTCAACTCAGAGTTTTATGATAGTTGGTTATGCAAAATGTCATATGCCTTCCATTCCTAAAAAGAAAAGTGTGAAAGTATAAGAAATGGGGTGGGTAGTTTTCAGTCACGTAGTATTGCTCACAAGCCTATGGGAATTTTGTACCCACAGGCCTGCAAGCCGATTGTCAAAGGGAAATTCCCTGCAGAGTTTTCCTTTCAAATCCTGCAGGCTGCCACACCATAGAGATTGTCTTAGCCCTCATTCTTTGCAGGTGCAAAGTATGTAGATTAAATCCTTGAGAGGCAGGCACTAGCATTTCAAAATGATATGCCCGCACGTCTTGCTGGGCCTACCCCACTGAAGGCAGTTTATAAAGGGTGATTTTTTTTTTTCTGGTAAAAAAAACCCATTTGCTTGCCACAGTCTCTTTGAAAATAGATCTACAGAGTCAAGAAACAAGTGTGCTTTAAATGAGAGCCTTCCTAGTTTTCCTGCTACGTATGTGAGTAATATTTATACAAGGATACGCATGTGAGAAACTATCCACAACCAGCCATAATAATGCTCAAATTTACACCTACTCTACGTGGATACATACATGTTTTATAAGATACATACTTATATTGCAGCTCCACGCCTGCTCTCCCACACCTTGTTCCCAGGAATGCTTATGTATAAAAGGAAGTGCACGCTTTCCTTGTGTCAACACATAGGAGCCCTTTTGCTTGTGTAAAACTTGCATTTCACATGGAGAATATTATTTATTTATTTATTTTATTTATTACAGGCTCTTATATACCGCTCTATTCAGCATCAGCGCGGTTCACAATATAACAACAGACCTTTATAAAATTACTTTATAAAATTTATAAAATTACTTCCTACATTTGCATGTATCCTATTGTACAAACTGGCGAACAAATGTCATTCAGGAAACAAGGGGCAACCTGTTGCATAGCAGATTGCAATAAACTGTGATGGCATGTATGAAAACCAGGGAAGATGCACACAGCAGGCATCTGCATAGCTCCATTATTTATACGGCTCTCTCATTTTATTCAGACTCGCTTGCAGTTCTGAAATTGTGCAAAATGTAAAGAAACAAGGGTCTTGGTAGGGAAACCCCCCCCCATTATTTATTTATTTATTTTTTAGGTCTTATATACCACTTTATCCATGGAATCAAGGCAGTTTCCAGGGAACCCAGTGAACTAATGCCACTCGAGGTGGTTTACACGGGACTCAAAAGTCCGAAAATGTTACAGTGAAAGAGTTAGATTCAACATATGAAGTACTTGTTAGAATGGCAATGGAAGAAACCATCCTTTCACTCATTTGTTTTCCAGGAAGAAGTATCTGAGAGCAGTTCAAGCATGGGTGCCATTCCCAGTGTTTATCTCCCAGATTCCTCCTCTATTGCGCAATCTTCTGTGTCTAGCATCTGCACAGTGACTCGGTCTGTCATGGTATCAGATTCTCCGCAGGTCTTGGTTCACTCCAGTGTGATTTCTGATGGTGCCATGATTGTCTCTGACTCAACAGCATCCACCTCCACGGACCTTGGCTCTGCCATTGACAAAATCATTGAATCAACGATTGGCCCAGATATCGTCCAGGGTAAGTGTTTTCCCTTTGGTCTATTTGCCACTGGTGTGTGAGAGCAGGCTGAGTTCGTTCAGGCAGATTTCCTGCTGTCTTTGAGATTGGCTTCCTATTCTTCATCTTGTCTCCTGTTTCTAAGGCTGCATTGAAGTGACAAGTGCTGAGGATGGAGGTGCTGAGACCACCCAGTACCTCATTCTGCAGGGTCCTGATGATGGTACGTATCAACAAACTCTAGAGCTTTTCATAGTGATTCCATCAGAAGGTTTACTAATTTTCTGCCAATTGCACTTTACCCCACCAAATGCGTTTGTATACTTTGATCTTGTGTTGTATATCTGCTCTTGTGAACATCATTTTAGCTTGACTTGTTACACTAAAATTAAGAATTATAGGGATGAGAGAGGAATGACTTGATACATTTGTATGTTATGGTGTTCATGGAAAGTTGGTTGCTTTCTTGCACTCTGTTTTTAGGTTTTAGTATTATCTACTTCAGCATTCCTTCGGATTAAAAGCAGACAATTATTTGGGAAGGAGAATGTTAACTGTTAATAAAGGTGCCTTTCTGGTAACAATTTTGCTAACATTTGGTGGACTTGCCCCAAGGCCCAAAAATTTTGGAATGAAGTCCTGTGTTTCTGGGGCTTGTGCTGAAAAGAAATCTCCTAAGAATATGGACATAATATTACTTCATTGGGCTACCCCATGGGTTGATAATGATATAGCTAAATACAGTAGGAATGATGGTTACATGCCTCTTGTATTTATGATGCTAGCCTGGCAGGCAAGTAGGTCCACCTAGTTTGATGAAGGTCCAAAACCATGTGCATATGGAGGGTAATTTTATAAGAGGGTGGGAGTTTGAGGACAAGTAGGTACCTACTTAGACACTGTCTTATAAAGGCAGATAGGCATCTTTGTGTCTTGACAAAATGTTAATGTAAGAAGCAGGTGGAGGCATTTACACCAACTCGTAAGAAAGTGTAAATGAATGTGCTTAAAGTACACAGTTTGCACGCATAGATTGGGGTACATCTATGGCAAAGTGTGTACATTCATGTCAACGGAGGCAATGACCACAGCCTACCAAATTGATAAGTAAAATTCTTTATTAAGGACCCAACTCTACAAGTTTCGGCCGAAGCCTTCGTCAGGGGTCTAAAAAACATAAACATATGATGTAAACATAATAAAAACATAAACATCATTACATATTAAAAATATATAGATATCATTACATATAAAAATTATGAAATTAAAATAAAAGGGTTATATGATTGATCTGAACATTACCAAAACACCACATAGAAGGTGTGGGAACACGTCTATGGGATGTAGCTACCACTCTTCCCAATCTAAAATATGATGGAAATACAAAATAAAACAAAAGCAGCATTAGTGCACATAAAATTAATCATACATATACAGCAACATTAGAACAAAAAGGCATATACAAATATCAGAAAAAAACTTCATAAAATGCAAACTGTATATATTAGAAAATATATGCGTATATATGTTAAACACTAATAATGTATGAAGCTATGCACACATGTATAAAGAAACTAGCAGACAAAACCTTAATGCAACACAATTTAAAAGGATTTTAAAAAATGAGGAAAACAAATGGCATAATGTTTCAGCACATAATAAAATCATAAAGGTATAAGCACTAAAATTGCAAGACAATATGAATAAAAAGGGGGCAACCTGCACATGTAAACAGAAAAGTATATGCTGGTGAAAACTTTATAGGAGGAAAAAAACAAAAGTGGTATCACCAATGGGGGCTGTGAACTGTCAGATGTGTGATAAATGCAAGAAAGCACTAAATATGCCAAACAAAACGGTGAAACTATTGAAATACATTTGACAAGAGGAAAAAACTGTCGACATATATCATATGCCATTACCAATAAGAAATGGAACCAATCAGGATGTGATGGATGCAAATAAAACATACCTAAAGATTTCTCATTATGTCTGAAAAAAGGGGGGGGGGGAATATCTTGAAAGACAACATATATTTTCATGTCAAAATAAGTAAAATACTAAATAACAGAGATTTGATAAGAAGACACATTAAAACTAACAACCGATTAAAACCAGAAAGAACAATAAATAAATGATTGAATGGGTGGATAATGATTAGCAAACAAAAACAAAAGCAAAAGATTGGAGATCCACAAAGATATATAAAAAAGAAGGGTTGTGCTTTACAAACCCAAAAGTGTGTACTTTACAAGCCAAAAAGTGATGCGCTCCGCTGACTAAAAAATCCCCCTCATGGGTTAAAGAGAGCGAAAAAAACCCAGTCACAACATTATTTAAATAAGAAGTTCTATCGTGTATGACGGAGCAACCATGGGCATTGCCAAAAATGACTAATCATGGATAAAACCTGCAGCTTAAGAGGTAATTAAAAACACACACAAATATAATAAAATAGTATGTACTGCTCGGACCATAAACCTAAACGGGCTGTCTTGGGCGGAAGAAACCGCCACAGCGATACATAAAAAATGAATCAAAACACATAAACTACAAAAATTGTAGAGGCGTGCGTAAACAAATACCATAATACAAAATGAAATTGGGGCGCAGATAAACCATCCAGGGCAAAGATCAAACGGACACAAAAACCATTGTTCAAAAAGCACAAATCAGCGAGAAATAGACGTGCTAGCATTAAACAGCATCCAGATGCGCAGCATGTGCCAATTGGAAGGTGAAGAACCATTGTACAGTTGGGTCCTTAATAAAGAATTTTACTTATCAATTTGGTAGGCCGTGGTCATTGCCTCCGCTGCTCTTTTGTTTGATTATCTGCGGAAGGCCATCTTCTTTCTCTCATTCATGTCAACGCACATACCTTTATCCTTATCAGTATTTTATAAGAGGCCAAATACACAGGAAATTGATGTTATAAAATTTCCCTCATGATGTCTAAGCTGACAGCCTTACATACAACAAAACGGAGAAATCCAATAGGAGATGGGAACCCTTCACAATATTAAGCTACTGAGAAAGAAGATACCTACATCACTATTAAAATAAAACAGCTATTTATTATTTTTTTGTATAAATCTGTTTATTCGGGTACATAACAAAAGTTCCAACATGCGAGTATTCATACAGTTACCCATAGCGTACAATTCAGATCGGAATCTTACAAACATTTTTACAGTTTTATACATATTGCCTATATACAAACTCTCTCCCCCCCCCTTCCCTCCCCTAATAAACTCATCCCCACCACCATAGCCCCCATGCTACCCCTTTAGTTCTATTCATATGGTGACCTAGGAAACTCTCAATAGCACATATTCCACACCTCACTGTACCCCTATCCCTATACTTCCTCCCCCCCCCTTCTCCCCACTCTTCTCTACTCCCCAGGCAGAGCTTAGCTCTTAAACTCCACCCAGGGTCCCTCTGAATCCCACCTTGACTATGGTGTTGTCATGGCCCCCTACCTCACACCCCCTCCCTCTCACCCCCCCCTTCGCTACAAATACCCCCGCGCACCCCTCTAACTAATGGGGAACCCCCCTGCTACACTCTTCTTCTCCTCCCAATTATAGAGCCAATAGTTCATTCCTCACCGACGGTTGGAGAGTGTCCATATAACCCCCCCCCCAGAGCAGCAAGAAGTACGCTCGCTTCTCTGGATTCCCTCTAGAGGCCACCAGCTCCTGAGTCATTTGCTGATGAAAGCTATGATGCCAATCCCAGTAGGAGGGCCCAGATGTCTTCCTCCATTTACGCACTATAGGCAGTTTCCCCACTAGACATGCTTTACGTACCAGATGACGTTCCCATCTACCTTTCAGGGATAGCATGGATAGGAAATCGGACACCACCAGAGCTGCCATCCAGTGCACTTCCTATCTTATCAAGGCTTGCATATAGGTTTGGATAAAACGCCAGTATTGTTGCGTCTTCACACAACTCCACCACATGTGTCCCAAGTTGGCTCCCGCTGCTCCACACCACAGACAATCCCCGTCCGATCTTAGCCCACTGCGGAGCACCCGCAAAGGTGAGAACTGGGCTCTACATATCATTCGCACTTGACGTTCTTGAAGCCTAGATGAAGTTACCACTCTGGGACCCATCTCAGCGCTTCCCTTATTCCCCCCTCTGTCACTGTACTCCCCAACTCAGCCTCCCACCTTGCACTTAACCTCTGATACTCTTTTAGGGGCAGCCACTGAGCCAGTTTCTGGGCCAAGCTAGATAATGACATACTCTCTCGGCCTCCTATTTCAAAAAACAGAAAGACTCGTGCGGCCTGTTCCACATTTAGACTTTCCCCGGGAAGGGAACGAATATAGCGACACATCTGATAGTATGCAAAATGAATTAATAGCGAGTAATAATCTAGGCAATGCTACCTGCGGGATAATGATATGAACCAGTAAGTCGTCCGTGAAAGCTGCCACCTTGAACTGAAGCCAGCCCATCCTAACTCCTGGGATCGCCCCACACTCTTCAAAGAATCTTATAAAAGGATCCAGTGATAGGGCAAATAACAAGGGCAAAAGTGGGCACCCTGCCTGGTCCCTCTCTCCAACGGGAAGGGGTCTGACAGCATGTTATTTACCAGGATCGAAGCTGTGGGCTTCGAGTACAGGGTACGAATTTGCTGTACAAAAGTCTCTCCCAGCCTGTAACGAGGTAGCAATTGGAAGAGAGAGTCCCTTTTCGGCGTCAAAACTAATCGGGAGTGAAGGGACCTGCTTTTTTCATACCCATTCCAGTGAGGCAATGATTCTCCTCAGGTATATACTGCCCCTTCACAAAATCTATCTGGGACTTGTGTATCAGTTGAGGCAGATACACTGCCAACCGATCCGCCAGAATCTTAGCCCATTGGTTTACTGTCAAAAAAATATTCAGTGAAATGGACTCCGCCTCCATCACATTACTTCCCAACTTGGGAATTAGCGTAATATATGCATGTTTTCTCCCCCATGTATAGGTACCTGCTTCTATTCTAGTCTGATACATTGCCACTAGGGTGGGCCCTATCTCCTCCTGCAACAGCTTATAAAATTCCTTTGGGAGCCTTGCAGCACTGTGCCTTAGCAATGCCTTTCTGAACTTCCTCCAAAGTAGGAGGAGCCCCCAGCTCCTGGGCCTGCTGCCTGGACAGCCGAGAGAGGGAGCGCTGTTGCATGTAAGCCTCCAATCTGTCAGGGGAGACCCGCTCCGCTGTGTATAATTTCTGGTAAAATATTCAAAATAAATTAGCTATGCCTTTGTCATCTTTACACATTCGACCCCCTTCCTCCCTCAGGGCTGCCGCCCTATTTGATTTGCGTGCAACTCTCAGACATCTAGCCTGTAACTACCCTGTTTTATCTCCATATTCCTGTAACTAAAATTTGTAGAATAGATGGGATTTTTTTGCATGCTAATATAAAACATCATTTAGAGTGGCTTGAAGTTCCAGCAGACGCGTCCGGATGTTCACCTGGGGATGTGCAGTGTCTAGTCGCGATGTGTGGTGTCTAGTTGCTGCGCCCGTACCACCTGTTTCTCCAACCTAAGCAGTCTCGCGTTCAGTAGATGCCTCCTCCTGGTGACATACGCCATAATGTCCCTCTTAATACTGCCTTTGCTGCCTCCCAGTATAGCTTGTGATAAGGAAGCTTATCATAGCTCAGGAAGGAGCTATAGAAAAGGTGAAGTGACTCTGAACAAGCAACCTGTCAGTTCTGGTAGAAATAAGAAAACAGAATTTTCCCATAAAAGACTACCAGTCCCAGAATGCACCAGGTTTCCAACAGCCATTAGAGGAGCTGAAGTGGGGAAACGTGTGTTCAATCAGGAGGGCTATGAGGTAATCCCTAAGCACTCATCTCAAAGGGCAGGGCCTGATTCAGCACAGCTGCGCTGTGTTAGGGAGGAGCACTCATCTAAGCAGAATAAGAGTAGAGTTTATTCTACAGAGAATTATCCTTATCCTGAGAATCAGCTTGAGTTTGATCATCAGTTTCATCTGAAGGATCATCAGAAGCAGAAGCCAAACTGGACGGACAGAGAAGGAAAGAAACCCTTTGGAAGAAGGAAGAGAAAAGCCTTTGAGAGGTCTAGAAGAGTCCAGAGCAGTACGTATACTGGGAGGCATTTCAAGGGCCAGCATACACCATTGGACTGGGGAAAGCCAGAGGAATGGTGCTGCAGAGCTAGGAAACTCCAGACGCTACCTGTGAGGGAGATGGCTGCACGTGGAAGGGACCCTAAGACCTGTGCCAGAAGGTATGTGAAGAGAGATCCAGTGTCCAGGGATCTGGATTGGAAGGCTGGACATAAGAACTGGACTACATACTGGCCAGGCTATATAGAGAGGAACTCTAACAGCAATGGAAGCTCAGGTATGAACACTGATCTATGCCCTAGCTATAACCTTGAAAGACAGCAGGGAAACAAGTATTCTCCTGAAAGTGCTCCATTGAGAGATTCATCTGTGCCAATCCATGGTATTGAACCCATGCTTGTTGAAGAAGGGGGAATGATTGCAGATGAAGAATGTGTTTATATGGACTGCTCTCTGTCAAAACTCCTTTGGTGATTTTCTGTTATAAAGTACAGCAACCATCACAAAGAAATACAAACTTGTTCTTTAATCTACTCAGAAAAGCTCCTGAAGCAGGATTTGACCCACGCTGTAGAAAGCAAGCCAGCTAAGGGGTTTCAGCTGGATAACTACTAGCAATTGAGCCTTACCTAATTGCTTGTGAGCTAGGAGAGAATCACTTCTGAATCTATGTGGGAAGTTATCAGAAGTTAACCTGAAAAGAACAGTTATTTTCTTTCTTTGTGGCTTTTCGTTTGTTGTTTGATATATGCTAAGAAAACATTAGCTAATGCCTGACAAGTTTGAATGTTGTTTTCCTGATTTTGATTTTGTTTTTCCAAGTTAAACACTGGAAGCAAGTAACCTGATTTATGTGCTACCAAGCATATCTGTGTTGGGAGAAATAACCCCATAAATAAATATCTTATTGGCTTTAACACTTGAGCACAACTAAATTATTGTCAGCAGCTGTGTCTGGTGTGAATGAACTGCATTGCCCACAATCCCTTGCAAATCATATAGATATATGCACTTGCCAAGACTGTGAAGATTCTCACCCAGGCAACCGTCTGACAAGCTCCGGCGTGTCTTGGTAGTGTTGATTTGTTTTTGATTTATTTATTTATTTATTTATTTATTTAACTGTATTTATATCCCGCTTTTCACCGGGTCAAAGTGGTTTAACAAAAAAGGAGGGGGACAGTAATCGATTCTTGGGTGCGGGGCTGTCACCTGGGAGGCCAACATTGATGATCTAGACAGACATTAAGGACTTAATGTCTGTCTAGATCATCAATGTTGGCCTGATATACTTGCCATCTAGCCTTCAAGTATATCTGAAACTGTTCCTCTTTATATAGCTCCAACTGGAACTGCTACAAGCGTGTCCGCTCGTTTGTTTTATACCAGGCCAACTCTAACCAAATCAATGCATGATCCGAAATTTCCCCTGGCCCTTTCTGGGCCCCTTCCACTCTTACAAAAAGACTTTCTGGAATAAGGACATAATCTATGCGTGCGCTCGTACAGTGTGTCCTCGAGATGTGGGTATAATCCCTCTCCTGCGGGTGCAAGAGTCGCCATGGGTTCACTAAGTGCACTCTCCACAAGTATCGTCTAAGGACTCTGGATACTTGTATTCTGGCCCCTGGGGCAGCTCTGGAGGCATCCATCAGTGGATCTAAGATCCCATTTAGCACCCCCCCCCCCACCCACTACCATGGCCGTAAGAGGCAACTGTTCTATCTGGGAAGCTATTTGTGTATAAAACATATCTCCGAATTGTGCAGTCTATAGATACTAGATAGGTTGTCTCTAAGTCTCCATATAGTATGAGATACCTGCCTCCAGGGTCCAAGATTTCTTGTTTGCACATGAACCGCACTCTTCTATGTATTAAAATCACGACTCCCCCTTTCTTGCCTTGTGCGCGAGCTCCAAAATCTGCCCCACCCAATCCTGCTCAAGTTTATTATGTTCTGCCGTTGGCTGATGTGTCTCTTGGAGTAGTGCTATATCACAATGGTGATGTGCAAGCACACAAAGAATTTTATATCTTTTTTGATGGGGCTTTCTATATCACAGATATTCCAAGAAAGGACCCTCAACCTATTCCCATTCTTACCCAAGCATCACCGTGTGGTGTCATCCTCCTTAACTCCAGGACACCCCCCTCCCCCCCAGCCTAGAGTCTACCCTTCTTGCCACCTAAAATTGTTCTGAGGAACCATGACCCTATTCCCCCACTCTATTTTGTCTTCTATTGGCCTCTCCTTCTCGACCTCCCTCTCCCATTTAGGAAGGGCCTTTGATGAAATCTCTCCCCCTCTCCCTTACTCTACCTCCCCCCCACTCCTCTCCCTTTTCTGCTGGATTACCAGTAGATGTGTTGAAAGGGCCCCCCTGCCCCTCCCCCCGCGTCCTCTATCACCTCCTCCTGTCTGCTCCCCTTCTCGCTTCTATGACTCCACCCCTATTGAGAAGACTCTCCCTCCTGTTGCCTTCCTTATCCTAACCCTCTCAGCCCCTAAAACTGTTACCCTGTCTCCCCTCTCACCACCCTCATCCCCTCTTCTGACTTCCTACCCTCCCCCTCCCTCTCTGCTCTTTTTCAACTTCTGTCCCTGATACAACCCATACCTCCACGTTGCTCATATGGAGGACTAAAAACCAAAGTTCAAGTTAACTCAGGGAGATCAGGCTCTCCAGTCCTTCCCTCTTACTGATGATCTTCCCCTCAGGGGTGTTCCTCTGTGTCCTATGCGGCAAGCTTGCCGGCGTAACTTATAATGTCCATCATCCCGCGTGTATCATGCCCCTCCACTGTCAATTCTCATGTAGTTTTAAATCTACTGTTCTCCTTCTTTTGCCTGCCTTGCTAGAGATGTTCTAGAAGTCCGTGCCCTTCGATGTCGGCTGCACCTCTGTCAGATGTTTGGTGGCAGCCGCCACAGATTGAAGATTGTTGCCGTACCATTAATAAAGACTTTGAGGCGTGCGAGGTAAAGGACCACAAACCTCGATTTGCACTCCACTAGCCATTGGCAAACTGTCGCATATGCTCTACGTAGTTGGCTCAGCTCTGCAGAGTAATCTTGAAAGATCTGAATATAGGTGTCTCCATGTTTAATTGGGCTCTTGGTCTTTGCTGCCCGCAAAATCAAGTCTTTCTGGGCGTAATTTAAGAAATGGGCTATAACCAGGTGTGGTCGGCAATCCTCCGGTCTTGTCGGGCCTACTGTAGGCGCCCGCTCAATTGTTGGAGTCCCGAAGTCATCCCCCAGTAGGAGCATGGGCAGCAGCATTTCGAGGTACCCTTTCAGTTCACTATCAGCTACTGTTGATGGTATTCCTGTGAACCTCAAATTGTTTCTGTGGCTTCTGTTCTCTAAGTCGTCAATCTTAGCGGTCTGCAACTCTGCCTGTGTCTGCAGCCTGCAGATCTCCCACGCTTGGGCCTCCGACGCCTCCTCCATCTTCCCCACTCAATGTTCCGCTTCCTGCAGTTGACCACCAAATGGCTCAAAGGTTTTGTTAATGGCTTTGATCTTGCCCACAACGTCCCCCAACTGGTGTGACAGGGTGCCTATCACTGCCGCTGTTACCTCCTGCACAAGAGTCGTCTGGTTTGGGGATTTCGGAGAAGGCGGCTGCTCCGCTATTTTGGTGCTACTCGGACTCGGCTTCTCCTGTTCCTGGCAAGATGATTTCCTTCTCTTTCCGCTCAGGTCCATGCCCTCTGCGATCTTCTCTGCTTTGTAATATTAGCCAGGTAATTTCGCCATTCTGGGGGAGGCTTCTGGGGTCTAATAGGGAGGGCCTCTAAGGAGCAAGAGCTCTGCACGTCTGCTCTCAGCACATCACGTGATCTCCACAGCTACTTATTATTTTAAGGAAGATCTAGGTTAGGCTGGTTGGGAATGGGAGGAAAATGACTTGTATGTTCAGATGATGTATATTCAATGGAGATAATCAAATGTAAATAATTGAAGTACATACAGCCTGTCTCTGAAAAAGTATTTTGCTGCACCAACATTAAGGCTCTATATGACTCTTAAAATCTCCCCTTAGGGAAAAAATTGTATTATTGGCTGTAAAAGGGCCATAGAGATTGTAATTTCTTTCTTCTCCTATCAAGAGTTTCTCTACGGAACGATTCCTTGGAGAGAATTAAAAAAATGCTTCAATCCCAAGCAGTAATTAGAAGTGTATTTGTTGGCACAAGGCTCATTACATAGTTGATAGATGTGTGTAGAGTTCTTACCCTGTTTTGTTCTGTTGTCTTGGCTCTCAACTGGAGAGACGGATTGTTGTCTTCAGAATAACAAGGAATCCATGGCCTAGCTCTGAATTCCCTCTGTCTGTTTTAGGAACTCTCATTGGCTCTTCTGCACTGGCAATAGAAGCTGTAGCTGATGGACCGACATCTACCTGTGTGGATCACCCAGAAGAACCAGGACCTTCTGAGCAGTCTGAAATCTCAAACCATTCCCTTTCTGCTCAACCAGATCAACCCACCTACAGTTCTGAGGATGTCAGTGTTCCTGATCAGGCAAATGACAGTGACACAGAGGATCCGGATCAGCCTGATCTGGAGAGCATGGAAGGCATGATTGAGGTGGTGGTTGTTCAGCAGTACAAGTGCAAAATGTGTTGCTACAAAAGTATCTCAAAGAAAACCTTCTTCAGGCACATGAAGGAGCGGCATTTCAAGCCAGGTGAGATTCTTGATGCATTGCTGACCCCAGACCCTTCTAGAGTGAGGGACTGAAAGGTGCATCAAGTCTCAACAAGGTCCCACTGGTGTGTCTGAATCTGTTTTACTTTCCCTAATTCATTCATTTTCAATGTCCAGACTAGCACCAGTTACTTACCATCTGGAGAGCAGATGTTCTTATATCCTTGACCAGGCCCTTGTTTGCACCTCCTGGGTTCTGCTTGCTGCATTCACCTTTCATCGAGCATGAGAAGAACTAGTTAAAAGCCTCCCTTTCAACCTTCAGTTCAGCTTCATATTTTTACTTCCTATCTCCATACCCTTGTAAATTCCTCCCTACTCCTGTTTTAACTGCACTCACTTCAGACTGGAGGCCACTTTGTCATTTGCATACCCTTAAACCTGCAGTAGCTGAGCAATTATACAGCCTTCTTTCTTTAACAAACGTTTACACATGTAAGAATGGGCTCGTGCGAGAGCTTGTGATCGGTCCCATAAGATGGTTGTAGAATGCAAAAAGGACTTGCTTACTCATTTTATTTCCCTTTCAGGTACTAGTGCGTTTAACAAGAGTCCTCCAAAGAAGGGAGGCTCGTCCGGCAAGAAAAGTGAGTCTGAAGTGGAGATAGAGGTGGAAGTGGAAGTGGAGGAAGAAGACGACGATATAGTGGATGCCGGTGCCATTGATGATCCTAACGGTGAATATTTCTTAGTATTCCTCTCTTTTCTGTCCCCCAAAACTCTGTTGACATTGCCAGAACCTAATCATCTCCTTTTCTACTGCCCAGATGATAGTGACTACAACCCAGCAGAAGATGAAACACGTGGACGGCAGCCAAACTTTCAACGGATCGTTACCACATCGACAGAAGAAAGACCACGCCGTCAGCGGGGAAGACCCCGCAAATTCCCACGCTTGGATCTGCCACACCCCGATGGTGAGGTGACTTCCAGAACAAAGAGAGAGAGTGCACTTGTGTCATCATTCCTGATGCAGACAGACTGGGAAACACTGTCATTAAAAGGGTGACTTCTCGGAGCTCGGGTTCAAGCTGCACATTAATTTTTCTTACAAATATACATGCTGTGAGAGGAGGTGCCCAGCAATTAAGCAAAACAGGATTAGATAGACATTTTCTGGGCAGTAACACGTTACTAATTCATGCCATTCTGGGTTTTGATTCTTATATTATCCTATGATATAAAATGCATAAAATTGAAGTTTTGAGGCTTAACTGGGAGAGACCATTGGGACTCCATAGTTACTCTTACTCTTCTCGCACCAAGTGAAGAGAGAAATAAACTAACACTCGTAGGGTGATTATAGCAGAGTTTGAAAAAATTGAGAGTACAAGTTGGAAATAAGATCAATCTTCAGCGGCATAGCTGCCATTTATGCATATAATGTAAGAGAATCTTCAGTGGCGGCACTTAACTTATAACTTTCAATGGACAATTATCTGCTAAAAGTTAGATTTGCTACTTATGTTATCACTCGGATGGCTAAGTTGTATACATTCATCAGCTGAATTTCACCCTCAACATATTTTTTTAAGCCGCCCTCACCCCTCCCCCAAAATCCCCTTTTTAGAATGCATGACTTTGGCCGTTTTGCAATGAACACGTCCAAAGTTATACAGATATGTGGCGCAAATTTAAAAAAATAGACTTTTATGTGATTGGCACCACTATGGACCACATGTGCTTTTGTATCTCAGTCAAAACATTCTAATTTCTGACGGTCAATACTAAATTGGCCGGGCTTATAATATACCATGACCTGTTTTATGTTTCCATATATCAGGAGCAGAGATGGAACCATTAGTCACATCACAGACAAATCCAAGCTCTGAGGCAGCCAGCTCCACGGGACCGGATAATGGAGCCTCTTCAACAGCCAATGACGGTTTAGCAGAGAGCAGCATCAAGCAGCCCGATTCAGAGAACAAAGTTCCGTCATCCAATACTGGGCCGGAGAATGCGGAAATAGTTCCTAGGAGGCGTAGACATCCATCCAAGCGTTTCCGTGCCAGAAAATACCGAAAATACAAGGGCCATAGGTAAGCAAGCTACTGCATCCAATGAGCCATATCCCAGGACCCCAGCCTAGCATGGAGAAAGAGCACTAAAACGTGACAAAATATTGGAAGAGCTTCAGTCTGCAGAAACAGCACAGTGGTCAATGTGTAAATAATGGGGAATTCTTCGGAACGAGAACTGTATTTTTGGGTGTTTCAGAGACTGTGGTCAAGGAGGAAGCAAAACTGGCAGTCATTGTAGCCAGTATTTCATTGTTATGTTACTGGCTTTTAACAGGTATTACTACAAGTCAAACAAGCCTCTGCTGAGACCCTTTCTCTGCAAGATCTGTGGTTCTCGCTTCCTCACCCATGAAGATTTCAATTTTCACGTCAGTTCCCATGAGGGGACCAACCCGCAACTCTTTAAGTGTCTGCAGTGTAATTACCACTGTCGCCGCTGGTCCTCCCTGAAGGTGAGAGCCGGGAGGGTGAGGGAAAAGTGGGAACAGTGGTTCTGCCATGACTTTATGCCATTGCTTCTGTGTCCATTGCAAGTTTTTTTGAGGATGAGAATGGAAAAGGAGTGGATGGCTTTCAGATCCCTGAATACAGCACTTCCTGTAAGGAAGGTCTGGAGGAGGAGCCGGGTGCCTCTGAGAGCTTGAGCTAAGAGCTCAGTTGCTGCATTTCGGAGATCATCCATTTTTACCCCAAAGTGTTGTCCCTTTAGTCAGTGAGAGAAATGACAGCTACTGCCTCAAGGACTGAAGGAAAAATGTTAAAACATCTGTTGCATAGGAGTTTAAGCTTAAATCTTCTGATGTTTACTGGAAGCGTAATTGAGTATACTCTTTAGTCACCTCCCGTCTAGACTATTGCAACCTCCTCCTTGCTTGTCTCCCCCTGAATCATCTCTCTCCCCTTCAATCTGTTCAAGAACTCATCTGCGTGGCTAATCTTCTGTCAGCCTCGATATGCTCATATAACCCCTCTTCTCAAGTCACATCACTGGCTCCTAATTCGTTTCCATGTCCAGTTCAAATTTCTCCTACTGATCTACAAGTGCATTCATTCCACTGCTCCTCACTACCTTTCCTCTTATCTCTTCCTACACCCCTCCTCAGGAATTCCACTCTTCTGGCAGATCCCTTCTATCTGTGCCCTTCTCTTCTATTGCTAACTCCAGACTTCATGCCTTTCACCTTGCTGCACCTTGCGCCTGGAACAAACTACCTGAGTCTGTACGTCAGGCTTCATCTCTGGCCCTTTTCAAATCCATGCTGAAAACTCATCTCTTTGAGTCCACTTTTGGATCCTGATCCACTTCTTCTCCTATGTGTTTCCTTACTATTCTCCTAGATATGTCCTGTCCTCTGCTCTTATGTTGTCTGTCGCGACTAGATTGTAAGCTCTAATGAGCAGGGACTATCTCTTACTGTGTCTGTACAGCGCTATGTACGCCTTGTAGCGCTATACAAATGATAAGAAGTAGTAATAGTATTTTTCCTCACCTGTGCTGGTTTAACTAAAGAATTTTTACATGTTCAGGTGTGACTCTAAAAACTGGGTTGCCTCACACTGCTGTGGAATGGGAGACTTAGCGTTTACCCTGAACTGTTTGTCTCCCTTTTATGACTGGCTGGGATGCTTTGTGATTGTTAAAGCTGCTTTCCTCTCCCTGAGACTGAAATCATTACGTTTGCGATGCTACCAGCCCAGTGATCTGGCATTTGCACCTGGATGCCTCCCCATGCGAGATAACGTGCTAATCACTGCATCACTGGGCTGAACCTGGGCAGTGGGTCTTTAGAATGATCACCACAAACTGAACATCACCAGTACTACAAAAGGGAATGCTAGATATTGTATTATTTTTGGACAGTCTATCAACTCCTGGGGTTACAAGACCAGCCTATTAAGAAATTCCTCCAGCTCTGCTGACTACCATAAAGTAAGGAAGAGAAGGCTGGGCTGGGACTGAGGCACCACGAACTGTAATTTAATGCTGTTATGGTCTGAAAATTCCCTTCCTCCTCCTCTTGTTATGATGGCAGCCATCCTTGGCGTTACCAGCAGGTGCTGCTACTGAGCAGAGCTAAATGCTTCTTCCCTTTGAGTGTAAGGACACGTAAACATGGAGGCCTTTCCCTCCCTAAAGACATTCAGTCAAGTAGGTAAATGTTCTTAGGCAGGGTTCTGTTTTACTTTCTTTGGAAACTCTTTATGTCTTATTTAGGAACATATGTTCAACCACGTGGGGAAGAAACCATACAAGTGTGAGGAGTGTGACTATACAAGCGTGTACAAGAAAGATGTTACCCGCCACTCTACCATTCACAACAGGGACCGGTGAGAATGGGGGAGGGCTGGAGGTGTGAAAGAATAATAGATATCTATGTTAGACTTTGCAGAAATTGGTGGGTGGATTCAGACCAGACACCCATCCAAAGCTTTCCTGTAGACTTTAAGCCGAGTAGGTAAACCTCTGAATTGTGCATGTGACTGTGCGTGCAAAGCTTAGTGTGTCTCATTATGTATGTGTGTCTACTACCAGTTTGCAGTGTGTGTATGAAAAGCCATTCTTATTTGCTTGCACAAGTGGTAAAGAAGAAGAAAACAGCATGAGCCAAGTTCATTGTGGTCATCTCCAACAAAACTGCCTGCTTATATTTTTTTCCTGCTTTTTTTTCAGGAAGAAGAAGGCTGAGCCGGTGAGTCTTTGCTATGAAAGTTGTAGGACAGGGCTATTCTGGAATACAGAGTTCTAAGTGGGCTCTGAGACTGATGGATTTTCAGATACAGAGCTCGATAGAAACATGATGGCAGAAAAGGACCATATGACCTATCCAGTTTGCCCTGTTTCAAGGGAGGGCAGGTTACAGCAGGATTCTGGGATTTAGAATTATGCAATGAAAAGTTGGATTCTGAAGTTTTGGAGTTTCCCTTTCAAAACCTGTCTGCCAGAGCCGCAGGGGGACTTTTCCTCACTTATTTGGCAGGTGAAAAGTATGCAGGGAAAACAAGGGTTCTGGAAAGTTTTTAAAAAGGGTTTTTTCTACATGTAAACACCTGTTGACCTGCAGAAATCTCTTTGCAAAATTGCCTCCGATGATATGATATTAGTCGTAAAGATGAGTGCTTGTGTTCTCATTGGGACAAGTCTGTGTCACCTGTTCCTATCCTTTAGGGACTGTGCTGCATGTTTTGCTTATTTTAAGGTCTCGCTTGCTGGTGTATCACGAATTCTCCCGGGTTTTCTCCCATAGCCCCCAAAGCTGAGCTCCTTTCCGTGTCCTGTGTGCAACCGAGTGTATCCCATGCAGAAAAGGCTTACACAGCACATGAAAACACACAGTACCGAGAAACCTCATATGTGTGACAAGGTGAGGCCCTTTGGGTAATGAGGCAAACATCTAATGTATCATGCCAAAGTGGGGATTCTGGGCATGCGGTGTTGTACTAAGTTAGGTGTTTTTCTTTATTTTTCTGCAGTGTGGGAAGTCTTTTAAGAAGCGTTATACCTTTAAGATGCACTTGCTGACTCACATTCAGACTGTTGGCAACAGCAGGTAGGAGCCTTTCCGACTTTCCTCTCTCTCTCTCCCCCTCCCCCTATGGGCAGGGCCTGCTCGCCTCCAATCACATGACTTGTCTCTTTTCCCCTTTCGTATACCTATGTGAATGTTGGCTCTCTTTCTTACCCTTCATTATAATGTTCCTGCTGATCTCTCTGAGTATAAAGCACATGTGAGCATCTGGTCAGTATACCATCCTTTTGCAGTTCCTTAATGAATTATATGGCATCTTCTCAGTCCTTCAGTATAACCCTGATATCTCTCTCTATATAATCCAGACCCCATTGCATCACCTCGGTATAATGTATATGCACAGTGTTACCACAAATTGTTTTTCTGATTTGCAGGTTTAAGTGTGAATTTTGCGAGTACGTTTGTGATGATAAGAAGCTTTTACTGAATCACCAGATCACCCACATGAACGACAAGCCTTTCAAGTGCAATTTCTGCAAGTACTCCACTTTTCGGGAAGATTTTCTTGTATCGCACCTTGCCGTGAAACACACAGGTAATAGATTGTCAGAGTACATTTAAGTTTCTTGCTTCACTTTTATTATGTAAACATCTAGTGACTCAACTTTTGCTGTGAGCATAAGAAATTTATATATCCGCAGGCACCAGATAGCATTACAGGCATGTCACTGATCATGCATTGCGCACACTATTGTGAAATATAGGAGGATTCCGCTTCCGGATAACCGTCTCGCCTGTGAATACTACCAGAAGATATGGAATTCATATTGTGCTATATCTGACCTTTTTGTATTCCTCTTTCTTTTCTTTTCTCGTATTTGTGCGTCCCCCATCTCCATTCCTCATCTGGTGCTTCTGCTTTGCTTCACTGCCTTCACTTCCCTCTCCCCCCTCCTCCTTTCTCTCTTTCCTGTCCCGCCTTCCTTTCCCAGGTGGAAAGCCCTTTGCCTGTGATTACTGCCATTTCATGACCAAACACAAAAAGAACCTCCGCCTCCACGTGCAGTGCCGCCACTCAGCCAAATTCCAGGAATGGGTGAAGACGCACCCAGAGGAGCCACCCTGCCGCCGGCGCCCTTTCTTCACGCTACAGCAAATTGAAGAACTGAAACAGCAGCACACGCAGGTGCAGACAGCAGAAGAGCCTTCCTCCAGCCCTGTGGTATGGCCTTATATCACCACATCATGGACTTTTACAGTCTTGTATATCTTTCTTTGACCTTAGCTGTAGCTCTTTCTTTTTACCTTTTTTTTTCTCTACTACGTCCCCATTTGCTCCTTCTCTGTCTCATCTCTTGCCCTTTTCCTTTTTCTCAGTGTGTACCAATTCGTGAACACTTTGCGCTTACCTACTTTAGGAATTTCCTTTCTTGTACTGATTGTGTAGGTCTCTTCCAAAGCCATGTCATTTCACACTGTTCCAGAAGAAACTCCAAGGGGACAACAGGAGACGCTAAGAGCTCAAACTATTATTTATGAGCAAGGTGAGATGATCGCTTTAGGCCTCAGAAGAGCTGTCTCTTATAGGAGGTCCTTTTCCCGTGTGTGTACGGTGTGAGGACATTTTTCAAAGCTGTGCAGACAGGTGAAAAATTCACAGGTACTTAGCAGATTTTGCACTGGTTCTCGAAAGTACAAGCATCCTTTTCTCTTTTGAAAATTGCCTTAGGAGAAAGTACCGGCGGAGCTTTAGGCCTCTCTTTTGGGAATATTTTTTTCTGACAAAAACAATTCGTGCAGTTTTGAAAATGTGTGGTGGTGTTCCCCCCCGGTAAAAAAAACAAAACAGAATGGGCAATTTTCAAGAGGCCTTTTACCATTTACAAGGGTAAATAACTTTTGAAAATTGCCCTTCAGGGCAGAGGAGATGTCGGTGGAAGATGGAATTGCTAGTAAATGATATTATTTATTTATTTTATTTATTTGTACTTTATTTTTATACCGCTTCTTCCAGAGATCAGATGCGGTTTACAGGTAACAGAACGACAATAATGAGATGAAATTATTTTTACAAAGAACATTTTTAGAACCTTATAAAGAACAATTTAAAACAATTCAGAACATTATTTTTACAATGAACTTTGTTCTAAAAAAAATGTAACTAATGCATATACTAGTAAGACTGGGCTGAGAATTCAAAACAGTCTTATAAACTATAACAAGCAGAAACTATTTACCTAGAGGGAATCGATGAAACCGTTTGCTATAGTGACTAAATTGTAGAGGAATTGTGTGTGTGTGTGTTTGTTTGTCTAAGTAGGGTCGGTATATGGTTGCTGGTCAGGGTTGATCTGTGAATTCAGGACATCGATATGTTGTAATTTGTAGAAATGCTGGGTAAATAGGTTTTTAATTCCTTTCTAAAAGATTCAAGGTCCTTAATCTCTTTTAGCTCAACTTGGAGGTTGTTCCACAACGTAGGTGCTGTGAGCGAGAAGGCAGAGTTGCTGGTCTTCTGCTCTGATTTTCGTATGGAGTCAGGGACTAGCAACATGCGTAGATTTGCTCTTCTTCTTAACCTACTTTCCTGTGGGGTATGAATTAATGTTGCAAGGTATGACGGGGCTATGTTATTGATGAGCTTGAATGTGGTGACAATTAATTTATAGTGAATTCTACATGACACTGGGAGCCAATGCAGGGTGTAAAGAATAGGGGGAATGTGGTCAGTTAGTTTTGCTTTGAAAATCATCCTTATTAAGGATCAGGGGATACTTGGCAAGCGGTATTATCACTGAAGAGTAGTGAAATCTATGGGAAGTGATCTTACAGCCTGAGATGGGTGTTGGTCGGGATGAAGAGATCTGTGGTACATGTAATGCTGTTTTCTCCCACAGCAGCGGGAGAGTCAGCAGATCTTGCCACACAGACCGCACTGGATCTCTTATTGAACATGAGAATGCAGAGAGAGCTGACGGCTGGGTCCCTGCAGGTAATTTCTTTAGAAGCTTCTGCAGGAGAGATCAAGGTATCTAAGAACTGAGCAGGAGCGAAACTGAAAATTGTTACGAGACAGCTGTATCCTACTTCGCTGCCATGGGAAGTCACTGTAATACAAAACATAGAACTACTTAGCATGTCAACTCGCTGTTTAGAACTGTACTGGTGAGTAAGGAAAGGGGTTATTGGGGGAAGATACAATTTAAGAAATACCTTCCATTCATCTTTCTAATAAATAGATAATATTCTCAGATGCAATACTGGCACATAAAGAAAGTTATTTATTAAGAAATATTCAGGCAACATAAAAAAATGACAGCAGTAGCTGATAACACAAGATACTCTTCCTCCCATCACATCTCAGCTGACATCCCTCTGCAGGTGGCTGTGGTGAAATCAAACCAGTTAGGTGAAGTCCAGGCATCGGAAGTTACCACAAGCCCCCAGAAGCAGCTGAACTCCACCCTCCAACACCAGAAAGTGGTGACACTCCACGTAGATGAGCATGGAGAGGCCGTGGTCCAAGAGGAAACCTTCGAGGAGACCATTGGCAGCCCTGAGATGCAGCAGATCACCATCAAGCCTTTTGGATCAGCGGCTGAATACAGTATCATCACCCCAGGAGGGGAGGAAATTCAGACAACGAGAGCCCTGTACAGGTCAGGGGAAGGGGGGTATACATCACCCCAGGAGGTGAGGCAATCTGAACAATGACTGCACTGCACAAGCCAGGGGGAGGGGAAGGTACAGCATCATACACAGTAACAGAACTGTACCAGGAAGCAACTACTTATTTATATAGCACTACTAAGTATATGCAGAGCTGTACAAATACACATAAAGATAGTCCTTGCTCCACAGAGCTTACAATCTACCAAGACAGACAACAGAACATCTGGGATGTATTCTTAGCACTGTTAACAGGAATAACTGGACAGATTGGATGGGATGATTGGGAGGACGTTTTCTTGTAGCTGCCTGGCTACAAGAAAATGCCCTGCAACTAAACTTGGCAAAATCAACTGCTATGTGGATAACAGGCACTTCTGTTGCCCCTTCTCTGACCCTGTCCATGGCCAACACTCTTCTTTCCCTTGTTCCTTCTCTCAAGTACCTAGGGACTATTGTTGCTGGTGAGTTATCCTTGAGTCACATTAGTAAATTGACTCAATCGACTTTTGCAGCCCTTCGGTTCCACGTGATATGCCCCTTTCTTGACCCCACCATATATATCTCTGTCATCTTGAGTACTGTAATCATTAGGCTCGATTATTGTAACATTGTCTTCACGGGACTGCCCTCTTACCAATTAAAAAGATTCCAGTCCATCTAGAACAGTGGCTCCCAACCCAGTCCTCTGGTACTCCCAGACCAGTCAGTTTTTCAGGATATCCACAATGAATATGCATGAGATAGATCTGTATGCACTGCTTCCATTCTATGCAGATCTATCTCATACATATTCAGTGTGGATACCCTGAAAACCTGACTGGCCCGGGAGTACCCAAGGACTGGGTTGGGAACCACTGATCTAGAATACGGCTAACTGCTTAGTCTCACCCAGGCTAGTAAATACGACCATGTAACCCCGCTGCTATGAGATCACCACTGGCTTCCCGTTTCTCACTGCATTCAGTATAACATACTATTCCTCATCTGTAAAGCCCTTCATAATGCAGTCCCAGATTACCTGTCAGCCCTCACTTTTCCCTACATTCAGACACCCCCCCTGCTGTTTGCGGCCACTCCATGGTAAAATCCTCGTCATTCCTCCTTCGACCAGAGCCAGATTAGACTCCTCCAGGAAGTCTGCCTTCTTTTTTGTTGCCCTCTCCCTTTGGAGCAGTCTTCCTTAACCAATTTGTCTAGAACCTAACCTCAAAGACTTCAAGACCGGCTTAAAACCTTACTTATTTCAGCAAGCTCTTGGACTCGCGGCATCTTACTAGGAAGTTGTTGGCAGTGTTGTCCTGCCTCTCTGGTTCCCTCCCTTGCTGCTCCCCCTCCCACCCTTTTAAGTCTTCCTAATGTGTTAATTGTTCCATGCCTCCTTCGCCTTCAAATTCTTTTCAGTTCCTCCCTTTGAATTTTATTTCAATTGTAAACCGCTCTGTGTATATCTATGTTCAATAGGGTGGTATATAAAATCCAATAAACGATAAACTCTTGGGCAAAGAGGCTAAGAACTATTGCTAGAGCCAGTTCTGGGCTGACTGCTGCCTTATGTGAAACCATTTTTGAGGTGGGAACTCCAGCACAGCACTCTGACCTTCCTCTTGCTGTGTCCCCAGAAAAGCAGCCCTTTCTTTTTTCCCCCTTTGCCATACATACCCTCATCTCCACTCAGATTAATGTAGAAGGAGGGGACGCCGCTATAGAAGCTCATGTACTTGGCACCTTAAGTGGTCACATGCCGCAAAGGTTGGCCCTGACTCTTGCTGAAATGGCTAGACTAGACAGGAAGGGAGACACAGATTATAAATGGTTAAAGTGAAGGATTGCAGTGCTGTAACCATGGAGGACACCCCAAAGGAGGAAGAGGAAAAGGAAACTGCTAATTCAGACAAAAAAAGTAACACGTGCAAGTATGACCTTCATATAAGCTCAATTTCTTAAAAAGGTGGGGAAAACGGAGTGTCCATTCCACCCCTCCTAGTATATTCATGACCACCTTGCCTGCTTAGGATTTCTGTGAGTGAGCAAAACATTATGATTATCAAGCTAGTCCGTTCAAATCTATCAAACTAAAGCTGAAGAAACAGATTGCAGATGAGGCCTTTCCATCGGACTGAACTTTAAGGCACTAGCTTTTGAGATCTCTGCTCTCTTTATCAGATCTGTGAAGTAACCCAGTGTAGCTGCACTGTTTGTTTGCTGACCCAATGAAGGGAGCATAGATCTTGAAAGCTGGTCACAGATGTAGATGAGAACTTTTTATTGGACTAACCTTTATTGCTTGTGAGGTACAGAGCTGTAAGGTCTGTGTCCTGGGAGTTTCTGAGGAGCCAGAAGTCATCCTGGGCTTATCGTACCAATATATGTGTGTATTTTCTTTGTAGTGGGGCTGATGGCACAATAGAAACCCCAAACACGGTAGTGTTGAGTGATGGCATGGTGACGGAGGGTCTGAAGGACCATAAGAACCACTACATCATGGCTTCCAGCATCCAAGATGCACAATTCCATCACGTTGAGGTAAAAGAGGTGACACTTAAACCAAACCCTCTAGTCATTTTTTCGGGTAAAGGCTGTGTCCTGAACTTCCATTCAAAGAGGCTTCTGCTGCAGTATTTAGCCCTTCAATCGTAAGGGATTTAGTAGAAACAGGGACAATACTGAATGTGTGATAATAACCTGATGAGATCCAGATAGGCAAGAGTCAGAATGAGGCTTTGCAAGGAAAGATTAAAAGCATAAAAGAATAAAGCGATTGTACTCGATGTGGTGTAAGCACTATACTGAATATAAGCTACAACCTCCATTGAGGCGGGAGCCCGTAGCACTACATTTCCTCCTTTCTTTTCTGTCCTTGCAGCTTAGCGGGGACCCTGCCTTCTGCCCCACAGTAGGAAACTCAAATCCTCAATCTGCTGCCAAGAAGTTCTCCTGTAAGATTTGCAATGCACCATTCACAGGCCGAGCAGAAATGGAGACGCACAAGAGAGCGCATACTGGGCCAAATATGTTCAAGTGTCCAGACTGTCCTTTCATGGCTATGTCGTGGCCAGAGGTCAGGGTAAGTATGGCTGTCAACTTAGAAAAAGGAGGAGGAAGGTAATGCAGCCCGTGATGGGGAGGACACTGACTCTTGTTAGAGAGGGGTAAGATAATTAAGCCCTGGATGGGTAGGAGTAATGCAGCCCAATGTGTGGGTCTCTGGGTCTTAGGGAAGGGACGGGAGAGGTAATAAAGCCTTGACTAGGGGGAGGCGATGGAGTCCAGCGTATGAGATATTACTCTTGTAGCCTGGGTGGGAAAGAGTAATACAGCATTATATACGGGGACACCAATTCTTGTGTAATGCAATCCTGAATATAGTCAGCAGCCAAGCAGTGGTAGGCGTTGAATAAGGCCAGTGGCACTGCACATGAAACACCGCAGGATAACAATACCACAAGCATTCAAGGACATCTAGATGGGGCCTGTACGAGATACCCTCCCCATAAAACCTCTATTCCACTGGGGATCCATATGTCTCATTTCTTTTTTTTGTTTTTGTTGTTGTTTTGTTTTGTTTTTAACGGGGTACAGGGTTTCTAGTTCTCTTTGATAACAGAGGATAGACTTCTGATTGTGCCTAAAGGAATGATTTGATACCTGGTATGGTCTCTGTGTGACAGACTCACATGACCCTGCACGCCAGCCTTCGACCCCATAAATGCACCCAGTGCAGCTTCGCCTCCAAGAACAAGAAGGACCTACGCAGGCACATGCTGACCCACACCAACGAGAAGCCATTTGTCTGCCAGATCTGCGGGCAGAGGTTGGTGTTTGGTGTGGGGGAGCTAGGAGAGAGTGGAAGCAGTGGAAACCAAATCAGTAACAATTCAAGAGAAGATGGGATAAGCATGGTTGATCCCTAGTTGTAAAGAAGTGAGGGGAAAGACTGCACCGACAGTACAATTGTGCAGACTAGATGGGCTTACGTCATCATGTTCTGTGTTTCTGTGAGTTCCAGAGCAGCGTTTGCAAGGAGAAGTGATCTGAGGCCTGATCTGGAACCAAGCAGACATACTGGGCTGTAAGCGAAAAGCAAGTATATTGATTCCAGTAAGGGAAGGATCAGAGGCGCTCCTTGTGAAGGCTCATGTTCCAAACACGTGTGAAAACAATAAATGCCATCTCATTTTAGGAAATGCATTATGGGGTAATTTTTAAACAGCCCACTAGGTGCAAAGTCCAGAGGTACAAAACATGGGTTAATAGGGAAACCATTAATCTAGTTAAGAACATAAGACATGCCATACTGGGTCAGACCGAGGTCCATCAAGCCCAGTATCCTTTTTCCAACAGTGGCCAATCTAGGTTATACGTACCTAGCAATATCCCCAAAAGACACAGGTTCCACAATGCTTGTACTGGGTCAAGCATTGATATCCTGGGTCCCTTTTTAATAGTGGTTTTGGACCTTTCCTCCAGGAACTTGTCCAAACCTTTTTTAAACCCAGCTATACTAACAGCCCTTACTACATCCTCCAGAGTTTGATTACACGTTGAGTGAAAAAATATTTTCTCTTATTTGTCTTAAATAGTTTACCCTGTAGCTTCATTACATGTCCCCTAGTCTTTCTATACTCTGATAGCGTAAACAATTGATCCACGTTTATCCGTTCCACTCCATTCATTAATTTATAGACCTCTATCATATCTCCCCTCAGCCGTCTCTTCTCCAGGCTAAAGAGCCCTAACCTTCTTAGCCTCTCTTCATAGGAGTAGCCTTCCATCCCCTTCACCAATTTGGTGGCTCTTCTCTGTACTTTTTCTAATAACGCTATGTCCTTTTTAAGATACGGTGACCAGAATTGCACACAATATTCAAGGTGCGGTCGTACCATGGAGTGATATAGAGGCATTATAATATCCTTCGTTTTGTTCTCCATCCCTTTCCTTATGATACCTAGCATTCTATTTGCTTTCTTGGCCGCCGCTGCACACTGGGCAGAGGGTTTTAACATGTTATCCACAATGACTCCTAAATCTTTTTCCTGGGTGGTGGTTTCTAATGTGGAGCCTTGCATCGTGTAACTATAGTGTGGGTTGTTCTTTCCTAGGTGCATAACTTTGCACTTGTCCACATTAAATTTCATCTGCCATTTGGATGCCCAGTCTTCCAATTTGTTCAGATCCTCCTGCAGTTTTCCACAATCCTCTTGGGTTTTAACAACTTTAAACAGTTTTGTGTCATCTGCAAATTTGATAACCTCACTAGTTATTCCCTTTTCCAGGTCATTTATGAATATGTCAAAAAGCAGCGGACCCAGTACAGATCCCTGGGGTACTCCACTATTCACCTTTTTCCATTGGGAATATTGGCCATTTAGCCCTACCCTCTGCTTTCTATCTTTTAACCAGTTCCCGATCCACAATAGTACACTGCCTCCTATCCCATGACTTTTTAGCTTCGCCAAAAGTCTCTGATGGGGGACTTTGTCAAAAGCTTTCTGAAAGTCCAGATACACTATATCAACCGACTCACCTTTGTCTACCTGTTTATGCACACCTTCAAAAAAACATATCAGATTAGTAAGACAAGATCTTCCTTGTCTAAAGCCATGTTGGCTGTCTCCCATTAGGCCATGACTATCTACATGCTGTGTAATTTTGTTCTTTATGATGGTTTCTACCATTTTCCCTGGTACTGACGTCAGGCTCACCGGTCTGTAATTTCCAGGGTCACCCCTGGAACCCTTTTTAAAAATTGGTGTTACGTTGGCGACCCTCCAATCTTCAGGTATTACAGATGATTTTAATGAAAGTTCACAGATTACCAATAGCAGGTCTGCAATCTCATATTTCAGTTCTTTCAACACTCTGGGATGTATACCATCTGGTCCAGGTGATTTGCTACTGTTCAGTTTATCAAATAGTTGTAATATATCTTCCCGGTGTAGCGATATTTCTCTCAATTCCTCTGCAGTATCACCTTTAAATACCACTTCAGTCTTGGGTAACATCCCTACATCTTCCTCAGTAAAGACCGAAGCAAAGAATTCATTCAGTCTCTCTGCTATAGCCTTGTTTCCTCTTACTGCCCCTTTTACCCCTCTATCATCTAATGGTCCAATTGACTCTCTCACAGGCCTTTTGCTACGAATTTACTTGAAAAAGTCTTTATTTTGTGTTTTTGCTTCCGTAGCAAGTTTCTTCTCAAATTCCCGCTTTGCCTGCCTTATCAATGCTTTGCATTTAACTTGCCAGTGCTTGTGCTGTTTCCAGTTTTCATCATTTGGCTCTTTTTTCCATTTCCTGAAGGTTGCTTTTTTGGCAGCAACAGCCTCTCTGACCTCACCTTTAAACCATGCTGGCAGTTTTTTGGACTTTCTTCCACTTTTCTTAATGTGTGGAATACAGCTGGTCTGGGCTTCAAGGATAGTATTTTTAAATATCACCCAAGCTTGCTGTAAGTCTTTAACCTTTGGAACTGCTCCTTTTAGTTTTTTCCTAACTATATTCCTCATTCTATCATAGTCTCCCTTTTGAAAGTTAAAAGGTAGTACTGTGGATGCCTTTACTATCTGTCCTCCACTAATTAAATCAAACATGATCATACTATGATCACTATTGCCAAGTGGTCCCAACACCCTTATTTCTTGCACCAGATCTGGCGTTCCACTAAGGACTAGGTCCAGTATGGCTTCCCCTCTGGTCGGTTCATGAACCAGCTGCTCCAAGAAGCAGTCATTTATTCCATCTAGAAACTTTATCTCTTTAGCTTGTCCTGCTGTGACACTGATCCAGTCGATACCGGGGTAATTGAAATCACCCATTATTACTACTCTGTTGTGACTTTTGTTAGCTTCCTTGATTTCTTTGAGCATTTCATCATCCATTTGTTCATTCTGGCCAGGTGGTCGATAGTATACTCCCACTGCCATCACCTTCCCCTTCATAAATGGAATTTCAATCCATAGAGATTCTACAGCAAATTTTGTTCCCTGCAAAACTTTAATCCTTTCTGACTCAATGCCCTCTCTAACATAGAGCGCAACCCCTCCACCAATTTGATCAGCTCTATCATTACGATATAGTTTGTATCCAGGTATCACAGTGTCCCACTGGTTATCCTCCTTTCACCATGTCTCTGAGAGTGCAATCATATCTAACCTCTCATTTAGTGCTATATATTCTAACTCTCCCATCTTATTGTTTAGACTTCTAGCATTGGCATACAAGCATTTTAGAGACTGTATTTTATTCATATTAATCTGGCTATTGGTAGGCAGGGGTAATTTGGAATCTTTATGCTCTGTCTGCTCCTTACTCAAGGGCATTTGGGCTACTATACTCCCTTTTGGAACCTCACTGCTTTTGGTAGTATCCTTCAAGGATACCTTCGTCCGAACCATGCACTCCTGGGTGACTGTCGGCTTTCCCCTATTTCCTAGTTTAAAAGCTTCTCTATCTCTTTTTTAAAGGTTAATGCCAGCAGTCTGGTCCCATCCTGATTAAGGTGAAGCCCATCCCTTCGGAAGAGCCCCCCCCCTTTCCCCAGAATGTTCCCCAGTTCCTAACAAATCCAAAACCCTCATCCTTGCACCATTGTCTCATCCACGCATTGAGACTCCGGAGCTCTGCCTGTCTTTTGGGTCCTGCACGTGGAACAGGAAGCATTTCGGAGAACGCTATCCTGGAAGTTCTGGATTTCAACTTCCTACCTAAAAGCTTAAATTTAGCCTCCAGAACTTCCCTACCACATTTTCCCATGTCATTGGTACCAACATGTACCAAGACAGCAGACTCCTCCCCAGCACTATCTATGATCCTATCTAGGTGGTGCGTGAGGTCCGCTACCTTCGCACCAGGCAGGCATGTTACCAGGCGATCCTCACGTCCACCAGCCACCCAGCTATCTACATTCCTGTAGAAAATTTGTCAAGGTTAGAAAGGGCTGCGCACTTTACACCTGCTTTGTCTGCAGACCAACTTGCTGGAAAAAACCTCACAAACTTAAAAATCCATTCTTCAGACATCAATTTCCAGTCCTGCCTTAAGCCCCACACTCAATTTTAGGCTGATTGCATGAGGGTACTTTTCAGACAGTCAGTTTAACTGGGCAAATGGCCTGAAAAATAGAATATAGGGCCCAATATTTAAAGGGGTTTATGCAGTTTGCAGGACCTCACGATATTCAGCAGCACTAAGCAGCCAATGCCAATGAATACCCCCACAGTCTGCCTTGGCGCAGTCTGGATAGTGCTGGGGTGGTCTTGGCACCTATCTAGTTACTGGTGATTTTCAGTCTGCTAACCAGATAGGTAATCACATAAAATTAGGACAGGTTGGTGGTTGTCCTTGCTTTATGTGGTTTTGCTATCCGGTTAATGGCTGAATATCACTGCTGATTGGATAGCAAAACAGGTCAATGGTGAAACCGGATATTTGGTGCCAGACACCATATAGGCTTTGGTGCTGAATATCCACTTTCACTTTTTCCCGTGGCAATCAGGCAAAATATTGACCTGATAGTTTTTAGTTAGAAGTGCGGAATTGAATCAGAACAGAGGGCTAAAAATGGTAAATCTAAAAAAAAAGCAAAAAACAAAAAAGAAAAACCCTGAATTCACATCTTGTATATTTGCAATTTTTACTCATCTTTCCACATATAGTATGCTCAGCTTGTCATGTGATGTAGAGAACCAGGAGATCAAAACTTGTGACTAGCAGAAACAGTATCAGTTTTTTAAAGGTCCAAAATCAAACGCTTCACTTTGCAGCAACTCATATTTTGCGTAGAAAGGTAAATTATGCTTCATTGCAGGGGAGGAGCTGCAGTCTACTTCCGGTCCTACCTTGCCAGGATACCCAAGGACTGCTGGGTCGCCAGGAGTCAGCATTGACTTGATGGCACTTAAAAAAAAAAAAAAAAAAAAAAAAGCATATTTCCTAGTGAGGAATTTGTATGTGCAAACCCTCTGTTGATACTTAAGTAGCCAGAGTCCCTGACGTGCAAGACATTTTCAAATGGAAATTCTGTGGGAGTTTTCCTTTTGAAAATGAACTTGCAGGCCTTTGGGTACAAACTACCCATGGACCTATGACCTCTCTGCAGGCTATGAAAATCTGACCTTAAATGCAGAACTTGCACAGTTGGCAATCCAATTTTCCAGAATGCTCTGTTCCAAACGGCATATTTAGAATGTGCTTTACTAGGCTTTTTTCGCTATGTACACGGGATTCATGGCGTGGGCAGCAAAATGTAGTAGAGGTGCTTCAAGTCACAAGTGAGATAGGTTGATAAAGAGCAGGCAGCCATGCTGTATAGTTATTTCCAAAAGTTCCCCAGAGCCCTCTCTATCCCATGTAGACGCAGTCCCTTCTTCAGAGTGCAGAGTTTTTTCTTGATGTCTGTCTTTGCCTTCTGTCTCTTCTCACACATTCTTTCACTCCTTTGGTTGTCTTGACAGATTTAATCGAAACGGACACCTCAAGTTCCACATTGAGCGACTGCACAGCTCAGAGGGGAAGAAACCCTTGCGGCAAGTGACATCTGCACAGCGTATTGTCCTGAACAGCGATGAGGATGCATTGGCTACACTGCAGTGTAAGGGGCTTTTATGTGCCTGAGCAAAGGGAGTGAGTCTATCGTAATGAAGCCCTCCTGCAGGAGAGTGGGATTCAGTGGCTTGAATGACAGTTGTGGCTGAAAAATAAATAGGTGGGAATGGCGCCTGCCATAGCGTCAGATGTTTTGAGAAGGGAAGAAAGATAGCAGCCTAGGTCTTAAGGGAATTATAGGAGTGTTTAACTAGGGCTGTTCTTAAGTCTTGTATTGGAGAGTGAGTTTTGTTTAGTTTCCTTTTAGATTTGATTATTCCTAATAACCTCTCTAAATGAGGTACGAAATAACATTTGGGCATAAAATACACCTTACACACAAAAGAGTTCATCAAGCCCAATTGGATAAAGACAGCCAGATCGTCAGGTTTTCCTAAAAAGTCGAACAGTGGTTCTCGGCTCATAAGTCAGCAGGAATCGGATTACAAAGCTTATGTTCCAGATAGGAAACTGCCAAGCAATAGGTCACCTACAACTTCACAGCCAAAGGAGGGAAAACCTGCAGCAGCTTTGCTTGGGTACAGTGGCATAGGACAGGCTAGATTGGGTTTTGTTTTTTGTAACTTTTATTTTCTCCAGGACCAAGCAGGAAGTCAGTCCTCACATATGGGTGACGTCGGCGCCGACGGAGCCCTCGCGGAGCAATTTTCCCCAGCTTTCAAAGAAAGCCTTTGGGAATTGCAGCACGCATGCGCGGTCCCCTTCCCGCCCAAGGGTGCCATCTTAGCCAGTCTTCTTTTTTCCGCGGAGCCCTACAGACGTGGTCTTCCAGTCCCCGCAGAAAAGTTGATTTTCTTCATTTATTTTTCCATTTTTTCTTCGGTTCGACGCCGGTCTCTTTCCTGCCCGGACTCGCGACGCCGTTGCGAGTCCTTCTCTTATTTTTCGGTTTTTCTGATTTTTCTTGTCAGTTTCGTTTTCGGTTTTTTCGCTGGCAGCCCGGTCCTTTGACCTTGCAGGGGCCCTTTTTCCCCCGATGGCTGCCAGTGGCTTCAAAAGGTGTGTTCAGTGTGACAGAAACATGTCTCTCACTGACACACATGATCATTGCCTCCGCTGCCTCGGCCCAGATCACGAGGAACTGATCTGTGGGGCCTGCAGCAAAATGTCCTCCAAAGCCTTACGGAGTCGGCGGCATCAGCGGGAAAGAATCTTCACAGATCCCACCCGTACCCGGACCTCGTCGGAGGCCTCGGCGTCCAGAGGCTCCAGCTCTGAGCATCGCCGGAGTTCCTCCGACAGAGGTTCTCCCTCGGGGGATCATCATCGGAAGACGAAACCCGCGAGGACGAGCGTCGGTGGACGCTCCTGGTTCCGCGAGGGCCAGGTCGCATAGCCCCATAGCCGTCCCGGGTCTTTGGAGCAGGATCGTCTCACGAAGCGACCTCGTCTGGAATCGGAATCGCCTGCTCGGGTAAGTCCTGTAGTCCTCGTGGACTCGCCTCCGAGGGGTCCGACGTCGGGGGCTGCTGGGTCACCTGAGGTCGGACTCAGGTTGACGGCCTTGGAGAGCAGACTGTCTGCCTTCATGGACCAGCAGCGGGCACTGATCGCTATTCTCGCTGGCGCCTCTGCCCTGACCGCCGGGACGTCGACGTCTAAGTCGACCCCGGAGACCGAGCCGATCCTCGAGTCCATGCGGGCTCGAGTCAATCCTCGGTCGAGGTCTCCCTCAGCCTCCCGTTCGGGACCGAGGTCGTCGACGCCGACTCCCTCGGCGTCGGAGCGGCCGACGCCTACGCCCGCCCGACCCGACCCCACCGATTCCTCCTCGGAGTCGGCCTGGGAATCTGAAGTGGAAGAGTCACCTGATTCCTTTCGGACTCGGTGTGTCCCCTCGGACTCCCCTGAGTCCGAACCTCGGAAGCAGTCCCCCCCGGAGGATGCCCGGTTCTCGGACTTTGTCAGGGATATGGCCAAGGCTTTGGCCTTCCCTGCGGATCCCGAGGAGGAGCCTCGAGCCGAAGAGCTCGACGCCCTCCAGTATGACTCTCCAGCGAAGGAGCACTTTACTGTACCGGTTCCTCCCATGCTGGAACGACTACTCTTCCGCATGTGGGAGAGTCTGGCATCGTCGCCGGTATTAAGCAAGTGGGTCGATTCCATCTATCGAGTCCGCAAGAGCCCTGGCTTCCAGAAAGCACAGCTACCGCACCATTCCATGGTGGTGGAATCGGCCATGCATAGGCTCAAGAGCCAGAAGATGCACTCCTCGGTGCCTCCCGGCAGGGAGGCCCGCAACCTGGATGGCCTCGGTAAGAAGTGTTTCCAAGGCTCTATGCTTGCTTGTCGGGTCCAGACCTACCAGCTCTACATGGGCATGTACCTTAGAGACCTGGCTAAGGAGATAGCCGGATTCTCTGCTGGACTTTCCGAGGAACCTTTGCGGAGGTTCCTAGCCTTGTCCACTGGAATTCGAGAATGCTCCAAATTCATTTCTCGAGCAGCCTATGATGGCTTTGAAGCATCGGCTCGAGTGGCCGCAGCCGGCATCGGTGCCCGCCGACAGGCTTGGCTTCAGTCGTCTGACCTTGAACCCTGGGTGCAGGACAAGTTGGTCGATGTCCCCTGCCGAGGTGAGAACCTATTTGGCAAGCCCATGGCTGAGAAGGCTGCGCAAATCGAGACGGAAACTCTCACCAGAACAAGGCTCTCTAGAAAGACCTCTGCCCCTTCCCAAAAGAAGAAGGGCTCGGGAAAAAAGTCCTTTTACCCGAGGAAGGCGGCTGCCTATAAACACTACCCTCAGTATCAGGCCTCCTCAGCTCCCCAACAGGGTCAGCAGGCCAAGGGACGGGGTAACGGGTCCCGTAGGCAGCAAGCCCCCAAGCCTGCACCACCGGCCCCTGCTCAGCAGGGTGGGGGTTTTTGACTTCATCGACATAGCCTCTCCCCCTCAGCTGGTTTCTCCCAGCACAGGAGGCCGGTTGGTCCACTTTGCCCACAGGTGGTCCAACATCACATCAGATGCCTGGGTGCTTCATGTTGTGCGAGAAGGCTATCTTCTCCACTTCCACCAGGTCCCTCCCTCCTATTTTCCGGGAGAGCCTCCACGACTCCCTCTGCACAGGGACTTACTCCTTCAGGAGTTAGCAAGTCTTCTTCAGGAACAGGCTGTGGAACCGGTGCCCCACCACCTGAGAGGTCAAGGCTTTTATTCCAGGTATTTCCTAATACCAAAAAGAACTGGAGGCCTCAGACCCATCCTGGACTTGCGCAACCTCAACAAGTTCCTCGTGAGGGAGAGGTTCAAGATGCTTACCCTTGGAATCCTTCTGCCCTACCTCCAGCAGGGAGATTGGCTATGCTCCTTGGATCTAAAGGATGCCTACACGCACATCCTCATCCACCCAAGCCACCGCCAATACCTAAGGTTTGTGGGGGCAGGAAACCATTACCAGTACAGAGTACTGTCCTTTGGCCTATCCTCCGCACCACGAGTCTTCACAAAATGTCTCGCGGTGGTGGCGGCTTATCTTCGGCTTCAGGGCCTCTATGTCTTTCCTTACCTAGACGACTGGCTCATCAGAGCATCGTCCTCTCAAGAGGTCACACAAGCCACGCACCGCACTGTGACTCTTCTCCAGTACTTGGGCTTTGTCGTAAACTTCGCAAAGTCCACTTTGCTCCCCTCGCAAGATCTCGAGTTCATCGGCGCAAGATTGCACACTCTTCAGGCGCGAGCTTTCCTGCCTCTCGACAGAGCTCAGCAGCTCATGGACCTAGCCGGCCGTTTTCGCAGCCAGTCCCTGGTCTCGGCCAGGCGCTTTCTGAGACTACTCGGCCATATGGCTTCCACCGTCCACGTGACCCCCAACGCCCGCCTGAATATGCGGCCTGCTCAGTGGTGCCTTCGCAAGCAGTGGCAACAGGCCACGGGCGGCCTCGCCGACTTAGTGCAGATCTCCGGCCCGCTGGCCTCTTCTCTGCAGTGGTGGCTTCATCAGCCGAACCTGGTACTCGGAATGCCTTTTCAATCTCCTCCGCCTGCGCAAGTGCTGACGACCGATGCTTCTCTCCTGGGATGGGGAGCGCATTGCCAAGGGGCATGTACTCAAGGTCTCTGGACCTCGTGGGAGTCTGCGCAGCAGATCAACATCCTGGAGCTCAGAGCAATCCGTCTGGCTCTCAAGGCTTTCTCCCACCTGACTTCTCGCTGGTCCGTCCTTGTCCAGACGGACAATCAAGTTGCCATGTTCTACGTGAACAAACAGGGGGGCACGGGCTCCTTCCTTCTCTGTCGGGAAGCGCAGAGGCTCTGCTCTTGGGCCGTCAGCCGCGGCATTCTTCTCAAGGCAGTTTATCTCCCAAGAAAATTGCCTGGCGGACAAACTCAGCAGAATCCTCCAGCCGCACGAGTGGCGACTGGATCCCTTGGTAGTTCAGAAACTTTTTCTGAAGTGGGGCCTCCCCACGCTGGATCTTTTTGCCAGTCCTCTCAACCGGCAACTTCCTCGTTTCTGCTCTCGGCAGCCGCATCCCCTCCGAGTAGCGGCGGATGCTTTTCTGCTCTCATGGTCGAAAAGCCTTCTGTATGCCTTTCCTCCCATACCGCTAATCTCTCGAACTCTTTTCAAGGTTCTCCGAGACAAAGCTTCCATGATCCTGATAGCTCCTCGGTGGCCCAGACAGCCGTGGTTTCCACTCCTGCTGCAACTGGCGGTGGAGGCTCCGTTCCCTCTGGGGTTTCAACCAGATCTCCTAACACAGGATCAGGGGTCCCTGCTACACCCCAACCTCAGATCTCTACATCTGATGGCCTGGCTGCTGAAAGGGTAGTCCTTGCTCCCCTTCTACTGCCGGCAGAGGTGGAAGAGGTCGTCCTAGCTTCCCGACGACCTTCTACCCGCAAATGCTACGCCCTTAAATGGCGTCGTTTTTCCGTTTGGTGTACCCAGCAGTCTCTGGATCCCTTCTCCTGCTCGGTGTCGGTGGTCTTGCAGTACTTGCTCTACCTCTCTAATCTTGGACTTAAGTCCAACTCCGTCAAGGTTCACATCAGTGCTCTTTCAGCACATCATGTGCCGGTGGACGGCAGACCTCTTTCCAACGACCCTCTCGTGGCAAGGTTTCTCCGAGGTCTCCTTCTCCTTAAACCACCTCTGCGCCCGCCAGCGCCTGACTGGGATCTGAATGTGGTTTTGCAGCGGATCACCTGTCCGCCTTTTGAACCTATGGCTACCTGTCCTCTCCGTTTTCTTTCTTGGAAAACCTTATTCTTGATAGCCCTCACTTCCGCTAGACGCGTAAGTGAACTACAGGCCCTCGTGTCTGATCCCCCTTACACTCGGTTCTACAAAATAGGGTAGTCCTACGGACTCACCCTAAATTTCTTCCAAAAGTGGTCTCCCCTTTTCACATCAATCAGGAGGTGGTACTTCCGACCTTCTTTCCCAGGCCACACTCCAGCCGAGCTGAAATGGTCCTGCATACCCTGGACTGTAGAAGGGCGTTGAACTTCTACCTTGACCGTACGCGGGAGCACCGCAAAGTGCTCAGCTCTTCGTGTCTTTTGACCCCAATAAATTGGGGCTCCCTGTCTCCAAGCGTACTCTGTCCATCTGGGTTGCTGACTGTATCGCTTGGGCTTATGGAGCAGCCGGACTCTCGTTAGAAAGTCGGGTCATGGCTCATTGTGTTCGGGCGAAGGCTACGTCAGTGGCTTACCTCCGCTCTGTTCCATTGGCAGACATCTGCCGGGCCGCTACTTGGTCTTCGAGCCAGACTTTTGCGGTCCATTACTGCCTCGAGAGGGAGTCCCGCAGGGACAGTGCTTTCGGACAGGCAGTCCTCCGGAATCTCTTCGAGGTTTGAGCAACTCCTACCCTCCATCCCGGATGTTGGGCTACCGGTGGGTAATAATTCAGTGAAGATTCCTTCCTTCTGTGCTGCTGAGCTAGAGGGAGCTCATTTTTGTGCTTAGGGTCTCCGGTAGCCTTAAGCTTGGGAGTCCCATATGTGAGGACTGACTTCCTGCTTGGTCCTGGAGAAAGCGTAGTTACTCACCTGTAACAGGTGTTCTCCAGGAGCAGCAGGAATCAGTCCTCACAACCCTCCCTCCTCCCCTTGGAGTTGCAATCATCTGCTTTAGTTTTTGCAAATTTTTTATGCTGTCTTTTAGCTATGTCATCTGACTGGCTAAGATGGCACCCTTGGGCGGGAAGGGGACCGCGCATGCGCGCTGCAATTCCCAAAGGCTTTCTTTGAAAGCTGGGGAAAATTGCTCCGCGAGGGCTCCGTCGGCGCCGACGTCACCCATATGTGAGGACTGATTCCTGCTGCTCCTGGAGAACACCTGTTACAGGTGAGTAACTACGCTTTATTGAAAAGTCAAGGAAAGAGTAGTTACTCACCTGTAACAGGTGTTCTCCAGGAGCAGCAGGAATCAGTCCTCACATATGGTGACGTCGGCACCGACGGAACCCTCGCGGAGCAATTTCCCCAGCTTTCAAAGAAAGCCTTTGGGAATTGCAGTGCGCATGCGCGGTCCCCTTCCCGCCCAAGGGTGCCATCTTGCTCAGTCTGATGACATAGCTAAAAGACAGCAAAAAATTAGCAAAAACGAAATGATAGGACTTCAACTCCAAGGGGAGGAGGGAGGGTTGTGAGGACTGATTCCTGCTGCTCCTGGAGAACACCTGTTACAGGTGAGTAACTACTCTTTCTCCAGGACCAAGCAGGAAGTCAGTCCTCACATATGGGACTCCCTAGCTTAAGGCTACCGGAGACCTCAAGTGGAAAAATGAGCTCCCTCTAGCTCAGTAGCACAGAAGGAAGGAATCTTCTCTGAAAACGCCCCCGACCGGTAGCCCAACACCAGGGCCGGAGGGTAGGAGTTGCCTAAACCCCAAAGAGATTATGGAGGACCACCTGACCGAAAGCACTGTCCCTGCGGGACTCCCTCTCCAGGCAGTAATGGGCCGCAAAAGTCTGGCTTGAAGACCAAGTAGCGGCCCGGCAGATGTCTGCCAACGGAACAGAGCGGAGATGAGCCACTGACGCAGCCTTCGCCCTAACACGATGAGCCGTGACTCGACCCTCCAACGAGAGGCCGGCCGCCCCATAAGCCCAAACGATACAGTCAGCAACCCATATGGACAAAGTACGCTTGGAGACAGGGAGCCCCAACTTACTGGGGTCAAAAGAAACGAAGAGCTGAACAGCCCTCCTATGCTCCCGCATACGGTCAAGGTAGAAGGATAAGGCCCTCCTACAGTCCAGGGTATGCAGGACCATTTCAGCCCGGCTGGCGTGCGGCCTGGGAAAGAAGGTCGGAAGAACCACCTCCTGGTTGAGGTGAAAAGGGGATACCACTTTTGGAAGAAACTTAGGGTGAGTCCGTAAGACTACCCTATTCCTGTAGAACCTAGTGTAAGGGGGATCAGACACTAGGGCTTGCAGTTCACTAACGCGCCTAGCAGAGGTAAGGGCTACCAAGAACAAGGTTTTCCAAGAAAGAAAATGAAGAGGGCAGGTAGCCATAGGTTCAAAGGGCGGACAGGTAATCCGCTGCAAGACCACATTCAGATCCCATTCAGGGGCTGGTGGGCGCAAAGGAGGCTTAAGGAGAAGGAGGCCTCGGAGAAAACGAGCCACCAAAGGGTGGTTGGAAAGAGGCCTGCCATCCACCGGTGCGTGATGCGCAGAGAGAGCACTGAGGTGGACCCTGACAGAGTTGGACTTAAGGCCCAAATTGGAGAGGTAAAGCAAATATTGCAAGACCACTGCCACCAAGCAGGAGAAGGGATTCTCAGACTGCTGAGCACACCACACGGAGAACCGACGCCACTTAAGAGCGTAGGACTTCCGGGTGGAGGGCCGTCTGGAGGCCAAGACGACCTCTTCCACCTCCCGAGGTAGCAGGAGGGGAGCAAGGACTACCCTTTCAGCAGCCAGATGAAGGGACCGGAGGTTGGGGTGTAGAAGAGTCCCCTGATCCTGTGACAGGAGATCGGGTTGAAACCCCAGAGGAAGAGGAGTGTCCACCGCCAGCTGCATCAGAAGCGGGAACCAGGGCTGTCTCGGTCACCGGGGAGCCACTAGGATCATTGAGGCTCTGTCTCTGAGAACCTTGAAGAGCGTGCAAGACACCAGCGGCGTGGGAGGAAAGGCATACAAGAGGCCTGTGGACCATGGAATCAGAAAAGCATCCGCCGCTACTCTGAGAGGATGTGGTTGTCGAGAGCAGAATCTGGGAAGCTGCCGGTTCAGAGGACTGGCAAACAGATCCATGGTGGGGAGGCCCCACTTGAGAAAGATCCGCTGAACCACCAATGGATCCAATCTCCACTCGTGTGGTAGGAGGATCCTGCTTAGCTTGTCTGCCAGGTAATTTTCCTGACCTGGGAGATAGACAGCTTTGAGGAGGATGCCGTGGTGGACGGCCCAAGAGCACAGTTTTTTTGCCTCCTGACAGAGAAGGAGGGAGCCTGTTCCACCTTGTTTGTTCACGTAGAACATTGCAACTTGATTGTCCGTCTGGACCAGCACAGACTGGTGAGAAGTGAGGTGGGAGAAGGCTCTCAGAGCTAGGCGGATGGCTCTGAGCTCCAGGAAGTTTATCTGCTGAGCAGATTCCCAAGGAGTCCAGAGGCCTTGAGTACATGTCCCTTGGCAATGTGCTCCCCAACCCAGGAGAGAAGCATCGGTTGTTAGCACCTGAGAAGGCTGAGGAGATTGAAAATCCACCCCCAGCAGCAGGATTGGCAGATGAAGCCACCACCGCAGAGAAGAGACCAGCAGGTCGGTTACCTGTACTGAGTCCGCCAGGCTCCCCGTGGCCTGATGCCATTGAGTGCGAAGGCACCACTGAGCAGGTCGCATGTTCAGGTGGGCATTGGGGATCACATGGACCGTAGAAGCCATATGGCCGAGCAGTCTCAGAAATTCCCTTGCAGAGACCAGGGAATTGCTGTGAAAGTGGCTGGCGAGATCCATGAGTCTGTGTGCTCTGTCTAGAGGCAGGAAGGCGCGCGCCTGAAGTGTGCTCAACCTTGCGCCGATGAATTTGAGATTTTGAGAGGGGAGCAAAGTGGACTTTGCGAAGTTTATGACAAAGCCCAAGTGCTGGAGCAGAGTTACAGTGTGATGAGTGGCCTGAGTGGCCTCTTGGGAAGACTGGGCCCTGATGAGCCAGTCGTCCAGGTATGGGAACACAAAAAGGCCTTGAAGTCTTAGATAGGCCGCCACCACTGCTAGGCATTTGGTGAACACCCTGGGGGCGGAGAATAGGCCAGAGGGCAGTACTCTGTACTGGTAATGATTTCCTCCCACAACAAACCTGAGATATTGTCTGTGGTCTGGATGAATAAGGATGTGAGTATAGGCATCCTTCAGATCCAAGGAGCATAGCCAGTCTCCCTGCTGGAGGTAGGGCAGCAGGATTCCAAGGGTAAGCATCTTGAACTTTTCCCTTGTCAGGAACTTGTTGAGGTTTCGCAAGTCCAGGATGGGTCTGAGGCCTCCTGTTCGTTTTGGAATCAGAAAGTACCTGGAATAAAAGCCTTGACCCCTCAGGTGGTGGGACACCGGTTCCACAGCCTGTTCCTGAAGAAGACTTGCTAACTCCTGAAGGAGTAAGTCCCTGTGCAGAGGGAGTCTTGGAGGCTCCCCTGGAAAGTAGGAGGGAGGTACCTGGTGAAAGTGTAGAAGATAGCCTTTTTGAATTATATGAAGCACCCAGGTATCTGATGTGATGGTTGACCACCTGTGGGCAAAGTGAACCAGCTGGCCTCCTGTGCTGAGAGAAACCAGCGGATGGGAAGAGGCTATGCTGATGGAGTCAAAACCCCCCACCCTGCTGAGCTGGGGCCGGTGTTGTGGGCTTGGGGGCCTGCTGCCTACGGGACCCATTACCCCGTCCCTTGGCCTGTTGACCCTTTTGGGGAGCTGCTAAGGCCTGATACTGAGGGTAGTGTTTATAGGCAGCCGCCTTCCTCGGGTAAAAGGGCTTTTTCCCCGAGCCCTTCTTCTTCTGAGAAGGGGCAGAGGTTTTTCTGGACAGCCTAGTCCTGGTCAGAGTCTCGGTCTCGATCTGTGCAGCCTTTTCAGCCATGGGCTTGCCAAAGAGGTTTTCACCTCTGCAGGGGACATCGACCAACTTGTCCTGTACCCATGGCTCGAGGTCGGATGACTGAAGCCAAGCCTGTCGGCGGGCACCGATGCCGGCCCCGGCTACTCGAGCCGATGCTTCGAAGCCATCGTAGGCTGCTCGAGAGATAAACTTCGAGCACTCTCGAATACCAGTGGATAAGGCTTGGAACCTCTGCAAAGGTTCCTTGGAGAGACCAGCAGAGAACCCAGCAATTTCTTTTGCCAGGTCTCGGAGGTACATGCCCATATAGAGCTGGTAGGTCTGGACTCGACAAGCAAGCATAGAGCCCTGGAAGCACTTCCTACCGAGGGCATCCAGATTCCGGGCCTCCCAGCCGGGAGGCACCAAAGAGTGCATCTTCTGACTCTTGAGTGCCTTTTGGAACCCGGGGCTCTTGCGGACTCGATAAATGGAATCGACCCGCTTGCTTAACACCAACACCGACGCCGACGCCGGGCTCTCCCACATGCGGAAGAGAAGTCGTTCCAGCATCGGAGGAACCGGTACAGTAAAGGCCTCCTTTGGGGGAGAGTCATACTGGAGGGCATCGAGCTCTTCGGCTCGAATGGCCATATCCCGCACGAAGTCCGAGAACTGGGTGTCCTCCGGGGGGGACCGTCTCCGAGGTTCGGACTCGGGTGAGTCTGATGGGACGCACCGAGTCCGAAAAGTACCAGGCTGACTCCTCGGAGGAAGAATCGAGCGGCTCCGGTCGGGCGGGCACCGATGCCCTCCGCCCCGACGCCGAGGGTGTCGGCGTCGACGACCTCGGTCCCGAACGGGAGGCCGAGGGAGACCGCGACTGAGGATCGACTCGAGCTCGCATGGACTCGAGGATCGGCTCGGTCTCCGGGGTCGACTTGGATGTCGACGTCCCGGTAGCCGGGGCAGATGCACTGGCGAGGCCAGCGATCAATGCCCGCTGCTGGTCCATGAAGGCAGCCAAACTGCTCTCCAAGGCCGTCAACCTGAGTCCGAGCTCAGGAGACCCAGCAGCCCCTGACTTGGGCCCCGACGGTGTCGGGCCCGACGTCGGCTCCTTCGGAGGTGAGTCCATGAGGACTACAGTACTCACGTGTCCAGGCGGCTCCATTTTGAGACGAGGATGTTTTGAAGGCCTCTCCGACTCCGAGGACCCGGGACGGCTATCGGGGCTATGCGACCTGGCCCTCGAGGAACCAGGAGCATCCACCGACGCCGCCCTCGCGGGTTTCTTCTTCCTATGATATTCCCGGGCAGGAGACCCCCGCTCAGAGGAAATCCGATGATGCTCAGGACCGGAGTCCCGGGACGTCGAAGCCTCTGACGAGGTCGGGGCCCGGCCGGACACGGAGTCAGAGAAGATTCGTTCTCTTTGATGCTGCCGACTCCTCAACGCTTTTGAGGACATCTTGCCACACGGACCACAGATCATCGGGTCATGATCGGGTCCGAGGCAGCGGAGGCAGCAGTCGTGTGTGTCTGTAAGAGACATAAGTTTCTTACACCGATCACACTTTTTAAACCCGTTGGCAGCCATCGGGGGAAAAAGGGCCCCTGTGAGGTCAAAAGACAGGGCTGCCAGTGAAAAAGAAAAAATGGCGCGAACGCTTGTCACGAAGAACAAAAAAACGAAAAATAAAGAACGGACCCGTTATCGGCGTAGCGGGTCCGGGCGAGAAAAGCATCCGGCGTCGAACCGAGAAAAGAATAAGAAATAAAATCAACTTTTTCTGCGGCGAACACAAACAGCGTCTGTAGGGCTCCGCGGAAAAAAGAAGACTGAGCAAGATGGCACCCTTGGGCGGGAAGGGGACCGCGCATGCGCGCTGCAATTCCCAAAGGCTTTCTTTGAAAGCTGGGGAAATTGCTCCACGAAGGCTCCGTCGGCGCCGACGTCACCCATATGTGAGGACTGACTTCCTGCTTGGTCTTGGAGAAATAAAAGATTATACAATAGAAATAAGAATGAAAATATCATAATCATATACAAAACAAACGAGGGTCCCTGCAGATCACAACCGCTTATTTATTTGACTTTTTATATCCCGCCTTATCTTATAGCCAAGGTGGCTTACAAGGAACAATGACGTGTCTTAATGTTGGAACATGATGTTAAGGTTTACATTGAACAATTAGAAGAATATCATAATGAACTTGTTACCTGATAAGTTTATAGTTTTATTATGTTATTAACAAAGGAATGTGTGAAGTTGGTATTTACAGTAATATTTGCAGTAGGTTGACATTATAGGAATAGTTGACATGCTCAATAGTGATGTGTCACTGAGTTTACCATTCAATTAAGGGAGCTTTGTGATTTTGTGAGGGGAAAGGGAAGGATACGAAGGCAATGTAATTTCAGCTTGTTGATTCACTTTGTAAAGGTAGGATTAGATACCGAAGTATTCCCTAAATAGATGAGTCTTTATCTTCTTACATAGGACCTAAGCAATTTTTATATCACGGATGTTATGTGGGGGCTGCTGCCTGATTGCTTGATCTAAGGAAGGGAGGGAGGGATTGTGAGCACTGATTGCATGTTTTGTCATCTCGGACTATTGCTGGACAACTTTTGAATTAGGGATTGTAAATATGCAGAGGAGAGGGAGTGAATTACATAATCTGGGAGACCTTGAAGGAGGATATTACAGTAGTCCATATGAGGGAATACTAGGGCTTGGAAAACCATAAAGAAATCATGTTAGTAAGGGTTGAAGCCGTTGAGCTGTTTTTATCTTCTGGTATGTGACTTGGACAGTGTTTTTGATGTGTGTTTGCATGATTAGGTATTTGTCTAAGATTATCCTAAGGTACCGAACCTCTAGTTTGACGTGTAGTTGTGCACCAGCCATTGTCATATGTGTTGGCGGGCAGAAGTTGGTGTCTCTGGAGGTGAAAAGGATTTCAGTTTTGTTGAGGTTCACAGCTAGATTGTGATCAGTGAGCTATTGCGTGATGTCCCTGAAGCATCTTGTCACAGGCGTGTAGATTGGTTACAGTGTGGAGAATAGTATATATAGAGCATTGTATCATCGGCATAGATATGATATAATACATTGTGTTTCTGTATAATTGAACATTTAGGTTGTATGAAAATGTTGAAGACGCGCGCCGATAGTGCAGAACCTTGGGGAATGCCCTGTTTTAGCTGGAAGGGGGTTGATGTGTCTCCTGCGTATCTTACTTGCTGTATTCTCTCAGTTAAGTAGGAGGTGAATCATCTCAAGGTTGTGCCGCAGAGGCCTATTTCTTTCAGTCTGTGGAGTAAAGCATCATGGGGGATTGAATCAAATGTGGTTGTTGTGTCCAAGAGCATGAGGATGAAATCTTGGTGGGGCTTTTGAATGCCCTGGATTAGTTTGTCCATTATTTATTTATTTAACAGGTTTTCTATACCGCCTTTTCCTTAAATCAAAGCGGTTACCAAGACACAAGAAGGGAGAACAGAGGCAGGGAGGCATACACTGACTAAACTATACAGTGAAGGTAAAATTGGGATACACAACATCAAGGAACTGTTACAGATAAACACGTTACATGCAGGCTATAATAATAAAGACTTGTTAGGTGTCTGTGCCATAGTGCTCAATGAAGAGTACAAACTTCAGTTGTTTTCTGAACTCCTTTAAATCATCTATGGATCGCACATCGGGAGGGAGAGAGTTCCAGATAAGTGGGGCCGATAAGGAAATTGCCCTTTGTGTAGTACATTTACACGCTTTTCTGAAGCTACTTGGGGTGCTAGAGATGTTAGGAGTGTCTCCACACCATGGTTAGGCCTAAAGCCGCATTGCTGCAGGTCGAGAGGGGCATTAATGTTGATATAATCTGGTAGCTGGATCTGTACCGTTTTTTTCAATGATTTTAGCCAGGAATGGTAGCCTGGAGATGGGGTGGTATGAGTTGTGGTTAATGGGGTCCAATGTGGGGTTGTTTGGTATTGGTCATATTGATGCTTGCTTTAAGATGGTTAGCATGTGTTAATGAGAGTTGAGTGATTTTTAGGAGTGTGGGTGTCAAGTCTGAGCAGGTTGGCTTGATCCAGCTTACTGGGCATGGTAGGTAGGAGGTGGTTGTGTTGAGGCTGGAAATAGTATGCTCTAGTTGCTCTGCGGAGAATGTTTGATTGTCTGGATGAAGTCCCAAGGACGATTGTGGTGGAATGGTTATAGCTGGTGTGAAGGCAGTTCTGTGGGTTTTGCTTTGTATGTAATCTGCCATTGCTTACGGGGGGTTATTGTTTCATGCTTGTTTGAGTGGCGGGAGTCTTGAGCAGCAACTTGGCTATCTCAAATAGTTCTCTGGGACGGTTTATGGCAGTTAAGATGAGTTTTGAATGGTAGTTTCTTTTAGCGTTATTAATTGCATCCTAGTATTCTTGTTCTTCACCATGTACACCGCGCGATAGTGCATGGAGTGAGTTCGCCGCCATTTTCTTTCCAGTTTTCTGAGGTTTCTCTTTAGATCTTTTAGTTCTGAGGTGTACCATGTGTCTTTTGCAAGTCTTCTGGGGGGTTTCATAGTTTTGGGTGCAATTGCTGCTTTGTGTATTGTTAGGTTCCAATTGTCAATTAGTGTTTCAAGGTTTCTTGAGTCGTCATTTAACTGTGGGGTTATTGAGCTTAAGAAAGCTTCCTTGTCCCATCGTTTGAATCTTCTTTTGTGGGAGTGAGGTTGAGTGCTCGGGTACGTATGTGAGCTTTGGGGTAGGTGAAGTCACAATCTTGTGGTTTAATCATAGGACAGATGATAGAATGGGTGATGGTTGAGTATTTAAGCACGTGTGATGTGAGATGAAGATGAGGTCTAGCAGACCCCCTCTGTCGTGTGTGGGCTTCTTATTTGGGTGTAATCTAGTGCCTCCATAGCATCAACAAAATATCCTGACATTTTCTAGGGTGCTGATGGTAGGTTTAGGTCATCTAATAATATGATTTGCTTGATATATTTGTGGGTTGGTCACTGATTGCAAAAGGAATGATAGCTCTTCAGATGTAGGTGTTGGTGTTCTGTAAGCTAGGCATAATACTAGGTGTTTGTTTATAACCGTGATCATGTCCCTGTTCAGAAGCTATGTTGGTGGCGTAAAGTTGAAGGTGATCCTTTGCCACGATGAAGACTCCACCTCCTCTGCTGTTAGATCTGGGGCAGTTGAAGAGATTGTAGTTTGGTGGTAATAGTTGGTTCAAAAGAACATTTTCTGTATTGGTAATTCAAAATTCTGTCACACACATTATGTCAATGTCATTGTCGAGGAGGTAGTCTGATAGGAGAGAGGTTTAGTTGCATGTTGAGCGTGTGTTGAGTAAAACGCATTTTAGCTGGAGGTGGATTATTTGGGAATTGTAGGTTGGTGGTTCTGTGAATTGTTGCATTTTGATTTTGATAAGTAACTATTGCCCCCTGTTTTTTGTTCTAGGTGCTGCTACTGCAGTCAGTTATTGGGATTGGTGGCATATTATGGGACTTAGGTCTACTGTAGAGGAGAAGGATGAGGTTTGTTTGAGAATTAAGACGTATAAGCAGCCTATTAAAAGTGGTAGTGAAGCCATTTTGATTCAGTGGCAGTGGTTCTCTGTAGTTGTGTAGGGCACACTACTTTAGTATTGGACTTGGTTGCGCTGGTGACAATTACAAGTGAGGGAGAATTCTAAACAGAAGCGCACTGTGTAAAGCAGGAGGCTGAATTTCCTAGCACAGGTGTCACTATGCTTGTTCTGTGTTCCTGTTTCTTAGTTCCATGTGGAGGAGTTGTGAGTTTGAACCTTCTATATGCCACCCTTAAGGCCACTCTTAAGGACCATGCCTAAGGCCGGGCGAGGTGCCTTTAAGGAACACTGATGGGTGATGATGCCTTTTGTAGGCGGAGCTTACCAGTGTCTTAGGGCTTGTTCGGGCAGTGCTTCTGTTTCCGCTTGGCTTCCTTTCCCTGTCGTTACGCAGGTATTTGATGAGGAGGTGAGCTTGCTTGCTGTCCATGGGGGGCTCTTCCGATCAGGTGAGAGATCGGATTCAAGCTGCTTATATATCATATCATATCATATATATATCATCATGCTGCATAGATATCATAACCCCCCCTCCATCAGCAGCAGTCTATATACCATATAGATCAATAGAAAGAGATTAAACCTTAATCCTTTTCAGAACCTAGTTATGGTCAATGTATGATGTAAATGCTTGGCATGCAGGCTATCAGAACACTGGATTGTAGAATGGGATAAAATAGATCAAATGTTGTTTGTGTGACTAGGACACTGAAATGTTTCTGTTTTTAACAAACTGGTGTGCATCTTTTGTTTTCCAGCTGCTCTGCAGTCAGGCCAAGCAATGCTGTCTGAGGGCCTGCAGCAAGCTCTGGGTCAAGATCATATTATCGTTGCACAGGAGCAGACTTTACCTAATGAAGTAAGTAGGCCTCCTCTTTCAAATCCAGACCAGATAAGTGATCCAAAGGGCATTAGCTAACCTTCAGTGGTGTTAAATGGGAGTATGAGGGAAGGATGGTCTTGGCTCCCCCCAGTACTGCCACCTGCAGCAAGTCTCTAAAGTTAAACTGATCCCTGCCAAGCAAAACAAATTGTCTCTTTTAAGGCTAGGTGTCTTTTTCTGAATTAAGAGACTGTGAAGCAAAGGCAAGGGAGGAGTAACAATGCACCCATGCCCAGGGCCACAGTAATCTTTCTCTGAGAGACCATGGCACTGAGGCAAGGGACTCTCCAGGAATGCAGTGCTATTAAAAACCTTGAACCAAAATACGGACTAACTTCCTCAGGCCAAATGTAGTGGTCAGCTTTGCTTTCCCATTTATCCTTAAGGGCCTGATTTCCTAACAGGACACCTAAGTGAAAAGTTCAAAAAGGTGCCTATTTTATAAAGGGTAGGGGCCTATGTGTTTTTAGAAACTAGGCGCTCTTAACCATTCTCAGTAGTGCATAAATGCTAATGCACCCATTTTCATCTTCTCCAAAGCAGGTGTAAATATGCACTTGCACTCTACTGGGCTGATTTTTAACGCATGCAGGACAGCGTGTGCGCAGAACTTGCATAAGTCCCTATTCTAAGGGACTTGCATACGTGCTTTACGCAGTCACTATTCTGTAAGCACTTGCCTTAAGTCCAATCACGTGTCTTTTCAATTGGGCGGTGCACAAGGGCCACGCCTAGATTTATGCTTGTAAGTTATAGAATACTATGACATATATAGGTCACTGCGCCGATCTAAGCACAAGCAGTTAGTAACCGCTGTGACTACACTCGGGTGCATCCATAAGCCCCCTACTCTATAAAGTTTTATTTATATTTATTTAGGGCATTTGATATACTGCCTGGAGCAAGGGCTATCACAACGGTTTACAATAAAAAAATAAAAAGGGATGACACAATTCTATCTAGAGCTACCCTCCTGGTGATTTTTACTGCTTTCAGAGCTAAATCGTCTGCTTTAAAGGCATATTTTTCCAAGAAAGATTTGTTATTTTGTGGTCAAAAAGTATTTGTTTTCCGGGATATAGCCCGGGCCACTCGGACCTATCAGAAGCTGTTTCTTTCCCAGCACCCCAAGATTGTGGCTGCAGGTAGTTCTTTTTTCTTGAATTCCCCTTTAAGTGTTTGATTAGACTCCAAGGGAATAATTATATCTGACACATCTGGAAAAATGTATTGATGATCATGGCCTTTGAGATATTAGGTGTTTGGGGTAGGTATTAGGTCTGGTGTGATTTGGGAACTTATTGTGTGGATCTATTTCTATTAGATTTCTTGATTTGATTTACTTTTGTATTTGTCATTAGTTCTCTCCCTGAGGTGGACTGTTTCCTTCTATTGATCGTATTGTTTCTTTTTATTATGTATTCTTTTTTCCTTAAGTGCAATAGTCACATTTTCTTGGTCTCGGTGGTCTGTAAAAACGTAAAAAAAAATATAAAGGGGTGACAGAAGAGTAAGGAGCAGGAAGAGAGTAAGGAGAACAGAGAGGGCCTTTACAAAAATAGGCTGCAGATATGTGTGCGGCGATGTGCTTTGCCTGCATTTGAGATTTACCCTTATAGGGCAGGGGTGGGCAATTCCGGCCCTCGTGCACCACAATCCAGCCTGGTTTTCATGATGTCCCTAATGAATATTCATGAGGTATATTTGCATACACTGCCTCCCAGTGTATGCAAACAGATCTCATGAATATTCATTAGGGACACCATGAAAACCATGCTGGATTGTGGTGCACGAGGGCAGGAATTGCCCACCCCTGTGGGGGTTATTCTGTGCCACGAATAGCGGGGATGGATGGCCCAATGGGGGGCATCCATGCCCGCTATTCATGCCTTCACCCGGCCGTGACTAACTTCCCCGCTGTTTGTGTGGGGAATTTAGATGGAGGTGGAGTCTGGCAGTCACCGGCCCTGGATGTACAGGGCCATTTCTAATGTTAGCCCTGTACATCTGGGGCTGGCGACATGTGCGGGGAAGTTATTCCACCCCAGAGGTGGAATAACTTCCCTGGATGTGATTTGATTTAAACGCCGGGATGCAGATAGGGCCAGAGGACATTCCCCGCAGCCTCACCTTGGCCCCCTTCTGGAGTGGGAATGCGGAGGGCGTCTCTGAGCACAGCTGTGCAGTCTGTCTCAGTAATACCTTATTTTCACCAATACAGGGGGAGACTGCCTATATCCAAGAGATCAGAACTGCCGACGGACAGACTGTGCAGCATGTGGTAACCGCAGATAACCAGGTAATGGCGTGGGAGAAGGTGTAGCCACTAATCCAAAAGGCCAGATATGCCTTAGTATATTTCACCAAAGTGTGATACTCCACCCACAAACCAGTCCCTGAAATATGCATCATATGGGATATTTCAGCAAGAATGTTGATGTCCTGTCTTTCTTTCCTTTGTAATGCTGATTCGATGGTTGAATTTGGTTCTGAATGCTGCATTTTTTTCCCTACCGAGCAGGTGCAGTACATTATCTCTCAGGACGGAGTACCACATCTGATTCCACAAGAGTATGTTGTAGTCCCCGAGGGACATCATATCCAGGCAAGAGTCATTTCTGTCAGGCATCATATTGCTAGGTTTCAAAACCTGTCCTGGGGATTCAATGAGGACATGTATGAGATATACTGGAAACTTAGTGTATGCAAATATGTATACAGATTTATCTAATGCATATTCATTGGGAATATCCTGAAAACCTGACTGGCTGTGGGAATCCCCTGGACAGGTTGAGGAAGTCCTGCTATAGGGAAAGAAGCCGAAAACGTCCGGCTGCGCCAGCATAAATCTGTACACAGGACAGCGGAAAGAACTGAGTTCATGACCTGTATTAATCAAGCTGATTGCAAGCAGGACAGCTTTCCCTTCTCATCTATGCAAATTGGAGTCAATTAAAAAAATACAGAATGCTTCACTTAGGCAGTTAAATTTGTCCAGCTATACCTAGTTGCCTGCATTTTTGACTGAAAATTTCCTAAATCTAAGCAACCTAATTTAATTTTCCTAACTTTTGATACCTAAGTTAGGCAGCCAGTATTGAAAATCAGTATTAAGCATCTAACATACATCCCCTGATCTAACCCCATCTATCTTTTGGCCACCAAAATTTAGGACCTTAAATTTAGGAACTCAGTTCAACTCCATTTTCAAATGGGCTGATATAGTCACTTTGCTTTGGAAGTAAGACAGCTAAACCTGTGAAAACTGGCACAATGTTATTTTTCAAAAGTGAATTCCTAGGAACATCTGTGATGGCAATACCTCCATCCAGCACCAGAACAAGTATCCAGCTCTGACCCCAAAGACAGGTATTGTGACTGGTGTTTGATGTTTCATCTTTCAGGTGCAGGATGGCCAAATAACCCACATCCAGTATGAGCAGGGCAACCAGTTCCTTCAGGAGTCACAGGTATGCTCCCAAACAATTATTCTATGCCTAATACTTCCCATTCATCTCTCTACATGTGCATGCTCCTTACACCTAATGAACAATTGTGCCCTAATTCCTACTCTGCCTTGGGTTTGTGTTTCATACGTTATTGTCCTTTGAGTTCTAATCAAATTTGTTGAATTTTTAAGTTTGTTTTGTATCTGATTTGCTTTTGATAAAGGCAGTATATCAAGTCAAATAAAACCTTAACATAAATTGATCTTCAGCAAGCTCTGATGTTTGAGTGTTGGATCTTTACCCGCTTATCTGGTTGGTATCTTTTTTTTTTTCCCCTTTCTAGATTCAGTACGTGCCAGTATCACCAGAGCAACAGATTGTCACTCAGGAACAGTTAGAGGCAGCGGCACACTCAGCAGTTACTGGTGCGTAGCCATGGTTACTAAATTTGCAAATTTTACAATAAAAATAAAAATGCTTCTAATTTTTGAGTTTTGAGTGCCCGGTCCCAGATAAAGAATACTGAGCATGTTTCCTTCCAGGACTCTGCCCAGAGATAGTAGGGACGTGCATTTATTTGAACTGGCATGGGACATATTAACAGCATTTCCTTTGTCATTTCATATAATTGACATTAAACAAAACCAAATTTTTGTTTTTGGCTTCTTATAGAAGAAACTATTACGTCTCCTAGGAGGCTGGCTCTAGCCAGTCTGTTCTCCGGGAACAAGCAGAAAGTCAGCCCTCACATATGGGTGACAGCGGCATTGACAGAGCCTGCACGGTAACCTCTACCCAGCTTTCAAAGAAAGCCTTTGGGAAGTTCACCACATATGTGTGGTAGCCTTCCCGCCCAAGGGTGCCATCTTGCCCATCTCCTTTTTTCCGCAAAGCCCATCAGACATTCGTCTGCACCCCCAAGAAGGTTGATTGTTCTTCCTTCTTATTTTTTCCTTCTCCAGTACGCATAAGGCACTGGTATGCGTACTGGAAAAGGAAAAAATTAAGAAGGAAGATCAACCAACCAGAAGAAAAAATTGTCACTCAACGCCGCATTTTTCTCCGGTCTTTTTTCCCTTCAGGGTCTTTTTCGTAGGTGCGCGGGAAACCTCGTGCCCTCCCTGGCCAAGACACTTAAGTTTGATCTTGTGGACGCCGTCTTCCCTGCCATTTTATTTATTTATGTAATAGGTATTTTTATACCACTTTATCATTTCAGCCAAAGCAGTTTACATTGTAACAAACTTGGTAATGTACATTAAACAGGGACATTGGTAACTTGGATTTTGCTGAGCAATGGAGGGTTAAGTGACTTACCCAAGGCCACCTGGAGTGTTAGTGGGAATCAAACCCTGGTCTTTTGGCTCCCAAGCCAGTGCTGTAACCATTAGACTACTCCTTGAGATCTCCTCCGACTCAGAGACAGACTGGGAGACCGATGACAAGTACCCCGACACCCACCTCCATCGGAATGTCCCTTCCCCTCTGGAGGACCAACACAGGTGCCCTCCCAAGAACCTCTCCTTTTTGGAGTTTGTCCAGGACATGGCAAAGTCCTTGGCCTATACCACGGAGTCTGAGGAGGAGCCTCAGGCAGAGGACCTAGAGATCCTCTAATACGAGGCCCCTCTGAAAGAGGCACTCACCATGCCAGTTCCCCCCATCCTGGAACAGCTTCTCTTCTACATGTGGGAGACCCTGGCCTCCACTGCCAATTGTGAGCAGGCGGCTCAATCCCATGTATTGAGGTTCACAGGAGTCCTGCATTCCAAAAGGCAGAGCTGTCTTATATCTCCATGGTGGTAGAGTCAGCCATGCTCAAGATCAAAAGCCAGAAGATGCACTCCTCGGTGCCCCCACAGCATGGATGCCTTAGGCAGAAAGTGATACCAAGGCTCAATGCTTGTTGGCACACCAGTCTGTATGGGCATGTACTTGCGGAACATGGCGAGGGAGTTCACCAGATTGTCGGCTGGGCTGGCAGAAGAACCTCTTCAGCGGTTCTGGACCCTGACTTCAATGGTCAAGGAGTGCTCCAAATCCATCACTCATGCAGCCTATAATGGCTTTGAGTTGGTGGCCAGAGTAGGTGGGCATTAGTGGCTAACACCAGGCCTGGCTACAATTCTCCGACCTGGAGCAATGGGTGCAGGATCTGGCACATGCTTATTGGGTGCTTCTTGTTTTTGTGTAAAAGGTGATTAGGAGGTTCATGATGGAGTGCTTTCTGGGTCTGTTAGTCTGGGGTGGATGATGAGTGTTTGTGGGTGCGGGGACAATAGGCTATTGAATGTCTTGTATATTATCAAGAGGATTTTGTATTGTATTCTATGCTGTCGGAGCCAGTGGAGCTGGTAGAGGATGGAGGTGATATGATCATATCTTGAGGCTCTTTGGATGATCTGGGCTATTGTATGGATGGCTGTCTGCAGAGAAAGAAGGGTTAAGTGAGGCAGACTGTGATAGATGGAGTTGCAGTAGTCGATGTGGGGATGTTAGCGGTCTGGTTTTCCAGCTACTATGTCATTTATTTTGTTTTTATACTTTTTAATGATTTTAATTAATGTTCATATTTATTAATCATTTATTTGATGTGTTTTAATTATTATTGTTTGTTTCTTTGAGGTTTGCACCCTATAGTATCCCCCTGAAGAAGGCCGGTTGGCCGAAACGCGTAGGGGTAATAAAGAAAGGTTTTTTTCAAACCTGAAAACTCTGCCGGTCTGGGTATCTGTTTTCTTTGTCCTAACTATATACAATATACACTATATACAATTTTGCCTAGTTGCGAGTCATTATTAGTAATGAATGATTGTCTTAGGTATTTTGTTGCATTGATGTTTAGGTATTAACTTGGTCCTGCGTGCCTTAGTGTGTGTTGAAAAGGTGTGTTTTGAGACACTTTCTAAATGTTAGTAGGTCACTTATTTGTCTAAGGTGTCATTGAATGTTGTTTTTCAATTATTTTGGATATGAATGGTAGGCTTGCCTGTAGGAGGTGGGATCGGATGGGTCTAGGTGAGGTTTCTTTATTAGTGGGCAGATTGAGGAGGATTTTAGGTATACTGGGAATTCACTTTGTTGCAGCAAGGTTTGGGTAATTTTTGCAAGGAATGGGGAGAACTTGGTCTTTGTGGCTTTGATCCAGCTCACTGGGCAGGGTGGGATGTTGTAGTGTTGAGAGATGATATGATGGTTTCTATGTTTTTGCTGGCGATGTGGTTGAATGTGGTCCATGAGTGAGTGGGAGGAGTAGTAGTCTGGATCATCTGGGGTATTTGAATTGGTGGTTGGGTTTGGCATGCTAATGCTTGGCTAGCTGTTGTGGTGTGATGGAAACATCAGGTGTATCTTCAGTAAGGGGGTTTTGTGAGTTCTTTTACTAGGGGCAAATAGTTCTCTTGGTTGATTGAGTGATTTGTGGATCAATTTGGTATGGTAGACTTGCTTGGAGCTGTCTGTGGCGTGATTGTATTCCTTTAGTAGTGCCATGTAGCAGGTTTGATCCGAGGTCAGTTGTGATTTTCTCCATTTTTGTTTCTGTCTTCTGAGTTGTATTTTGAGTTTTCTGGGGTGTGGAGTGTACCAAGGAGTCCATTTGTGGTTTTTGGGGTGTGAGTAGGTTTTAGTTGAGGCTGCTTCCGAGATGATTTGGTTCCAAGCAGACATGGTTGAGTCTAGGTCAAGTGATTCCATATTGATAAGTGGGGAGATATAGGCGAGGAAGGATTCTTTGTCAAACTGTTTGTAACGTGTGTGATGGTCAGGGGGGTGGCTTCTTTATTTGTTGAGAAGTAGATGAAAGTTTATTAGGTGGTAATTAGACCAGGGTACCGGGAGGATTTGTATTGCAGGGGAAGAGTCAATATGGATCGGGCTTTTGTTCATGAAGATGAGGTCCAAAGTGTTGCCTTTGTTGTGGGTTGGTATTTTTATGATTTGTATGAAGTCCATCACATCCATGAAGGCTGTTGCTTGTTTTGCTGAGGCGGATTGGAGGTTGAGGTCTTCCAGTTGGATGAGGTCGGTGTTGTTGTTTTTAGAGTGAGTTGTAGTATGTTGGAGAGGTCGTTGGGTGTGGAGGATGGTGAGTGATATGTCCAGGCTTTCTGTGCTTTTTGCAGTGAGTTTGCGACGATACAAGGTAGATTTGGTGAGGAGAACTCTTCCTCCTTTGCAGTGAGTTTGTGGGGCAGTGGAATAGGCTGTAGTTAGGGGGTTTGATTTGATACAGGAGTACAGTCTGTTTCAGTTAGCCAAGATTCGATAATGCATAGGAGGTCCAGGTTTTGTGTGATGAGGTGGTCTTGTATGATTGTGATTTTGTTCTTTGAAGAGTGTGCATTTGAGAACGCATTTGAGGGGTGTTAGGGTTGGTTGGTTTGGTTAAGTGTGTGTTTGAGAGATCATTACTTGTAGTAATGGAGATGAAGCGTTGTGGGCTGCATGGCCTGGGGGGGATGGGGGTAGGTGTATGTGTAGAGGGAGGGAAAAGATAGGAAAGATGGCCGATTTGAGGTTGGGAATAGAAGGGCATTTGTGGCAGTGGTTAGGATAAGGAGGGCAAGAAGGGAGAGTATAGTAATGCGTATAGCTGAAGCATGATGAGGTTGTTTTGCTTGTTGTGGCTGCTGGAGAGAATGTCCATGGGGTGGTACTGAGGGTTTTTGGAGGCTGAGGGCCCTTGTGGGTTGCTTGAAGGGGTTCTCAAAACTGGTGTTCCTGTCACTGCGCTTCATGCCTGGTGTGGCTCAGGGAAGTGGAAAAGGTCCTGCTGGTCTCGCATAAATATTCCACCCCGCGAGCGTATGCCTTCAAGTGGCATCACCTCTCGGTTTAGTGTGTGAAAAGGGGTGCCAACTCCTTCTCCTGTTCTGTCCAGCTGGTGCTGCAGTACTTGCTGCACTTGTGTAATGCTGGTCTGAAGTCTAATTCCATCAGGGTTTACCTTGGTGTGCTATTGGCGGACCATCACCTCATCAAGGGGAAGACTCTCTCTGCCCAACTTCTCGTGGCTCGCTTCCAGAGGGGCTCCTACTCTCTTAACGACCCATTTGTCCACAGGTAGTGGAGTGGGATCTCAATATGGTCCTACCGAAGCTCATCGCCCCCACCCTTGGATCCTCTGGCTTCCTGCCATCTCAAGTATCTATCCTGGAAGGTGGTCTTCCTCATGACTCTTACAGCTGTCCGAAGGGTCAGTGAGCTCCAGGCTCTGGTGGCTCATGTCCCCACCAGGTTTCACAGGAATAGGGCAGTGCTCTGGACTCACCCTGTTCCTCCCTAAGGTGGTTTCCCCATTCTACTTCAACCAGGAAGTGGTGCTTCCCACTTTTTTCATGCAGCCTCATGCCATTAGGACAGAGGCTGCTCTCCATATGCTAGACTGTAAGCAGGCATTGGCCTTTTACTTGGAACAGACCACGCCCCATTGCTGCTCCTCATTTCCTATGACCCTAATCACCTGAGCGTAGCAGTCTCCAAGCATACTCTGTCCACCTGGGTGGCAGACTGCATCACCTTCACATACGGTCAGACTAGTCTTTCACTGTAGCGTCATGTCATGTCATGGTTCACAGCGTCCGGGTCCTGGCAGCATCTGTGGCAAACTTCCACTCAGTTCCCTTGCGGGAGATCTGCCAGGCTGCCACTTGGTCCTTAGTTCACACCTTCGCAGTGCATTACTGCCTGAAGGAGGGGTCCTAGCGGGACAGTGCCTTCGGCCAGGCCGTACTCTGTCATTTATTTGTGGTTAAGGCAACTCCTGCCCTTCTGTGTGTTCAATCACTCAAGAATGGGTGTCCTCTCACAGAGGGTAACTGCTTATCATAAAAAATTGCATTTCCCTCTCATTGTATTCTAGGCTAACAGACATTCGTCCTCAGCCACTGTGCCCTTTTGCACAGGAACCTGTATGAATCGGCTTGATATTTTCTTTAGGCAAAAATAAGACGAAAGGCATGATAACAGAATTAATTGTGACTATTTTATTGATAGTGCTGCATCTTTGAATCAGTGAACGCGCCGTACAATTTGAGAAAGTAATATATTGGATGCTTTGGATATACAACTCCCCCTGAAGAAACCCACCTCTGTGAAATGCACGAATGGAGCCGGACGGTGGCGTCGGAGCATTCGATACAATAAGATAAGCATTGGGGCATTCGATATGATAAGCACTTAAAAATTAAAAAAGTAAACAATTAAAAAAAGCATAGATATACATGCAAGGATTAATTGCAGAAACTGAAGGACTGAATGAATAGAGGTCGTTGATGCAAAAGGGCACAGTGGCTGAGGATGAATGTCTGTTAAAGCCTGTGCCGTGACGAGTCTGAGGCCTCTAATTCCCTCCAAGATCTGCGTGAAAGCATTGACATTGTGAGAGTAAAAAACCAGAAGTTGCAATAGAGGAGCTTCTGTGTGTTCAGGCTACCAGAGCTGATTTCCCTGGTCGAACCTGGGGTCGCTGCTGAGGTCTTGCGACTGATCTATAGTCTCTGCTGTTCCTTATGATTCATTTTTTGGGGGTCGCCTGTGGCTTACAGGTTTTTTTTCAGTAGCTAAGGAGTCCCATATGTGAAGACTGACTTCTTGCTTGTTCCCGGAGAAAGTGTAGTTACTCACCTGTAGCACGTGTTCTTTGAGAACAGCAGGAATCAGTCCTCACAACCCTCCCTCCTCCCCATGGAGTTGCTTTTCTTTTTTGCCATCTTTAGCTATGTCATCATACTAGGACAAGATTACGCCCTTAGGCGGGAAGGCAACCGCACATGCGTGGTGGATCTCTCAAAGGCTTTCTTTGAAAGCTGGGGAGAGGTTACCATACGGGTTTTGTCGATACCAACATCACCCATATGTGAGGACCGATTCCTGCTGTTCCCTGAGAACACCTGCTACAGGTAAGTAACTACGCTTTCTTAACTGTCTTGTATTTCTGGTGATCTTCATTCCTGTTTTCTGATTGCTACAAAGCTTGATTGTTCTGGAGCTCTCTGGAAAACCCTTCCTGGATTTTATTGCCTTTTGAATCTATTGACTTCTGCTCTAGTTTACTCCATAGTGGACTTTTCTTTTGCTTTGTTCGTGTCAGAAATTCTGTGAAATCATGTCTAAGTATTGTAATGCAGCGAGGGCTGATGAAAGCCGAGGAGAAAAAAGAAGCTGTTTTTCAGAGGAAAAAAGATGTGCACAAGTTGCAATATTCGCAGGAACCAGCTAGAGGGAGCAGGAGTGCATTCAGAGAGACTGAAGGGCCACGCCCAGCTGGTCATGAGGAACTGACAACCAGCTCCCAATCCTCAAAGGCAGGAGTGCTTTATAAGGGGAGAGTGGAAGACTGGGGGGGGGGGGGGGGGGGCGGGGGGGTTGAAGTGGAAGCCTGATTCCTCTGGAGCTAGAGGATCACCAGGAGTGAGAGGTGACTCACCAGGAGCTGAGGAAGGACCTAAGGAGGGACCAGCTCAAGCTAGAGAGAGAGCTGTTTGCCCGAAGAGGCAAAAGCACTGCACTAATTGCAAGCAGAAGCCAAAGGAGAATCAGCTGGGGAAGCTAAGCCACGCTGAGCAGGAAAGCCAGGAGCTGGGCTTATGCAGAAGCAGGCGCTTACCAGGAGAATGGGTTCAAAGGTTGCAAGGTAAACCAAACTTTCAAAGAAAAGGATTTCATCAAGTTGCTGACTGTGAGAGGCAAGCAATTGAAGAAAGCCATTTACCTGCTTGTTGCTGCAATACAAGGTATGAGAAATATATGCCTATGAAGAAAGCTATAAATGTTAAAGACTATGGTAAAGCTGCTATAAAACCTCTAAGAAGAGAGAACACATTTAATCCTAATACAGCACGTGGCCGACGCCCTAGGCTAGGCCAAGGACATTGGCAAGTACTGCAAGAGATATACAAAACCCCTGGAGGTGTTTCCCAAGAAACTAGGGATAATGGCTAACCACTATCTCCCACTGATCTCCTTGACCATCTAGTCAACCCTCTAGGCAAAGGTTATATTTTTATTTATCTGTAAGAGCATTATAATTTGTTTATAATATGTACATAGTCTCTCCCTCGTTTTTACTCCATGTTTACATTCCCTGTTCAATGTAAAAAACTTGATGTAACTGCTTACATTCTTGTATGTTCTGTTTCAAATGTAAACCGCACTGATTATAATAGCGTGGTATATAAGAAATAAAAATAAATAAATAATAAATAAATAGTCAGACATATCTGATTATGAGCCAATGCAATGTAATTATCATTACTACATGTTCATATTATCACTGCTTTTATATTTCTTGTTTGTTAAACCGCTTTGATTGTTTGATAAGGCGGTATAAAATATCATTAAATAAATAAAATAAATAAATAAGTGGAACTGGCAGGAGAATTATCAGACCAGGAAATGGATTGTACTCTGTGTGTCTGGTAGCATAGAGTCTTTGCCAGACTTGTGAGTTGCTTGAATTGCCAAACGAGCATTCTTTAATTGACTAAGCACTGCTATTTCTCCAGGACCAAGCAGGAAGTCAGTCCTCACTTAAGGGTGACGTCGGCGCCGACGGAGCCCTCGCGGAGCAATTTTCCCCAGCTTTCAAAGAAAGCCTTTGGGAATTGCAGCGCGCATGTGCGGTCGTCTTCCCGCCCGAGGGTGCCATCTTAGCCAGTCTTCTTTTTTCCGCGGAGCCCTACAGACGTCCCCGTCTTGTCCCCGCGAAAAAGTCGATTTTATTCATTATTTTATCCTTTTTCCTTCGGTTCGACGCCGATCGTTTTCCCGCCCGGACTCGCGACGCCGGTCACGAGTCCTCGTACTTTTTTCGGTTTTTCTGACTTTGTCAGCTTTCGTTTTCGATTTTTCCCTGGCAGCCCGGTCCTTTGACCTCGCAGGGGCCCTTTTTCCCCCGATGGCTGCCAGTGGCTTTAAGCGGTGTGGTCAGTGTGACCGAAATATGTCACTAACTGACACACACGACTTTTGCCTCCGCTGCCTGGGCCCGGATCATGAGGAACTGATCTGTGGGCCCTGTGGCAAAATGTCCTCAAAAGCGTTGAGAAGTCGGCGGCATCAGCGTGATCGAATCTTCGCTGACCCCAGCCGTACCCGGACCTCGTCGGAGGCCTCCGCGTCAAAAGGTTCCAGCTCGGACCGTCGCCGGAGTTCCTCCGACCGGGGTTCTCCCTCCGGGGACCATCGTCGGACGGTGAAACCCGCGAGGGCGGCGTCGGTGGACGCTCCTGGTTCCGCGAGGGCCAGGTCGCATAGCCCCGATAGCCGCCCCGGGTCCTTGGAGAAGGAACACCTCCTGAAGCGACCTCGCCTGGAGTCGGAGATGCCTGCTCGGGTAAGTCCTGTAGTCCTTCTGGACTCGCCTCCGCGACAGCCGACGTCGGGCCCGACGCCGTCGGGGCCCGAGTCGGGGGCTGCTGGGTCACCTGAGCTCGGACTCAGGTTGACGGCCTTGGAGAGCAGACTGTCTGCCTTCATGGACCAGCAGCGGGCACTGCTCGCTGCCCCGACCGCCGGGACGTCGACGTCCAAGTCGACCCCGGAGACCGAGCCGATCCTCGAGTCGATCCTCGGTCGAGGTCACCCTCGGCCTCCCGTTCGGGACCGAGGTCGCCGACGCCGACTCCCTCGGCGTCGGGGCGGCAGGCGCCGCGCCCTGCCCGGGCCGACCCCACCGAGTCCTCGTCGGAGTCGGTCTGGGAGTCTGAAGAGGAAGAGTCACCTGATTCTTTCCGGACTCGGTGTGTCCCCTCGGACTCACCGGAGTCCGAGCCTCGGAAGCAGTCCCCCCCGGAGGATGCCCGGTTCTCGGACTTCGTTAGGGATATGGCCAAGGCTTTGGCCTTCCCTGCGGATCCCGAGGAGGAGCCTCGAGCCGAAGAGCTCGACGCCCTCCAGTATGACTCTCCCGCGAGGGAACACTTTACTGTACCGGTTCCTCCTATGCTGGAACGACTACTCTTCCGCATGTGGGAGAGTCCGGCCTCCTCGCCGGTCCTGAGCAAGCGGGTCGATTCTATCTATCGAGTCCGCAAGAGCCCGGGCTTTCAAAAGGCACAGCTACCACACCATTCCATGGTAGTGGAATCGGCCATGCATAGTCTTAAGAGCCAGAAGATGCACTCCTCGGTGCCTCCTGGCAGGGAGGCCCGTAACCTGGATGGCCTTGGTAAGAAGTGTTTCCAGGGCTCTATGCTCGCATGTCGTGTCCAGACTTACCAGCTATACATGGGCATGTATCTCCGGGATCTGGCTAAAGAGCTAGCCGGATTCTCCGCTGGTTTGTCCGAGGAACCCTTGCGGAGGTTCCTGGCCTTGTCCACTGGCATTCGGGAATGCTCAAAGTTCATGTCCCGAGCAGCCTATGATGGCTTTGAAGCATCGGCTCGAGTGGCCGCAGCCGGCATCGGTGCCCGCCGACAGGCTTGGCTTCAGTCGTCAGACCTTGAGCCCTGGGTGCAGGACAAGTTGGTCGATGTCCCCTGCCGAGGCGAAAAACCTCTTTGGCAAGCCCATGGCGGAAAAGGCTGCACAAATTGAGACTGAGACTCTCACCAGGACCAGGCTTTCTAGGAAGACCTCCGCCCCTTCCCAGAAAAAGAAGGGCTCGGGGAAAAAGTCCTTTTACCCGAGGAAGGCGGCTGCCTACAAACAATACCCCCATTATCAGGCCCCTGCAGCTCCCCAACAGGGCCAGCAGGCCAAGGGACAGGGTAACGGGTCCCGTAGGCAGCAAGCCCCCAAGCCTGCACCACCAGCCCCTGCTCAGCAGGGTGGGGGTTTTTGACTCACAAAGCATAGCCTCTCCCCCCCCGCTGGTTCCTCCCAGCACCGGAGGCCGGCTGGTTCACTTCGCCCACAGGTGGTCCAGCATCACCGCAGATGCCTGGGTGCTTCAAGTCGTGCGAGAAGGCTATCTTCTCCACTTCCATCAGGTCCCTCCCTCCTATTTTCCGGGAGAACCTCCGCGACCCCCTCTGCACAGGGAATTACTCCTTCAGGAGTTAGCAGGTCTTCTGCAGGAACAGGCGGTGGAACCGGTGCCCCACCACCTGAGAGGTCAAGGCTTTTATTCCAGGTATTTTCTGATACCAAAGAGAACAGGGGGCCTCAGACCCATCCTGGACCTGCGCAACCTCAACAAGTTCCTTGTGCGGGAGAAGTTCAAAATGCTTACCCTTGGAATCCTTCTGCCCTACCTCCAGCAGGGAGATTGGCTATGCTCCTTGGATCTAAAGGATGCCTACACGCACATCCTCATCCACCCAAGCCACCGCCAATACCTAAGGTTTGTGGTGGCAGGAAATCATTACCAGTACAGAGTACTGCCCTTTGGCCTGTCCTCCGCTCCGCGAGTCTTCACAAAATGTCTCGCGGTCGTGGCGGCCCATCTCCGGCTTCACGGCCTCTATGTCTTTCCGTACCTCGACGACTGGCTCATCAGAGCAGCGTCCGCTCAGGAGGTCACCAATGCCACGTGCCGCACGGTGACTCTGCTGCAGCACTTGGGCTTTGTTATAAACTTCGCAAAGTCCACTTTGCTCCCCTCACAGGATCTCGAGTTCATCGGCGCGAGGCTGCACACTCCTCAGGCGCGAGCATACCTACCGCTCGACAGGGCTCAACGGCTCATGGACCTCGCCGACCGCTTTCGCAGCCAGCCCCTGGTCTCCGCCAGGCGCTTCCTGAGACTGCTCGGCCATATGGCTTCCACCGTCCATGTGACCCCCAATGCCCGCCTGAATATGCGGTCTGCTCAATGGTGTCTCCGCCAGCAGTGGCGACAAGCCACAGGCGGCCTAGCAGACCTAGTGCGCGTCTCCGAGCCGCTGGTCTCGTCTCTCCGGTGGTGGCTCCGGCAGCCGAACCTGATATTCGGAATGCCTTTCCAGTCACTTCAACCGACCCGGGTGCTGACCACCGATGCATCCCTCCTGGGCTGGGGAGCACATTGCCAAGAGGCACGTACTCAGGGCCTCTGGACCACGTGGGAGTCTGCTCAGCAGATCAACTTCCTGGAGCTCAGGGCGATCCGCCTAGCTCTCAAGGCCTTCTCCCACCTGACCTCCCAACAGTCCGTCCTTGTCCAGACGGACAATCAAGTTGCCATGTTCTACGTGAACAAACAGGGGGGCACGGGCTCCTTCCTCCTCTGCCGGGAGGCACAGAAGCTCTGCTCTTGGGCCGTCAGTCACGGCATTCTCCTCAAGGCAGTTTATCTCCCGGGCCAAGAAAATTGCCTTGCGGACAAACTCAGCAGGGTCCTCCAGCCGCACGAGTGGCGTCTGGATCCCTTGATAGTTCAGAAGCTCTTCCTCAAGTGGGGCCTCCCCACGGTGGATCTCTTTGCCAGTCCTCACAACCGGCAGCTTCCTCGCTTCTGCTCTCGTCAGCCACACCCCCTTCGGGTTGCGGCGGACGCCTTTCTGATCTCATGGTCGGGGAGCCTCCTGTACGCTTTCCCTCCCATCCCGTTAGTCTCTCGGACTCTTTTCAAGGTTCTCCGAGACAAAGCCTTCATGATCCTGGTGGCCCCTCGCTGGCCCAGGCAGCCGTGGTTTCCGCTCCTGCTGCAACTGGCGGTGGAGGATCCAATCCCTCTGGGGGTACAACCGGATCTCCTCACTCAGGATCAGGGGTCCCTACTGCACCCCAACCTCAGGTCTCTCAACCTCATGGCCTGGCTGCTGAAAGGGTAGTCCTTGCTCCCCTCCTCCTGCCGGCGGAGGTGGAGGAGGTCGTCTTGGCTTTGCGACGGCCTTCTACCCGCAAATGCTACGCCCTTAAATGGCGTCGCTTTGCAGTCTGGTGTTCCCAACAGTCTCAGGATCCCTTCTCCTGCCCGGTGTCGGTGATCTTGCAGTACTTGCTGCACCTCTCTAATCTGGGACTTAAGTCCAACTCCGTCAAAGTTCACCTCAGTGCTCTTTCAGCACATCATGTGCCGGTGGACGGCAGACCTCTCTCCAACGACCCTCTCGTAGCGAGGTTTCTCCGAGGTCTCCTTCTACTTAAACCACCTCTGCGCCCGCCAGCACCTGACTGGGACCTGAATGTGGTTTTACAGCGGATCACCTGTCTGCCTTTTGAACCTATGGCTACCTGTTCTCTCCGTTTTCTGTCTTGGAAAACACTGTTCTTGATAGCCCTCACTTCCGCTAGACGCGTAAGTGAATTGCAGGCCCTCATGTCTGATCCCCCTTACACTAGGTTCTACAAGAATAGGGTAGTCCTTCGGACTCACCCGAAATTTCTGCCTAAAGTGGTCTCCCCTTTTCACATCAATCAGGAGGTGGTACTTCCAACCTTCTTTCCCAGACCACACTCCAGCCGAGCTGAAACGGTCCTCCATACCCTGGACTGTAGAAGGGCATTGAACTTCTACCTTGACCGTACGCGGGAGCACCGTAAAGCTGCTCAGTTTTTTGTGTCTTTTGACCCCAATAAATTGGGGCTCCCGGTCTCCAAGCGTACTCTGTCCATCTGGGTTGCGGACTGTATCTCTTGGGCTTATGGGGCAGCCGGACTCGCCTTAGAAAGTCGAGTCACGGCTCATTGCGTTCGGGCAAAGGCCACGTCAGTGGCTTAGCTCCGCTCTGTTCCGCTGGCAGACATCTGCCGGGCCGCTACTTGGTCTTCAAGCCAGACTTTTGCGGTCCATTACTGTCTCGAGAGGGAGTCCCGTAGGGACAGTGCTTTCGGACAGGCAGTCCTCCGTAATCTCTTTGAGGTCTGAGCAACTCCTACCCTCCATCCCGGATGTGGGCTACCGGTGGGTGATAATTCAGCGAAGATTCTATCCTTCTGTGCTGCTGAGCTAGAGGGAGCTCATTTTTTGTGCTTAGGGTCTCCGGTAGCCTTGAGCTTGGGAGTCCCATAAGTGAGGACTGACTTCCTGCTTGGTCCTGGAGAAAGCGTAGTTACTCACCTGTAACAGGTGTTCTCCAGGAGCAGCAGGAATCAGTCCTCACTACCCTCCCTCCTCCCCTTGGAGTTGCAATCGTCTGCTTATGTTCTTTTTGCAAATTTTTATGCTGTCTTTTTTAGCTATGTCATCTGACTGGCTAAGATGGCACCCTCGGGCGGGAAGACGACCGCGCATGCGCGCTGCAATTCCCAAAGGCTTTCTTTGAAAGCTGGGGAAAATTGCTCCGCGAGGGCTCCGTCGGCGCCGACGTCACCCTTAAGTGAGGACTGATTCCTGCTGCTCCTGGAGAACACCTGTTATAGGTGAGTAACTACGCTTTCTGTGAAGTTCACAACAGTTTTGCTTTAAACCTGAGTTTTCTTTCTTACCTGAATTAAGGACATTTACTTTGAGCTGTAACCCAACAATTGGAACCACTGTGTAAAGGGAATAAAAGCCTTCCTTTTTCCCACCACTCTACTTTAATGGTTTCTTTAAAGATTGGAGCTAACAACTACAAGGACCAAGTGCCTTTTGGCCCTTAAAAATTTTAATATTAAGATAGGAGAGTCTTTTATGTCTCACCTGCCCTGGCTTTCCTGCTCAGCGTGGCTTAGCTTCCCCAGCTGATTCTCCTTTGGCTTCTGCTTGCAATTAATGCAGTGCTTTTGCCTCTTCGGGCAAACAGCTCTCTCTCTAGCTTGAGCTGGTCCCTCCTTAGGTTCTTCCTCAGCTCCTGGTGAGTCACCTCTCACTCCTGGTGATCCTCTAGCTCTGGAGGAATCAGGCTTCCACTTCAACCTCTCCCCCCTTCAGTCTTCCACTCTCCCCTTATAAAGCACTTCTGCCTTTGAGGATTGGGAGCTGATTGTCAGTTCCTCATGACCAGCTGGGCGTGGCCCTTCAGTCTCTCTGAATGCACTCCTGCTCCCTCTAGCTGGTTCCTGCGAATATTGCAACTTGTGCACATCTTTTTTCCTCTGAAAAACAGTTTCTTTTTTCTCCTCTGGGCTTTCATCAGCCCTCGCTGCATTACATATCCCCCTTCTTAAAATATTACGGGCTGGGGAACCTTCTTCCACACAGCACGTAATCTGCGCTACCGCATCCTTCTGCAGCTGACTTGTTTTTCGCTCTAGTCGACTGTTGTATGCTTGTAACATTTTGGGGTTGGATATGTTTTTTGTAGATGCCAGCAAAGCTAACCGTTCATGCCAAGGCCGGAGTATGTTCACGTGATAAACCTGGTTATGTCCCTTTTTATCTTGGACCAGATAGGAAGCTGGACCGATGGGCTTGATAACCCTGTAAGGTCCCTTCCACTGAGCTTCAAATTTGGGAGTTGAACCAGATACTAGGACTATCACCTTCTCCCCCACCGCCAGTTTTCTTGGTTTTGTCCGTCGATCATAATATTGTTTTTGTTTTCGTTGGCTCTTTCAGTTTCTCTTCAGCCAAATGAGAGGTTCATTCCAGGCGAGTCCTTAGACTCTTCAAAAATAGGGGTATTCCTACTTCATCACCGACGGGTTCCGTTCATTGTTCTCGCAAGACATCCAGTATGCCTCTTGGTGTTTGTCCATACATAACTTCATAGGGGGAGGTACCTAGGGAACTCTGTGTTCTCTCCCTACAAGCGTACAGAACAAATGGTAGCATGGTGTCCCATTCGGTCATTTCTCCGTCCAAAGCCCGTCTAAGTATCTACTTTATGCTTTGGTTCAAACGCTCAACCAAGCCATTGCATTGGGGGTGGTACGCCGCAGTCTTCAGATGGTGAATGCCGAAGACGTCCCACACCTGGGCTAGGTACTTGGACAAAAAGTTGCTGCCCCTGTCAGTCAATACCTCCTGCGGGAACCCCACCTCGCAGAATAACTTAATCAATTCAGCAGCAATGGACTTTGCCGAAATATTCCTCAGAGGTACCGCCCATGGAAACCGTGTGGCCTGGTCAATAATCACCAGAATATATTGAAATCCTCTTGGCTTTTTTATAAGAGGTCCCACTATATCCATGGCAAATCTCCTAACTGGGTCTGAGATTACTGGCATTGGGAGTAGAGGTACTTCGGGCGGGCGCACAGGAGTTACCCATTGACATGAGGCACAAGACTCGCAGAAGCGAGTAGTTTCTCTAAAAACTCCCGGCCAATAGAATCTGGCTAATATCTGATCAAGGGTGCCTTGTGCTCCCTTATGACCCCCTACTGGATGGTCATGTGCCAGACGTAAAACCAGAGACTTGAAAGTATTCGGGACATCTAATTGCTTCCGAATGTTTCCTGTTCGGAGGTCCTTACTTTCTCTATATAGTATCTCTTCCTCCATAATGAATCTGGGAAAAGTATCTTTTTCCTCTTGAGCATGCTCAAACGCACGAGCCAACGCAGGGACTGCCCTTTGTTCCTTTTTGAAGGAGGGGAATTTCTCCATCAAGTCCGCGGGTACCCATGGCATCCCTTTTCCCGCTTGGCTCTACCTTGAGAGCGACATTTTCTTTCCTTCCGCTTCTCAGCCTTTGATTTCCTTTCCCTCACCAAGGGGTCATTTATCAAACCTTCATGAGAAGGAAGGTCTCCCAAAGTGTCGTCTCTGGAACAAGAGGGAGTTTTGGGAGTCGGGGCATGTGAGCGTGTTGAAACTAGAACTTCCTTAGGGTCCGTAGTTTTCTTTGTTTTTTTCCACAAGAGGACTGGGAATTGCACTATCTTTAGAGCGAATGCAAGCGGATACCAGAGCTTCTTGCGGAGACAAGCTCTCTTTTAGCCCTCTCCTGAACTGTGGCCAGTCTCGGCCTAGTACAAGCTCTTGCGGTAACCTAGGTATAACCGCTATTAACATTTCTTTTTCAATACCCAAACCTTTGACCCACAATTTATATACTGGATAACGGGTAGCAGCACCGTGTATACATTTTATTTTAACATTCCCCTCTGGCTGATCTGGTACTGACTCACCTTGATCCCTGACCACAGACCATAATTTTTGAGAAATCATAGTCTGGTCAGCTCCAGAGTCTAAAAGTGCTTTTGCATTTACCCCTTGTATTTTTACATTCAACACAAATCCCTCACGTATTGCTTTTGGCTTTTCTCCGACAAGAGCAGTACATAAGTAACATTCCTGTTTCAAATGCCCTTTCTTTCCACATGAAAAACATCTTTTAGCAGTTTCTTTTGACAAAACAGTAGGATTTTTCAAACCGTTCTGTAGAGGTCGTGAGACACTTTCTAACATCTGCGCCTCCATACCGACTGCCAATTTTGGAGACCCCACCTTTTGCTGGGTGAGCATCTCTGCCTCCAAATAACGCTCGGTAAGAGCTATTGCTTCAGCAGTGGTGTGGCAACTCTGCAGAATGAGAAAGTTCTGCACCCTCTTTGGTACTGCAGACATATACTGTTCTAGTATTATTTCATCCATTAGCGTACTTACTGCCTTCTCCTCAGGCTTTAGCCATTTGGTCGCTAAACTGCGTATCCTAAGGCCTTAGGCGTTTCGCTTGCCTTGAGAGAAGTGGCTCTAAACATTTGGTTATATAAGAAAGGTGTAAGGCCCAGGTGATCCCGGATAGCCTTAATTACTTCCTCATAATCATTAGCAAGAGCAGGGGGCATTGCCTTGTACACAGCCAGCGGTTCCCGTGAGGGACGCTGCTAGGCGAATGGCCCATTGCTCTTTTGGCCAGGCAGCGGAATGTGCGATTCTATCAAAGGAATCTAAAAAGTCATCTACATCATCAGTAGCGCTTAACTTCCCCACGGATATGGCATTGCACGTCCATTGTCCTTCCATCGGATTACTTGGTCCAGTCGCCTGTTGCATCTTGGTGTTGGCCGTTTCCAGCATCTCCCTCTGCTGGGCCAACCACGCTTCCATGACTTGCAGGACCGGCTTCTGTTGTGCTTGCAAAGCTTGGAGGGCCTGCGTCTGGTTCTGGCGTGCAAACTCGGCTTGCCGATCAAACTGTAGAGCCATCCATGCTGCACCTATAGAAAAGAAACACAAGAGAAAAAAAACCAAGTGTGGCTCACAAACACAAATGAGCTCTTCTTTTTTTTTTTTTTTTTCAAGCTTCACTATGATATCCAACACGGGTCAGGTGTAATTACATTTTACCTGATATTCATGTCGCCTCAGTTTTGGAATGACCGTTGCTGCCCCACTCTGCAGCTCTCCGCCTTTAGTGTCAGCAACAAGATCCTCTGGTCCACTGATCCAGGTGTCCCCTTTCTGGATTTTCACCGTCCGGTCTTTTGTTACCCCACTCCAGGTTTTCCTTCCGGTCCGGTTTCTGGCTACTCCATTCCGGGTTTTACTTTTTCAATCCGGTTTTCAGCTACTCCACTCCGGGTTTTACTTTTTAAACTTTGGAGATTATTTTCTGTCTTTCTCCTTTTCCAGTTGTAAGAACCCAATAAAAAAAATCCAAACAACTACGCCATTTATGTCGGCACGCCTCCCTGGTGGCCAGTGGACGCCAGGGCAGGTGGGACATAAAAATTTTAATATTAAGATAGGAGAGTCTTTTAAGGGCCAAAAGGCGCTTGGTCCTTGTAGTTTTTAGCTCCAATCTTTAAAGAAACCATTAAAGCAGAGTGGTGGGGAAAAAGGAAGGCTTTTATTCCCTTTACACAGTGGTTCCAATTGTTGGGTTACAACTCAAAGTAAATGTCCTTAATTCAGGTAAGAAAGAAAACTCAGGTTTAAAGCAAAACTGTTGAACTTCACAGAAATAGCAGTGCTTAGTCAATTAAAGAATGCTCGTTTGGCAATTCAAGCAACTCACAAGTCTGGCAAAGACTCTATGCTACCAGACACACAGAGAGTACAATCCATTTCCTGGTCTGATAATTCTCCTGCCAGTTCCACTTGCATTGGCTCATAATCAGAGATGTCTGACTCTGTATCCCTAGTTTCTTGGGAAACACCTCCAGGGGTTTTGTATATCTCTTGCAGTACTTGCCAATGTCCTTGGCCTAGCCTAGGGCGTCGGCCACGTGCTGTATTAGGATTAAATGTGTTCTCTCTTCTTAGAGGTTTTATAGCAGCTTTACCATAGTCTTTAACATTTATAGCTTTCTTCATAGGCATATATTTCTCATACCTTGTATTGCAGCAACAAGCAGGTAAATGGCTTTCTTCAATTGCTTGCCTCTCACAGTCAGCAGCTTGATGAAATCCTTTTCTTTGAAAGTTTGGTTTACCTTGCAGCCTTTGAACCCATTCTCCTGGTGAGTCACCTCTCACTCCTGGTGATCCTCTAGCTCCGGAGGAATCAGGCTTCCACTTCCTCTCCCCCCTCCAGTCTTCCACTCTCCCCTTATAAAGCACTCCTGCCTTTGAGGCTTGGGAGCTGGTTGTCAGTTCCTCATGACCAGCTGGGCGTGGCCCTTCAGTCTCTCTGAATGCACTCCTGCTCCCTCTAGCTGGTTCCTGCGAATATTGCAACTTGTGCACATCTTTTTTCCTCTGAAAAACAGCTTCTTTTTTCTCCTCTGGGCTTTCATCAGCCCTCGCTGCATTACAGTATACTATCAGACATTTTAGCAAACCTAATCCACATCTTGGTTGTCCAATTGGTGATCTGGAGTAGTCTTGGAAGACGACTGCATTCTAAATTGAAGGCCAAGCCATGACAACTATTAACAAAAGTATTAGAAAAAACCCCACATTTTTTTTTATTTGCTTGGCATCCTATAGTAACTTTCAGCTTTTTTTTTTTTTTTTGGATTAGGCCATAGGCCCAGCTACCTCCTTTATTAACAAAATTGTATGAAATCTATGAAAACAAAATGAAAACCTATAACCAACAAGAGACTAAACAAGAGTGTGCAGGCAAACACATTTTAAGAGATAGTACTGAGTCACAGATTGGAGTTGCTGTAGCTGATAAAAGGAACCTTTACATTAGTCTTCCTATGTAGTGTGTATTGATCATTCTCTTTTTTTCCTGCCTCTCTCCAGCAGTGGCAGATGCAGCTATGGCCCAAGCAATGTTCACCACAGAGGCAACCGCAGAGCAGATCCAACAGTTGCAGCAACAGGGGATCCAATATGATGTCATCACCTTGGAGGAATAATGTCCAAATCGACTGGATCAATCGGAGATGTTGTACAGCCACAGAAGTGCACTCTCTGTTTGCCTCAGTTTATTGTTCAAAGACAACATTTTCTTGTGATTTTTATCAAGTGCTGTCATAGCCTGAGGTGACTTCAAATGCTGCTTCTGCTACAGATACAATCCATGCGTTTTGTAGACAACTAGAATTCATTTACAAACTGTTCTTTAATAGAGACTGGGTCCTTGACAATCAATCATAGGTGCTACAGCCAGTGGGAAGGAAGAAATAAGAGGTGAAGCCTAAAATAGATACAAGCATTATTATTATTTCTACAGATCCAGCAGCTCTTTGGATCATATTTATTATAATTTTCCTGAATTAACAGGACTCTTTGAATTGGTAGTAGAGGAAGATTAATGCTTGGGTATTTGAGGTATAGTAGATCCTGTACTTGGATTTATGTTTGACTCTGCTGTCTCACTATTGAAGTGGTGATTAAGTGCGCATGATAATCAGCATCGAACCCCCAAGTTGGTGCCAAATGACATTGTGTTCCATCGTCCTTAGAAACAATTCAACACAGCAAGTAGCCATCTCCAACCACTCAAGGAAAACTTGGTTACTGACAGACAGATATGCCTATGAATGGGATCACAGTGAGAGAAAAGTGGCGGTGCAGTTCTTACCTTGCAACTACTATTGTCTTCCTTTTGGTTGGTCTGCACAAATATTCTATATACAGACATCTGAAATGCTGAACTCCACACAAAGATAAAAAAACAGATCCAACAGCTACAGAACTATATAAGTAGATGTGTTTACTTATGGTACAGTCTGCCCATGCTGAACTTATTTGTAAATATGTTTATGTGTGTGTATATATGCACACATGCATATATAGATGGGGGAGAGATTGGTGGAATTACATGGTTCTAAAGAACCACACATCCATACCCCAATAAAAAGGGTTACAAGATATCTTGGTTTTATTTCTGCTATGGGGTCAACTGCAGCAACCAGCTTCCTATATACCAAGTTAGGATAGAGATTGTGGAAAATAGCACTGTATCCTTGGCAGCCCCAGGGGAACACATAAAGAGATTTCCCAACACTGAAGCGCAAACAAACAAAACACAGCAGGGAATATGTCCAGACTATGGAGGGGTTTTAGAAAATGTTTATACCTGACATGGCTGTGTTTTGGCAGTACATACTTGCATCAAGGATGGATTTTGTAAATACAAGTATTACATAAACCAATAAATACATAAAATATAAAAATAGATAACATAATACATATATTAACAATGCACAAAAATCAAACCAAAAAATACAAAATAATATTAATAACTATTAAAAAATACATTTCAAAACGGTTATAAATGCATACAAAGCACAAAACTGCATAAAAGAGAGGTTAAAAGCAAAGGATGGGAATACAACAAAAAAGGAGGAAGCCATAAAATATCAGTTATTTGTCAATAGATATAAATTATTAGTACAAAATATAAGCAAAAAACTCATAGGAGTAATCCTTTGACAATTCTGGTATGAAAACCAATTAAAATATGACTCTCTCTTCTTCTAGTCATCTAATTAACTTATGTGTAATAAGATATAAAAATACATAAGATGTGTAATTTTATTTTATTGGTTTATGTAAAACATGTAAGTTTTTACAAAATCACCCCTGATGCAGTTGTATACTGTCAAAACACAGCCTTGTCAGGTTGTGGCAAATAAACATTTTCTACAAATCCCTTGTAATCTGGGCATAATCCCTGCCACATTTGTTTCTCCTTGGCAACCCCTTCTTCCCCAAGGCACTTAACAGGCTGAGGGCATAGAGCAAAAATGTCACAATGAAGAATGGAAACATCTGCTTTGAAGGACAAGGCTTACCAATAGGATGAGATGCACCCACAGAGGAAAAGGGGAAATGATTCTCCCTATCCCACTCCAGAACCAAGTACGGAGAAAAGGAAAAGGTTTGCTCATGATAACATGAGGTTCATGGAGAAATTCAATAAGAGAGAATATGTTTTTCTTTCCACAGCTCCTGTGACATTTTGGGGCCATATCATTTATTAAAATAATATATTTATTTATTTCAAATATTTATACTCTGCTTGCCACAGTTGTAAGCAGATAACAAATTACCTATCAAAACAATTAAACTACTAGACAAAACATAGAACAAATGTAGTAATGGTGATCAACATATATGGGGATTTTTACTAAAGTGCACTAAGCAGTTAGCCTGGGTTATTACATGCACTAACAGCTGACATGCATTAAAAAGAGCTGTGAAGTATAAATCCCACTCTAACTGCTGAGCGAGGGTTGGGACTGGAATGGGGTGGATTATGAATGGCAATAACTGCATAGCTGAGGCTGAAAATGAGTGTGTGGTACATTTCTGCATGTTGTCAGGACTGCCAAGAGCGCAGGTAGGCATAATGCAACCTCAAAAGGTAACATTAAATGTAACCACGCTACTAGCAATCGGGTAGCATGTCTGCTGCCCTAACCAAATGCCAAAATAAGAAATGACATCCAGTCAAACCCCCCCCCCCCCCCAATCTCCAAGCCCTTACCTCCATGCTCTGAATATTGACATCTGATTGAAGCCCCCAGCCCCCTCTTGATTAGAACTCCCCCCTCCATTCAATCTCCTCCTGAACAATTTCAAGACCTGGCCCTAGATCCCATGCGCCTGCGCCCCCCCCCCCCCGTGTTTACCAAAGTTATCCTTGACAGGCTAGTGGATGGGGCAGGAGCAATACCCCTCTGCTCCCACCCTGGTTCAAAATGGAAGATCTGACACTTAGGGACATATTTACTAAAGGTTAACACATGTTAAGTGCTGCCACTGTCCATTCATTTCTATGGGCCATTGCAGCACTTAACGTGCATTAACTTTACTTAACACACATTAATCTTTAGTAAACATGCCCCCAAGTTGTAATTTTATAGTACTGCTGCTAGGGGTCAACTTTTATTTATTTATTTACAGCAATTTGGTATATCATTATTCAGCAAATGACTTAGAAATCGTCATTGTAAACAGCAGTGATGGCTACCAGAGAAAAATACATAACAGACCAAAAGAAAGACTAAGACACAACAGGAAGGAGGAGGCATGGTACAAAATCAAATCCAAAAACACATAATTGGGGAGGACAGAGGGGAAAAGGACCTGCTGTTTTGCCCTATGAGGAATGATCAACCATGACCCGGGGAAAGGCTATGAAGGACCTCATGAAACATTTGTTGGAACAACCAAGTCTTAAGGTCCTTCCAAAAGTAACAGTATGAATTTAATGATCTCAAATCCTGAGGGAATTCCATAGAAAAGGGGCCACATGCCTGAATGCAGATTTACAAGTTCCAAGTTCACTCTAGAGAAAGGTGGCAAGATTAGATTTGCTTGTGAATATCGAAGTGGTTGGACAGAAAGATAAAGGATAGCCAGGGAATGTAAGCAAACAGGCCTTCCCCTTTAAAAGTCCAAAACCATTAAAGTAGATCTTTTACATTTTGGCTGCCTCTTGCCTACCAGCTAATATTCTTTAAGTAAGACAGGCCTCATATGGTCAGCAAACCTCACGCTATGAAGACGTTTTACAGTGGTATTCTGCACCAGTTGAAATCTCTGCAGCTAGTAATGGGGCACACCTACTAAAAGTAAATTTCAGTAGTCCAGCCAACTGGTGCTGAAAGCATTATGAGTACAGAGTGACAAAAAAAGGTGAGGTTAGGTCTTGAATTGGATGTTGAGGTTCAGAGCAGATGGGGTAGAGCTTGTTGATTGGTGGGGGCGGGGAGTGACTATGATTTTTTTAAGACATTTGATTTGGGCAGTGCTAGGTCCCACATTTCCTGCTAAAGCATGTAACATGGGCCTGTGTGCTAAAAGCGTGTCCTGTGCACAAATTGGAGGGAATTCACTGACCTTGTCCCCAACAGCGCACAGCCTTTGCAATTACTGCACTTTTAATTTGTGTAGTAAGAGCAAAACCTTATCACACTTTAGCAAACATCTCCCATATTCCATCTTTCAGCACCAGATTAAAATCCCAAACTTGAGCCTAGCAGCTGGGAGTGTCTTATAGTGGAGGGAGCAATAAACAAGCCAAGATTCCTATGTTGCAAACTTTGCCCCAGTTTTTAAAGGGACAGTGCATATTTTTCTCTTGAAAATAGTTTAGGGATAAAGTCCCTGGTATTTTATATGGATAGTGTTTACATGCAACACAACTCATGTTGTTTTCAATTGCAAAACTGTGTGTGTGTTGCTTTCCTCAAACTAACCCCCGAGACCACCTACTTTTTTGCCTGGGTAAATATATATGCGTTTTTGATCCTCACATGCATTTTTAGCTGGGGAAAGGGTGGACAATTCTCAGCCAGCCAGTTTACCTAGGTAAATAATAGCTATTATTAGCTTCTGAAAATCACCCTGCTGAGCATTCTTCTGAGTCCAAATTTATTTTATAATTATAGTCTTAAGACTGTAGTTAAAACATTTTCAAAATGTGGATATCCAGTTAAATTTGTTTAAAAATGTCCGAATAGCTTCAACTGTTAATACTTTTGAGGAGGGCATAATCAAAGCTTTATGACTGTGGCCCACCCCTTGGGTAAATCTACCCATAGGATTAGCAAAAGTGGGGCTAATTTGTCTACTTTAAACAGTTCTTAAATGGGAAGCAGCAGTGGTAGCTCAGAGCAACAGCATAAGTTAAATTTCTGCCCCTGCAAAGTTTTGCAAGGAGTCGTCCTCACCTCTTTTTCTTTCTACCCCCCCCCGATAGTGTCTTTCTTGAAAGTGGAAGGGTGCAAGTGTGAAAAACACTGAATTTTCTTCTACCAACATTACTGTGCTGCCTCCCAAACTTGTTCTTCAGTTACCCCACTGAGTTCAGCAAGCAGGGGCCAAGTCCACAATAAGAGCTGCAAAATCACATGGCTCTTAAGCATTTCAAATTCTGCTACTGTTGGGCCTGATAGGTTAACCGAAGAGCACAGTCAGTAGGTAACATGGAAACCAAGAGGGAAGTCAAGTACACTGTGTATGCCCTACCCCCCCCCCCTTATTTGGAATAGAGATACAGAAATATCAATGACGGCAGATGAAGATGAATTGGCACATCTAGTCTGCCCAGTTATTCTGCCGCAGATAGAGTTCAGTGGCCAGCTATAGAAGCTTGACCACATTCCACTTTTATTGTCTTCTCTTTGGTTCACTACCATCCTGGGTGAATCTGCATATCGGTTCCCACGTTTAATAGAATAACTTGCCTTATTACCCTGTATCTTTCCACCAAACATGGTAATACCAAAAGGATAATGGAAGGCTAAACAGGGACTGTTGTTAAGAGCTTGTCAAGTCAATGTCGACTCATGGAGACCCTGTGGACAGTTGTCCTAAACTTCTCGGTCTCCGGTCAGGCAGTTAATTGTTGACAGTGGCAAGAGGAAGATCAGCTGCTGTTATTGTATTGATCCATTGCATTACTGATCTTCATCTTTTGCATTAACCTTCAACCTTGTCAAGCATGATGTCCTTCTCTAATGATCTTTCTGTTTGCACGATGTGCCCAAAGTATAAAAATAAAAGTCCTGTCATTTCTGTTTCTAAGCAAAGCTTAGGTTTGATCTCCTCTTGTACTGAGGGCAAATGGAGAGAAACAATGACAGTAAAGCACAGTTACTTACCTGTAACAGGTGATCTCTGGGAACAGCAGGAATTAGTCATCACATATGGGTACGTCGGTACCGACGGAGCCCGCGCGGGAAAGCTCCCCAGCTTTTCAGATTAAAAGCTTTTGGGGCCTCCCACTGCACATGCGCGCTGCCTTCACGCCTTCCTGACCAGCTCTCGTCAGTTCGAGTTTAAAGCTGAGACAATAGAGAGAGAGGACAGGAAGATAGATAGATAGAGATACAACTCCTAGGGGAGGTGGGTGGGTTGTGATGACTAATTCCTGCTGTTCCCAGAGATCACCTGTTACAGGTAAGTAACTGTGCTATCTCCAGGAACAAGCAGGAATAAGTCATCACATATGGGGACTCCCTAGCTAAGATGCCTGGAAGATCCCCCTCCAAGGGTAAACCATCTTCGCATGGATCTCAGGCATCCATCCAGGGAAGGTGGGCAGGAGTTGTTTAAGTATGGAACAGGTGTTTGAGGACAGCCTGACCAAACAAGGCATCCCGGCGGGAGTCCTTGTCCAAGCAGTAATGGGCTGTGAAGGTATGAACCGAGGCCCAAGTGGCTGCTCGACAGATCTGATCTATGGACACAGAGTGAAGATGAGCCATAGAAGTGGCCATGGCTCTCACATTGTGAGCTGTGACATGGCCCTCCAGAGAAATGTTCTTACTCTGGTAAGCAAAAGAAATACACTGAGCGATCCAATTGGAAAGTGTACGCTTGGTGACTGGAAGTCCCAAATGAGAAGGATCAAAAGCCACGAAAAGTTGGGAAGACTTTCGATGTGGTTGAGTCCTGTTGAGGTAAAAGGCAAGAGCTCTTTTACAATCCAGAGTATGAAGGTTCCTCTCTGCACTGGATGCATGAGGAGCCGGGAAAAAGACAGGTAGATATACCTCTTGATTAAGATGAAAAGGCGAGACCACTTTGGGCATAAAGTGGGGATTCGTCCTAAGGACCACCTTATCATGATGAAACCTAGTATAAGGTGGATGAGCCACTAAAGCCTGCAGTTCACTGATGCGGCGAGCCGAAGTGACTGCAATAAGGAAAACAACCTTCCAGGAAAGAAATTTGAAGGAGGTAGAGTCCAAAGGCTCAAAAGGTGGCTTCATAAACTGACCTAGAACTAGGTTCAAATCCCATGCTACCGGAGGAGGTCGGATGGGAGGTTTAGTTAGAGTCAGGCCTCTCATGAAACGTGCAACAAGAGGATGAGAGGAGACAGGTTATCCATTTATAGGTTTTAAGGATGCTGCAATAGCACTCAAATGGACCCTTACTGAATTCGTCTTAAGGCCTGCATTTGAAAGATGCAGGAGATAGTCCAAGAGGGAATTCAAAGGAAGTGCTAGAGGGTCAAGACCCTGCTGAGCACACCAAATGGAAAAACGTTTCCATTTGAAAGCATAAGAACGCCTCGTGGAAGGTTTCCTAGAGGCATGAAGGATATCTGTCACAGGTTGAGAAAGATTAAAGTCTTGAAGACTTAGGCCTTCAGTAACCAAGCTCTGAGATGTAGGGATTTGGGGTTTGGGTGCCACAAAGTCCCCTCCTCTTGAGACAGAAGGTCTGGCGCAGCTCCCAGGTCCAGGGAGGATCCCTGGGAGAGATGCAGAAGTAGAGGGAACCACACCTGGCGTGGCCAGCGGGGAGCTATGAGGATCATAGTCCCGTGATCCCTCTGGAGCTTGAACAGAGTCTTGGATATTAGAGGAATGGGTGGAAAGGCATAGAGGAATTCCTGACCCCAATGCAGGAGGAAGGCATCGTGGGCCTGAGCTCCCTGACACTGAGTTCTGGAACAGAACCGGGGAAGTTTGGCATTCCACGGACTTGCAAAGAGGTCTATGTCCGGGGTCCCCCATTCCTGAAAGATTCTGCGTATCTGGTCCATATGTAGGGACCATTCGTGTGGAAGCAGAACTCGACTGAGTCTGTCTGCACGAGAGTTTTGAACTCCTGGAAGATACACTGCAAGAAGGTGAATTTGATGCTCTCTGGCGAAGGCCCATAATCTGAGAGCTTCGTTGCAAAGCGACAGAGAGCCTGTCCCTCCTTGTTTGTTTATAGAACATGGCTACCTGATTGTCTGTCTGAACTAGGACAGTCAGGTTGACAAGGAGGGTATAGAAGACCTTGAGGGCAAGGTAAATTGCTCGCAGTTCCAGGAGGTTGATATGAAGGGTGGCCTCCTGTGGAGACCAAGTGCCCTGAGTGGAGAGGTTCTGAAGATGAGCTCCCCACCCTGTCTGGGAGGCATCTGTTGTGAGGGTTGCTTGGGGCAACAAAGGTTGGAAGGGGGCCCCCAACAACAGATTCTTGGTGGATGTCCACCATTGGAGGGACCAAAATAGACGGCTTGAGGTGAGTATTTGGTCGGAGAGCGCTCCAGATGCTTGAGTCCACTGGGTGGCCAAGGTCCATTGAGCTGCTCTCATATGCAGACGAGCGTAGGGCACCACATGTACCGTGGAGGCCATGTGGCCCAGAAGTCGCAGCATTTCCCGGGCTGTCAAATGACTGCTGGACTGAGCTTGGGAGGCCAAACTCAGCAGGCGTTGGGCCCTGACCTGAGGCAGGTAGGCCCTTGCAGTGATGGTGTCTAACTGGGCCCCTATGAACTCGAGAGACTGAGTAGGGATTAGTTGAGACTTGGGAAGGTTTACTACCAGTCCTAGATACTGCAGAAGACGCCTTGTGCGGTCCAGGGAAATTTGGGCCTGGGACTGAGAGGGAGCTCGGATGAGCCAGTCGTCCAGGTATGGGAATATGAAAATTCCCAGGCCTCTTAGAAAGGCAGCTACGACTGCCATGCATTTGGTGAACACTCTTGGAGCAGAGGCTAGACCGAAGGGGAGTACTCTGTACTGGAAATGTTTTCCCTGAAACAGAAATCGAAGGTATTTTCTGTGGGATGGGTGGATGAGTATGTGTGTATACGCATCCTTTAGGTCTAGAGAACAAAGCCAATCCTGACTCTGAAGGTATGGAAGGAGAATGCCCAGAGAAAGCATTTTGAATTTCTCCTTGAACAGAAATTTGTTCAATTCTCTCAGATCCAGAATTGGTCTGAAGCCCTCTGTCTTCTTTGGTATTAGAAAATAAGGGGAGTAGAATCCCGTCCCCTGTTGAAGAAGAGGGACCTCCTCTATTGCCCCCTGGGCAAGGAGGGTGGAGACTTCCTGACCCAAGAGGGCCAGGAGAGATGGGGGAGAATTGAACTGCCTCACCATAGTATAAGGAGGAAGGTCGGAAAAATGGAGTTTGTAACCCTCTCTGATGATAGAGAGGGTCCATTGCTCTGATGTAATTTGCTCCCATCTGGGAGCAAAGTGAGCTAACCTTCCGGGTATGGTGAGGGGCTCTGGTTGTTCTAGAGCCAGAAAAGTTAAGTTCTCTAGGGGCAAGTCAAAACCCCTGAGGGGGTGGAGCCTGCTGAGGCGTAGCAGACGCCGCAGGCTTTGACCTTGCCTGTTTAGGTTGCTGACGTTTAGCAGCAAAACGAGGCTGAGAGGATTGTTGGCCAGTATTTGTGGAAAATCTGGACTTCTTGTAATAAGGCCTCTTAAAAGACTTCTTCTTGGCAGGAGTGGAGGTAGACTTAGAAAGTCTATCTAAGGTGGCATTTTCTGCATCCATTTGAGTGGCCTTAATTTGCCACTCCTCACCAAATAAGTTCTCACCTGTACAGGGCAGATTTCGTAAGCCATCTAGGACCCAAGGTTCTAGATCAGAAGCCTGGAGCCAAGCAAGACGTCAGGCTGCTATAGCAATGCCCGAAGCCCTACCAGCACCCTCAAAGGAATCAAAAGCTGCCCTGTTGGAGAACTTTGAAATATCCAAAAGGTGTTTCACTAAGGAAATGAACTGCTCCCTCTTATCCTCAGGGATAAAGGGGGCAAAATGCCGAACCTTTAGAGCGATTTCACTGAGAAACATGCCCATGTAAAGACTATAGGAATTAATCCTGGCTATAAGCATAGTAGCCTGGAACATTTTCCTGCCAAAAGAGTCTAGAGTCTTACATTCTCGCCCTGGAGGAGTAGAAGAGTGCCTTTTGGTACTCTTTATCTTCTTCATTGCAGACTTCACCACAATAGAATGGTGAGGCAACTGGGTTTTTTGGAAACCAGGAGAAGGGGGGACACGGTACATGGTGTCCAACCTGCGAGAAGAAGGAGACAATGTTAGAGGAGCCTCCCATAAGTCCATCAAGTGTTCTTGAAGGATTTCATGGATAGGCAGGGTGACTGCCTCTTTAGGAGACTTAGAGTATCCTAAAATATCCAGTTTCTTTGATCTGGGTTCCTTTTCAGAGGATAAAGCAATAGAAAGACCTTTAGCCATTTCTATGATGAAGTCCTGAAAGGACAAATCCTCTGGTGGAGACATTCTCCTGTTAGGAGAAGAAGGCTCCTCAGGAAGATCAAGGGAGAACTCATCAGAATCATCAGAGGAGTTAAAATCCTCTGAAGAAGCAGAGTATCCTCTATGTGCTTCCAACGCACGATACGCATACCGTTCGGTATCGACATCGGGCGTACCGGGTATGGGATCGGTACCGGGCAAAAGCCCGGATCCGGCATGCGGAACCGATCTGCGTTTGGAAGACGATGGCCTCGGTTCCGGTATGGAAGCCATTACCGGAACCGGTACCGCTGGCCGCAGTACCGAGGGCGTAGCAGCATTAATAAAAGCCAGAATGGCCTGCTGCATGACTTGGACAGTAGTGCCCATAGACGCCACTGCTGCCTGGATGTCGGTACCGGTATGGGCCGGTACCCCAGAGCAGTACAACAGGTGATCTGTCGAGGCCGCGCCATCGATGTCAACCTGTGACCCCATGATTGCTTTGGAGGCCGGAACCTCCCGCCGGGGTTTTTTGGCCTGGGCAGAATCCTCGAACTCAGAATTGAGAGCCTCTCGATCTTTAGAAAGAGATTTGCTTTTAGAGGATTTGCCCACTGGAGTTTTGGTTACCTGAGATCCATCCGGAGAGGAAGACCTGGATGACTGTGATGCTTCTGAAGGAAACAGCACATGGAACTTGTTGGCCTGGTTCTGCAATCCACGTTTCGACATCTGGGAGCAGGATGGGCAGTCCGGTATGGAATGGTCAGGTCCTAAACATTTAAGACACCATTCATGGGTGTCTGTAAGAGGAATGACAGCACTGCACTTGGTACACTTTTTAAAACCAGGAACTGGCTTCTCCATGAGGAGAATTTGTGTAAGCCTGAAGGCCTAACAAAGTACCAAGCTGTGCTGAAGAAAAGAAAAATATATATATATATTTTTTTTTTTTTTAAAAGAAAGAGAGACCGGCAGTACCGGTTTCAGAATGGGGAAGGCAGGTACGCGGTCTAAAGAAAACAATAAAATTAACAATTTCTTCAGCGGTGACAGGAACACAACCTGCTGGCTCCGCGGAAAAAAAGAAACTGACGAGAGCTGGTCAGGAAGGCGGGAAGGCAGCGCGCATGTGCAGTGGGAGGCCCCAAAAGCTTTTAATCTGAAAACCTGGGGAGCTTTCCCGCGTGGGCTCCGTCGGTACCGACGTACCCATATGTGATGACTTATTCCTGCTTGTTCCTGGAGATTGCTTTCACACCATCTACTTTTTACCTACCAGTCATCATTGAGAATCACAAAGTGTAACTCTGCATTGTCACATTGTTGGGCCTATTCACTCATGTACTGATGTGAGAATATTAAACCGGGCTAATGGTTAATCTGCAACTAGATTGCATTGAATAACGTGGGACTTAAGTTGCAGATAGCCCAGGTTAAATGTTAGGGGTATGTTTACTAAACGGGGCTAAGTGAACTATAGCAAATCTCATCACATGCAAACCCTTGTCACTGTGTTTGTAAGCATCAGTGTATTGCCGTGTCCGATTCAAATGACAATAACTACTTGGAAAATAAAATGCAGACAGGATATGCTACAACTGTAAAGCAGCTGCCATTTGTCAGTTGCTGAAAAACATTGCAAGGATAGAATGATAGTTACCACCCTTCTGGTTTGAGGGTTCCTCTGGAAAACAGGGATGTGCTGTAACTTCTCACCTAGAAAACCCTTTTCCCAGTGATTCCCTTGAAAAGTGGCACATATCTTAAAGTCTCTAGTTTTATTCTATTTATAAAGACTAATCAAATGACTGCCATGGTGAATGGGTGGTGTGCACTGCCTTGTAGAGGAATTAGACTCACTTTCCAGACTGCCGGGTCGTCTGCTCCCCACTTTAGTTGGATCTGGAGATACTGTGGAGGGAGCCAAGTCACACTATAGTATCTGGTCAGGTCCATCGCAAGAGGGGTTCCACTTGGGACACCACACCGCTTCAGCCAGCATCAGTTCAATGGAGAAGGAGAAGACATATGCTCTTTTGTCACCAGCAATTTGCTCAGCCTTCAGCTCCCCTACCCACTTTCATTTGCTTCTCATACCATTAATTTCCCCACAGATTGCTAGAATGGGAGTGAAGACCTCAGTGGGCAAGAGGATGACCAGGGCTAGTACTGCAGTTGGAGAGACTCCCCCAAACACTATTACATCATCAAAGGGGCATCCCTTCTCTTAAACAAGGATGCTGTTATATGAAAAGATAGTCCTGCAGCTAGTGACTCAGTTTAGGGCCCATGCTTTCAAGTTTCAAGAAGGAGCCACAGTATATGGCCCCCTTGCTGTGAAAACTGGGCGAAGAGAGCTGTGAGAGTATAAAATATGGAAAAGTCTCTCAGGATCGTTGCAGATGAAGGCTCATATTACCATAGTGAAAAAATATTCCTGTTCCAATTGAACTGGAAGCCTAAAGTAGTGGGAGGAAACCTCTGGCCAAAAACAAAACAAAACAAAACAAAAACAGTAAGTGGCATGAGATCCATAGCAGGCACTCTGTGCTCTCAAAAGTAACATGTTCTCATTTGAGCCATGTATAGTTGAGGTTCCCCATGGAGTCAGAGACTTGGACAAAACACTGAGCTCCAGAATGGCATACAAATTTTCTCTCTAAGACTACTGTCAAAATGAAGTGAACCAGACCACAAGGCTAAAGGAGCAGATATGGCACACAGCCTGAGATGGTTATTTATTCCAATTTATACTGAAAGTTCAATGATAATTCTCAAAATTTACAGCAGTAACATTCCAACTTCCATGATGGTGACACAAAATACAAGAAATAACTCTACATTAATACAGTAAAATTGACTCCAGCTCTCATAGTATTGGAGTAAGGGCTGCAGGCAATAGAAAGCTTTTTAATTCTTGGAATACAACCATGACCAGCCTGTGTTACCAGATGGTAAAGAGGACAGCCATGGTTTCAGGATGCATCTAAATTCTATGGTTCATGAAAGCTCATTCCAAATATATGGGGCTTTACAGGAACACTCCAGCTGTCATGACCGAGCTAGACTAACTTAACTAATCAAGGAATACACACTACAGTTCATCATTTTCAAGACATATGGAGGGGACAAAATCCAAAGAAATGATCCTTAATAACTGGAGCATTAGTTTGCTGTTATCTGGAACTACTGCACATCAGAACCCTAGGACGTTTAGAAAAGGGATCTGTTCACTCTTCAAGAAATGCTTCTGAGTTGTATTTGCTTTTAAACATTTCTGAGTAAATCGTAATGCTTATGAAAGTGAAGGGCTACCAGCACTGTCAGAAACAAGCCATTATGGACCTCAATCTGACTTTCATTACTCCTCATTTTCTTTGTGGCACAGCTCTTCAGTGCATCATGACTTGAGTGCTGGATATTTCTTAATCAGCAGAGCATGTTAATTGTTTTGTGCCTACGAGCATGGCTAACTACTAGATTGCAAGACCAGGAGTTGATGATGAAACAAAAAAATTAAAACTGTTTCAATGTTTACAAGAATTGAAAGTTGGAAAGACCTGTGGTTATACTATGGCGTTATTTAAAGTCTAGAAAGCACAACATGCAGTTGGAGAAAGAGGTTTAACATGTTTAAGTACTGTAATTTTCCATAATTACATAGAACTGACATATGTAACAACAGGTAGTTTCAAAGATTGTATATAGTTCCCTTGGTTTACCTCCATGTTAATTCCCCTGTTATCTGTAAACGAAGACCAATTTATCTGGCCAATGTGTTTTATTGTTACAATGTAAACCGCACTGATGACAAATAGCGCGGTATATAAGAAATGTTAAATAAATAAATAATTTCAATGGCTGTAGTGTAAGTTACAAAATGGGGATTATCAAAGTATGACTGCAAGGAAAAACACTTTTTGCTGCTTAGGGTGTTCCACCTAACAAGCATTTATTGTGAAAACCACCATGCATTAAGTACAAAGCCCTTTTGGTTACTTTTTGGGGTCACCAGTAAGTGCCTGGCAGATCACGCACTGAGAAATTAACATAGGTGCACCTAATGCCACCCACAAACATAGCAGTTAGCAGAAAAAAAGACCATGTGGCCTATCTAATCTGCCCTTCCATATCAACTACTAGTCCCCTTTTTTCCTTTAGAGATCTTCTGTGTTTGTCCCATACATTCTTGAATTCAGATATGAAAATTACACTTACCTGGTAATTGTAGTTCCTTGAATGACGACAGTTCAGTCCTCCACCTCTGGGTTGTGCACCTCCTCCTGCAGCTTGGAGACTGGGCATGTCAAAATCATGACATCACTGGATGTAGTCTGCTGGTCTCTCCCCTCAGCCCCAGTGAACTATTAACAAAGCATACTCAAAAGAGCAACAAATAAGTAGCCAACAAATAAATTGTAACTTTAATAACCTGTAACTAACTGAATAGTTAAATTTCCCTCCTGACAGAACAAAAAACTTTGTCTCGTACCGTTTCCTCCTGACTCCTTCAGAAACAAAAGTCAGAAAGGAGGATAAATAGAGAGAAATAAACAAAGCAGAACGAAGCAAACAGAATCCCTTGGAATTCATACATACCTGTAAATGTACTGTTCCACCTAATGAAATTCCACTGCCAATGACACCACTCCGGGCAGGATTGAGGACTGAACTGTCGTCACTCAAGGATCTACAATTACCAGGTAAGTGTAATTATCATTTCCTTATTGTTCCTACAGTTCAGTCCTCCACCTCTGGGATGTAACAGAGCAGTGTTCATTGGGAGGGACCCTTATACCCGGCTCGCAATACTGCCAAACCGAAACAGGCATCGTTCGTCGCTAGCACATCCAGGCGATAGTGCTTACTGAAGGTATGGAGAGACGACCAAGTAGACACTCTACAGATGTCCCCTGGTGGAACCAAGCTGTGTTCCGCCCAGGAGTCTGCCTGCACTCTGGTAGAGTGCGCTCGCAATCCCACTGGAACAGAACGACCTTGTACCAGATATGCTGAGGCAATCGCTTCTCTAATCCATCTAGAAAGGGACGCTTTTGCTGCCGCCTCACCCTTGCGAGAACCTCCAAACACGAAAAGCAGTTCAGATTTGTGAAAAGGTTCGGAAACTTGCAAATATCGCCTCAACGCCCGCTTAATGTCCAACAGACGCACAGTGCGATTGGATGCGGTTTCCCCCCTTGAGCCAAGGACTGGAAGCGACACCATCTGATTTAGGTGAAATGGAGAGGCGACCTTCGGCAAAAAGGATGGTACTGGACGCAAGACTACCTTTTCCTTTGAAAACGACAGAAAGGGTTCCCTGCAAGACAGCGCCTGTAACTCAAAAATGCGCCTTGCTGAACATATGGTCCCTAAAAACACTGTCTTTAAGATCAAATCCTTCATTGTTGCTTGAAGTAATGGCTCAAAGGGTTCCTTTATTAAACGCTCCTAAGACCAAATTGAGATCCCATGGGGGAACAATGATACGATGAGAGGGCCTCAGCCTCGAGACTGCCTTCAGGAAGCGCAATACATCTGTATGCGACCCTAAAGGCACATCATGAACCTTGCCCCTATAGCAGGGCATAGTGCTCTCAATGAACTGGCTGCCAATCCTTTGTCAAAGCCATCCTAAAGAAAGCTCACCACCACGGGCACGGAAGCTGTAGCTGTGCGGACTTGCCGCCTTGAACACCAATCCTCAAAAATACGCCATACATGAACGTATGCCAGAGAAGTCGACCTTTTCCTAGCTCACAGCAACGTCGCGATTACAGATCCAGAGTATCCTTTTTTTTCTTCAGCCTCGCCCTTTCAATGGCCAAACCGTAAGCGAGAACCAATTCACCTGAGGCATTCGAAGCGGACCTTGGCATAGCAGATCTTCCGAGACTGGCTGCCTCCAAGGCTCCCCGTCTAGCAGTCGAACGAGATCGGCGTACCACGGGCGTCTTGGCCAGTCTGGGGCTACCAACAGCACTCTCCCGTGATGAGCCTCGATCCGCTGCACCATGCGGTCTATCAGTGCCCATGGTGGGAATACATAGAGAAGACCGAACGCTGGCCACAGCTGCATCAGGGCATCAATCCCTTCCGACATCCATTGCCGCCTTCTGCTGAAGAAGCGACTCGCTTTTGCGGACTGAAAGGTCGCCATAAGATCCATGATCGGCGGCCCCCATCTGCAGACTATTAAATGCAAACACTTCCGGATGCAACTCCAATTCCCCAGCATCCACTTGCACCCTGCTGAGGAAATCCGCCGTCACGTCCTTTCCTGCAATGTGCGTCACTGACAACGCTGGCAGATGCTTTTCCACCCAAGTGAACAGTATCTCTGCTTCTTCTTCCATGGCCGCACTGCCGATTGATGTAGGCTACCGTCGCAGAGTTGTCTGACAGCACTCTCGCCGCTCGACCTGTCACTGCCGCTTCGAAGGTCTGAAGCGCCAGATACACCGCTCTCAACTCCAGCCAGTTGATCAACCAACCGTGCTCTTGGGCGGACCACGCGCCCTGTGCGAACAGATCTCCGCAGTGCAGCCCCCCCCCCCCCATCCCATGAGACTTGCATCTGTCAATAGCGGGAGCCATTCCGGCTGCTCCAGGGGCATGGCTGCTTGCAGAGTTCCGGGCACTAGCCACCACCTCAGAGCCCACCTGACCCGGAGAGGACAGGGAAGACGCTTGTTCAACAAGTCGGTCTGATGTGACCAGCGGCGAAGGAGCGCTCGCTGTAATGGCCTCATATGGAATCTGGCCCAGGGTACCACCTCCAAGATCACCACCATTGTGCCCAGCACACAAAGATAATCCCATGCCGATGGTGCTGGAGCGGATCTGAACATGCATAGAAGGCGGCTCAGGCCCAGCACCCGACGATGCGGTAGAAACACCGCCCCTTAACCAGTGTCGAACCGTACTCCCAGATATTCGAGCTCCTAGGACGGCACCAGTCGGCTTTTGGCCAGATTGACCACCCAGCCGAGCTGCTGTAAAAACTTCACCACCTTGTCCGTAACCTGAACGCTTTCGGCCTCGGATTTTGCCCGAATCAATCAGTCGTTGAGATAGGGGTGAACAAGGATTCCTTCCTTCTGCAACGCCGCCGCCGCCACCACCACCACCACCATGATCTTGGTGAAGGTCCGCAGCGCCGTAGCCAGCCCGAAAGGTAACGCTTGGAACTGATAGTGCCCCCATGGAAGGGCGAACCGTAGAAACTTTTCATGGGCCTCTCTGATTGGGATATGTAGATACGCTTCCATGAGATCCAGGGAGGTCAAATACTTCCCTTTGCGTATCGCCACAATGACGGATCGCAATGTTTCCATCCGGAAATGCGGTGCGCGCAGGCACCGATTCACGCCCTTTAGGTCTAAAATAGGGCGTAGAGATCCATCCTTTTTGGGCACTATGAAATAAATTGAGTATCGACCCATACCGTAATCTGCCAACAGAACCGGTATGATCGGCCCCATGTGTAAAAGACGATCTAGGGTCTTGCGAATCGCCAGGGCTTTTTGTGGACCTCTGCAGGGAGACATCACAAAGGAATCCCGGATCGGTCTTGCCAATTCCAGTGCGTAACCCTTGCAAATTATTTCCAAAACCCACTGGTCTGTTGTAATTTGGGTCCAAGAAGAAAGAAACTCCCGAAGTCTCCCGCTGATTGGGTGACTTCCTAGTGGGACCCGCCAGCTTTCATTGGGGTTTCCAAGAAGCTGTGGAGGATGAACCTGCAAAACCTCTATTTACTCCCCGAAATCCCTGGGCTCTTGAAGCAAATCTTCCTCTCTGGAAACCACCTAGACAAGAAGTACGGAATCTTCTAAAATCCCGAAACTGACCCCGATAGGCTGGAGCGGACTTTCCTGGCTTAGGTTTATCCTCCGGAAGCCTACCGCCCTTCAACTCCCCTAAATCCTTAACCAACTTGTCAAGATCATCCCCGAACAGTAACCTACCCTTAAAACGGAAGCTTACTGAGATGCAATTTAGAGGAGTCATCTGCTGCCCAATTCCTTAGCCACAGGGATCGGCGTGCAGCAACCAAGGAAGCCATGCTATTAGCTAGCGTTCTGATCAAGTCATAATGCACATCTGCCAAATATGCGGTTTCTGACGCCAACTGATCCAATTCAACACCACCCTCTTGATCCAGCTGAGAGGACTGCGGCAAGTGCTGAGACCATCTGAAGCAAGCTCTTGCCACCAAAGCTCCACAAATGGAAGCCTGCAAGGACAAAGCATCCGCCTCAAAGGACTGCTTCAAAAGGTCATCCACCTTCCTATCCTGCGCATCCTTTAACGCCGTGCTACCTTCCACCGGAATCGTGGTCTTCTTAGTGACCGCTGACACTGCTTCATCAATTCGTGGAGACCAGAACCGCTCTTTGTCCTTATCCGCTAAAGGATAGAGTCTGTTCACCGTTCTAATGCCTCTGAGACCTGACTCCGGCTGATCCCACTCGTCCTGTATCATCTTGTCCACCACCTGGTGGACAGGGACCACCACTTGCGCTTGCCTCACCGCTTGGATGATAGGGTCCTCCACGCTCTCCTTCTCAGTCGGTGGTGCTGCCGCTAGAAAAAATATCATCCGACTCCTTGAGCCTTCTGCAAAAAAAGAAGTGGCTGCTGGGCTGGTCAATGATTTCTGTATATCTGTCTCTAAGAAAATGTTGGAATGGACCTTAAAACCTAATCAGCATTTACTCAGCATTGTAACTCTCAAATTACCTTTTCTATTATGTACAATTCAATGTTCACTGTAATTTCAATTGTTTGAATAAGTTTCAATGTAATGTTCAAGTTTTGTTCTATGTAAACCGCTTTGATTTTTTCTGAAAGGCGGTATATAAAACCGTTCAATAAATAAATAAATAAAATAAATAAAACTGAAGATTTGGGAGAGATAAAGGAATGGATCAATAAGAAAAACTCTTAATTACAGCAAATCAATATGTATTTCTCAGTCTTAGAAGCTGATGCAAGGGGTTTCATAAAGAATGCCATCCTCATCACCATTTCTGTTGTCTAATTGCCTCTGGATTGCTTCTTCTTCCAGCCTGTACACCAGAACACATCAGTACTCTGAGAGACTAAGATGTGCACTGCCAGCTGCTTGATCCGATTCTCCTGAAGAGGCATCATAAAAGGGCAGAATGCATTTTCATTCTCAGAACGGAGCTTTTAAGGTTTGAAAACTTATCCTTATCAACCTTTGGACAGAACAGTGTATAAATGTAAATGGGCTGACAAGACATGCCCATACTTCCCATGACAAACAGATCTAAACTTCCACTTGGTATCTGTTTATGTTCAATTCCTAAGGTAGAGAGCTGGCTTAAATCTTGTTTTAATGTTTATTGCTTGGATTTCGCAATGAAGAGACAAAGTTTAAAAAAAAAAAAGTAAATGAGCTGGGACTGTTTTTAGTTCATTGGGTCTGTGCTCGTAGAACCTATTCTTAAGCCCTTCAGTCATTTATTTTATTTTTTATGTACATGATATCCCACTCATGCCCAATCAAGGGCTTAAAGTAGTCTGCAAATTAAATGCAGACAACATTTGCAAACCATTTAATTAAGAAAATTAACATTCACTATTTGTAGACAAACAATAACACTTTTTCCTCAGACTGAATCCGATTTTCATTTTTCAATAAATTCAAAGAATTCTAGTTATTCTTACAAGAGCTTATGGAGGCATGTTTACTAAACTCTACTGATCATTAGCATGTCATAGAAAGTCATGCTTAAACCATATTCTCTGTACCAGACTCCATATCCAGTCTCTACTTTAGTCCTCTGCAATATGATCTACTACTGTAGCTGGTCCCAGGCCTAAACAGCTGGCCCAACCTCGGAACTGGAGAAGATTGGGGTGTATGCTTTCTTCAGAGTTAACTGCCACAGCACTAAACTCCCTATGTTCACTACCTCTTAAATGTGAGAAGGCACTGACAACATCCAGCAACCCTGTAGTACCCCATTGAGTCTCCACTGAGCAAGAGCAATAACCCAGACATGCTCCCCCTCAAAGCAAGAGCAGTGCTCCAACACCCCATCCACTGTCTTTGAAGCATGAGTAGTATCCAACATACCCTGGGTACAAGCATGACGCCCCCTACAGCCCCTCCACTACCTCTGCTGCACGTCCCACACCCCCCTCCTCCAACCCTAGGGAAAGAGTAGTTCCCCTCCCCCATCCAATTACTCCTCTGGAGAAAAATAGTATCTGACACCCCCTCCGCTCCAAGGCAACAGCAGTACCCCAGATAAAAGAGGAGTACTCTGACACCACCTGTTTCCCTGCCCCCAGGGTAAGAGCATGGCCCCAGCACCCCCTCCACATGAACAAAATCCCAATACCCTCTCCTTCCAATGCCAAGGAAAGAGTAACATAGTAAATAACGGCAGATAAAGACCAGTATGGTCCATCTAGTCTGCCCAGTAAAATGGCAAGAGCAGGTATACCTGATGCTCTGTACAGGCCACCCCTCCCCATGTCTTTGTTTAGGAGTGAACCCACCGCTCCGAGTAGGACATCTCTATTTGAGTAGTGCTTAGAAAACAATGTCCCAATACCTCTTACGCTACACTCATCAATAGCGATGCTCTGACACCCACCCCACTACCCATGGTGCTAGCGCTCTTCCCCCGAGACAGGGCATTTTGAATGAAGCTTTGATTTTTGGTAATTAAAAAGAATAAAGAACACTGTATGCATTCTTCTTGACTAAGGAAGAAAGAGTTGTTGCTAAACTAAGTATCCTGTGGAATAATTTAATTTAGGAAGTTTTGGTTTTAATAACTAAGAGCCTTTAAAGTGAACTGAAACTCTCACTGCAGTTCTGAGAGAAAATGAAATACCAGGAACAAGTGCAGGTGGGGTGCTTGAACTAACTGGAAAGACCTTCATTTATAGTAAGACCTGAAACTCTGGCCCTCAGAAACTCAGTAAACTAATTGGCAGGAGTCCCACAATGTATAGGATTATCCCCTGCACGTCCTGTAAAAAAGTAGCTTCCAGGAATGGAGCCCTTGCATTTTGTGGTGGTGTTGTTGTTGTTAAGTGCCATGAGTCAGTGTTGACTCATGGCGACCCTCTGCATAGTTGTCCTAAACTGTGTTTGTTTCTCAGTCAGGCTGCTTATTGTTGATAGAGTGGCACCCATAGCTGCTGTTATGGAATCAATCCATCTCATTGCTGGTCTTCCTCTCTTGTGTTGACCTTCTACCTTGCCAAGCATGATGTCTTTCTCTGATTTCTCTCTTCGCATGATGTGTCCAAAGTATAAAAGTCAAAGTCTTATCATCTGAGCTTCTAAAGAAAGCTTAGGTTTGATCTCCTCTAGTACTGACTGGTTTCTTCTTCCGGTAGTCCATGTTATATACAGTATTCTTCATCAGCACCATGGATCCTTGAGCATCTTGCAGCATCCAATTCAAGGCTGGAATTTTTTCTTTAATTTTTGTAGCTTTAGGAAAGCCAATCTTGTTCTTCCTCTAATAGTTTCTGATTCAAATTTCCTTGCATGCGTCAATGTAGAACTTCTCCTTGTCTTGTCTTGCTGCACGTGTAAATCTCTATTGAGTTCTGTGATTGCCTCTTTCTCCTCTCGCTTTAGCTTCTCTACGTTTCTGGGCAGTTTTCAGAGTTTCTTCGGTCATCCATTTTGGCTGTTTTTGCTTTTGTAGAGGCATCTCACTTTCTTCCAACACAAACTTCTTGATGTCATCCCATAACTCTTCTGGAGCTTTGTCATTTGTATCTAATGTAGCAAATCGATTTTGCAGGCAGTCTTTAAATTCCGGTGGTATATTCTCAAGGTCATATTTTGCTACATTCATGAGTGGCTTGCTTTTTTCAATTTTAGCTTGAGTTTGCATACTAGTAGTTGGTGATTTATAACATAGTCGGCTCCAGGTTTTGTCTTTGTTGATGTTTATAGAGCTTTTCCATAGTTGACTACCACAGATGTAGTCAATTTGATTTTTGTGATATAGTCAATCCATTGCGTGAAGTCCATGTGTACAGTCGCTGCTTAAGTCCTGCCTTTAACTTCCAAGTTGAATGCATTTCACCTTCTTTTTACAGGACTATAATTTTTAGAAGCATTTTATTTTCCATTTGCATGTGGTTGCATCTGATTTTTATGTGTAAAACTAATCTACTGGTCCCAGCTTTTTATCGTTTAGAGAAATACAGGCCAACAAGCAAGTTTATAAGTCCAATAAAAAGGTATCATCTACAGCTTGTTTACTGACCTTTATTTCTAGGGAGCCTGTAGGTAGGGGACTGGTTTGGCAAACACTAAGAACAGGTTTGCATGAACCGGCTAGATCCCTCCACTGGGTATGCCTTGATGTAGGGGGTAGGGAAAGGATTTCTGGAATCCTATCTTTGTTTGTTGTGTGCGATCTGAGAGGTATGAATGAAATCATTTGATGGTTGTACCTTATAGCCCGATATTATGAAGCCTGATGAGTAGTAATTGGTGGGAGACGGAGTCAAATGCTGCAGATATATCTAGAAATAGTAGTATGAATCCTTGAGAGGGATTTTCTGTGCCCTTAATGAGAGTTTCAAGCAGTGAGGTGATGAGGGTTTCCATGCCATGATAAGGGCGAAATCCATGTTGGTGCTGGTATCTGAGCCCCTCCGAACCAAAATCATACCGTCCCATCACCAGCCTGCCATTCCTTGCTAAAATCATGGAAAAGGCAGTGCAAAGGCAACTTCAGAACCATATTGACATAAATGCCCCACTGGACATCCATCAGCATGGATTTAAACCCCAACATGGCATGGAAACCCTATTCACCTCCCTCTTTGACAATCTCCTAAGAGGCATGGACAACACAAAAAATGGCTTCCTGCTAGTGTTCATGGACATCTCGGTGGCCTTCGACACTGTGTCCCACACTAAGCTGTTGCAACGCTTACAACAGATAGGACTATGCAAGAATATCCTGAAGTGGTTTACATCATACTTGGAAGGGCGAACACAAGTCAAATGTGACCAAAAGAAATCACTACAATTCTCCGTCACGCAGGGAATACCTCAAGGCTCAGCCCCATCATCAATGCTCTTCAACATCTACATACAGCCCATATGCAACATCATCAAGCACCACAAACTTCACTATCACATTTATGCTGATATCATGGTGTATGCTCCAATCAACCTACTAGCACTAAACACCACAACAACAACCAAATGCCTTGAAGACATGAATGACTGGCTCATAGCCAACAACTTAACGGTCAACTACGATAAAACTGAGGCAATGTTCATCACCAGTAACCCCATCTTCATATCTCCACAAACTATCAGCATCCTAGACAAACACGTAGTAATCAAAGAAGAAGTTAAGTATCTGGGCATCACACTAGACAGAACTCTGAGCCTGAAATCCCACATCACCAAAATCGCAAACAAGGCCTATCAACGACTGAAAACAATCAGACAAATCAAACCAATGCTCTGTCAGGACCACTTCTGCACAGTGTGCCAAGCACTCATTACACCACTGCTTGATTACGGAAACTCACTATATCACAGCATGCATCATTACAGACATTCCAAGGACCGAGCACATCACTCCCGTCCTACAACTGCACTGGCTCCCAATGGTGGCAAGAGTTAAATACAAAACAATCATGATCATCTTCAAAATCATTCACCATCTCTCAGCAGACGTACTCCAAAAGGTTATAACAAGGGATATCAGCAATAGACCAAGAAGAATCAATAACTACAACATGATCAGCACACCTGCAGGCTATCACAAAACTAAACAAACAACTTAAAAAAGAGCACCATCACTACTGGCATCCACACTATGGAACTCTCTCCCAACGAACCTGAAGGCACTAGATGACCTCACAGATTTCTGCAAAGACCTCAAAACATTGTTATTCATAGAAACATATGAGCACTAAGGCAACATCCCCTATCCAAACATAAATACTACTACCTCCACCAACTAAGCACGCACTCATCCTATCTACCCACACAAGCTTATCATACCACGTTATTAAATACCCTTATGTTAAATGTTACCCTTCAATTGTACTGTCTAAATGCTGTTAAGTAACTGTACTGTCTAAATGTTTACACGTACCCTAATCTTAAATGTAACCCTCCAATTGTGATGTGACGTGACCACCTTGATTGAAGGATAAGGAGGCATACAAATATGTCTACATAAATAAATAGTGGTGCATGGTTGTTTATGTGATTTTGTAGTTGCATTTGTACTGCTTTTTCAATGATCTTAGTTATGAATGGAATGCTGGATATGGATCTGTAGGAGGCTGGGGAGCACAGGTCTATAATAGTCTTCTTTAGAATTGGTCTGATAGAGGATTGTTTGAGCAGGGGTGGTATGAGCAGGACTGGCCCGTCCACTAGGTGACTGCCTAGGGCAGCAGATCTCTGTAGACGATAGGCCCTGTGCTTTGGCATACATTTCCTGCCACTCCCTTTCCCATGCATTGAGCTATGCCATGCTGCTGCCAAGTCTAGCAGGGGGTGGGGGGGCTAGGCTCGGCAGCAGGCCAGGTACTTCAGCACACATGGCTTGCTGTTTCTGAACCCCTGAAGTTATGCCAGAGGGAGGTCAGAAGTGGCAGACTATATGTGCCGAAACACATGGCCTGTCGTAAAGCTGCATCCCCCCCCTTGACCCTACCACAGGAACCAGCAGTAGCATGGCTCAGCACAGGGGGTGCAGCTTGGCTTGGGGGGCATAGAGACCTTGTGTAGGGGAGTCATTGATCATTTTTGCAATAAATTGTATAAGTTGTGATCTTGAAATCGTGATCAATGATACAGGGCATGGATGCAATGGAAAGGATGTAGTGTTTAAGTTGGTAATTATGCTGTCAAGCTGCTCATGGCTAATGTTATCAAAGGTGTTCCAGCTGGAAGTGTTCCCTTGGTTATGGATAGGAAGAGTGGGCTTACTATAGTTATCTCTGTACAAACCTTACACAAGCAAGCATTTGGTGGGGTCCCTTGAGAGTGATTTGGCTATGTCAAATAGCTCCCTGGGTTTTGTCTCTTGGGCAGTGTAATCTTTTGCTCTGAGGCTGAGCAGTCAAATGTTTTCTGCTATTATACATCTGGGCAGTCAAAACGGATGTGTGCAGTGAAAACCTGTGTTTGCACCCAATTTTTGTTGTGGCAGTGAAGCAGCGATCGTGGCTCTGGATCAGACTTCACCCTTTCACTGTTACAAAATAAACCTGATACTCTCTATATGGGCTGGGAGGACTGGTGCAGTCGGCTGGGCAATCAAACGAAACACTGCTCGTCCTGCAGATTATTTGATTAATTCTGAAACCATCTAATGAGCCGGGTAGATCTGTGCGCCTCAACACATCAACAGGTAGTCCTCACAAATAGCTGAAGCCAAAATGAATCCGTTCCGTCAAAACAGCGGCTTGGCAGTCATAACAAGGCGCAGTTAAAAGTGGATCTCTGTTGTGAAAACATCGGCTTGGCAGAGCATCGAGAGGCTGAGCAGCTGCAAGCGAGGAAGTTCCGCTCTCCGGTCACTTAGTGTTATCAATCAGCTTGTTTGTCTTTTCAGCGAACAGTAACAGTCAGGGCAGCCCAAACACAAGTGCCACAACAAGAAGTGCGAATCGGGGCGGGGATTTACTTACCTCCTACTTAAAGACGGTAAATGTGGAGCCACCTCCCAACTAGGTGCTTCAAAGGCACGTTCCCTCTGCCTGTCTTAGTTTCAAGTTACTTGTCTAGAGATAAACTGTTCCAAAAGCAGTTTAATGAGCAGGGACGACAGAGGCCGGCACCTCGTCACCGCGCCAAACACGTCACTGAGGCTCGGGCTCGAACTTTCCAATGCAGCCTGCGGTGCTCGCGCCCCCTCTGCCCAGCTAGAAGAGGCCGTTGCCCACAGATAACGGGCGTCCGCGCGCCATCGGAAGCAGCAGCCGCTTCCTCCCGCCCGCGGTCCGTTACGAGGGCTCGTGGAGGGCGCATGCGCGGTGATGTGCCCAGCCCTTGGCCCCTTTCCCACGAGCTGTATGTGGAAGCAGCTGCTGGAGCTTGTTGTCGGTGGCGAGGGGAATAACTGTTTGTCGTTGGGGGTTAAAAGGCTGCCCAATTTGGCAACTCGGGAGAGGGGCTTCAGTGTTTCTTGAGTGCTGTTGAAGGAATGTAGCGTCACGTGTTAGACTGACCCCATACTGTGCCTTTGGTACTATAAGAGGGGGCTCCTGACGTGCATCTGCTGCTCGTGCGTTAGCAGATTCCATGGAGAGCATCAGCGAGGACGAACTGCTGCACTTCCTTGCCGCAGAGGGGGGAAAAGCCAGAAACTCCGAGCTCTTAAACCGATATCGAGACTTCATTCAGCATGGAGACCCCCAGCTCAGAGGTACGTGTGCAGAAGCCCACCTGGGTTGCTAATGGATATTTCACGTGGCACGTTATTTGGAGACACTCCTCTTGGTACGAGTTTTAGGATATCACCAGTCTATGCACCGCACACCCTGGTAGGGAAGAAACTCTGTCAAGAATAGCATCGGATAAACTTCGGAGAAGAGTCTGCAGAGGGAGGAGCTCAGTACAAGTTTACGAATAGAGTCCTGCACCGATGATAGGGCATTTCTAAGGTTTATGTGTGGGCAGTGGAGGGAATGCTGACTTTCTCTCCAACTAGATATTTAACTTAAATCCACTGAAGGATATTATCTGAGCACAACAACACAAATCGTTATTCAGACTTCTGCAAAGAATGAGAACATAATACTGAATTAACGTCATGTGCAATAACAAAGCAGAAATATTCCATTCCAAGACTTATTGTTCCTGCAGGTTTGAGAAACAGATCAGTGTTTACCAAGCCAGCCAGGAATCACATTTAACCAAGAGGCCATAAGGAAGTGTCACCATGCAGGCCCATTCTGCCACCATCAAACATTGTCCCAGTTCTTGCACTGTCCAGTACATTCCTGCCACCTCCCTTCCCATCTTTGTCAGTGATATTGCAGAAGGGCTGTCTGGTAAGGTTTGCCTGTTTTGCTGATGATACCAAAATCTGCAATAAACACCCAGAAGGAATAGATGAGGAGGGATCTAACTAAGCTTGAATAATGCTATCGAATTTGGCAGTTGAGATGCATGACCCTGCATCTTTTAGTATTACATCTGGACTGCAAAAAGCCAGTGTAGGGCGTGAAGTACCTCTGTCCAGAAAAGAAGAGAGGGACCTAGGCATGATTGTGTCTGATGATCTTAAAGTAGCTAAACAGGTAGAAAAGGCAGTGGCGAAAGCCAGAAGGATGCTTGGGTGTATAGGGAGAGGAATGGCCAGCAGAAAAAAGGAGGTGATAGTGCCTCTATAAGTGTCTGGTGCAACCTCATTTGGAGGATTGTGTGCAGTTCTGGAGACCACACCTTCAAAATAATATAAATAAGTTGAAGTCCATCTAAAGGGTAGATAATAAAATGGTTTAGTGACCTTCATTATAAAGCATATGAGGACAGACCTAAGGATCTTAGTATGCATACTTTAGAGAAAAGGCGGGATAGAGGAGATATGATAGAGATGTTTAAATACTTCTGTGACATAAATGCACAGGAGAAGAGTCTCTTTCAAATGAAACAAGCTCTGCTATGAGGGTGAAAAGGGATAGAGACTCAGGAGTAACATGAAGAAATGTTTTTTTTATGGAAAGAGTGATGGATCTGTGGAATAGTCTCCCAATGGAGGTGATAAAGATGAGGACAGTATCTGAATTCAAAAAAGTATAGGACAAACCCAGAGGATCTCTAAAATTAAAAAGGGGACTGTTGTAGTTGGTCTATCTAGTCTGCCCTTCCATAGCATGCCTTTTTTTCTGCCGTCATGTTTCTAATGTTTCCACTAGCCCAGTGCAATTATCACAACATAGTTCCTTCAGTATGAAATCCTCTGTCATTTAAGAACATAAGAAATGCCGTACTGGATTAGATGAAGATCTATCAAGCCCAGTATCCTCTTTTCAACAATGGCTAATCCAGGCCACAAGTACCTGGCAGGTTCCCAAAGAGGCACACAGATTCCACAATGCTTGTCCCGTGGCAAGCAGTGGATTTCCAGGGTCTGATTTAATTGTTTATGGTCCTTTCCTCCAGGAACTTGTCCAAACCTTTTTTAAACCCAGCTGCACTAACAGCTCTTACTACATCCTTCGGTAACGAATTCCAGAGTTTGATTACGCGTTGAATAAAAAAAATATTTTCTCTTATTGGTCTTAAATGGGTTACATTGTAGCTTCATTGCATGTCCTCTAGTCTTTCTATTTTGATGTAAACAACCGATCTATGTTTATCCATTCCATTCATTAATTTATAGACCTTTTATATCTCCCCTCAACTGTCTCTCTTCCAAGCTGAAGAGTCCCCAACCTTTTAAGCCTCTCCTCATATGGGCATTCTTAAGTCTGTCCAAAGGTCCAGCATCCCGTCTCCATTGATGGCCAAGCTGGGCCACTAGGAAGTATCCTGCAGAACTGAAAGAACAGATCCATTCTCTGCAGTTCTATTCCAGTTAGGGGCAGTAACCTTCTAATGTCTAATTGGATAATATATTTATGGACTTTATTGAAACCCTTTTAAACACAAAACAAAGTACTGAGTGGAAATGAGGCAAGTAACAAACTGCAGACTGTACAACAAGCTATGCCATAGCATGTTGGGTGATGGAACGCAGAGCAGGGCAGGGTTTGATATGTGAGGGGGGAAAGGTGGGTAGAAGGTGAGAGAGAGGAACTCCCTTCCTGATGACATGCAAGCCTTAGGAGACATCAAGAACGTCCGGGAAAAAGCTCAAGACCCTCCTATTCATCGATCACTTTGAAAACGTTACATAGACTAGTAAATACAACAGACAGGATCCCCTCCTAAACCCTACAGATCAATGGCACACACATCCCGATATACCGATCAAACTGTAAATAGCTGAAAGGGTGGTGGATGCTTGGAATGCACTCCCGATGGAAGTGTTGGGGGCAAATACAGTGACCAGAATTCAAAATGGCATGGGACAGACACAGTGGATCCCTTTACAGCAACCGGATAAAATCAAAATAAACTTAACTAACTAATTTCTCAACATACAGGGGTGTCCTATACAGAGCGGTGGGTTCACCCCTAAAACAAAGACATCGGGAGGGGTGGCCTGCACGGAGCGGCAGGTGCACCTACTCTTGCCATCTTAATGGGCAGACTAGATGGACCATACTGGTCTTTATCTGCCATCATTTACTATGTTACTATAATGTACATAAGTTCTACCTTGTTAACTGTCCTACATGACAATCCCTCTCCTGTGTTCTAGTCCAGTGTTTTCAGTTCTTGTTTAATGTATTCATTTTAAGTTACGATGTAAACCGCTTTGATTGAAGGATAAGGTGGCATGAAAAACTGGTTAAATAAAATAAATACACAAACAGAGAAAAGAAAGGAAAATAATATTTAAAAACATGACTCAAGGAAATGGATGGTGATTATGTGAAAGTGGTTTGACTTGCAGTGATGCTGGGTGGGAAGCAGGCTATCATAAGGTCACTAGGCAATGTCTCGCAATTCCTCAGTTAGTACTAGATTTTTATTCAAGTATGCTTGTTTTATAAACAGCTTTTCCAAGCAAATACTTGTTAGGTTGGGACACAAGTCGAGGATTTCATGGCAGTGGGCTGAATCTGCAGCATTCGGGGCTGTCTGTCCACTAGGTGGCCTAGGCGGCAGACCTCTGTGGGTGGCACTGTGCCTGCGGCAGGCCATGTGCTTCAGCACAGGCAGTCTGTTCCAGAGTAATAACATCCCTGTTGGGAGGAAGGTCCCTGCCCTGCTTTCACAGCTCGTTGGCAGTTACCTGAGCTGAATTGCAGAATGACAGCTAATCCTGGCTGAGAGGCAGGGTGTCCCAGCGGGCAAGAAGGCGGGGTGCCAGGTGAGTTCCCCTGAGCAATGGCCGTCCCGGCAGGGGTGGCCCTCGCAAGAGCATAAGACAAGGCGGCGGGCACAGGGGCAGGCTTAGTTCAGCTTGGCAAGGTGGGCTCAGCATACCATGCCACTTTGCAGATGGTAAGGAACATTTAGCAGTTACCATGCACCAGCTCAGGTGACTCAGCTGGGACACTGCCACCTCATTGTTTCACATGCTTGAGATGAATAAAGATGCGACCTTTGCACCCATAATAATCAAGTGGCCTGAATGTCTATATTCTGTATATGACTGCTCCTGTTTTTGTTGGTGTGCTTAAGACCGTTGGTGCGTAGCAAAGGGATAGTTCTGCTTGCTTACATTAATGGCCTGCCATGCAAAGCCAAGCCCCCACCCCCCAACCCTGCCAACGGAATCAATAGCAGGGGGGGCAGTGGCACAGCTGGGGCTTCTGCTTGGGGTGGCAGAAAGCTTTGGGCTGGCCCTGGGAGCATTGCTATAGAATCCTAGAAAGCCAAGTGTCTTGGTTATAAGACGTGATTTATCTGGTAAAACAAATAAGAACAAAACTTGTAGCAAACTGCACTGCCACTCTAATCTCCACGGAGTATACCTTAAAACCCGTTCTCAACAGTTTGGCCAGAGCAGTATATAGATGGAAGAAATGCTTTGGCAATCTGCAGGTGATTTTCTCAACCACAAGGGATACTCTGCTGCTGAGGATACAAACATGAAAAGTAATGAGTAAGGAGATTCCATTTCAACTAATGATCAACCACACTATAGCAAAGGTTGGATCTCCAGGAACAAGCAGGAATAAGTCCTCACATATGGGTACGTCGGTACCGACGGAGCCTGCGCGGGAAAGCTCCCCAGCTTCCTAGAATGGAAGCTTTTGGGACCTCCCACTGCACATGCGCACTGCCTTCCCGCCTTCCTGAACAGCTCTCCTCAGTTTCTCTTTTTCCGCGGAGCCAGCAGGTCGTGTATCCTGTCACCGCTGAAGAAATTGTAGTTTTTTGTTTTGTTTCTTTAGACCGCGTACCTGCCTTCCCATACCGATACCGGTATCGCCGGTCTTCCTTTTTCTTTCTTGAAAAATTATTTTCTTTTCTTTTATTATTTTTCAGCACTTGGTCACTTCAGTTAGGCCTTCAGGCCTACTTCAATTCTCCACATGGAGAAGCCAGCCCCTGGATTTAAGAAGTGTACCAAGTGTACTGCTGTAATATCAGTCACAGACACCCATGAATGGTGTCTTAAATGTTTGGGGCCTGACCACTCCATTCCGGACTGCCCTTCCTGCTCCCAAATGTCTAAGCGTGGGCTGCAGAACCGGACCAACAAATTCCATGTGCTGTTTGCTTCAGAGAATCCAACATCACAGTCATCCAGGTCATCATCCCCGGATGGATCTCAGGTAACCAAACCTTCTGTGGGCAAGTCCTCAAAGAGCAAATCTCCTTCAAAGCATCGAGAGGCTCTTAGTTTTGAGGACCCTGCCCCAGCCAAACAGCCCCGGCGGGAGGTCCTACCTTCCAAAACGCCAATACAGGGGCTACAGGTTGACATCGATGGCACGGCCTCGACAGATCACCTGTTGGACTGCTCTGGGGTACCGGCCCATACCGGTACCGACATCCAGGCAGCCGTGGCGTCTATGGGCAATACTGTCCAATCCATGCAGCAGGCCGTCATGGCTTTCATTAAAGCTGCAACGCCATCGGTACCGCTTCCAGCGGTTCCGGGCCCGGTTCCGGTATCGTCCGCCATGCCGGAACCCAGGCCTTCCTCTTCTAAACGCAAATCGGTACCGTATGGGCTTTCGCTCCATACCGCTTCCATACCCGGTACGCCCGATGTCGATACCGATCGGTATGCGTATCGTGCGTTGGAGGAAACTAGAGAATACACCGATTCCTCTGAGGATTTTGTCTCCTCTGATGAGTCTGCAGAGCTCTCCCTTGACCTTCCTGAGGAACCTTCTTCTCCAAAAAGGAGAATGTCTCCTCCAGAGGATTTGTCCTTTCAGGACTTTATTTTAGAAATGGCTAAAGGCCTTTCTATCACTACTTCCTCTGAAAGGGAACCAAGGTCAAAAAGATTGGATATTTTAGGATACTCTAAGTCTCCTAAAGAAGCAGTTACTCTGCCTATCCATGAAATCCTTCAAGAACAATTGATGGATTTCTGGGAGAACCCTTTAACTCTGTCTCCTTATTCCCGTAGGTTGGACACCATGTATCGGGTCCCTCCTTCTCCTGGTTTTCAGAAAACTCAATTGCCTCACCACTCCATTGTGGTAAAGTCTGCAATGAAAAAGATCAAGAGTACTAAAAGGCACTCTTCTACACCTCCAGGAAGGGAATGTAAGACTAGACTCTTTTGGTAGGAAAATCTTCCAGGCTAGTATGCTTATAGCCAGGATTAATTCCTACAGCCTCTATATGGGCATGTTCCTAGGGGAACTTGCCAAGAAAGTACGGCATTTTGCCTCCTTTATCCCTGAGGATAAACAGGAGGACTTCCTTTCTGTTGTGAAACAACTTTTAGATGTTTCTAAGTTCTCCAACAGAGCTGCCTTTGATTCCTTCGAAGGAGCCAGCAGAGCTTCTGGCATTGCTATTGCAGCCAGACGTCTGGCTTGGCTCCAGACTTCTGATCTGGAACCCTGGGTTCTAGATGGCTTACGGAATCTGCCCTGTACAGGTGAGAACTTATTCGGTGCAGAGTGGCAAGTTAAGGCCACTCAAATGGACGCTGAAAATGCCACCTTAGAGAGACTTTCTAAGTCCACTTCTACTCCCACTAAGAAGAGGTCTTTCAAGAGGCCTTATTATAAGAAGGCCAGATATGCTTCCAATACTGGCCAGCAATCTTCTCAACCTCGTTTTGCGGCTAAACGTCAGCAAACGAAACAAGCAAGAGCAAAGCCTGCAGCAGCTACTGCAACTCAACAGGCTCCACCCCCTCAGGGGTTTTGACTTGCCCCTAGAGAACTTGCCATTCCTGGTTCTGGACCAACCAGAACCTCTCACCATACCTGGAAGGTTAGCTCACTTTGCTCCCAGATGGGAACAGATCACAACAGAGCAATGGACCCTCTCTATCATCCGAGAGGGTTACAAACTTCATTTCTCCAGCCTTCCTCCTCATCACATGGTGAGACCCTTCAATTCTCCATCTCCTCTCCTAGCCCTGTTGGATCAGGAGATCTCTTCTCTGCTTGCCCAAGGGGCCATAGAAGAGGTTCCTCTTCATCAACAAGGGTCAGGTTTCTACTCCCCCTATTTTCTCATTCCAAAGAAAACAGGGGGATTCAGACCAATCCTAGATCTGAGAGAATTGAACAAATTTCTGTACAAGGAGAAATTCAAAATGCTCTCTTTGGGCATTCTCCTTCCATACCTTCAGAGTCAGGACTGGCTTTGTTCTCTAGACCTGCAGGATGCGTATACACATCTACTCATCCATCCATCCCACAGAAAATATCTTCGCTTTCTGTTCAGGGGAAGTCATTACCAATACAGAGTACTTCCCTTCGGTCTCGCCTCTGCCCCAAGAGTCTTTACCAAATGCATGGCAGTCGTAGCCGCATTTCTCAGAAGCATGGGGATTTTCGTATTCCCATATCTGGACGACTGGCTCATTCGAGCTCCAACTCAGTCGCAGGCCCAGATTTCCCTAGACCGCACAAGGAGCCTTCTGCAGTATCTGGGACTGGTAATAAACCTTCCCAAGTCTCAACTCAGCCCTACTCAGTCTCTAGAATTCATAGGGGCCCAGTTGGACACCACCACTGCAAGAGCCTACCTTCCACTGGTTCGGGGTCAGCGTCTGCTGAGCTTGGCCTCCCAAGCCCAGTCCAGTACTCACTTGACAGCCAGGGAAATGCTACGCCTCCTGGGCCATATGGCCTCCACAGTACATGTGGTGCCCTACGCTCGTCTTCATATGAGAGCAGCTCAATGGACCCTGGCCACCCAGTGGACTCAGGCGTCGGGAGCACTCTCAGACCAAATACAAACCTCAAACCGTCTGTCTTGGTCCCTCCATTGGTGGATATCCACCAAGAATCTGTTGTTGGGGGCTCCCTTTCAGCCCTTGCTACCCCAAGCAACCCTCACAACAGATGCCTCCCAATTGGGGTGGGGAGCCCATCTGCTAACTCTCTCCACTCAGGGCACTTGGTCTCCACAGGAGGCCACCCTTCATATCAACCTCCTGGAACTGCGAGCAATTTACCTTGCCCTCAAGGTCTTCCATACCCTCCTTGCCAACCTGACTGTCCTGGTTCAGACAGACAATCAGGTGGCCATGTTTTACATAAACAAACAAGGAGGGACGGGCTCTCTGTCGCTTTGCAACGAAGCTCTCAGATTATGGGCCTTCGCCAGAGAGCACCAAATTCATCTGCTAGCAGTGTACCTTCCAGGACTTCAAAACTCTCGAGCAGACAGACTCAGTCGAGTTCTGCTGCCACACGAGTGGTCCCTACACGTGGACCAGATAACCAGAATCTTTCAGGAATGGGGGACCCCGGACATAGACCTCTTTGCAAGTCCGTGGAATGCCAAACTTCCCCGGTTCTGTTCCAGGACTCCGTGTCAGGAAGCTCAGGCCACGGACGCCTTTCTCCTCCATTGGGGTCAGGCGTTCCTATATGCCTTTCCACCCATTCCGCTGATTCCCAAGACTCTGTTCAAACTCCAGAGAGATCACGGCTCTATGATCCTCATAGCTCCACGCTGGCCACGCCAAGTGTGGTTCCCTCTGCTTCTACAGCTCTCCCAGGGATCCTCCCTGGACTTAGGAGCTGCACCAGACCTTCTGTCTCAGGAGGACGGGACTTTGTGGCACCCAAACCCCAAATCCCTACATCTCCGAGCTTGGTTACTGAAGGCTTAAGTCTTCAAGACTTTAATCTTTCTCAACCTGTGAAAGATATCCTTCATGCCTCTAGGAAACCTTCCACGAGGCGGTCTTATGCTTTCAAATGGAAACGTTTTTCCATTTGGTGTGCTCAGCAGGGCCTTGACCCTCTGGCACTTCCTTTGAATTCCCTCTTAGACTATCTCCTGCATCTTTCCAATGCAGGCCTTAAGACGAATTCTGTAAGAGTCCATTTAAGTGCTATTTCAGCATCCCTGAAACCTGTAAATGGACAACCTATCTCCTCTCACCCTCTTGTTGCAAGATTCATGAGAGGCCTGACCCTCACTAAACCTCCCATCAGACCCCCCCCCCGGTCGCATGGGATTTGAATCTAGTGCTTGGTCAGCTTATGAAGCCACCTTTTGAGCCGTTATTTTCTACCTCCTTGAAATTTCTTTCCTGGAAGGTACTATTCCTAATTGCAGTCACTTCCGCTCGTCGCATCAGCGAACTGCAGGCTCTAGTGGCTAATCCACCTTATACAAGATTTCATCATGACAAGGTGGTCCTTAGGACGAATCCCCACTTTATGCCTAAAGTGGTCTCGCCTTTTCATCTTAATCAAGAGGTATATCTACCTGTATTTTTTCCGGCTCCTCATGCCTCCAGTGCAGAGAGGACCCTTCATACTCTGGATTGTAAAAGAGCTCTAGCCTTTTACCTTAATAGGACTCAGCCACATCGAAAGTCTTCTCAACTTTTCGTGGCTTTTGATCCTTCACATTTGGGACTTCCAGTCTCCAAGCGTACACTTTCCAATTGGATTGCTCAGTGTATTTCCTTTGCTTACCAGAGTAAAAACATTTCTCTGGAAGGCCATGTCACAGCTCACAATGTGAGAGCCATGGCAACTTCTATGGCTCATCTGCACTCTGTTTCCATTGATCAGATCTGTCGAGCCGCTACCTGGGCCTCGGTTCATACCTTCACAGCCCATTACTGTTTGGACAAGGACTCCCGCCGGGATGCCTTGTTTGGCCAGGCTGTCCTCAAACACCTGTTCCATTCTTAGACAACTCCTGCCCACCTTCCCAGGATGGATGCCTGAGATCCATACGAAGATGGCGAACCTTGACAGGGGATCCCACGCATCTAAGCTAGGGAGTCCCCATATGTGAGGACTTATTCCTGCTTGTTCCTGGAGATAGCACAGTTACTTACCTGTAACAGGTGATCTCTGGGAACAGCAGGAATTAGTCCTCACAACCCACCCACCTCCCCTAGGAGTTGTATCTTTTATCTATCTATCTTCCTGTCCTCTCTCTATTGACTCAGCTATAAACTCGAAACTGAGGAGAGCTGTTCAGGAAGGCGGGAAGGCAGTGCGCATGTGCAGTGGGAGGTCCCAAAAGCTTCCATTCTAGGAAGCTGGGGAGCTTTCCCGCGCAGGCTCCGTCGGTACCGACGTACCCATATGTGAGGACTAATTCCTGCTGTTCCCAGAGATCACCTGTTACAGGTAAGTAACTGTGCTTTCCCAAACTACAGCTGCTGGGTTTGTTATGGCCCATGGAGCTAATTTTTCTGACTTGACATGCTGTTTCTTTAATGACTAAATACAGCCTAGAAAGACAATTTTTATGTATTTATTTTCATGTATGGCAGTAGCAAAAGCAGTCGGGCTCCATCAGCCTTAGAAGATGATAGTACTCATCAAACTCCAAAGAGGATCTTCTCCCCACTCATCATATTCCAGTGGGGATCCCCACTGGCGCTCTCAGTAACTTGAAATGTCTTGTGTCCCATCTCTTAACGTTTGGAGACCCCTGTGCTGTTTGAATGCTAGTTCATGGACAACTTGTAATCTCTTCGGGACATACTATACAGCAGGACAATTGCTGGATTAAATGGCACACTGGGTAAGGGTTGCTTCTGGGCTCGCATGTTTGCAGGCTGACTCAGAAGGGCAATATAGTGCTCTTTCCCTCCAACTTGGCACCCACCCATCTTTTTGCATTAGCCCTTCAGTACAGAATGATCCTTTTTTGTTAAATAAAACTGTACTTCATGCATGTAGAGTTTTTTTTATCACTTCTATTAATGTTTTCTTTGTACAAAAATACCAAGTTATGCAATCAAACAATGCTGGAAATATAGTACATTCCACACTTTGGAAATTTCTACTTCCTTATCGGCCCTCCAGTCCAGTCCTGGACCTCTGGGTTGAGCACCTCCTCCAGCAGCTTGGCAGTTACCATGCACCAGATAACTTTTGATGACCCTAGTATAAATACCGAGGTACTGCACACAAGCTCCAGTTTACTCAGTCTCCAAGCAGTTGGAGGAAGTGATGAGCCAGGGTGCTTAACTCGCCAGAGGGACAAATTAGGAGTTTTTAGTTTGGATTGAATCAGTTGGTGTGTGTAGAGGTAGAGTAGCTCCTTTCTTTTTGGCTGATTTGCATTTAAAAAAAGAAGGGATGGTGGAGAACCCCACCCAGAGGCTTTCAGGGTCCAGGGCTTGGCTGGCTGGCTCCCGAACCCACAGAGGGTGAGGAGCCAGTGGAACACCACAGAGCAGCGCTGCATCAAGCACAGAGTCTGGAGCCCCTCTCTCTCCCGACGCCAAAGCTGTGATTCCAGCTGAGTGCAGGAGGAGGTAACAGGCACTGAAAAGAGCAGCGGGAAGTCAGTAAAGCCAGTGCTTTTTAACAGCAGGCATCTCCGGTGATAAGATCCTGGTCTTGGGGGACTTATAGCTCGCAGCTGAGCAGATAAAGCTTGAGAGCCATTGGCGGCATGTTGTTGGGTGGGCTGTGCAGTTTAATAGTGAGAGCAGGCCCAGCCGCGTGCCAGCAGCGTGGGAAGGTTTAACCAGTTCCAGAAGGGAAAGTTCCCTTCCAGGGGCCAAGGGTTTCAAGGAGCCAGCAGAGGGTTTGCTGCCTCTTCGTCTTCTGGTCTCAAGAAGTCACAATGAAGCGAGGCAGGCCCAGGCGGCGGTACAGCCCGTAGGGGGTCATCTGTGGGAGTTCTACCCCAACTGGGTTCAAATCATTTCCGACCAGTGGGTGCTGGAAGTCATTTGAGAGGCATACGTCTAGAACTCGAGCGCCTGTTGGCCAATGCCTTCATTCAGTCTCCCTGCAAAGCTCAGGCCAAGGTGGCAGCAGTATGGGAAACCTTGGAGCAGCTGTTACAGCTCAGAGCCATGGTGCCGGTTCCTCCCGACCAGTGCGGCTGTGGTCGATACTCCATTTACTTGTGGTGCCAAAGAAGGAAGGATCCTTTCGCCCGATTCTCAACCTCAAGCGGGTAAACCACTGTCTGTGGGTGTCGCAATTTTGCATGGATACTTTTCTCAGACCGCCACTATGAGGGACAGCAGGGGAGTTCCTTCTCTGGACCTGTCAAGAGGCTTATCTGCACATTCCAATTCGGCAGGAGCACCAGCAGTTCCACAGGTTTGCGGTCCCTGTGGGTCATTTCCAGTTCCAAGCTTTGCCATTTGGTCTGGCAACGGCGCCGCACGCTTTCATCAAGGTGGTGGCGGTGGCAGCGGTACTTCACAAGGAAGAGATCCTAGTACATCCGTACCTCGACGACTGATTGATTTGAGCAAAGTCGAGAGGCGAAGGCGAACAAGCCACACCCCGGGTGGTTCAGTTTCTGCAAAGTCTAGGCTGGGTGGTCAATATGGCCAAGAGCCGGCTGACCCCGGGGGCACAGTTCGATATGTGCAGGGGGAAAGGGTTTTTTTTTGTTTCTGTTTCTTTTCTTCGGTGCTGCGGGTGCAGGAGCTTCGCAGGTTAGTACATCGGTTTCTGGCCTGGTCTGCTCCTTGAGATCTTGGCAGCCACTCTCGATCTGGTGCCATGGGCAAGGGAACACATGAGGTCAGTGCAGAGGATCTTGCTCTGTCAGTGGTCGCACCAGACCCATCCCCTTTCACACACTCTCCTGTCCGCTGGAGACCAAGTGGTGACTTTGCCCAGGGATGCCGCTGGAATCACTGTCATGGGTGGTGTTAACGATGGACGCCAGCCTGTCCGGCTGGGGGGGCCATTACGAGGGACACTTTGCCCAGGGACAATGGAGCACACAGGAGAGGGGTTGGTCGATCAACAGGCTGGAAATGTGAGCCATTGTCCTAACACTCTGGAAGTTCCAACCCTGGTTGCAGGGGAAGGTGGTTAGAATACTTTCAGACAATGCAACCACGGTAACATACATCAATCACCAGGAGGGCATGAGCAGTGTACCCTTGGAGGAGTCGTCCAGCCGGCTGAGTTCAGCCAAGGAGCACCTTCACGCCCTCTCGGCAGTGCATGTGGCAGGAGTCGACAATGTGACGGCAAACTATCTGTCGGGTGCAGGTGGATCCCGGGGAGTGGCTGCTCAATCAAGAGGTGTTCTCCCAAGTAGTGCACCACTAGGGCGTTCCAGTCATGGATCTGATGGCAACCTTCGAGTCCGCTAAAGCCAGTCTCTTCTTCAGCAGGCGACGGGAGAGGATGCCGGAAGGTCTGGACGCCCTGATGCAGCGGTGGCCCGAGGAAGGGCTTCTGTATGTGTTCCCATCATGGGCGCTAATAGGGTGGGTCGTACAGAGGATAGAGGCCCACCAGGGTCTAGTGATTCTTAATCTCTCCAGATTGGCCAAGGAGGCCGTGGTACACGGATATCATTCGGCTTCTGGAAAGTCGTCCGTAGTGGCTCCCAGTGCAGGATGATCCGCTAATGCAAGGATCGATGCGCATGCCACAAGTGGATCGATTCTCACTTACGGCCTGGCTCTTGAGAGGGTGCAGCTGACAAAGAAGGGTTATTCGGCAGCTGTGGTTTCCACCTTGTTGAGGGCCAGGTGCAGGTCTACCTCTCTGGCTTTCATTCGCGTCTGGCCACATCTTCGAGGCATGGGATATGGACAGACAAATTTGGCCCTCCAAGGCTTCCATGTCAGTTGTCTTAGCATTTTTACAGGATGGGTTTGGTAAAGGGCTGGCGGCTACCTCCTTGAGGGTCCAGCTGGCAGTAATTTCCTGTTATCGAGGGAAGGTCCATGGGGTAGCTTTAGGAACCTTCCCACATCAGGGTGCACTTTCTATGTCCGCTGAGTAGGTCAATAATGCCGCTGTGGGATCTCAATTTGGTGCTAGAAACGTTGGTATGGGACAGGTTTGAGTCTTTGAGCGGGGCTTCACTCAAGGATCTTATCCTCAAGATAGTGTTCCGCGTGCAGAATTTCAGAGCTGCAAGCTTTGTCTTGCCGGGAGCAATGTTCCCTCTAATTTTCTGTAGGCTGTGTGCGCATAAAATATCAGCTGTGTGCAGCTTTTGAAGGAAGGTTAAATTTTTGTGCGCCACATAACGATACTTGGAGATATATACTTAAATTTTGACTACACATCAGAATACAGTATGTACACCACATTGATTTTAATCAAATTAAATGAAAATAGACGATTACTAAATGAAGTAGGAAATTTCTAGTAATTACAATCATAACTTTTAAATTTTAAGACGTCTGTGTTGTTATCTATCAGAATCAGAGCCATAATTTTTGTGCGCTCTGTTGTAAAGTATGTGCGCTCGCTCGGCGAGGTGTGTGCGCGCGCACACGCACACAGCTTAGAGGGAACAGTGGCCGGGAGCCATTTCTGTTGTTTTCCGATGAGAGGGTGGTCCTGAGGCTGGTTTTCCTCCTTTTTTGACCAAGGTAGTCTCAGTATTTCATTTGAACCAGACCGTCACTCTGCCGGTTTTTGGCAGTGGAGAGAAGGGATCTGCCAGTTGACAATTATGCCTGGCCCTCAGGAGATACCTGAAGAGGACAGTGCCTTTCCGCAAGTCAGATCACCTCTTCGGGTTATTTGGAGATCCGCACAAAGGAGAAGTGGTGGCAAAGGCTTCTATTTCCAGGTGGATCAGAGAAATTATCACGTTGGCATACATTTTGAAGGGTCAACCAATGCCGGCGGTGCTGCAAGCTCATTCCACTAGGGCTCAGGCGGCCTCGTGGGCGGAGAATAGCTTGGTTCCACCGGTTGAGATTTGTAAGGTGACTACCTGGTTGTCTGGCAAAGGAACACAGAAACATTAGCATCTAGATGTGCAGATGGCAGGGGATGCCTGTTTTTGAATCGGCGGTGCTTCAGGCCGGTCTGGCAGGTCCCTCTTGTTCAATTTACTGCTCTGTTACATCCCCAGAGGTTCGGGACTGGACTGGAAGGGCCGATAAGGAAGGTGAAATTAGACTTACCTGCTAATTGTTGTTCCTTGAGGAACTCCAGTCCAGTCCTGGATCCCTCCTTACAAGTCAGTTGTCTGTTCTGGGGCCTGAAGCAGGATTCAGTGTTCAAAGAATAATAGAGAAGAGGAGGATAGGCCTCGAATCTCAGGCTCAGCAGGGGAGTTGGGGGTGAGCACAAGCCAGTTATCTGTTCCTCGCTCTGTGTAGGAGGCTGGCTGTCGCCCGGAAGAGCGTCTGGTAAGTTCCCACATGTTGGAGTAGGGGGTGTTCCTCCTCAGCTAGAGTGTTTCATAGTTTAGGTTGAAAAAAAAATTCTTCAGTGTTCTGTTCTTTGGTTCAAGTTAGCTACTTATTTGTTGCTCCTGTGAGTCTGCTTTGTCAGTAGGCTACTGGAGCTAGTGGGCGGTCCCTCGGGTATTTATACTAGGGTCATCAAAAGATGATGTGCTCTGTCTCCAAGCTGTTGGAGGTGCTCAACCCTGAGGTTCGGGACTGGACTGGAGTTTCTCAAGGAACAACAATTAGCAGCTAAGTCTAATGTCACCTTTTAACATGACACTTGAAAGCACTAGTATTTAGATGGTCTGGTAGTGTGATCCATTACACTGATCTTAAAGGCCTTGTGACAATGGGGTACATTAGAAAAAGGGAAACAATATCCCCCTCCATTCTTTTAATGAAACTTTAGGATAACTGTTCTACTGAGGTCCTGAGGCCATAAACAGATTAGATTTTCAAATAACTAATACGAGTAAATTAATCTGTAGGAGTCTGATGCTACCATAGACAAAGAATGGGAGCTGAGCCTTTCTGAATGAAGCCCACGATACAAGCATTGCACATTCAGTTATATATGGAAAATTTTTGTGGTGCCCAAAGTATATAAACATGGCTTTTCCTTGTCTATTCATTTTCTCTGTGTGAACTTTTAAAGATATTTTGGTGACATGTGCCGCAGTTTTTCAGTCCTCGCTGCTTTCACTTCTCATTCTCTTTTTCTTTTTTATAGCTCAACACCGGGAGACCTTCAAGGATATCATTAATAAAGTGGCAGTTGTGAAGCAAGAGGCTGTGAGTATAATCTGCTTTCCAGATCATGCTGTTCTTCCCTTTCTCTTGGGTCTCTGAATATCTTGTAAGCTTCTGTGCTGTGGAGGTTGCCCTCTAGGATTTTTCCAGCATCCCGAGTTTCCTGTTGCTGCAGTGTGGGGGTAAGCAATCCACCCCAGATTCATTTTGCAGTTTGATAATTGTCTCACTCAGCCAACCAGAATTCAGAAATCGTACTTCACTAATAGCATGCTAATAAAATAACTTAAAACCTACCATGAAGGAGGAGAGAAAAATGTCTAAGCAAAATATAGGGTAATCGTTAGATGTAAGAGGGTTTTTTTTTTCTCTCCTTTATACTACCCAGACTCTCCATTACACGCATCTAACCTTTTCCTTTATGTTTACATTTATAGACTACTTTATTCACAAAAAATGTGACTCAACATGGTTTATAGCAAGTTAATAGAAATGCAGTATACTATGGCATAATAAACAAATCCTCCCAATACTTTCCCTAAGGGTGGAGCAGAGTTATATAACAGTATGTGAGGGAGAAGCTAAGGCCTTCCTAATGTCTGTTGGGAGCTCTTCCTTTCAGGTTGAGCACTTGTAGATTCAAGAAGTTGTTGGAACAACTGGTAAGGTAATGGAAGAAAAGTATTGTTTGCATGTGCATTCATGAGGATGAATTCTCTTTCTAGGGTGAGAAATATGTCATCCTGAAGAAGAAATATCAGCACTTGATCAGTAGCATGGAAAATACTAGTACGTCAGTGAGGCCCATAATGCCCGAGCATCCCATGGGCATGGGGTTGCTGGACAACCAGCTTCCTGATACTGAGACCAAGCGCATCATTTCCATGTTAGAAGAAGGGTCCTGTGGAAGCCAAGATGGAGAAACCGCAAGGAATGCAAGTGGAAGTGTTTTACATGCTCCACCAGAGATCCATGTCACAGACTGCTGTCTCTCTCAAGTGGACTCCTCTGCCCAGGTGAGGGGGTAAAAAGCTACAGGTCACAGGCCTTGAGCAACTTGCACTGCAGAAACACCATACACTTAAAGTTGGTGGAATCCATAGTATTGAGGAAATCTCTGGCACAGATTATAAACTGAGCAGGTAACCCAAGTGTTGCCCACTTAACTGCTGAGTTGTCCTTTTCTGTGGTGAGAAATGCTAATGACGTGAGGTTTTCTTACAGGGGAAGGGTGTGTGTGTGGGTTGGTTTTTTTTTGTCAATGCTGTGGTTTATGATACGGTTTTGGTAGGAAATGATTGAATTTACTTTTTAAAGCATTTTTTAAGTTGATGCATGCGTGCTGTCAAATGCTGAAATGAAGGTTATGCTGTGAAATCTGCCCAGCTTCAGTATCGAGTAAGGGATTAGTGCTGTCCATCGGTCAGAAGTCAGCTGATATGAAATGTGGGCTGTTAGTGAGTGCTCTCCCTTCAAGGATCAGCATATGAGAATTTTCGAGTTCAGAAGATTTGGGCTTTTAATAAAGTATCGGCTGTGCTTTGTGTTGAGGGGTCGGGGGAGGTAGATGTAGGGGGCATCGTATTTTTATAACAGCTTTTGTATGTGTTTGTTTCCATGACAATGAAGGCTTGTTGTAAAGTGACTTGGGACAACTTAACAGAACTCCCTGTTGACAGCCCAGCTTCTTTTGAAGATACTAAAAATGAAATCCCCAAAGGGAGGTTAGAGGCACCAACAGAGTCTGAGGAAGATGAGGCAGATCACAACAGCAAGGTGAGAAGCTACTCTCTGGTAGGCTGTTTGGGGACTTAGAAAGCACTTGGTGTGCAGGTTGCCTGATAGAAAGCCCTTACATTTTTATTTCTTTTGTGGCTCTAGATCACCCTATTTTAGTGATTAGTTTTTTTAATTTGATAAGTTGAAATACCTCGTTAATACACATTACAATGGCTGGTATATGTTACTGCCACTGATAAGGGAGGAAATTGGGAGTAAAAATGGGTCATGGGGAATAAAACATCCAGTGAATCAAGAAACCTATCCTGACCTGAAGAAGAAGAAGAAGGCTTGAACTTTATAAAGATGGTAAAAATGTATCAACTTAGTTCAATTAAAAGTTATCATCTTTAGTCTCCTATTTTATTTTTATTTATCAACCATTTAGGGCATAAGAGTGAAGTGGAGGTTGTTAATGGGAGTTCCTTATCGTTCCTCCAGCTTAGTCCTCGACGTATGGGTAGTGCACCTCCTCCTGCAGCATGAAGACTGGACCAATCAGATTTCAGCTCCCCTGGGACCATCATATCCAGCAACTCAGGAACTCCAGTGTGTCCAGTCTTCATGCAGCAGGAGGACGTTAGTGAGCCTAGCTGGGCTCACTAGTTCATCAGATAGTGGAATTTGTTTTTAGCTAACCTTTTGATCTTATTTCAGTCCTATCAGGGCTTATTTTCATTTGTTTTAGCTTAGGAGGCTATCCCTTTAAATTTCTTCTGCCTAATCTCGGCATTCAGTGGGGGAGGGGGGTGCCTGAGGAAGGTCCCTCTCCTGCTCAGCCTTTGCCGCGATTCTGCTTTGCCCTGTCTGTTGAAAGGAAGTGGATCTCTGCCCCAGGAACCTTCGGGGCAGAGCTCCAGCGGCGGCTGAACTGCAGCTCCTCTCCGGAGGTTGGAGGGGACTGCTGACTTACTGCCGGTAAGAGCTGCGGCTGTGGGGAATCGGGACGGCTGCTGAGCTCAGTTCTGAAATTTCCTCAGCCGTTCGGGGGTCTCTCATCGCAGCTCATGCTAGTACGGGGGGGGCTCCCAGTGTACCCGATTTGAGCGGGGCGCAGGCCCAGCCGCAGCGGCGCTTGCCTCGGGCTGTTTGCTTTGCCGGGGGAAAGTTCAGAAGCGCGCCAAAATTGTCTGGCTGCTGCGGCCATCTTTTCCTGCCTCGTGGTTCTTTCTCCGGGGTACCCCGCAGTAGATTTACTGTTTCTTTTGCATTCCTCTCTAATTTATTTCATTTATTCAATTTCTTTAATTTCTTTAATTGATTTCCTTTGATTTCTTTTTTATCCTTGTCCTCAGCGGTCCCGCGGTTAAGGAGGGGGGGGCGCCTCTGCGAGTACTTTCCCTCCTCTGGCGGGGCGGTTCTTGGTTATTTGTTTTGGGGGTTTTGTTCGGTGATTGAGCCTTCGGGTGTCCTTGGGTGAGTTTATTAAAAAACAAAAAAAACAAAGGTAAAGAAAGCTGCCTTCTTTTACCAGGTGAACGGGAAACTTAACCACCTTCCCTGTACAGGCTTTCCTTTGAGCGCTACTGCCCAGTTCCCGCTGGGTTCTTCTGGGTCAGTGAGCGGACTCTTCCCTGTCATTTTTGACCACTGATGGCTAGTTTCCCCCAGCACTAGGGTCTTCATGTCAGCAGGATCTCTGTGTCTCATTTGTGGATCTCGGCGGGGCGCCGACGCAGAGACAGGAGTGTGTCCACGCTGTGCTTCGCTTTCTCGCAGCATGGAACAGCGTTTGGAAAGTTCTTTGCCTGCGACAGCGCCGTCTGGTGCCACATCAGGGGATTTAGAATCTCCGCTGGAGGGACCTTCGGGGCTTTCTTCTAACGGTGGTTCGGCGCCGGTGGCGCAGTCAGGCCTCGGAGGGGCGTTGCCCTTGGAGGATTTTTCACCCGACTTTGTTTTACTCCTGCACCAGGCGTTCTGCCATAGGCGCCAGGTTATGGGAGCGGCGCCTCTTCCACCGCAGGGGCTGTCGGCCCAGTCATCTCCAGGAGAGCCTCCGTTGCCTGAACACAGAGCTCCTAAGCGTCTGCGGATGCACGACCCTAGTTCTGCGGAGATGGACTGGCCTGAGGGGGATGACACCGAGTTTGACCCGGACGTGGATGCCGATGGTCTGGAGGAAGGCGAGCTTCCGGAGCTGGAGGATCAGGCGAAGATTATTAGAGTGTTCCGCCGTGAAGAGCTTCCAGCTCTTGTTTCCGAAGCGCTTCAGACGCTAGGTCTGGCCCCTACTGCTCAAGTGGACGAGGCGGACGGGGCAGATCCCATTATTCAGGCAGTAAGGCAAACTAATGTGGTCTTCCCCATTCATAAGGTTATTGACCAGATGATTCAGAACGAGTGGGACACTCCTGAGTCTGGTCTCAAGGGAGTCAAGATGATGCGTCGCCTTTATCCTTTATCGGAAACGGATCTAGAGCGGTTTCGGTCCCCCAAGGTCGACGCAGCCGTGTCAGCGGTTACTAAGAAGACCACCATTCCGGTGGAAGGCAGTGCGGCTTTGCGGGAGCCACAGGACCGCAAAATGGACGGACTGTTGAAGCAAGCTTTTGAGGCGGACGCACTTGCTTTACAGGCTTCCGTTTGTGGGGCTTGGGTAGCCCGGGCCTGTTTACGCTGGGTTCAGCGGTTTCAACACACTCCTTCCTTGGATACTGATATGCTGACGGAGATTCACCGCTTGGAATCCGGCACGGCGTATTTGGCGGATATCCAGTATGATCTCATCAGAGCTCTCTCCAATAGCATGGCATCCGTGGTAGCGTCACGTAGAGCCCTTTGGTTAAAAAATTGGGCGGCCGATGGATCTTCCAAATCGCGACTGGGCAAATTGCCTTTTAAAGGTAAATTACTCTTTGGAGAGGATTTGGATAAGTTGGTCAAGGATCTGGGAGATTCCAAAGGCGGTCGCCTGCCGGAGGATAGACCCAAGCGGGGTAGATCGCTTCCAGTAGCTAGGGGACAGTTTCGGGACTTTCGTAGGTTCCGGTCGCCCCGTTATGGCAGCTTCCAGCGAGGAAGATATAGCTCCCGGGCGTCGAGTTTTCGCGGCTTTCGGGGAGCCAGCCGAGGGTTCTCGGCGGGTAGTTCCCCGGCCCCTCGCAAGCCCCAATGAAGGGCAGGGGGAGCTGCCGGTGATCGGAGGGCGTCGTCGACATTTTCTCTCCACTTGGGCCCAAATTACTTCCGATCAGTGGGTTCTAGACATCATACAGGACGGCTATGTTCTCGATCTGGCCCGTCCCGTGCTCGATTCCTTTGTAGCGTCCCCCTGCCGGGGGGTTCGAAAGACCCTTCAGGTCCGTCAAACGCTCGATCGTCTTCTTCAGCTGGGGGCGGTCATTCCCGTTCCGACGGCAGAATATGGCCTGGGACGGTATTCCATCTATTTCGTGGTGCCAAAGAAGGGTGGCGATCTTCGTCCCATTTTGGATCTCAAAGGAGTAAATCGTTGTCTGCGGGTTCCCCACTTTCGGATGGAAACTCTAAGGTCTGTCATAGTTGCCGTTCGCCGAGGCGAATTTCTTACGTCTCTCGACCTCACGGAGGCTTATCTCCATATCCCTATTCGGGAAGACCAGCAGAGGTATCTTCGCTTCGCGCTGCCGTGGGGTCATTTCCAGTTTCAGGCATTGCCTTTCGGTCTGGCGACCGCGCCACGCGTATTCACCAAAATCATGGTGGTGGTTGCAGCGGCGCTCCGCAAAGACGGCGTGCTGGTTCATCCTTACCTAGACGACTGGTTGATTCGCGGGAAGTCTCACGCGGAATGCTTGGCGGCGACGGAGAAAGTCATTGCGCTCTTGCAGTCTCTCGGATGGGTGGTCAATCCACGCAAGAGCCATGTGGTCCCGACGCAGCTTCTCGAATATTTGGGGGTACAGTTCGAAACGTGCCAGGGGTTGGTGTCTCTTCCCGAACGCAGGATCTTGACTCTTCAGTCTCTGGTGCGGAGGTTCCGCAGATCTCCAGCCCCGACGGCCTGGCTCTACCTGCAGTTGCTAGGGACGATGGCGTCTTCCCTGGAGGTGGTACCATGGGCGCGTTTTCACATGCGGTCTCTCCAGCGGGCTTTGCTCCGTCGCTGGTCCAACCAGTCCGATTCTCTGAGCAAACGCCTACCCTGTCCGCTGGCGGTTCGGCGGGATCTCAGTTGGTGGTTGAATCCACTCACCCTTCGAGTGGGGATGCCCTTGGAGCAGCCGGACTGGGTTCCTCTCCTAACGGATGCCTGCCTGACGGGCTGGGGCACGCACTGCGAGGGCCAGTTCGTTCAGGGGCCCTGGTCTCCGGAGGAGAGTGCATGGTCGATCAACCGATTGGAGCTTCGGGCTGTTCGCTTGGCACTGCAACACTTCGAGACCCGGATATCGTCTCGAGCGGTTCGGGTTCTCTCCGACAATGCAGCGACCGTGGCCTACATCAACCGGCAGGGCGGAACCGGAAGCGTCGGTCTGGAGGCGGAGACTCGGACGTTGTTCGAGTGGGTAGAGCCTCGGCTGACGGTCATCTCCGCGGCGCACATCGCCGGGAAAGACAATGTGACGGCGGACTTCCTAAGCAGAGTTCAGGTAGATCCAGGCGAATGGGAACTCCATCCCCGGGTCTTCGCTCAGCTGGTTCAGCGTTGGGGCGAACCGGTCATGGACCTCATGGCCACTTGCCGCTCAACGAAAGCAGCTCGGTTCTACAGTCGTCGGAGGGAGCCGATGTTCGAGGGCCTGGACGCCCTTTTGCAGACTTGGCCCTCCACGGGCCTTCTCTACGTGTTTCCTCCGTGGCCCCTGCTGGGGCGCGTTATTCAGCGTGTCGAAGCTCACCGGGGTCGGGTGCTGTTGATAGCGCCGGATTGGCCTCGTCGTCCTTGGTATGCCGACCTGATGCGGTTGGTGGAAGGTCCTCCCTGGCAGCTTCCCTTGTTTCCGGACCTGCTGTTCCAGGGTCCCCTCCGCATGCCGCAAGTGGAGAGATTCTCTCTCTTACGGCCTGGCTATTGAAAGGGCTCGGCTAAGAAAACGCGGTTACTCCCGTTTGGTTGTGGCGACCCTGTTACAAGCGCGCAAACGATCTACTTCCCTGGCCTATGTTCGGGTATGGCGTACTTTTGAGGACTGGTGCTCTAGGCATCAGATCCGAGCGGCTACGGCCTCTCTACCAATAATTCTGGATTTTTTGCAAGACGGTTTTACCAAAGGTCTGGCCGCCAGTTCTTTGCGTGTCCAATTAGCAGCACTGTCCTGTTATCGCGGCAAAGTGCAGGGCGTGTCTTTAGGTGCTCATCCTGATGTCGTTCGTTTTTTGCGGGCTGTTTCTAGGTTACGCCCGGCCCGTAGAGTATCGGTACCCTCATGGGATCTTAATCTGGTGCTGCGAGCTCTCGCTGCAGCTCCTTTTGAACCGCTTTCTAGGAGTTCTATTAAGGATTTGACTCTTAAGACGGTATTTCTGGTCGCAATTTGTTCGGCCCGCCGTATTTCTGAGCTTCAGGCTCTTTCTTGCAGGGAGCCTTTTCTGTCTTTCTCGGCTCACAAAGTGGTCCTACGGCCTGTGCCTTCCTTCTTACCTAGAACCAGGTTGTTTCCCTTCCGGTTTTTTCGGAGTCCGAAGGGCATGCTTCGGATCGCGGACTAAGTCGGTTGGACCTCAAGAGGGTTTTGCGACGCTATTTAAAAGTTACCAGTGATTTTCGTAAGTCAGACCGCTTGTTTGTGCTGTTTGGCGGTCCTCGTAAAGGGGAGGCGGCGGCGAAGGCTTCTATTTCTCGGTGGATTAAAGAGGCGATTGGTTCAGCTTATCTTTTGCACGGTAGGGCTCCGCCGGCTGGGTTGCGTGCTCATTCTACGAGAGCACAGGCAGCGTCCTGGGCGGAATTCAGTTTGGTTTCGCCGGTGGATATTTGTAAGGCGGCCACTTGGTCCTCCTTGCACACTTTCAGTAAACATTATCACCTTGATGTTTTGGCGGCGAGCGATGCCGGTTTTGGTTCCGCGGTTTTGCGTGCCGGCTGGCAAAATCCCACCCGTTAGGCTGCTTTGATACATCCCATACGTCGAGGACTAAGCTGGAGGAACGATAAGGAAATAGTAATTACACTTACCTGGTAATTGTAGTTCCTTGAGAGACGACAGCTTAGTCCTCCTGCCTCTCCCTGTGTTCTTTCCTTTAGCACGGCACGCTTTGGGTTCAGAGGTCAGTATTCCCAGGTGAGTGCGTTTTCTTCTGCTTTCTTTTCATTCGCTCCCTTTCCTTTCTATCTATCCGTTTCTGCTGTGGCAGGGGCGGGACTTCCGTTCCTCTTCGTTGGGGATTTTGGCTACCAAAAAAAAAAAAAAAATTTTTAGGGATACATTTACTGTGAGAGAAATATTATTAAAGGTTAGCTACGTGTTTGAGTTTGCTTTGTCAGTAGTTCCCTGGAGTTCCTGAGTTGCTGGATATGATGGTCCCAGGGGAGCTGAAATCTGATTGGTCCAGTCTTCATGCTGCAGGAGGAGGTGCACTACCCATACGTCGAGGACTAAGCTGTCGTCTCTCAAGGAACTACAATTACCAGGTAAGTGTAATTACTATTTTTGTTTGACACAGTTAGCTTTCCTCTTTGAATGGAACTGAAATACAGAATAATATAACAGCAACATAGTTATGACATTACTGTTATCCTACTGTACCCCACCTAATTTATCTCAACATGTCAGTTAAAGCTGGAGCAAACAGCGGAAGGAAGGATAACATTTCAGTATAGCACTGGATGACGCTGATGTGCCTGCAGAGCTGGGATGGAGAGCAAGGGACCCTTATGGATAGGTCTGGCTGGTAATTGTGATTTTAACAGCGCTTCTTTGATCAAATCTCACTGCACATTCCTTAACACTCTTAACATGTCATAAATCTGTGGGTTTAATCATCATTTGTCTTTCAAAAAGCACCTTTAAAAAAAATACTATATACTATACTTTACAGTTTAGTACTTCAGCAGTTTTCATGCAGCCTCCTCCACATGCAACCTTCTACACATTTCTGGCTTCTAGATGGCCTGACTGCTTCCCAAAGGCTGAGCCGAGAAGAAAAAGTGATGGTTTTATTATTAGTATTACACAAGTATAGCTGGATAAGCTTAAAAAAAGAGGCAAAGGATTTTATGGTATAATCCTTTTTTAATTTTTTTTATTAACCAACCAGTTAATACAGAAAAAGATTTCAGCATGCAAGGTGTCGAAACCCTACTGACTTCCCTGTTCAATACTCTAACTATAGGCCTAAACAATATCAGACAAGGTTTTGCTTTAATCTTCATGGATATTGCCGCGGCGTTCGACACTGTTGATCATGAAGTTCTCCTGTCACGTCTTAGAGAGAAGGGAGTTCATGGATCCGCCCTCTCCTGGTGTTCCTCATATCTCAGAGACCGCTGGCAACATGTTCGTTCTGGATCTTCAACCTCTGACCCCTTCCAGCAAACCAAAGGTGTGCCACAAGGCTCCTCCCTTTCCGCCTTACTTTTCAACGTTTATATGCAGCCTATCTGTGACCTCATCCACTCTTTTAACATCAACTGCCTGGTCTACGCCGATGATGTCCTTATGTATATGCCATTCTCAACAGATCTCCTTGACCTCTCCCCACTAATCGAGTGCTTCGATGCGGTTACAGACAGGTTAAAATCACAAATGCTTAAGATAAATTTTAAAAAGACTGAAGTCCTCTTTGTGAACAGAAACCCTGCATTCACTCCACCAAGGTCCATCAAGGTGCGTGACGCTGAGCTCATCTGCAAGACCACAGTTAGATACCTAGGGGTTACTCTCGATCAACAGCTCAACATGAAGGCTCACATCAGCAACGTAACGAAATCTATCTATCATAAAATCCGGACCCTCCGTCATTTGCGTCAGTTGCTTGAACCTGATGACTTTCGTTCAGTCTTTCAAGCCTTAATAATGCCCCACTTGGACTACGCCAATGCTATCCTCCATGGCCTACCAAAGAGCACGATTAACCCCTTACAATTGGCCATGAACTCGGCTGCAAGAATCCTTTATGGAGCCTCCAAGAGAACCCACATCACTCCAATACTGAAACAGCTACATTGGCTTCCGATGCAGTCCAGGATCTCTTTCAAGATACTAACCTTGACTCACAAAGCGATTAATAACAACTCCGCATCTTCTATCACCGACCTGATATCAATTACACCCCCTAATCGTGCAAGGAGATCAACTGCCTCTAACTCCCTTGTATTACCTAAGGCAATCACGAAGTGCTCTCAAGCCACTAGATCCAGAGCCTTCTCTTACTTCGCACCATTATGTTGGAATGCCCTACCAACAGACATCAGAACCATCAGTGACCTTTCTCAGTTCAGGAAGGCACTGAAGCACCACCTGTTCTTGCTTCACTACAATGTTTCCGACACCGTCTCACACCAACCCACCTCTACATCCCAGGTCAACACGTTAAACCCATGCGCTCTATAGTCTTAACACGAAGAGCGGCAATCTCACCTTGCTTCCGCTCTCATCAGGAATCATATAGCTGCACTTAGCGGCTTTGTATATAGTTGCCTTCTGTACATAGTTTATTATGTTCTCTGTTTAAGAAACCTGTTTAATGTATTGCCCTGTTCATTGTAAGCACTGATCAATTTTGTGAAGTGTAATTTCTGTTCACTGTAAACCGCGCTGATGTCGAATAGCGCGGTATAAAAGAAACTTTAAATAAATAAATAAAATAAGGTAACTTACTCATGATGGGTCATGAGATGTGTGTTTGTATACCACAAGTTCATACAATTTTAAACATCACTCCAAACCCAGTCTGACCTGCCCCTCTTCCACAAGACATCCAGAATCAAAACCAAATAACCGATGGCATCACTTACTGTTGTGGCCAGAGACTGGGTACCTTTTTACTGTCAATTTGGGCACTGTGGTTCAACATAAGTCAGTCTCCACTGCTCTCCACTCACTCATCAGCTTATAACATATGAATACCCCCTCCCTTTCCACCCCAGCAGAAGATCAAGTGTAATTGGAAATGTTTGTGCTGGCCTCTCACCTTATCACTGTCATCAACTGTGGATCCTATTTTCAGTTCACCATGGCTGCAAATACGAGGAGATAGTATTTGGATATAGGCTCCCCAAATTGCCATAAACGAGGTCCATTGACTCTGATAGCCCTGTGCCCCTTCTCATTCCATCACCGTGCACCTGTGTAGTGCATTCTCTACGTCCAGAAAGGGGGCCTAGTCTCTGTTATCCAACATAGTAGTAGAATGCTCTTCTTGGCCACCAAACTCTCTTCATGCCCCTTGCATGACTAAGTCCCGACACATGTCAAGTATTACCATGTGAAAGGAAAATGCAAATTGCTACCTGAGTATTTTCTCTAAAAGCCTTTTAACTTGTGCCTAAAACTTTCTGACATGGAGCACTACAAGAACATATGACTTGGAGTAGCTCTTCGCTCAAGACATTTAAGGCATTATGATGAGTGCACATCCAACTCAAAATGCCCAGCTTGATACAAAGTAAGCCTGTCAAACCACCTTATAATCTTATATTATTCATAAAGTGAAATATTTGTGTCAAGGCTGTTAAGGAGCCTTCCCTCTTCACTCTTATATTCAATTCAGATAGTTGGTAGACCAGCCAACAGCAACACCCTTTGCAGAATTGCCACCAATACCTGACCTGTATCACCCACCAAGCCCTCCAGCTCCAAGCGTAATGTGCTCGAAAGATCATTTTCTTTTAATCCTTGAACAAAACTGCAAACCTGGAACTTGGCTCACAGACAGAGATTCCTTAGCGTCCCTCTAGGGAGGTAATTCGGGAGGGCTACGCTCTCGAGCTCCATTGTCCCGTCTTAGATTCCTTTGTTCTTTCGCCCTGCAGTGCTCCGCTCAAGCGGAGGGCCGTCTGCGAAACGTTGCAGCGATTGCTGCGCCTCAGGGCCGTCATTCCGGTGCCGGAGGACCAGTACGGTTCCGGTCGGTACTCTATCTATTTCGTGGTGCCGAAAAAGGAGGGGTCCTTTCGGCCTATCCTCTATTTAAAAAGGGTAAATCGGTGCCTCCGGGTAACTCACTTTCGCATGGAGATCCTTTGCATGGAGACCCCGTCCGGCAGGGGGAGTTTCTGACTTCGCTCGACCTCACGGAGGCCTACCTGCATATTCTGGTTTGGAAGGAGCACCAGCGCTTTGCGGTTCCCATGGGGCATTTTCAGTTTCAGGTGTTGCCTTTCGGTCTGGCGACGGCGCCGCGCACGTTCACAAAGGTCATGGTCGTGGTAGCGGCGGCTCTTCGCAAAGAGGGGGTGCTTGTGCATCCCTATCTAGACGATTGGTTAATTCGGTCGAAGTCTCGGGCGGAGAGTGTGGAGGCCACCGCCAAGGTGGTTCGGTTGCTACAGAGTCTTGGCTGGGTGGTCAACTTTGCAAAGAGCAGGTTGACTCCCTCGCAGTCGTTGGAATACCTGGGGGCGCACTTCGAGACGCTCCGAGCGAGAGTGTTCTTGCTGGATCAGCGGGCGCGAGCGTTGCGGGAGCTGGTGCGGCGTTTTCTCCGGCAGCCTGCGCCCACGGCGTGGCAGTATCTCCAGTTGCTCGGCACGATGGCAGCGACAATCGAGGTAGTGCCCTGGGCCAGAGCGCATATGCGGAAACTTCAGAGCGCGCTCCTCCGGCGTTGGTCTCATCAGCGCGATGCGTTGTCTCGGCGTTTGATCTGTCCCCTGGTGGTCCGTCGGGATCTTCGGTGGTGGTTGCGCCCGGAGAATCTTGCCGCAGGTATGCCCTTGGAGCCCCCGTCCTGGAAGCTGCTGATCACGGATGCCAGTCTTCTGGGGTGGGGGGCGTGCTGCGGGGACGCGTATGCCCAGGGCCTGTGGTCGATGGTGGAGAAGGAATGGTCCATCAATCGGTTGGAGATGCGAGCGGTGTTTCTGGCTCGGCAGGCGGTTCGGGTTCTCTCGGAAAATGCGACCACAGTCGCTTACATCAATCGGCAGGGCGGCACCGGCAGCGTGGCATTGGAGCAGGAGGCGGCTCGGTTGCTAGCTTGGGCCGAGTCGCATCTGCAGTGTCTGTCGGCACAGCACGTGGCAGGCGTAGAGAACGTTGCGGCCGATTTTCTGAGTCGCCGAAGGGTGGACCCGGGAGAGTGGGTCCTTCACCCCGAGGTCTTCGCGCTTCTCGTCGGGCGCTGGGGGATTCCCCTAATGGATCTCATGGCGACCTTACAATCGGCTCAGGTGGATCGCTTTTTCAGCAGACGACGAGAACGGATGTCGGAAGGGCTCGACGCCCTGGCGCAGCCCTGGCCGCAGGAGGTGTTGCTCTATGTCTTCCCACCTTGGGCACTGATAGGCCGGGTAGTGCAGCGCATAGAGCGTCATCGGGGTCTCGTGGTGCTGGTGGCGCCCGATTGGCCAAGGTGACCGTGGTACGCGGATTTAGTGCGACTGTTAGCGGATCGCCCGTGGAGGCTCCCTCAGCGAGCCGATCTCTTGACTCAGGGCCCGCTGCGCATGCCTCAGGTAGCTCGGTTCTCGCTTACGGCATGGCTCTTGAGAGAGCTTGGATGACCGCTAAGGGTTATTCGCCGGCGGTCGTTTCGACCTTGCTGAGGGCTCGTAGACGATTGACTTCTTTGACGTACATTCGCGTCTGGCGCATCTTCGAGGCTTGGTGTTCAGAGCGTACCATCCGTCCGTTGGGCGCTTCCGTGCCGCAGATCCTTTCATTTTTGCAGGATGGTGTGGATAAGGGTTTGGCGGCTAGTTCGTTGCGTGTGCAGCTTGCTGCCCTTTCCTGTTACCGCGGGAAGGTGCAGGGTCAGTCTCTCGGGGTCCACGCAGATGTCCAGCGGTTTTTGCGGGCGGTGTTGCTCATGCGGCCGCCTCGGCGTTGTGCTGTTCCTCCGTGGGATTTGAATTTGGTTTTGGAGGCCTTGCTGGCTCCCCCGTTTGAGCCATTGCCTACTGCTTCGCTAAAAGACCTCACATTGAAAACGGTGTTCTTGGTGGCGATTTCCTCGGCTAGAAGGATCTCGGAGTTACAGGCCTTGTCTTGTAGGGAGCCCTTTCTCTCTTTTACCGACCACAAGGTGGTTCTCCGCACCGTTCCGGCGTTCTTACCCAAGGTGGTGTCCGCGTTTCATGTTAACCAGGTAGTCTCTCTTCCAGTGTTCTCCGATCGTGATGGGGCCGGTCCGGGGGGTCGGTTGCGGCTGTTGGACGCCCGCAAGGTTCTCAAGAAGTATCTCGCCCGGACGGCGTCCTTCCGGCGGTCTGATCGACTTTTTGTGGCGTTTGGGGGTCCGCGTAAGGGAGAAGCGGAGGCAAAGTCCTCTATTTCCCGCTGGTTGAAGGAAGCTATCGCATCTGCTTACATCTTGAAGAGCAAGTTGGTTCCGCTGGGTCTTCGGGCTCATTCCACTCGGGCGCAGGCGGCGTCTTGGGCGGAGTTCAGTCTGGTCCCGGTGGCCGACATCTGTAGGGCGGCGACTTGGTCGTCCTTGCATTCCTTTGCTAAGCATTACCGCTTGGATGTTTTGTCAGCGGAGGATGGGCGTTTTGGCTCGGCGGTGCTTCAGGCTGGGCTGGCTTGTCCCTCCCGTTGATGTGCACTGCTCTGTTACATCCTCTATGGTTCCGGGACTGGACTAGAGGGACGCTAAGGAAGGGTAAATTAGACTTACCTGCTAATTGTTGTTCCTTGCGGAACTCTAGTCCAGTCCTGGATCCCTCCCTTGGTTTGAAGTGTTGCCAGCCTGATTGTTTCGGCTCCCGCGGGTACTCTGTGTTACCTTTTTTTCCGGGGGGCGCGAGATGAAGCCATTGGAGGACCCTCTTGCGTACCGCTCTTATCGGGCCATCCTCTTCGGAGGTGGGCTGCTGAGGCGCTTTTGTCTGGTCAGATGATATTCTTCTTCAGGCACAGTCCATGAATGCAATTTCTTTCCTTGCCAAAATAATAAAAATAAATAAATAAATAAAAAAATTTTACTTGGTATGGAACAGGGCATATTCTGTTCTGTATATATCTCTATTGCTATGTTGAATGTATTCTGGTTAATTCTCCTTATGTGATGTTCTGCTTAGTGTGCTTTGTCAATAGATACTGGTGAGAGGGGGCGGTCCTTGCCTACTTATACTGGTGCCAACAAAGCGATGATGTATTTCAGTCTCCAAAGCTGCTAGAGGAGGTTGACAACTCTATGGTTCCGGGACTGGACTAGAGTTCCGCAAGGAACAACAATTAGCAGGTAAGTCTAATTTACCCTTATTGCCTACATCGTGCCTTCAACTTGGTGAATGAGAGAATAGTACCTCCTCTGCCATCAACTACTCTACCTGGTTAACCCCAAGTTTGCTCCACCTCTGATACACTACACTTTATTCCCAGTAGAACGTGCACATTAGCACCTGGGGGCCAATAAACAATGTGCTCAGCGGGCCATTTTAACCATTTTATATGCTTATCACCACACCTTTTTGCACTATGACAAGCATGGGAGTGTCCTGCAGCGTCATAATATGCTAAGGAGAAGTATCAAAGAGCCAGTCTTTAAGATTTCAGTATGGTCTATAAGCTTGAAGAATGATCTAGAATTTGGCAGCTGAGATTTAATGTTAAAAAATGCAAGGTCATGCATTTGGGCTGCAGTAATCTATATTGAATGATACTGAGAAGATCAAGAAAAGGTGGAAAGAATATACAGAGTTTTAATATGTTAAAGATCAAGTGGACCAACAGCCATTTCAACCTGTACCTTATGGTCTAGATCCATTGATGAAGGAAGGAAGGAGTCAAGCAGCATTGAAAGCCTTATCAAAGAACAAAGCACCAGGCATTGATGGCATTCCCATAGAAGTATTATAGCAATCTGATGCAGCCGTTACAATATTTATAAGGCTCTGCCAGGAAATTTGGAAGACAACATTATGGCCAACTGACTGGAAAAGATCTGTGTTTATACCAATACTAAAGAAAGGTGATCCAACTGACTGTGGAAATTATCGCGCAATCGCTCTGATCCCACATGCCAGCAAGATTCTACTGAAGATTATTCAATAGAGGCTACAACCATACCTGGAACAAGAACTATCTGAAGCGCAAGAGGAGTTCAGGAAAGGGCAAGGAACGAGAGACATTATTGCGGATGTGAGATGGATCCTTGAAAAAACTAAAGAATACCAAAAGGATATCTATTTGTGCTTTATTGACTGCAGCAAGGCTTTTGACTGTGTAAACCGTGAGGAACTCTGGGCAACATTAAGAAGCATGGGTATATCAGAACACCTGATCGTTCTCTTGCACAATCTGTACATTGATCAAGGAGCAACAGTTTGAACAGAACAGAGCGGAGCCGCCAGAAGCGATCACATCACCCCAATCCTTAAGGACTTACACACTGGCTACCAATCTACTGCCGGCTATCCTATAAAGTAATCATTATAACCTTCAAGGCCATCAACAAAATAGCCCCCACAGCCCTAACGGACCTTTTTCACCCCATGTCAGCGAACAGAGCAAGGAGAACATGCACCACTAATACCCTACAGATACCCAGTGAAATAACAAAATGCACCAAGACAACAAGGAACAGAGCCTTCAAGTTCTACGCTCCCAGCTGTTGGAATGCACTCCCAACTACCATCAGAGCCATAACAGTGCCTTTCTGAATTGGGCAAGATCTAAAACACCACCTCTTTCTTTTGCACTACTCTCAACCCACCAACCTAACATCAACTATCACACACCTAACTAGGAACTCATGAGTTACTGTCAACGCATGTACATACTGTAGATAAACTGAAATTGATGTACATAGTTCCCCCAGTTGAAACCAAGTTTTACTTCCTGTTCTTTGCAAGAGCCTAATAGGATCCTATTCGGCACAGATCTGTTTTATGTAAACCGCGCTGATTTTTAAGAGTGCAGTATATAAGAACAATAAATAAAGGAGAAACAGAATGGTTTAAAATCAGCAAAGGTGTACAACAAGGCTGCATACTTTCCCCCCTACCTGTTTAATTTATATGCAGAACAAATCGTCAGAGAAGCAGGATTGTATGAAGACAACAGAGGTGTGAAAATTGGTGGAAGACTCATCAACAACCTTCGCTATGCTGATGATACCACATTACTGGCTGAAATTGAAGATGATCTGCTCTAGCCCTAGTCAAATGCCCTTTCTGCATCAAAACTAATAAGTAGAAATGGAACATTTTCTTCTGGTAAAAGGGCATGGAAACCAATAGGGGGAGTGGCCTAGTGGTTAGGACACAGTATCTCAGGCCAGAGGGCTGGGGGTTAAAGTCCCACTTGGGGACAGCAATCTCAGGCTGGAGGGACTGGGGTTTCTAGTCCCTAGGCGTGATTGTGTCTGATCTTAAAGTAGCTAAACAGGTAGAAAAGGTGACATTAAAAGCTAGAAGGATACTTGGGTGCATAGGGAGAGGAATGGTCAGCAGAAGAAAGCGGGTAATAGTGCTTCTGTATAAGTCTTTGGTGTGACCTAATTTGGAATATTGTGTGCAATTCTGGAGACCACACCTTCAAAAGAATATAAACAGGCTGGAGTCAGTACAGAGGATGGCTACTAAAATGGTTAGTGGTCTTCATTATAAAGCATATGAGGACAGACTTAAGGATCTTAATATGTACACCTTAGAGGAAAGGCGGGATAGAGGTGATATGATTTGTGACGTTTAAATACCTCTGTGGCATAAATGCACAGGAGGAGATCCTCTTTCAATTGAGGGACAGAAATATTTCTTTACAGAAAGAGAGTTTGATCCGTGGAATAGTCTCCCAGTGGAGGTGGTAGAGATGAGGACAGTATCTGAATTCAAAGAAGCATGGGACAAATGCAGAGGATCTCTAAAGGAAAAAAGGGGACTGTTGTAATGGTTGCTATGGAAGGACAGACTAGAGAGAGGCCATTTGTGTGTGGGTGTCTCTTTTTTTTTTTTTTTTTTGTCGTCCTATTTCTGTTTCTACGTTTCTACATGCCATGTTATAACTCTCTAAGTTCTGAAAGGCCATTCCTCGCCATTGGAAAGTAGCAGTTTGCATATGATCCTGTCACCCCCTCTATAAGCATTTATTAATATAACGCATCATAACTAATGGGTCTTTCTTGGTAAAGGGAGAACCTGCAACATATAACCATTTAGGGAAGAGGACCATCTTGTAAAGTGCTATTCCAACCCCTAGAGAGAGAAGCAGTTTATTTAAAAACATTTATATATCGCTATCATGTACAACATTCTAAGTGGTTTACAATAAGAACATGCTAAATATAATACAGACTTTGGCTCTCATCAATCCATTCGCCCCTTTCCAAGTTGGCTTGGATCACTGTATTTGTATATCTTAATATTTAAAGGAGGAGCTTGCCCATTGTGAAAAAATAAATTCCCTTCCCATTGATCCCTAACCCCTCTGTGTGGGGAGGAACTTCTCAAGGTTTAGTTTGAATCACAAAATGACCCCAGAAGTCTCACTTGAAGTAGAATCCCAAAAGAGCATTGTGGGTTGGTTACGTGGACCAAGATATCATCTGCGAATGTGGCTAACCAAAATTCCATACTACTACTACTGAGCATTTATATAGCGCTACAAGTCGTATGCAGCACTGCACAAGCAAACAAGTAAGAGACTGTCCCTACTCATCAGAGCTTACAATCTAGTCAATCTCCCAATTTAGGAAGGCACTGAAACGGCACCTCTTTCTTCATCACTACGATGATGCAGTCTTCTCCCCACACTCACCCACTCTCACATCTCAATGCAGCACCTCAAACTCATGCACGTCACATTCCCAGACTGATCACTCGCAATCACACCTTCCCCTCCAATCACCATGAGAAACTTATGCAGTGCCGCATAACTCATTATATTGTTGCATAAAGTAGACTGTATTTATTCATCGTGTCTCCTTGTTAAGGGACTGGTTATTTATACCCTATTTTACCTGTTATACCTGCTTAATGCATACCCAAGTTTAATTTTCCTGTTTAATGTATACCCAAGTTATACCTGTTTCACTGTAAGCACAAATCACGAAATTGAGATGTGCAACTCTTATGTTCATTGTAAACCGCACTGATGTCGAATAGCGCGGTATAAAAGAGACTGCAAATAAATAAATAAAATAAATAAGACAAATACAGAAGGTGTAGGCAGGGATAAAGCAAGGGGAGGAGAAGGAGATCAGGAGAGTTAAGAACCAAAAGCAGTGGCGAAGATGTGAGTTTTCAGCCTGGACTTGAAGAGGGTAAGGGAGGGTGCCTGGCGTACAGACACAGGTAGTTTGTTCCAGGCGTAAGGTGCAGAAAGGTGAAAGGAGCGAAATCTGGAGTTAGCCGTGTAAGAGAAGGGCTCAGATAGGAGCAGTTTGCTGGAAGAGCGGAGTTCTCGAGGGGGGATGTAAGGAGAAATGAGAAGAAAGGTACTGAGGAGCCGCAGAGTAAATGCATTTATAGGTCAGGAGGAGAAGTTTGAATTGGATGCGGAAACGGATAGGGAGCCAATACGGGCTGGCAGAAGACTAGTCGCTCATCAGAGTGTTGAACCGATTTGAAGGGGAGAGAGATGATTCAGAGGGAGACCAGCAAGGAGTAGGTTACAGTAGTCAAGACGGGAGGTGATTAAGGAGTGGATAAGCGTTTTAGTAGTGTGTTCAGAGAGGAAGGGGCGGATTTTGCTAATGTTGTAGAGAAAGAAACGGCAGGTCTTGGCTACAAGCTGGATGTGTGTGGAGAGAGGAGTCAGACTACCCCCAGATTGCGGGTCGAGGGAATGGGAAGGTTTACAGAGTTATCCACAGAGATTGAGAAGGGAGGAAGAAGAGGGGAGGCTTTAGGGGGAAGGATAAGAAGTAGTTCAGTTTTGTTCATGTTCAGTTTCAAGCGGCGGTGAGACATCCAGGCAGCAATGTCAGGCAGGCAGAGATCCGGGTCTGGATTGCTGGACAGATTTCAGGCGTAGCTAGGTAGATCTGGGAGTCATTGGCATACAGATGGTACTGAAAGCCATGGGAAGAGATAAGCACACCAAGGGACTGGGTGTAGAGAGAGAAAGGAGTGGACCCAGAACAGATCCTTGGGGTACACCAACTGGGAGTGAGGTAGCAGAGGAGGAGCAGCCACCAGAACACACACAGAAGGAGCGGTGGGAGAGATAGGAGGTGAACCAGGATAGTACAGAGCCTGTAAAACCAAGCGAGGAAGGGTATCGAGGAGAAGGGTGTGGTCGACTGTCAAAAGCAGCAAAGAGGTCAAGAAGGATGAGGACAGAGTAAAGGCCCTTGGATTTTGCCAGGAACAAGTCGCTGGAGACTTTGGCAAAGGCCGTTTTAGTAGAGTGTAGAGGACGAAAGCCAGACTGTAAGGGATCGAGAGGAGAGGAAGTCGAGGCAGCGGCGGTGAAGCACACATTCAAATAGTTTAGAAATGAATGGAAGGAGAGAGATGGGTTGATTAATTAGAAGGACAGGTGGGATCGAGTGAGGGTTTCTTGAGGAGAGGTGTGACCACAGCATGTTTGAAGTCTGTAGGGACTGTTGCAGTGGAGAGTGATATGTTGAGAATATGGGAGATAGAAGGGACAATGGTTGAGGAGATGGGGCTTAGGAGACGGGTGGGGATAGGATCAGAGGAGCAGGTGGTGAGTTTGGAGGAAGAAAGAAGGTGTGCAGTTTAGTCTTCAGAGATCACAGGAAAGGAAGAGCGGGTAGCAGAGGTAGGGGGGAGAGTTGGGAGTGAAGAGGGGGAGGATGGGAAGTAGTTGATTTTGTGGGGAATTGGAGGGTGATCTTGTGGATTTTGTCACGGAAATAGTCAGCCAGGGTTTGGGCCGAAAGGGAGGGAGGGATCGTAGGTGGGGGCACGTTGAGGAGAGAGTTGAGAGTAGTAAAGAGACGGGGAGGATCAGATAGTATAGTAGTCTTGTTTGGCAAGGGCTATGGCTGATTGGAAAGAGACAAGCATAAATTTTTGAAGTGAAGAAAGTCAGCAGGGGTGTGGGATTTGAGCCAAGCATGCTCAGCAGAATGGGCACAGGTACGCAGATAACGGGTGGTGGATGAAAGCCAGGGCTGGGGTACAGAACGTCTCACAGGACATGGGATGGACGGAGCGAGAGAATCCAGAGCTGAGGAGCATGCAGCATTTTAGGAAGTAACTGCCTTGTCAACAGACTTGGATGACATAGTGGCGGAAAGAGATGAAGAGATAGTGGAAGAGAGCCAAGGGATCAATAGCAAGAAGATTTCTAAATAGGTTGGAGGAGATAGGGAGAGGCTGAGGCAGCGGTTGATGGAGATTGAAGCTTAGAAGGTGATGGTCAGATAAGGGAAGAACTGAGTTATTGAAGTCAGATGGTAAGCAACTAGAGAGGAATATCAGGTCCAGGCAGTGGCCATGCTGGAGAGTGGCGACAGTGGAACAAAGTTGGAGGTTAAAGGAAGGAGGTAAGGGAGAGGAGCTTTAAAGCATAAGGATTGGAGGGGTTATCATCAACATGAATTTTGAAATCCCCAAGAATAAGAGTGGGGGAAGAGGAATCCAGAAAGAGGGAAAGCCATGAATCAGTCAGTGAGGAAGGTAGAAGCAGACTTGTCATGAGGTCGATTAAATAACAGCTACTCGGAGAGGAAGTGGGGTGAAAAGGTGAATGGAGTGGACTTCAAAAGAGAGAAAGGAGTGAGACTGAGGCAGCAGGAGGGGTTGGAATTGGCAAGAGGGAGAGTGTAGAAGCCCAACACCACCACCATCATGGCCAGTGGGACGAGGCGTGTGGGAGAACTGATACTGCATCTACTGCTGCTCTCTGCCACGAGGGCTATCATCTGGGAGGAGCAAGGTCTCAGTTAGGGCAAGGAGATGTAGAGCATTAGAGATAAAGAGGTCATGAGTAAAAGCAAGTTTATTAGAGACAGAGTGTGTGCGTTCCACAAAACATATGAGAAGGGGAGAGTGGAAGGGTAAAGGAGAGGGATATGGATAAGATTAGACATGTTGCTTGAAGATCTCTTCTCAGAATGCGACAGAACTCTAGGGGGGCCAGGGTTGAGGTTGATATCTCTGGATGAGAGAAGGATTACACTGGTCAACAAATTTTTACAAAAGTAATGTTTATTGTAATAAAAAGTCATTTCTTATCAATTTTTATATGCTGAACACAAATATGACAGTGAAATTGCAAAGTTGACTAGTTTTTTTTTTGTAATCTACAAGAATTAATGTTTACATCACAAAATGCATGTCAATAGTAAATATAAGAGGCCTTCGGTTAATACCTGTAAAAAACCGTCATAGACTACTTAGATTTTTTCGCCTGTCTCTTGTACAGCTGTTCGGGAGCTTCTCTGGGGAGTGTCCAGCAGTAGTCAGCCAGCATTGTAGTGGACCATTTTCCCTTGTATCTTTGCTCCATCGTTGTGATATCCTGGTGAAAACATTCACCCTGTTCATCACTAACCATACCACAGTTGTCAGGAAAGAAATCGAGATGGGAATCAAGGAAATGGATCTTTAGAGACATATTGCAGCCAAGTTTCTGATACTGCATCAGCATGTCTTCTACTAGTTCCTTGTAGTTTTCTGCCCTAACATTCCCAAGAAAGTTTGACACTAGGCGAAAAGCATTCCATGCTTGTTTCGCATCACCCTGCAGCAAGTTGTTGAACTGGTCATCTTTGACGAGCTCTCGAATCTGAGGACCCACAAAAACTCCCTCTTTAATCTTTGCTTTGCTGAGTCGAGGGAATTTTTCATGCAGGTATCAGAAAGCTGGTGAAGTGCGGTCCATGGCTTTCACAAAGTTTTTCATCAAACCTAGTTTGATGTGAAGGGGTGGTAGCAGGATTTTGTGAGCCAACCAGAGCTGGATGCTGGATATTCTCTCCAGCGGTTACATTTGGTCTACTTGCAGAAGGAATGGAATCGCAGTGCCAATCCCTTGCTCGGCTATTCCACTCACATAAGAAACACACGTATTTTAGATTTCCCTGCTGCAGTCCCATTAAAAGGGCAACTACCTTCAAGTCACCACAGAGGTGCCAGCTGTACTTGTTATAGTTAATGGAAGTCAGTAGATGCTTTAAGTTATCATATGTCTCTTCCATGTGGACGGCATACGCTAATGGAATAGATGGAAGACAGTTTCCATTGTTCAAAAGCACAGCCTTCAGACTCAGTTTCGAAGAGTCTATAAATAGTCTCCAGTCTTGTGGGTCATGAGTGATTTTTAAGGCATTCATGAGGCTTTCAATATCGGAACAGAATACCAGATTACTTTCCTTTCTGAAGAAAGGCTCCAACTGCTGGTGGCGCTTTCAATATGAAGTAATGTTGACATCTTCTTCAAGAAGATTCCATTGTTGGAGTCTTGATCCTAGCAGTTCTGCCTTGTTCTTGGATAAGTTCAAATCACGAACCAGGTCATTTAGTTCTTCCTGTGTTATTCTGTGTGGAGTTGATATGCATCCCAGTGAAAATCTGGGTCACTGCATGCTGACTGACCAGGAGAAGAACAGGTCTGCTCACCCTTGTCCTCATCAGATGAATCAAGAGAATAGTCTGATGGAGGTTCTGGAATAGGAAGTCCCTCACCATGTGGAACTGGTCTCAATGCAGATGGAATGTTTGAGTAGACTGTGCTTGACTTCTTTTGCTTCGTTATTCCGCTGGAAAGAGGAACCACTAAGCAGAAGTAATAGTCATTTATGTGGTTGCTTGGCTCTCTCCACACCATGGGGACTGTAAACGGCATTGATGGTCTTTTGCAATTCAACCACTGTGAAGGCTATGTTGTACATGTAGCGTAGCATATATGCGGGGCCCAAGGCTTGTCTTGGTCACCAGTCTTGCATCCAATGTAAAGATGATATGCCTTCTTCACTTGAGAAGTGATACTTTTTCTTCTGGTTGGCAAATGTCACTTCCCCACAAATGTAGCAGAAATTGTCAACGGTTTTAACGCACTTTCGCGGCATTACTGTTCTGTATTGTACCTAAATGGCTAAAATTATATGATTAATAAAAATTACGTGTAACAGTAGCTTAAACTGTCTCGCACACAGTCTGGAACATTTTAAATGCTCAACCTTTCCGACTGCGTATAGTACACAGCTGACGTCAGATGGCTTTAGCAGCCGTCTGGCAGTAGTATTGCATTGCATCAGAAAATGATGCAATCAATTCTGGATGATGTGTGCATGCTGGTATTATGCAATGTGATGCAATATTACATCATTCAAGGCTTATTTGGGATGTTGTTGATGTCCTACTGGATAAATTTACACGGTGAAACATCAAAAATAAACTACATGCAATATCTTCAAAACGAGAGCCAATAAAAATGTTTTTAATGTTATATTCATGTTCAGATCACCAAGATACTACAGATTAGGGCCTTTTAAAGTCGGTAACGATTTCAATGTTGACCAGTGTTATCAAAGTACGGGGTAGAGAGGATACAGTATGGCAGAAGTGAGGGTTAGGTTGCTTAAGAGAGAGAAGGGATGGTTGAATGAGAGGGAAGAAGCTCAAGAGCTGATTGGTTAGAGGACAGAGTGGGGGGGGGAAGTGAGGATGGTGAAGGGGGAAAAAGGAGGGAAGGAATGAAGGTGCTGGTAGGAGGGGAAACAGAGAATATGGGGAAAAGGAGGATAATGTGATGTGGAGCCATAGCGGAGGAACGGGGAGGGGCTATGCAGCGTATGTTATCTTACAGGCAGTGAGGTGGCAATGGGGTAGCAATGGATTCTTCACGCTATGCAGCATATGGTATTTTGCAAGCAGTGAGGTAGCAATAGGGTAGGAATGGAGTTTAGTCTATAGGCTGTGCAGCAGATGGTATATTGCAAGCAATGTGGTAGCAATGAGATAGGAATGGTGTCTACAGGCTGTGCAGCAGATGGTATATTGCAAGCAGTGTGGTAGCAATGAGGTAGCAAAGGAGTCTACAGGCATTAACATGGTGGATGCTTACTTGTGAAGTTTCTTGCTTGAGACTTTAGGTTCTGTTTCCTCGGTGCCTGACCCTTTTGTTTGTTCACCTGTGTGGGGTGGATGCATATTCAATGCAGGGCCACGCCAAAGGGCCCTCAGGTGCGGGCCCGCCAGGCATGGGTGCACCCGATGGCGCTCCTTTTTGAATGCTGCAGGGCCCTTTGATCGGCTGGAGGGCGAGAAGATTGCCGGGCCCTGGCTCGACCCCGATGGAACGGGGGAGTCAGTCACTGATGGCTGCCGCGTCTGCTTCAGCTGCGCCTGATGGCGCTCCTTTTTGAATGCTGCATGGCTCTCATATGCATTCCCCTCTTAGAGAGAAGAGTGTGAATCCCAATTCAACAATGGCTCCAAGATTAAAATGAGGGGGGAGGGAAAGAGGGCACCCCTGACACATTACCCTTCAGAAGGGGAAATCCATCTGTGACCATACAATTAACCAGCATTGTGCCCTTAGGATCCAAATAAAGTAACCGGATTGCATTTAGAAACAAATCATGCACAACTAAATGCTCTAGCCCCAGTCAAATGCCTCTTGCATCAAAACTAATAAGTAGAAATGGAACATTTTTTCTGCTTGTAAAAGGGGATGAAAAGCAAAATTTATAGCATGTTAAATACAATGGACCCGATTTTTCGAAGGCCTTTACACAGAACATAAGAACATAAGAACATAAGATATGCCATACTGGGTCAGACCAAGGTCCATCAAGCCCAGTATTCTGTTTCCAACAGTGGCCAATCTAGGTCATACGTACCTAGCAGTTTCCCCAAGGGACACAGGTTCCACAATGCTTGTATTGGTTCAAGCATTGATATCCTGGGTCCCTTCTTAATAATGGTTTATGGACCTTTCCTCCAGGAACTTGTCCAAACCTTTTTTAAACCCAGCTACACTAACAGCCTTTACTACATCCTCCGGTAACAAATTCCAGAGTTTGATTACACGTTGAGTGAAAAAAATATTTTTTTTTATTAGTCTTAAATAGTTTACCCTGTAGCTTCATTGCATGTCCGCTAGTCTTTCTATATTCTGATAAGGTAAACAATCGATCTACGTTTACCCGTTCCACTCCGTTCATTAATTTATAGACTTCTATCATATCTCCCCTCAGCCGTCTCTTTTCCAGGTTAAAGAGCCCCAACCTTTTTAGCCTTTCTTCATAGGAGTAGCCTTCCATCCCCTTTACCATTTTGGTGGCTCTTCTCTGAACCTTTTCTAAAATCGCTATATCCTTTTTAAGATACGGCGACCAGAATTGCACACAATATTCAAGGTGCGGTCTCACCATGGAACGATATAGAGGCATTATAATATCTTTTGTTTTATTTTCCATTCCTTTCCTTATCATACCTAGCATTCTATTTGCTCTCTTGGCCGCCGCTGCACACTGGGCCGAGGGTTTTAACATGGTATCCACAAGGACGCCTAAATCTTTTTCTTGGGTGGTGGTTCCTAATGTGGAACCTTGCATCGTGTAACCATAGTTTGGGTTGTTCTTCCCTAGGTGCATAACCTTGCACTTCTCCACATTAAATTTCATCTGCCATTTTGATGCCCAGTCTTCCAATTTATCAAGATCCTCTTGCAATTTTCCACAATCCTCCTGGGTTTTAACAACTTTAAATAGTTTTGTGTCATCAGCAAATTTGATAACCTCACTCGTTATTCCACTTTCCAGGTCATTTATGAATATGTCAAAAAGCAGCGGACCCAGCACAGATCCCTGGGGTACACCACTATTCACCTTTCTCCATTGGGAAAATTGGCCATTTAGCCCTACCCTCTGCTTTCTATCTTTTAACCAGTTCCTGATCCACAGTAGTACACTGCCTCCTATCCCATGACTCTTTAGTTTTGCCAAAAGTCTCTCATGAGGGACCTTGTCAAAGGCTTTCTGAAAGTCCAGATACACAATATCAACCGACTCACCTTTGTCCACCTGTTTATTCACTCCTTCAAAAAAACATAACAGATTAGTAAGACAAGATCTTCCTTGTCTAAAGCCATGTTGGCTGCCTCCCATTAGGTCATGACTATCTATATGCTGAGTAATTTTATTCTTTATGATGGTTTCTACCATTTTTCCCGGTACTGATGTCAGGCTCACCGGTCTGTAGTTTCCCGGATCACCCCTCGAACCCTTTTTAAAAATTGGTGTTACATTGGCGATCCTCCAATCCTCAGGTATTAGAGATGATTTTAATGATAGTTCACAGATTACTGATAGCAGGTCTGCAATCTCAAATTTCAGTTCTTTCAACACCCTTGGATGTATACCATCCGGCCCAGGTGATTTGCTACTCTTCAGTTTATCTAATAGTTGTAAGACATCTTCCCGATGTATCGATATTTCCTTCAATTCTTCCACACCTTTAAATACCACTTCAGTCGTGGGTAACATCCCTACATCTTCCTCAGTAAAGACCGAAGCAAAGAATTCATTCAGTCTCTCCGCTATCGCCTTGTCGCCTCTTAGTGCTCCTTTAACCCCTTTATCATCTAATGGACCAACTGACTCTCTCACGGGTTTTTTGCTACGAATGTACTTGAAAAGGTCTTTATTTCGCGTTTTTGCTTCCGCAGCAAGCTTCTTCTCAAATTCTCTCTTTGCCTGCCTTATCAATGCCTTGCATTTGACTTGCCAGTGCTTGTGCTGTTTCCAGGTTTCATCATTTGGCTCTTTTTTCCATTTCTTGAAAGATGCTTTTTTGGCAACAACAGCCTCTCTGACCTCAGCTTTAAACCATGCTGGCAAGTTTTTAGACTTCCTTCCACTTTTCTTAAAGCGTGGAATACAGCTGGTCTGGGCTTCAAAGATAGTATTTTTCAACAACACCCAAGCTTGATGTACGTCTTTAACCTTTGCAACTGCTCCTTTTAGTTTTTTCTTAACTGTTTTCCTCATTCTATCATAGTCTCCCTTTCGAAAGTTAAAGGGTAGTACTGTGGATTTCCTTACTATCCCTCCTCCACTAATTAAATCAAAGGCGATCATGCTATGATCACTATTGCCAAGTGGCCCCAACACCCTTATCTCTTGCACTACATCTGGTGTTCCACTAAGGACTAGGTCTAATATTGCTTCCCCTCTGGTCGGTTCATGAACCAGCTGCTCCAAGAAGCAGTCATTTATTTCATCTAGGAACTTTATCTCCCTAGCATGTCCTGTTGTGACACTGACCCAGTCGATGCCGGGGTAATTGAAATCACCCATTATTATTACTGCACTGTAACTTTTGCTAGCTTCCTTGATTTCTTTGAGCATTTCATCATCCATTTGTTCATTCTGGCCAGGCGGATGATAGTACACCCCCACTGCCATCGCCTTCCCCTTTTTACATGGAATTTCAATCCATAGAGATTCTACAGCAAATTTTGTTTCTTGCAAAACTTTAATCCTTTCTGATTCAATGCCCTCTCTAACATAGAGCGCAACCCCTCCACCAATTTGATCAGCTCTATCATTTCGATATAGTTTGTACCCAGGTATCACAGTGTCCCACTGGTTGTCCTCCTTCCACCATGTCTCTGATATTCCAATCATATCTAACCTCTCGTTTAGTGCTATATATTCTAACTCTCCCATCTTGTTTTGTAGACTTCTAGCATTTGCATACAAGCATTTTAGAGACTGTATTTTATTCATATTAATTTGGCTATTGGTAGACATGGGTAATTTGGGATCTTTAAGTTCTGTCTGCTCCATACTCGAGGGCATTTGGGCTACTTTACTCTTTTTTGGAACCTCTCTGCTTTTTGTAGTATCCTTCAAGGATACATTCTTCCGAACCATGCGCTCTTGGGCGACTGTCGGCTTTCCCCTATTATCTAGTTTAAAAGCTGCTCTATCTCCTTTTTAAAGGTTAATGCCAGCAGCCTGGTTCCATCCCGGTTAAGGTGAAGCCCATCCCTTCGGAAGAGCCCCTCCTTTCCCCAGAATGTTCCCCAGTTCCTAACAAATCCGAACCCCTCATCTCTGCACCATTGTCTCATCCACGCATTGAGACTCCGGAGCTCTGCCTGCCTATTGGGTCCTGCGCGTGGAACGGGAAGCATTTCGGAGAACGCTACCCTGGAAGTTCTGGATTTCAACTTCCTACCTAAAAGCCTAAATTTAGCTTCCAGAACCTCCCTACCACATTTTCCTATGTCATTGGTACCAACATGTACCAAGACAGCAGACTCCTCCCCATGACTATCTAAGACCTTATCTAGGTGGCGTGTGAGGTCCGCTACCTTCGCACCAGGCAGGCATGTTACCAGGCGATCCTCACGTCCACCAGCCACCCAGCTATCTACATGCCTAATGATCGAATCACCAACTATAACTGCTGTCCTAACCCTTCCCGCATGGGCACTTGGCCCTGGAGAAACCTCCTCGGTGCGAGAGGGGTTTACATCACCTGGAGGACAGGTCCTTAGTACAGGTAACTTCCCTGTGTAAAAGGCCTTATCCAGGACCCAGGTAGTGCCCTTTGAAAATCCTAGATATATCCTTAACGTGCCCAGATGCTATCCGCATAGCATTGGGGTGTGTTGAGGGTGTTCCAGGGTGGAGCGGAGGCAGGCCATAGCGCTACCCATATAGAACTGATTTTTGATGCTACATGGTTAGCGCTCTGCGCCTTAGATTAGACGTGGAAAAACCTCGCCTATCTTTAAGGCGCTGGGGCTGACCGTGCAGCATCAAATCTGTGCTACACGGGTAGCTCCTGTGGCTTCCTGTCTGTGCAGAGACATCTGGATTTTCAATACTGGGGCCACATATGATCCCTGCATGGAAAATCCAGGTTAGGCGGGAGGTGTGCGGGCTGTACACCGACGTGGCGCATAGCTCCACCCAGCTCAAATTCGGGCACAATATGTCTACCCTTAACAAAAACACTACCTGGGATTCATGAACCAAGCTAGGCATAAGCTGAGCCAAATGATTGACCATAATTTTAGGCAATAACTTCATATCCACATCAAGCAGCGATGCATGTCTATAGGAACCAAAGTATAAGGGGTCTTTCGTGGGTTTAGGAATCATGGTAATAACAGCTTTGTTCAGCTTGTATGGAAGTCAATGAAGAACAATGAGAGCTGAGGAAACCTCCTACTAGAAGAACACTAGCTTTCTCCTGCAAGGGTTTATATCATTTGCTTTGAAACCCATCGGACCCTGGGACATGGGAACAAGGCCAGCCCAAGGGCTTCTGCCATGCTGCATGCCCCCCTCTTCCCCCCCTCCCCCTGTGCTAAGCCACACTACTGCAGATTCTGGGGGCGGTTCAGCTCCGGTAGCAGGCCACGTTCTTCGGCATGCATGGCTTGCCACTTCTTAACTCCCTCCGACATAACTTCTGGGATTCAGAAGCGGCAGGCCATGTCACCGAGCTTAGCCATCCCCACCCCCTTGCTGCCACAATGAGTGGCAGTGTGGTGTGGCTCAGTGCAAAAGAGTGGGGGCAGGGCAGGCCATGTGTGCTGAAGCACATGGCTGCCGCCCACAGAAATCTGCCACCCTAGCTGGCTGCCTAGTGGACGGGCTGGCCCTGCACGGAGAGATCTTAACCCCTTGTTTCCCCACTGGACCTATTGTGCCATTATAGGCATATTCAGCTTGTTTAATTGCACCTCAGTTAATTGAAGCAGATCACACTATTGCAAATAGATCTGAGCTTTACTCAGACCTGTTTGCTCCCTGTATAGGAGCTTGGAAGGTGCATACCTTTTCCCTTGTTATCCTTAAGGATGCTAAAGGGCTTTATTTACTCATTTTTTTGTTCCCATAGATGCAAGATATCATATATTTTATTTATGATTTTGTTTTCAGTTTGCACAAATCAGTGTAGAACAGTCAAGTACAATTTTGGAGAAAAGCCCTTGCAAATTAAGTCCAAAGTGGTTTATTCAAGGTGGTGTGGCCATTGGTAGAGAAGATTTTCTACATTCATTGTAAAGCTCCAGGGTACAGTTGAATTATTCTACTGTAGGCCACGGCTAAACTTTTTCATCTGTCTTTTTTTAGTTAAAAACAAAAATTGAATAAAGTATACATAAAGCACCTACAGATACAAAATAAATTTATATGGCAGTCTGACCCCGCCTGGTGCATCCCAGTATGCATCATACGGGGCGAAGCACTGCCATTTTTCAAGATGGCGGCACAGGAGCATGAGTACGTGGGCAATGCCCCCGCTCCGTTGTAAAGGTACTGGGAGAGGGTGGGGGTTTCGGGGTTGCAGGGCTACCAGGCTTATTTTTAATTGGGTGAGTGACTAGATCGGGGCCACTGGGCCACCAGAAATTTGATTTCTGTTGGGGGCACCAGCCCCCTGACAGTATTTTGATAACATCAGGGAAAGCCCCTGATGTATCAAAATACTGTCGGGGCACATGCAAATTAGCCACACAGTGCCCCTGTTTCTCTGGGAGAGTATGTCAAACCTGTGCCAACTTCTGTGTGCATGTATTTGGTTTACTCTCCCAGTTTAACGCTGCCATTTGTGCCACAGTTATAATTTCAGTTCTCCAGGACCAAGCAGGAAGTCAGTCCTCACTTATGGGTGACGTCGGCGCCGACGGAGCCCTCGCGGAGCAATTTTCCCCAGCTTTCAAAGAAAGCCTTTGGGAATTGCAGCGCGCATGCGCGGTCGTCTTCCCGCCCGAGGGTGCCATCTTAGCCAGTCTTCTTTTTTCCGCGGAGCCCTACAGACGTCCCCGTCTTGTCCCCGCGAAAAAGTCGATTTTCTTCATTATTTTATTCTTATTTCCTTCGGTTCGACGCCGATCTTTTTCCCGCCCGGACTCGCGACGCCGGTCACGAGTCCTCTTACTTTTTTTCGGTTTTTCTGACTTTGTCAGCTTTCGTTTTCGATTTTTCCCTGGCAGCCCGGTCCTTTGACCTCGCAGGGGCCCTTTTTCCCCCGATGGCTGCCAGTGGCTTTAAGCGGTGTGGTCAGTGTGACCGAAATATGTCACTAACTGACACACACGACTTTTGCCTCCGCTGCCTGGGCCCGGATCATGAGGAACTGATCTGTGGGCCCTGCGGCAAAATGTCCTCAAAAGCGTTGAGAAGTCGGCGGCATCAGCGTGATCGAATCTTCGCTGACCCCAGCCGTACCCGGACCTCGTCGGAGGCCTCCGCGTCAAAAGGCTCCAGCTCGGACCGTCGCCGGAGTTCCTCCGACCGGGGTTCTCCCTCCGGGGACCATCGTCGGACGGTGAAACCCGCGAGGGCGGCGTCGGTGGACGCTCCTGGTTCCGCGAGGGCCAGGTCGCATAGCCCCGATAGCCGCCCCGGGTCCTTGGAGAAGGAACACCTCCCGAAGCGACCTCGCCTGGAGTCGGAGATGCCTGCTCGGGTAAGTCCTGTGGTCCTTCTGGACTCGCCTCCGCGACAGCCGACGTCGGGCCCGACGCCGTCGGGGCCCGAGTCGGGGGCTGCTGGGTCACCTGAGCTCGGACTCAGGTTGACGGCCTTGGAGAGCAGACTGTCTGCCTTCATGGACCAGCAGCAGGCACTGCTCGCTGGCCTCGCTGGCGCCGCTGCCCCGACCGCCGGGACGTCGACGTCCAAGTCGACCCCGGAGACCGAGCCGATCCTCGAGTCGATGAGAACTCGAGTCGATCCTCGGTCGAGGTCACCCTCGGCCTCCCGTTCGGGACCGAGGTCGCCGACGCCGACTCCCTCGGCGTCGGGGCGGCAGGCGCCGCGCCCTGCCCGGGCCGACCCCACCGAGTCCTCGTCGGAGTCGGTCTGGGAGTCTGAAGAGGAAGAGTCGCCTGATTCTTTCCGGACTCGGTGTGTCCCCTCGGACTCACCGGAGTCCGAGCCTCGGAAGCAGTCCCCCCCGGAGGATGCCCGGTTCTCGGACTTCGTTAGGGATATGGCCAAGGCTTTGGCCTTCCCTGCGGATCCCGAGGAGGAGCCTCGAGCCGAAGAGCTCGACGCCCTCCAGTATGACTCTCCCGCGAGGGAACACTTTACTGTACCGGTTCCTCCTATGCTGGAACGACTACTCTTCCGCATGTGGGAGAGTCCGGCCTCCTCGCCGGTCCTGAGCAAGCGGGTCGATTCTATCTATCGGGTCCGCAAGAGCCCTGGCTTCCAAAAGGCACAGCTACCACACCATTCCATGGTAGTGGAATCGGCCATGCATCGTCTTAAGAGCCAGAAGATGCACTCCTCGGTGCCCCCTGGCAGGGAGGCCCGTAACCTGGATGGCCTTGGTAAGAATTGTTTCCAGGGCTCTATGCTCGCATGTCGTGTCCAGACTTACCAGCTATACATGGGCATGTATCTCCGGGATCTGGCTAAAGAGCTAGCCGGATTCTCCGCTGGTTTGTCCGAGGAACCCTTGCGGAGGTTCCTGGCCTTGTCCACTGGCATTCGGGAATGCTCAAAGTTCATGTCCCGGGCAGCCTATGATGGCTTTGAAGCGTCGGCTCGAGTGGCCGCAGCCGGCATCGGTGCCCGCCGACAGGCTTGGCTTCAGTCGTCAGACCTTGAGCCCTGGGTGCAGGACAAGTTGGTCGATGTTCCCTGCCGAGGCGAAAACCTCTTTGGCAAGCCCATGGCGGAAAAGGCTGCACAAATTGAGACTGAGACTCTCACCAGGACCAGGCTTTCTAGGAAGACCTCCGCCCCTTCCCAGAAAAAGAAGGGCTCGGGGAAAAAGTCCTTTTTACCCGAGGAAGGCGGCTGCCTACAAACAATACCCCCATTATCAGGCCCCTGCAGCTCCCCAACAGGGCCAGCAGGCCAAGGGACGGGGTAACGGGTCCCGTAGGCAGCAAGCCCCCAAGCCTGCACCACCAGCCCCTGCTCAGCAGGGTGGGGGTTTTTGACTCACAAAGCATAGCCTCTCCCCCCCCGCTGGTTCCTCCCAGCACCGGAGGCTGGCTGGTTCACTTCGCCCACAGGTGGTCCAGCATCACCGCAGATGCCTGGGTGCTTCAAGTCGTGCGAGAAGGCTATCTTCTCCACTTCCACCAGGTCCCTCCCTCCTATTTTCCGGGAGAACCTCCGCGACCCCCTCTGCACAGGGAATTACTCCTTCAGGAGTTAGCAGGTCTTCTGCAGGAACAGGCGGTGGAACCGGTGCCACACCACCTGAGAGGTCAAGGCTTTTATTCCAGGTATTTTCTGATACCAAAGAGAACAGGGGGCCTCAGACCCATCCTGGACTTGCGCAACCTCAACAAGTTCCTTGTGCGGGAGAAGTTCAAAATGCTTACCCTTGGAATCCTTCTGCCCTACCTCCAGCAGGGAGATTGGCTATGCTCCTTGGATCTAAAGGATGCCTACACGCACATCCTCATCCACCCACGCCACCGCCAATACCTAAGGTTTGTGGTGGCAGGAAATCATTACCAGTACAGAGTACTGCCCTTTGGCCTGTCCTCCGCACCGCGAGTCTTCACAAAATGTCTCGCGGTCGTGGCGGCCCATCTCCGGCTTCACGGCCTCTATGTCTTTCCGTACCTCGACGACTGGCTCGTCAGAGCAGCGTCCGCTCGGGAGGTCACCAACGCCACGCGCCGCACGGTGACTCTTCTGCAGCACTTGGGCTTTGTTATAAACTTCGCAAAGTCCACTTTGCTCCCCTCACAGGATCTCGAGTTCATCGGCGCAAGGCTGCACACTCCTCAGGCGCGAGCATACCTACCGCTCGACAGGGCTCAACGGCTCATGGACCTAGCCGACCGCTTTCGCAGCCAGCCCCTGGTCTCCGCCAGGCACTTCCTGAGACTACTCGGCCATATGGCTTCCACCGTCCATGTGACCCCCAATGCCCGCCTGAATATGCGGTCTGCTCAATGGTGTCTCCGCCAGCAGTGGCGACAAGCCACAGGCGGCCTAGCAGACCTAGTGCGCGTCTCCGAGCCGCTGATCTCGTCTCTCCGGTGGTGGCTCCGGCAGCCGAACCTGATATTCGGAATGCCTTTCCAGTCACCTCAGCCGACCCGGGTGCTGACCACCGATGCATCCCTCCTGGGCTGGGGAGCACATTGCCAGGAGGCACGTACTCAGGGCCTCTGGACCACGTGGGAGTCTGCTCAGCAGATCAACTTCCTGGAGCTCAGGGCGATCCGCCTAGCTCTCAAGGCCTTCTCCCACCTGACTTCCCACCAGTCCGTCCTTGTCCAGACGGACAATCAAGTTGCCATGTTCTACGTGAACAAGCAGGGGGGCACGGGCTCCTTCCTCCTCTGCCGGGAGGCCCAGAAGCTCTGCTCTTGGGCCGTCAGTCACGGCATTCTCCTCAAGGCAGTTTATCTCCCGGGCCAAGAAAATTGCCTTGCGGACAAACTCAGCAGGGTCCTCCAGCCGCACGAGTGGCGTCTGGATCCCTTGGTAGTTCAGAAGCTCTTCCTCAAGTGGGGCCTCCCCACGGTGGATCTCTTTGCCAGTCCTCACAACCGGCAGCTTCCTCGCTTCTGCTCTCGTCAGCCACACCCCCTTCGGGTTGCGGCGGACACCTTTCTGATCTCATGGTCGGGGAGCCTTCTGTACGCTTTCCCTCCCATCCCGCTAGTCTCTCGGACTCTTTTCAAGGTTCTCCGAGACAAAGCCTTCATGATCCTGGTGGCCCCTCGCTGGCCCAGGCAGCCGTGGTTTCCGCTCCTACTGCAACTGGCGGTGGAGGATCCAATCCCTCTGGGGGTACAACCGGATCTCCTCACTCAGGATCAGGGGTCCCTACTGCACCCCATATCCACTCTTTACTTTACATTACAACCCTTAACCATGCCCTCATTTGATCTTTAATCCTCCACTTCTATAACACTGTACATAGTTTTTCCCCTGTTTTTCCAAGTTTGTATCCCATGTTTTATTGTAAACCCAATGTAACTGCTACATTGTTTTATGTTCTGTTCCACTGTAAACCGCACTGATTGTAATAGCGCGGTATATAAGAGATGCAAATAAATAAATAAATAAATAAATAAACCTCAGGTCTCTCAACCTCATGGCCTGGCTGCTGAGAGGGTAGTCCTTGCTCCCCTTCTCCTGCCGGCGGAGGTGGAGGAGGTCGTCTTGGCTTCGCGACGGCCTTCTACCCGCAAATGCTACGCCCTTAAATGGCGTCGCTTTGCAGTCTGGTGTACCCAACAGTCTCAGGATCCCTTCTCCTGCCCGGTGTCGGTGATCTTGCAGTACTTGCTACACCTCTCTAATCTGGGACTTAAGTCCAACTCCGTCAAAGTTCACCTCAGTGCTCTTTCGGCACATCATGTGCCGGTGGACGGTAGACCTCTCTCCAGCGACCCTCTCGTAGCGAGGTTTCTCCGAGGTCTCCTTCTACTTAAACCACCTCTGCGCCCGCCAGCGCCTGACTGGGACCTGAATGTGGTTTTGCAGCGGATCACCTGTCCGCCTTTTGAACCTATGGCTACCTGTTCTCTCCGTTTTCTGTCTTGGAAAACACTGTTCTTGATAGCCCTCACTTCCGCTAGACGCGTAAGTGAATTGCAGGCCCTCGTGTCTGATCCCCCTTACACTCGGTTCTACAAAAATAGGGTAGTCCTACGGACTCACCCAAAATTTCTGCCTAAGGTGGTCTCCCCTTTTCACATCAATCAGGAGGTGGTACTTCCAACCTTCTTTCCCAGACCACACTCCAGCCGAGCTGAAACGGTCCTCCATACCCTGGACTGTAGAAGGGCTTTGAACTTCTACCTTGACCGTACGCGGGAGCACCGTAAAGCTGCTCAGCTTTTTGTGTCTTTTGACCCCAATAAATTGGGGCTCCTGGTCTCCAAGCGTACTCTGTCCATCTGGGTTGCGGACTGTATCTCTTGGGCTTATGGGGCAGCCGGACTCTCCTTAGAAAGCCGAGTCACGGCTCATTGCGTTCGGGCAAAGGCTACGTCAGTGGCTTACCTCCGCTCTGTTCCGCTGGCAGACATCTGCCGGGCCGCTACTTGGTCTTCGAGCCAGACTTTTGCGGTCCATTACTGTCTCGAGAGGGAGTCCCGCAGGGACAGTGCTTTCGGACAGGCAGTCCTCCGTAATCTCTTTGAGGTCTGAGCAACTCCTACCCTCCATCCCGGATGTGGGCTACCGGTGGGTGATAATTCAGCGAAGATTCTGTCCTTCTGTGCTGCTGAGCTAGAGGGAGCTCATTTTTGTGCTTAGGGTCTCCGGTAGCCTTGAGCTTGGGAGTCCCATAAGTGAGGACTGACTTCCTGCTTGGTCCTGGAGAAAGCGTAGTTACTCACCTGTAACAGGTGTTCTCCAGGAGCAGCAGGAATCAGTCCTCACTACCCTCCCTCCTCCCCTTGGAGTTGCAATCGTCTGCTTATGTTCTTTTTGCAAATTTTTATGCTGTCTTTTTTAGCTATGTCATCTGACTGGCTAAGATGGCACCCTCGGGCGGGAAGACGACCGCGCATGCGCGCTGCAATTCCCAAAGGCTTTCTTTGAAAGCTGGGGAAAATTGCTCCGCGAGGGCTCCGTCGGCACCGACGTCACCCATAAGTGAGGACTGATTCCTGCTGCTCCTGGAGAACACCTGTTACAGGTGAGTAACTACGCTTTTTCTCCTCTTTCCATGAGGACTGGGGGAATAACTTTCAAAGCAATTTGCACAGGTTAATCAGCAGTCTGTAAATTGTCCTACACCAATGTGGCTGAAAGTTTGTATAGCTTTATCATATACATTTAGCTGCATTGAGAGGAGGCTTTCTGAGGCTTTTTTTTTTTTTCTCAAATGATGCATATGTTTCCAGCAAAGCTAGGCACAAGTGACTGCATTTACATTGTAACTGTGGTACGCTTTCAGAGTGAAAGTATTTGTTTATCACGGCAAGAATTGATACCAAGAGCCCATAGTTAGAAAGTACATGTGGTGGTTGTCCCAGTGCCGATAGTTTGGAACTTGCCTTCTGCATGACGTTTTATCTTGTATATTTTTTTAGTGGTAAGGTTTTGTTTTGTTATGAATTTTGGGAAGTGGGTGTTTATATCTCTGTATTTTGCACAGTCTTAAGGAAATGCATTTTGTTCCATGTATCTCTCTAGCCTGACTTCTTGGGGTTTCCATTTCTAATCTGCGTCATTTATTCTGTTTTTGAGGGCCTCTTTTGTAGGATGGGATATTTCCTTAGGGACTGATATTCAAAAGCATTTATCTGGGTAGCAGCATGTGCTATCTGGATAAATGCTGCTGCAGCCAATATTCAGTGGCATTATGTGGATAGTGCTACTGAATATCATTACAGACTTCCTTGGCACTATCTGGATCGTGCCGGGGTGGAGAAAAGAATTATCTAGATAGAGGCAATTTTCAGTTACTGTCCATGTAACATAGTATATGATGGCACATGTTACTTGTAACATCTTTTCACTTGTTCTGGATAACAGGACAAGTGAAAAGCTGTTCCTAGTGCTATCTGGATAGCTTATCTAGATAGTGGCTGAAAATCACCGCTATCCAGATAATGGCAGTGATTGTTTTGGATAGTGGCCACACAGTACACCCACTATCAGGATAGTGTCACTGCCCATGGTGGATAGTGTTTAAAAAAACAAAAAACACTGATTTGCTATGGGCTCAATATTACCCCTTTTTAGCCTGTCTATGTAGGGATCCATAGCTGCCAGCTTACTTTTCTTCCCAATGTGTACCTCCTAATTAAGAGGATTGCTGCCGTAACACCTTGTTTCTCTTGCTCCTTCTTTTTCTCAATGGACAAGGTGACATAAGCAGCCACACATGGATGACATCATCACAATGGCATCCGTTCTGGTATGCACTCTCAGAGCCCAGAAAAGCCTAGGCAACTTTCTAGGCATGTGTTGGTGCCCCCACTTCTTTGTCCACTAGGCAGCATAGATTTTTTTTTTTTTGCTTGCTCTAATCGATTTATTTCTAAAAAGGGTATCCTCAAAAACTTGGCACAGTATGAGATCACTCAGCAGTTCTTCATACTAAAAATGAAAGATCATAACCTTTTGCTTTAAAGGGTGTCTACATTGCTTTGGTCAGACTTCAGCTTCCACCCCATTCCAGAGATCCTATTCAGACGAAGGAAGTATCCTGATCGAGAGATCCGCTATCTTGGTTAGCAGCGGACAGAACTCTTGCCATGAGAGATCTTCCTGTCCACTGAACCACCTGCGAGAGTAAAAAGCGTCTCTTGCTTTTGGCAGTAGGAATGCTATTTTGACTTCCAAGGCCCTGGCAGACCCATACCCTTGACTGGTCTCCTGTCATCCTTGCAAAGATGCAGAAGTGCTGTTTCCATTTGCCAGCTGACACGGAGTCTCTGCGTTTTAGCAGTGACTCCAGCTCAGGTTCTGTCAATGGCCATCTTTTAACCACTTACAGTAATGGCTGTCAAAGTAGGCTATGAGCAGCATGGCAGCAATGTGATGTATGTGGTTCCAGTTGTTGAACATGCTTTCCACGTTGGCCCCATTGTGAAGACATCGATAGTTGCTTTGAGTGGTTGCACCGCACTGATGTCTGAAGAGACCAAGATGCACTGACTGTTGAACAATGTAACAAGGGAAGGACCGTAGCATCGCCCCACCCCAGCCAGTCTCTGATCCTTCTGCCACTGCCGCCTATAGCGCCGATGGGAGCTGGCCTTGGGGAACATGTTTCTTCATCCACCAGACTGGGTTAGACCCGCACAGAGACAGACTTCCATGGCGCCTCCTGTACGGGCAGCGGACCATGTTGTGCTCTTGGTGCCAGCAACACAGATCATTCTCTCCCTCTGATGCATCTCGTAGCATTCAGTGCTTCTCCTCTCTGCCTTTCTTTTTCACTTAAAGAATTGGCTGATTGTTTTCAGGTTATTTGGCAGCCGTGCTGGGTTGCCTCTCAGGGGGCACTTTGTTCTCTATTGCTGTTAGCTGAATGAAGAGGTTGAGTTATTCTTTTTTCATTAACAGTAATTGCAGAGTGGCTCTGATCTTTGCCAGCTGTGGAAGAGGCTGTACTTTCCTTGCTGTCAGGATGACATGATAAAAGTCTGACTCCAAAGACCTGTTTAAAAAAAAAAAAAGTCCACCATGTTTACACTTTGGCTCTTATAGTGTGCCAGGGCAGGGCTGTTTAATTATACCTTACTTCGGCATGGACAGAATCTCTTTATACTTCTAATGGCTAGTTCATCACTGCAGTAACAGGTGAAGCATCTCCTCCTCTATTCCAGCCTTAATCCCTTTAGTCTAATGAAAATTAATCAGGAGGCTGTGCAGGAATGAAAAAAAGATTATTACCCTATACAACTACAGTGTACCCACAGTAACGGTGCAGTATCAGTACTTATGCTGCTATAGTATCTTTACTGTGCTGTTGGAATATTTATGCATAATTTGGTCAGTAATGCAGAGTTTTTTAATTGGTATATGAGTCCTGGAGAAAACTGGACTTTTAAAATACAGTAATGCTTTTTGATCCCCTTTACTGCACCAGAGTCTGACTTATTCAGAGATGCTGCAGCAGATGAACTTTTGAAACCACATGCAATCTTTCTTCAGTATTAACGGTTCTGCTACATTGTTGCTGTAGTAGCCCCATCATATTGCTACAGTAGAACTAAGCTGCTGTGACTGTCATACCACTGTAATAAGAAAAAACAGTGTCAATGGTGGGAGATTAAAATTGGCCCATCCCGTCTGCCCAGCAGTGATCTCTCCGGTTGGATAGATGTAAAGGCATGGGGGGTGGGGACCTTTACGGAGCTGCGGTTACAACTACTCTACCACCTTACTGGCAGACTAAATGGACCATACTGGTTTTGATGTGCCATCATATACTATGTCTGTTACATACAGATTCACATTACAGCCTCATCCCTACACCAGCTTTGCCGGTATCTCTTATCTGAACTTTCAAAGTAGTACCATTTTAGGATTGCACTTGCCACTCATTGCAGGTTACACTGATACTATCTTGTAGTTTTGAACTGTAACTGGATTGAAACTGCTGCTCTTTGCAGGTTGTCCTATGCTTCAGTTCCATCCTCTATCCCACGCTTCTTTGAATCCTGTTGGTTTTTATCTCCACAATCTTCTCCAGGAGGGATTCAAGGCATCTACCATTGTTCCCATGAAAAAATACTTTCTGGTGATTTGTTTCAGAGTCTTGTTCCTCAGAGCTTCACATTGTGACCTCTAGTTGTAGAATTTTCTTTGCACCAAAAAAGGTTTGTTTCTTGAGCATTCAGAATACCTTTCAGATAGGGAATATGATTGGGACTTTTAAACTTTGTCCTCTAGAACAGTTTTTCTCAAGCCAGTCCTAGAGTACTTCCATCCAGTCTGGTGTTCAGGCTGTCCACAATAAATATGCATGAGATACAGTGAAGGTAGTGCATGCAAATATATCTCCTTTTATAGTCCGTTCTGGATAGCCTGAAAACAAGACTGGTTGGGATACTTCAGGATTGACTTAAGAAACAATGCTCTAGGGTTACACACATTTAGATCTGAGTTATCTCATGCTTTTGATGCAGACTCCACATTGTTTTGGTTGCCTTTCTCTGAACTTGCCTCTGGCGTATCTTTATCCTTTTTGAGATACAGCCCCCAAGGCTGAGCACAGTTTTCTAGGTGAAGCCTCATCAACAATCTGAATTGCAGGGCCAAAATAATGTCAAACCAGTCCAGTCTAAGGATGAGCCAGTGGGTATCCTCGTCTGTGCAAAAAGATTCCCATGCATGGCATGTGTGGTTGCCCTCCAATCTGAGTCTGCAATTTGTGCAGAAAGCATGGGCAGCCCTCTTGTTTGAGTATTGGAGTGGCAATGATGGTTCTGCTGCCTACCCCATAGGCTGCTGGGAAAGACACCACCCTGTGGGAACCTGGGAATGGGCAGGCAAAAACAAGTGGCCTGGCTGCAGGAGCTGCCTCACTGTGGAAGCCCCAGCATCTGAGCAACTTCTACTTTACCCCATGGCAGCAGTCTTTTTGAATCCACTCTCCAAAGATCTATTTAATGGGTCCTTCTGCAGACCTGCCAAAACCTCTCTAAGCTGCCTTATTACAGAAAGCATTCCGTTATGTCCCTGGGCTTTTCTGCTTTCAGTTTTTTGTGTCCTGTGAATGGTGTCTTATCCACGTCGCTTGATATATAGATTCTTGCCAAGTCCAAGCTGCCTTCAGGGAGTACGAAACAAAAGTATTTGGCTAACATTTCTGGTATCTGAATTCAAGAAAGCATGGACCACTTTTTTTTTTTTTTTCAGGTACATTTGGGAGAGGAAGATCAGAGGTGGAATTGCAAGACTCATAAGTGCCAAAGACGGATTCGTGGAAAGTGACATTGAAAAGTGAAAATGCTAAAGAAATACTTCTGTTCTGTGTTCACTAAAGAAAATCCTGGAGAAGGACCACATATAATTGACAAATATATAAATGGAAAGAGGATGTGTTTGAACAGCTTGAAAAACTGACAGTGGACAAGGCCATGTGACCGGATGGGACACATCCCAGGATATTGAAAGAGCTCTGAGGTTCTGGCAGGGCCTTTAGATGTCTTTAATGGATCTTTGGAGATGGGAGAGGTTCCGCAGGACTGGAGAAGGGCTAATGTGGTATTTCTTCACAAAAGTGGTAAAAGGGAAGAGGTGACAAATTATAGGCCAGTACGTCTTACCTTGTTGATGGGAAAAGTAATGGAGGTGCTCCTGAGAGAATAGTGGACTTTCTAGAAACTAATAGGCTGCATGATCTGAGGAAACATTGTTTACCAAAGGATGATCATGGCAAACAAATTTGATTGAGTTATTTGACTGGGTGACCAGAGATCTAGATCAAGGGCATGCGATGGATGTGTGATATACCTGGATTTCAGCAAAGCCTTTGCAGTTCCTCATAGAAGGCTTATCAATAAACTGAGCAGCCTGGGGTTGGGTCCCAATGTGGTGAACTGGATCAGAAACTGGTTGACTGACAAGACGATATAAGGTGATGGCAAACAAAACTTACTTGGAAGAAAGAACAATAAGTAGTGGTATTCCCCCAGGGATCTGTCCTGTGACTGGTTCTGTTAAGTGTACTGTATTTGTGAGTGATATTGCTGAAGGACTAAATGGGAAAAGTCTGCCTTTTTTGCATATGACATGAACATTTATAACAGAGTAGATTCCTCTGAAGGAGTGGACAACTTGAGGAAAGATCTACAAAAGCTGGAGGAATGGTCTAATGCTTGGTAATTAAGATTTAATGTGAAGAAGTGCAAAGTCATGCACTTGGCATCAGAAATCCAAAATAATTTTATGCGATAGGGGGCGAGAGGTTAGTGTGCACAGACCAGGAGAAGGACCTCGGAGTGATTTGTTTCTGAGGATCTCAAGGTGGTGACACAATGTAACAAGTGTGGTGACGAAGCTACCCCAGTGCCTATGGAAATAGGGAAAACACTAGCAGTCTCCTCCAGGCAGAAGGAAAGTGCAGGGAACTGTCACTTTAAAAGTTCAGCTAGGAAAGAAAAAAACCTGTCTAAAGCTGCAGTCCTAAGGCCACGCCCCAGCTCTATGGCAACTGAGGGAGGCAATCTGAGACAGCTGGGGGCGGGGTGGAAAGATACAGGCCAGCCCCACTCATTTAAGCCCCAGAGAACAGAGAGGGAGGAGCACCATAGGAGGAAGAGAAACGGAATCAGGAACCGAGACAGATACGGAAGGGCTAATACATGCAGGAGCAAGCATGGCCATGAAAGTGGCAGTGAAACAGTGGTGGAAGGAATCCTAAAAGAAACTGCAAGTAAGGATTCTAGCCAGGAGTCCAGAGAAAGGTACTCAGACAACAGCTCGAGGGAAGAGTCTCCTCATAGCCAGCTCCAGAGTTTGGACCGATGCCAGTGCTATAGAAAGCCTACGGTGTGTCCAGAAACCAGGAGGTTTAAGCCAGGAAAGATTGCTGGGTGTGACTCAGTTATAGGGATTTCCCAGGAAACGCTGAGTCCAAGAATCTCACCTCGGGGAAGGCTGGTAAGGAAACCGGTTGATAGAGAAAACCTAAATTCCTTAAAACTGTTAAAGAGCTTGCTAAGAGATAAGGATCTCCCCTGCTTTGATAACAGCCCTAAGTCCAGAGAGAGGTCTCGAGGGGAACAGCTGGTTAAGTTGCTCAAGGAAGCTGCAGAGCCTGATTGCTCTGAATGTGAGTCAATGGAGGTTGAAGATTATAATATTTCAGATCAATCTGACTCTGAAATGGAATGTGCTTTATCCAGGAGGGTAGAGTGAGAATTCTGTGAGCTATAAGCCTGAAGAAAGTCCAGCCTTGTTGTACGTGAATGTGTGCTGTGAAAAGGATAAAGTTTTAATTAGTGTGGCTGCTGTCTTTTAAATGCAGGAGACTTGTAAGGTAGAATGCTAAAAGTCTCTAGAGCAACTAATTAAAACCTGACTAAGTTAAAGCAAAGAAGAGAAGTTCATTGTATTAATATTGCTGCCTGAAAACCTTTAAGTGACAACCAATTGCAGCAAAGGACTATAAAGAGATACCTTTATGTTGAATAAAGCAATCATTGCCTTGTTGAAGCAAGCAAAGGCAGTTTGTATCTGTGGAAAAGTTTATACCAAAATTAATTTCTTGTGGAAAAGTCTTTATACATGTTGTGCCAAGCTTCCGTAGAAGTTCCTTTAAATAAAGGAGGCAAATAAAATTTCCTGTGTTGCTTTCAAACCTCGGCTGAATTATTTTTATTACAACTACATCTAACTGCTCAAGCAACTACAACTCCCAGCAGCCTTTGCCCTAGGAGCCCATATTAAAGGGACATTGAAAGTGAAGCCCCCTCCCCTCGACAGGCAACCGCCTAGACGGGGGAAGGAGGCGACACAAGGTAGTGGCCAAAGCCAGAAGGATGTTGGGTTGCAAACAGAGAGGGATAACCAGCAGAAAGGAGGAGGTATTAATGCCTCTGTGCAAGTCATTGATGAGGCCTCACTTGGAGTATTGTGTTCCGTTTGAGACCAAATCTCACAAAGGATATAAAAAGACTTAACGGTTCAGAGGAAGGTGACCAAATGATTTGGAGCCTGTGCCAGAAGACGTTTGAGAAGAGTCTTCAAGACCTAAATATGTATACCCTAGAGGAGAGGAGGGACAGGGGAGATATGATACAGACATTTAAATACTTAAAGGGTATGAATGAACAAACAAACCTTTTTCAAAGAAGGGCTAGCTGTTAAACTAGAGGGCATAAAATGAAGCTACAAGGTGGTAAACTTACGTTTATGTTTATTGCATTTGATATACTGCCTTTCAAACAAACAATCAAGGCGGTTTACAATTCACAATTAGAGTAGAAGGCCACTGGCCATGAAAAGGAAAAAAAATTACAATATTTAGACAGGACAGCAAGGGATAAAAGCCAGGCATAACCAGACAGTACACGAGAAAACACAACAGCAGGAGAGAGAGGGATACCAGGATAAGTGTTGACAGGAGAAGTTACACAACATGACAGGACAAAGGATAATGAAACACAATAGACAACGCATGTGGGGGTAATGCTGAGAGGGAGGAGAACAAAGAATTATGCGGTTGGAGGGGGGAGGTCAAAAGCGGTGGAAAAGAGGTTTTCAGACAGGCTGTAAATGTACTATAGTTCTGTTCTAATCTAAGAGTGAGGGGTAGGGAATTCCAGTGTGCAGGACCAGCAAAGAAGAAAGCAGAGTTATGAGTGGATTGGAGGTGTGCAGGGGAAGGAAGATTTTATTTATTTATTTTTTATACCGTGCAGTTTACATGTATACTAACAGGTACTTTTTTGTTTTTTATTCCCTTGTCCTCGAAGGGCTCACAATCTAAGTGTACTTGAGGCAATGGAGGGTTAAGTGGCTTGCCCAAGGCCACAAGGAATGGCCATGGGACTAGAGACCCCAGTCCCTCCGGCCTGAGGTTGCTTGTCCCCATGCGGGAATTGAACTTCCGGCCTGAGGTAAACTGTCCCAACCACTGAGCCACTCCTCCTTCGATTGATGTGCAAGGACTGGAGAGATTGACTGGGGGTGTGAGATTGAATGAGATCAGATAGATACTGGGGAATATGAGTATAAATGATGTGATGGACTAATGTGAGAAGCTTATACTGAATGCGATAGACCATAGGGAGCCAGTGGAGGTTTATAAGGAGAGGGGTGACATGATCCCAACGTGCAGAGTGAGAGATGATGTGCGCTGCTGTGTTCTGTATGCGCTGTAACCTTCACAAGTGGGATTGGGGGACACTGGTGAGAACAGAGTTGCAGAAGTCGAGATGTGAAATCACCAAGGACATCTTGAGGGTGGTGAGGGCCTGAGGTGTTAAGAAGGGACGAATGGTGCGGATTTGTCAGAGAAAAAAGGAGGTCTTAACAACATGAGAGACGTGATCCTGGAAAGAAAGATTAGAGTCCAAGAATACACCCAGATAACGAAAAGATGACACCAATGTGATGAGAGAACCAGAAAAGGAGGGGGCCACCAGAGGAGGGAGATTTCCATGTGTGAACCAGATAGCAAATGTCTTAGAAACATTCACGTGGAGACAGTTACTGACCAGCCAGTCAGCTACAGCAGAAAGACAGGAATCAAGGGGGGAGAGGTTCAGACAAAGTGAGGAAGTGTGGTGCAGAAGAATGATATCGTCAGCATAGTAAAAGGCAGAAATTCTGAATTGTTGGATCAGTAGTACAAGTGGTGCCATAAAGATGTTAAACAGGAGGGGAGCTAAGATGGAACCCTGAGTGACACTACAATGTAAGGGTAAGGGATCGGAAGGGGAATCCAGGGAATAGGAGGGGAGAACATTACAAGACTGAGCAAAAAGATAGGAGTGGAATCGCCTAAAAACTGTCCCATGAAGGACGGCTTCCCGCAGACGAGACAAAAGAAGGGAGTGATCCACCAGGTCAAAGAGAAATCAAGAGAAACCGCCACTGAAAAGTCACCACGGTCGTGTGCCACATGAATCTCATTGAGGAAAGCTAGAAGAACTGTCTCAACACTATGACCCTGCTGAAATCCAGATTGACGGGGATGGAAGAAGTGAGTGGTGTCAAGGTGGTGAGATAACTGAGCGAAAACTACCTTTTCTAGTATCTTGGCAAGAAATGGAAGGTTAGAAACAGGATGGTAATTGGCGGGAACAAGAGGGTCCAGGGAGGGTTTCTTGAGGGGGCGGAGAAGTGCATGTTTCCAAAGATGGGGGAAGGTATTGTCACGCCCTTAGCCCCTTACATCAGTATGGAGGGGCACGCTTCTTATTGGAGTGCTTCACCTTTAAAGGCCTTTTCCTAACTGGTTGTTTTTTTAATGCATTATGGGAAAGGTAGTTCAGTTAGATGTTATGTGACCTCAGGTAAAAAAAAAACAAAAAACCACCTTCTTGTAGTTGGGTTGAGTGATAGGCAAATGACAGAAATTAACCATTGAAAAGACACACTAAGGTTCACAAATTTTCACCTTTTTAATGTTTCACCAGGATTCTTGTATTTCAACACAGGATACAACTTGAACTCAAACAAAACAGCTTTCTTCAGCTTAAATATTCAATACTTCTAACAGCACATGCCACCAGGCATGGCTTGCCGTGCAGTCCAAAACAAACAGGAACAAAACTTTAAACCAGGTTTCTTTTCCTTCAGTCCAGAACTATACCTGGCAACTTTGTCTTCTTAAATACAACAAAACTTCTTACAGGCAGTTAAACTCTCACTGGTAGAAAAATCACTTTGCAAGGTTTTCTCAATATTTAGCCAAATTAAAACATTTCTTACTTTCTCTGTTGGTACAGCTTCAGATGGAGCACAGCACTCTTCACAGCTGTTCTCAAGTGTAATTAGGTAGCCTCAGCTTTGCACAGTAAAACACTTCTCCTGAACTGAGAACCTTCATAAGCTGAACACAGTTCTTAGGGCTATTGGACATTGGAGGTTTTTTCTTTAAGGTTGACTCCCTTTCAACCCCTCTGAATTGGCAGACTGGCATACAGAACAATCCATACACGAGTCCTCTTCTACCAAAGGTAAATCTGGGTCACCCAGTTGCATTGGCTCAATCTCTGACTCAGACTCAGATAGCTTATCTGACTGCTTTCCGTTATGGTTAAAGCTGTCTCTAGCAACTCTGTAGTGCTCCTTATTAGATAAGCTTCTAGGACTCATACCTTGGTCAAAGCTTGTATCAGCTTCCTCTCTTTCATGCTCTGGCCACCATTCACCTCGTCCTGTTCTCCACCCTGTGTTCCAGGTTCCTACTGTTCTTATTGTTCTATTCTTTCTCCAGAAAGCATTCCTACTTCCTTCTCTTTCTGTCTCATCAGCAGCTCTCCTTGTGCTGCTTCTGCTCCTGCTGCCTCCATTCTCTGGATAAACGGAGCTAAACTTAAACCTCCCAGGGACCTGCTCCACCCTCTCTCCTCTCAGGTGAGAGAGATCAAATTCCCTCGTGGCAGCTGAATGATTAGGGAATGCAGTGACGTAAGGGTTCCCTACCCTGGGCTTGCATTCCTTCACCTTTTCACCACTAGGGGCATGCTGTAACTTATTGCAGCGAGGAATTACCTGTTTTCTAGGTACAATGGGGGTTTTATGTCCTTGACCTTTTTAATATAGGAGCTTTTGTTAGGGTAAATTCCTTCTTCTGATCCCTATCTCCTAGGTCCTGATAAGCTTCCTTATCACAGTACCAATAGAGAGACTAGTGTTGATCATAGTCAGGATTTGGAGAACAAGAGCAAGTGATGGTGTGAGAAGCCACGAGGAGGGAATGGGGTTAAGAGAGCAAGTGGTCTTGTGAGCACTGGAGATCAGTTTAATAACTCCAAGCTGGTAATGAGATGGAAAGAGGTCCAGACATGTGAGAGGGGGAAGAGGGGGGACAGTGAGGAAGTGATGCTCTCAGATCAAGAACTTTGGTTGAAAAGAAGGAAGCGAGCTGTGAGGCAGAGGGGCTGCTGTCAGGGGAGTCAAGGTGGTGGTAGAATCTGACTGAAATGCAGTGAGGGCCCTGAGAACCTGGTATAGGTGGTGGATTTGGTTCGGGGCAGAGGAGATAGACACAGAAAAATAGGTTTGCTTAGCCAGATGCACCTGAGAACTATAGTGGGAGTGATAAGTTTTGAAGGATGATGGAGAGGAAGGAGAGAATGTCTGTCTTCCTCCAGAGTCGTTCTACCCTATGAAGCTGGGAATGGAGAAGACGGAGACCAGGGTGGAACTAAGGCTGTGATGGACTATGACGGGAAGTGTGGGGCTCTAGTGGTGCCAGAAGGTCTAGTGTATCAGAAAGGCGAGAGGACCACTGCAAGACCTGTGAGTCAGGAGACAGTGAGGGGAAATCTGTGTATAGAAAATCATTAGGTGGTGGGAAGCAACTAAGGGTAAGAGGGGTGAGCCGACAGGTGTATTGCACAGGGGCTGGTGGGGACGGATCAGCCGAGAGGGCGGAGGAAGAGAGGGAAGATGAGACGACAGAGCCCTGGAAAAATAGACAATGATCGCTCCAAGGCAAGGTCATAGTGTGGATGTGTTCTAGAGTCAACCAGGGAATTGTTGATGTAATAACCAGATTAAGGGTGTGACCAGCATGGTGAGTAGGAATAGTGACGTTGAAAAAGAGAGAGATTCTGAAGAAAAGAGAGGAAGGTGCGTTCCCTAGTTGAAGAAGGTGAGTCGAGGTGCAAGTTAAAATCCCCAATAATCACCAAGTGAGGGAACTGCAACGTGAGGTCAGAGATGGTGAGCAAAAGTGAGTCCCAGAGTTCGGGGCGGAGAGCTGGAGGAACATAAACTTCTAAAATATGTAATGGATGAGAGGTCTAGAGACGAAGAAGAAGGGCTTCTGGGTAATGTAGCAAAGGGGAATGAAGCTGGGTAAGGGGAAGAGGAACGGAAGATAGTTGCTACCCCACCACCTGAATGCCTGGTGCGAGGGACGGAGATAGCAGAGAAGCCGAGGGGGAGAGAACGGGCAAGAAGAGCGTCCTCGCCTTCCTTAAGCCAGGTTTCAGTCAGAAACAGTAATTCAAGTGACTCTCAAAGAGCAAGATCTTGTAATAAGAGGGTCTTTGGACGTCAGGGAACGGCAATTAAGGAGACCACACCTGGACCACGTGATGTGGTGAGCTGGAGCGGCTGTGTGCAGCTTGAGCTCCGGGCCCCCCATCCTTAAACGGCAGATTGGAACCGGTTCGGTTTACTCAATCCAGCTCATTGGATCGCTGATAATACCTACCTCCAAGGCCCTATAATTCGAACCTTGGCATGGCCTCCGCGGCGAAAGCTGGGCGCAGAGAAGGGGGGCGCACCGCAGGGCCCTCCAAGATGGCGAGCTCTCCCCTGCAGCAGAGCCAGACGGCTGAATCCCCCACGATGTCTGCGGAGGTTTCGGCAGCGGTCACGGCGGCATTATCGGGACAGTTCGATGCTTTGCACCTTAAGATGGACGCCCTTCAGACCTCCCTAGATACACTGGGGTCCCGCGTACAACATGCTGAGGAGCGTATCTCCCAAGCGGAGGATGAGTTGGAGACGCTGCGAAAGGAGCTCCGGGCCGCACAAAAACTTTCCCAAGACCATGTGCTCAAGCTGGACGACTTGGAAAACAGGTCGAGACGTAATAACCTACGATTTTTGGGCATTGCCGATACGGTCCCCGACAAGGACCTTCGACACTTTGTGGAGACCTTGGCAGCTTCCCTTTGTGAGACCACGGGTGGAAATAGCCCCGTCATCGTGGAACGCGCCCACCGGATTGGGCCCAAACAATCGGCGACGGAACGTAGGCCCCGGGTTGTCCTGGCGCGGTTCCTCTCCTACCCCCAAAAGGAAGAACTGCTTAAGGTAGCGCGGAAGAACGGCCATGTGGAACACGACAACATGCGTATTAGGATTGCTCAGGATTATTCGGCTGCTGCCTTGAGCCACCGCAGGAAAAGTTATGCCTCGGTCTGCCAAAAACTGATCAACGCTGAGATTCGCTTTAGCGTACAATACCCTGCGCGGTTGGTGATCTGGCACCAAGGAACCCGACGGATCTTTGAGACGGCGGGAGAGGCGAGTCTCTATGTGGAGCAGCTTAACCGACCAGCGGCGGAGTGACCGTCTCAGTGAACAACCTGTGTATTCACAGCATGTTTTGTTGTTTCCCACCTTTCGGGGCAACGTCGGGGGAAGGCCTTATTATTTGACCGGCTAATGACTTTTTTGTGGACACTCAACGTGCCCCCCTTTACCCTATGATCGATACTGGTGAGGTACAGGGGCGCATTGGACCCAAATACGATCCCGGGTGTTGATGTGGGGGATCCCCACCGTAACGGTAAGTGGGGTGCACTCCATGCGGTTTTTTTGGTCTTCCCTGCGGCCAGGCCCCTTGACCGGTGAGGCTAGAGCCGGGGGGGGGGGGAGCGACACCAAGTGGGCCTTGGAGGCCTTAGCCATGCACCTTGCTAGCCCCCTCTCCGAGGTGCTCGACCTTTGCCTGGTGGGGTGCGCCCCACTAGTTGTGGAGGTTTTCTAGTCTATTACTTTTCTTCTAGTTTTTATAAGTTCTTCTGTGTGCTTGCATCTCCACATCGTAGCTTCTCAGCTGATCACGCTCATTTCATCTGCAATGTAAACTGTATTGTATATACATGTACTGTAAGAGCAGAACTATCTTAGCTATATGCTGTATTATGTATCCCTATTTAAATTGATACCGAACGTTCCTAACTATCTCAATTCGGTATGTTCTTTATGATGTATGGGGCAGTCACAGTCTATAAGCAGGTGTTAACTATTACCCAGACTCCTTTCGGCGGCAGCTTTTACTCCATCTGGGGAATTCTGTACGGAGCTGCTTGAGTCTTTCCTGCTGCTCTCTAGATTGGAGGACCCTGTTAGTGAGCTCCTTTGTTTTTGTGGGCACCGCTGGAGGTTTTATAGTTTAGTACCTCTTTTAGTTTTTACAAGCCCTTTTTGTGCATACGTCTACACATGGTAGCTTATCAGTTGCCCACGCCCATTTCATCTGCAATGTAAACTGTACTGTATATGAATGTACTGTCAGAGCAGCACTTCCCTAGCTATCTGCCGTACTATGCATCCCTGTTTAAATTGATATTGAACGTTCATAACTGTTACAACTCGGTATGTTCTTTATGATGTATGGGGAAGGCACAGTCTATAAACTGGTGTTAATTATTCGCCAGACTCTTTTGGGCGGCAGCCGTTACTCCACCTGGGGAATTCTGTACGGAGCTACTTGAGTCTTCCTGCTGCTCTCCAGGTTGAAAGACTCGGTTAGTGAGCTAATCTTTTTGGTGGTAGAGATGGCTTACAGTGTGGTTATATTATTTTACAATTTCCACGCCACAGAGCAGTGTGTTAGCATTGACAAGGGTAGTGAGGGGAGATGGGCTGTATAGGGGATATGGGAAGGCTCTACCTTTGCTGACCGTTATCCGTCCCTTGGCCTCTTTTGGCGAAGTGGGTGGATGATTCCGACTAGGGGGATAGAGAGAGGGGGAGTTGGGGTAACGGGATTGGTTGAGTATAGTTCCTTAGGGGGGGGGGTTGGATGTATTGGGGGGGGGGGGAGATGAGCGGGAGTAGGACCGAGTCTTGGGTAATACACCTGGGAGAGCGTAACAGGGGGGGGGGGGGGCCCTGCACACAAATAACGTGACTCAAAGGTATGAGGGGGAGAGTATGCAAGGGGGGGGGGATAGGGAGACAGGGTAGGGAGGGGGGGAGAGGGTGGGGGATGGGAGGGGGTCTGGGGTGGGGGCTGGGAGGGGAGGGGAGGGGGAGGGGGAGGGGGGGTGGGCGAGTGGGGGGGCGGGGGTCCAAGGTCACCGAGTGCACCCAGATTGTTCGTAGTAATAGATGGATGGAGCAATGTCTTCCTAAGGGGGGGACCTCAGGCTGGGGAGGTCCTACCCCACTACTATCACATATTGGGCATATATATCCTGTTTGAATATGATCCACCCTGAAAGTAGTCTCCTGGAATGTGTGTGGTATAGGGAATCCCATAAAGCGATATAAAGTGTTGCAGAATCTAGCCAGACTAAAATGCGATGTTGCCATGCTACAAGAAACCCACCAGACGGCCGACGAGCATGCTAAACTACAGAAAATGTGGGTGGGGCAGAGTTGGGGCGCCCCGGCTAAGGGGAAAAAGGGTGGAGTGGTCATTCTGGTCAGCGCCCGGGTCCGCTTTGAGATGGAACAGCAATGCTCGGACCCAGAGGGGAGATTCATCCTGCTTTATGGCTACTTGGAGGGTAGGCCTATTGTGCTGGGCAATGTATACGGACCCAACGTTGTGGATCGGCCGTTCTATGCCCGACTGGCCTCCTGGGTGGAGCAGCTGCCAGATGTGCCGTTAATCCTGGCTGGGGACCTGAACGGGGTGTTGGACATAGACCTGGATACATGTGGAGGGGGGAGTGTGAGAACGCGGGTTGCAACTACTAAAACGCTGCGAGGGTTGTGTCGTCGTTTGGGGACGGTAGACCCCTGGCGCTTACTTCATCCCCTCGAAAAGGATTTTACTCACCAGTCGCGGGCGCACGGTTCCAATGCGCGCATTGACTATGTTTTGGTTTCGGAGAGGCTTTTCGAGAGGGTGATGGATGCGCGCATAGCCCCGTTGGTAATCTCTGATCATGCCCCAGTCTGGGTGGAACTCCGATGGGGAGACCTGTCCACCTCCACGCGTATCTGGCGGTTTCCCATGGACCTGTACTATGATACTAATTTTCGCACTCACCTCGGACAGTGTTGGCAGGATTTCACTACGTACAATAAGCAACACGAATCGGACTCAGAACTGCTCTGGGAGACAGCCAAGGTTGTACTGCGTGGTAATATTATCGAATATGCCGCGCGGAAGCGTAAATTGCTTGCGGCGCAAATCGTTCAGCTAGAAAAACAAGTAGTCCGTGCCCGACGGCGCTGTGCGGGGGATCCCAGTAGAACACATAAGCGCAGGCTTTGGGAATTGCAAACCTCACTCAATGAATTGGTGCATCAGAGGGCGAAGAAGTCCCATGAGTACTACCGCTATCAGCTATACCGGTTTGGAGACAAGCCGGGGAAATTATTAGCACGCTGCCTTCGCGGCAGTCGGGCATCTAGGCTGATTGTGGCACTTCGGGATGGGCGGGGGGAACTGCAGAGGGGGAAGAGGGAAATAGCCCATACGTTCCGTGCCTTTTTTCAACAACTATATGCACGGCGGGACGGGTCTCCGGCTGCCATGCAGAATTACTTAAGTACATTAGACCTGCCCCAGGTGGGGGCGGACCAACGGGCCTATCTGGATGCCCCGATCACAGTGGAGGAAGTTTGTAGGGTTATACAGACAGCTGCCTGCTGTAAGGCGCCTGGCCCAGATGGATTCGGGGCAGAGTTTTACAAAATCCTGGGGGATTGCGTGCCCCCCACCTTAGTGGCAGTGTATCAACAGCGCGTGGCACAGGGTAGATTTAAATGGGGCCCCAACCATGCCTATATTACTTTAATCCCCAAACCGGGCAAAGACCCCATGCAGGCGTCGTCCTATAGGCCGATTTCTTTGCTGAACTTTGACCTTAAAGTGATGGCTAAAGTCCTGGCGGACAGGTTGGCATCGATATTAGGGGATCTGGTACATGATTCCCAAGTTGGTTTTGTCCGAGGGCGCTATGCCGTGCGCAACCTGCGTAAAATCTTGCTATCGATGGAATGGGTGCACGAGCGCGGGACGCCGTCGTTGTTAGTTAGCTTCGACGCGGAGAAGGCGTTCGACCAAGTGCAGTGGGACTATCTGCACGGTCTCTTACCGTATTACGGGTTGGGAGATTCCTTCTGTAGGATGGTGGAGTTATTGTATGCGGATCCAACAGCGGGAATATTATGCAACGGGGAGGTATTGGAGAAATTTAACCTGGAGAGGGGCACGCGTCAGGGCTGCCCTCTTTCCCCCCTGCTCTTTGTGCTGTCCCTGGACCCACTGATACGGCGCATAGAGGGGTCGCCCGATATCCCGGGGGTGCGCATTGGCTCTTCCGGGTTCAAGGTGGCGGCCTTTGCCGATGACCTACTGATGCATCTTACGAAGCCTCAACAAACATTACCCCGGTTGTTGGAGGAGTTTGACCTCTACGGTAGATTCGCAGGCTTAAGACTTAACCTGGCTAAATCGGAGGCGCTAGATGTGGGTGGGAACTTGAAAGATAGCTGGCCTGGGAATTTTCCGCTTCGATGGGCTGCGGATTCCTTCGTTTATCTCGGCATTTTGCTGACTCGAATACCAGCTCAGATTTATAAAGCGAATTTTGAACGTATCTTCTCCAAAATCAGAGCGCAGATGCAGGCGTGGGCGCCCCTTCCATTGTCCCTTCTGGGGCGAGTAGCAGCTTTGGGGATGGTGGTTCTTCCCAGGATGCTTTATTGGCTGCAGACCCTTCCGGTCTGGTTATTGAAACGGGATTTGCGGCGGGTTGAAAGAGCTATTAGGGGGTTTCTCTGGAAAGGTGGCCGAGCACGTATTCCGCTGGCCCGGATGAAGGGGGGATGGAAGTCAGGAGGGGTGGGAGTTCCGGACCTTTGGAAATATGCCTTGGCGTGTCAGGCCCGACATCTTGCCGATTGGATGGGGGATACGGAGGTTTACACCCCCCGGGCCTTAGAGGAGGCCTTTGTGGCGCCGCAAACCCTTGATGCGGTCTTGCATCTTGGGCGGGGGGTTATGCCGGCACGCCTGGTTGGAAGTGTTCTGCTGCAGGCTACTAGACGTACATGGCAGCAGTTGAACAGATATTGGGGGAGTAGCCCGGAGGTCTCCAGCTGGCTACCCCTGCGGGGAAATCCCTCCTTTACGCCGGGGTCAGACTCGGTGTTTTTTCAGCGTTGGGAGCAATCGGGGATTACGCGGTTAGGCCATGTGGTGGACACCGAGGGGCGATGTAAGGCCCTGGCCGTTATTTGTGGGGAATATGATCTGAACCCTGGGACCTCAGTATTTGCATACATGCAATTGTCTCATTATATTGGAACACTGCCTGGGCGAGAACTGCAAGCGGAGCGCTCTGCGAAGATTTTGGAATTTTTTGCCCTGGGGTCGGAAACGCCCCCGACGATTGCTCTGTTTAAGAGAAAACTTGATTCATTCGACCCACCCCCGGATCATGCGACGGTAGAACAAGCCTGGGCGAGAGACTTAGGTAGGGAGATACCCGCGGGCTCGATCCAGGGCGCGTTGGGTAGGATTGCATGCCTTGTGGAGGGGGCCCGGTGGCACGAAATCCAGTTTAAAAGCATTCTTTGAGCCCATTTTTCGCCGCAAAGAGCACTGAGAAGCTGTCTTACAACACATGGGGGGTGTCCTAAATGCTCCTGTGGCCTGGCGGACTTGGGCCATATGTGGTGGGGGTGCCCAGTCATCCACCGGTATTGGCTTCGGATCGGCGAGTACCTGGGCGGTCTGCTACAACAGCGGATTCGCTGGTCCGGGCTGTCGGTAATCTTGGATCAGACGGGACCACTCCACCCTAAGGGCAGATGGGAAGGTTTATTGGTGCGAAAGGCCTGTCTGGTGGGTAAGGGTCCCATCCTTCACCGGTGGAGGGAACCTACGGGCCCTACGTTTTGGGAATGGCGCAACACCCTGCATCAGTTTATGCTTTTGGAACGGCGGAGTGCGCAGCGGCACCCCCGGAGATGGGCCACCTTTTTGTTAATTTGGATGCCTTATATACAGTCACTAGAGCCCAAAATCCGCAGCGAGATACTCAGGGTAGCATAGTGCTGTGGGAGGAATAAAGGGGGGGGCTCCTTAGTTAGGAATGCCTCGGTGACCTTGGGTTGGGGGGGGATAAGGGGGGGGGGTAAGAGGGGGATGATCGGGTGCAATTGATGTGATACCTTGCTGTATTTGTTGCTGCTGCTATACTCCCAGGGTGGTGGACAAGACACAGCCCTACCCGGGAGGTGCTATGGAACAGGCCGATTGCACCTATTTGGATATTGTTTGGTTGTTTGCTTGTTATTATTATTGTATTCTTTACCATCAATAAACAGATTTCTCAAAAAAAAAAAAAGGAGACCACACCTAATTGGGGAGAGAGGGAATGAAGCAGCTACGGATGTCAAGGGGGTGGAGAGAGGAAGAGGACAAGCAGGGAAGAAGATTAGCTGCACAGCGAAAAAGGGACCCGTCATGTTTGAAGAAGGAGGCAGGCTAATGGGGACGATTTCCCCATAACACTGGAATGGAAGCCATAAAATAAGCCGTGGCTGAGGTATCAGAAGGTGAGACAGGCTGTAAGGGAGAGGGTGGAGAGTAAAGCACACTTACCCGGAGGTACTGCAACGTGGAGACAAGGTAGAAAAAGAATGAGGAACCGGAGTAACACGCGAAGGGTCTTAAGGGAGGATGTCAGGGCTTCAAAGAAGATTACAAGGATGCCCCCACCACTGTAGCGCACCTATGTCAAGCGCCGCAGCAGCAACAAGCGCCGCTTGCGCTGGGTTTAAATGCTTGCAGAATCTATCTGGCAAAGTGCGGTCACTTTCACTTCCGGGGGGGGGGGGGGAAGAGAGGAGCTGGCAACAGATTGAGCAACGTGGACCTACAAAAACACAAATATACAGCTTTCAAAACTAAAGCAAAGACATAATAAAGCATAGGAAAACACAATAAAGGCGCTGCTGATGCGCTGGGTTTAAATGCTTGCAGAATCTACCTGGCAAAGCGTGGTCGCGTATCACTTCCGGGGGAGGTGGAGCTGGCAACAGATTGAGCAACGTGGACCTAGCAAAGCAATGTCAGGAGATGCTTGGAATGCCCTCCTGATTGAGGTGGTGGGACAAATACAGTGATTTGAAGGCAAAATGGCATAGGACAGACACAGTGGATCCCTTTTTATAGCAAGAGGATAAAATCGAAATAAACATAATTATTTCTTATACCTCAACAAATAGAGAGGGGTGACCTGCACGGAGCTGCTGGTACACCTACTCTAGCTGGGTAGACTAGATGGACCATACTGGTCTGAATTCAAATACCGTCATATATTATGTTACTATGTTACAAACACAGAAGATCTGTAAAGGAAAAAAGGGGACTATAGTAGTTGATATGGAAGGGCAGACTAGATGGGCCATATCATCTTTTTCTGCTGTCTTGTTTCTGTTTCATCTCTCACCACACCCTTTAATCTTAAGTTCCACCTCTGATCTTGAAAGGTGACTAGGAGCAGTGTGTGGTGGGAGATGAGAAAAAAGCAGAAATGCTAAATAAATACTTCTCTCTGGTAGACACTGTAGTATTATATTGATCTATAGCTGATATTCTGCTAAACTGCGTGGGGAGCCTCTGACTGCATTTTAACTAGCAGCTCTAATTGCATGTGACCCGTAAATCCTGCAAAACTGCAGCCCAGCGAAGTTCAAACTGAGATGTTGGGAAGAGCATTTGGGTCCTACACAGGTTAGCAGAACCACTGCTTCTAGTGCTATTTCAGTACTAGAGTATCCCTTTAATTAAAGCTGCCACAATATCTTTACTGCTAAGATATGCTTGTCCTATCCTCATGATAACATAGCAGCAGTCCCGCAACAACTTCACTTTTATTCCCATCTGAAATTGCTGCTAAAACATGATAGAATATTTATTTATTTGGAATCATTTCTATACTGCCTTTCTAAGATTCAAGACAGTTTACATATAACAAAGTCTAGCAGTGCGATAATGCATCCTGTTGTACAGAGCTCTGTGATCCTCTGTCTTGAAGGACTAGAAAGGGGGACTGTTACTTCTGGAGAGAAATCTGCAACTGTGAGTATATACTTCTGGTAATTTTCTAAAAAGAATTCTTTGTATTAAAGCTACTTAATCTGTGAACCCACTGTTTTTTGTTGGATCAGTTAGGGCCTAGTAGCAGCAATTAAAGTTTGAATTTAAAACACAGAAGAGAGCTTTCTGGTTAAATTTAGAACCCAGCAGAGAGCTTGTAGTTTAAATTTCATAAGAAGTTAGAGCCTAGCAGCAGCTAAGAGCTATAATATAAATCAAATCAGAATTTAGCTTACCTCAGCAGCACAAGACAGGGTACTGTGTAGCAGCCCTCTTTTAATAAGTGTTATTTTCCTCCCTCCCTCCCCACACCCACCCACCCCTGGGATAATCATAGCTTTATAGGTACTTACACATCTTAACAGACAGGAGGTGCTTTCAGGTGAAGCTCATTACCCAAATCAGTCATACACTAAGGACCTGAGATTAATTAAGCTTCAGGTGAACAAGGTATATTAAACGTATTAGGTACAGTTTTATTGGTATAAATACCCATAGCAACCCCTAGTAAGTAAGAACTTAATGATCTAGACACAAACTTAAAACTAAGATGCAGACAGCAGCCCAGCAGCGGGATGGGGGCTTTCCAGTCTTTTGCATTGAGTGTCACATGTATGATTTTCTCCCAGTTGGTGAGAGGTCTTACGTGTGCACTAGGTGCAAGGAGCTCTTTGCTCTCAGGGAACAAGTCCGTTCTCTAGAGGCTAAAGTAGCAGACTTGGAAAACATAAGACAGACAGAGAGGTACATAGATGAGACCTACAGGGATATAGTCCTGAAGTCCCACCTCCAGTCTGGCAGCACCCCTGTTGCCATGGGGGGGGGGGGGGAGAGAGGTCACGTGACAGGAGAGCATCACCCTGGTGTGGCAGGAAGTGATCCTGTAACTAGGACCTGTCCTCCAGGTGATGTAAAACCCTCTCGCACCGAGGAAGTTTCTCCAGGACCATGTGCCCATGAGGGAAGGGTTAGGACAGCCGTTATAGTTGGTGATTCGATCATTAGGCATGTAGATAGCTGGGTGGCTGGTGGACGTGAGGATCGCCTGGTAACATGCCTGCCTGGTGCGAAGGTAGCGGACCTCACGCGCCACCTAGATAAGGTCTTAGATAGTGCTGGGGAGGAGTCTGCTGTCTTGGTACATGTTGGTACCAGTGACATAGGAAAATGTGGTAGGGAGGTTCTGGAGGCAAAATTTGGGCTTTTAGGTAGGAAGTTGAAATCCAGAACGTCCATGGTAGCATTCTCCGAAATGCTTCCTGTTCCACGCGCAGGACCCAAAAGGCAGGCAGAGCTCCGGAGTCTCAATGTGTGGATGAGACAATGGTGCAGAGATGAGGGTTTTGGATTTGTTAGGAACTGGGGAACATTCTGGGGAAAGGAGGGGCTCTTCCGAAGGGATGGGCTTCACCTTAACCGGGATGGAACCAGGCTGCTGGCATTAACCTTTAAAAAGGAGATAGAGCAGCTTTTAAACTAGATATTAGGGGAAAGCCGACAGTCGCCCAAGAGCGGATGGTTCGGAAGAATGTATCCTTGAAGGATACTACGAAAAGCAGAGAGGTTCCACAAAAGAGTAAAGTAGCCCAAATGCCCTCAAGTATGGAGCAGACAGAGCTTAAAGATCCCAATTTACCCATGTCTAACAATAGCCAAATTAACATGAATAAAATACATTCTCTAAAATGCTTGTATGCAAATGCTAGAAGTCTAAAGAATAAGATGGGAGAGTTAGAATATATAGCACTAAATGAAAGGTTAGATATGATTGGAATATCAGAGACATGGTGGAAGGAGGACAACCAGTGGGACACTGTGATACCTGGGTACAAACTATATCGTAATGATAGAGCTGATCAAATTGGTGGAGGGGTTACGCTCTGTTAGAGAGGGCATTGACTCAGAAAGGATTAAAGTTTTGCAGGAAACAAAATCTGCTGTAGAATCTATATGGATTGAAATTCCATATAAAAGGGGGAAGGCAATGGCAGTGGGGGTGTACTATCGAGCGCCTGGCCAGAATGACCAAATGGATGATGAAATGCTCAAAGAAATCAAGGAAGCTAACAAAAGTTACAGCGCAGTAATAATAATGGGTGATTTCAATTACCCCGGTATCGACTGGGTCAGTGTCACGTCAGGACATGCTAGGGAGATAAAGTTTCTAGATGAAACAAATGACTGCTTCTTGGAGAAGCTGGTTCATGAACCGACCAGAGGGGAAGCCATATTAGACCTAGTCCTTAGTGGAACACCAGATCTAGTGCAAGAGATAAGGGTGTTGGGGCCACTTGGCAATAGTGATCATAGCATGATCGCCTTTGATTTAATTAGTGGAGGAGGGATAGTAAGGAAATCCACAGTACTACCTTTTAACTTTCAAAAGGGAGACTATGATAAAATGAGGAAAACAGTTAAGAAAAAACTAAAAGGAGCAGTTGCAAAGGTTAAAGACGTACATCAAGCTTGGGTGTTGTTGAAAAATACTATCTTGGAAGCCCAGCCCAGCTGTATTCCACGCTTTAAGAAAAGTGGAAGGAAGTCCAAAAAACTGCCAGCATGGTTTAAAGGTGAGGTCAGAGAGGCTGTTGTTGCCAAAAAAGCATCTTTCAGGAAATGGAAAAAAGAGCCAAACGACGAAACCTGGAAACAGCACAAGCACTGGCAAGTCAAATGCAAGGCATTGATAAGGCAGGCAAAGAGAGAATTTGAGAAGAAGCTTGCTGCGGCAGCAAAAACGCGAAATAAAGACCTTTTCAAGTACATTCGTAGCAAAAAACCTGTGAGAGAGTCAGTTGGTCCATTAGATGATAAAGGGGTTAAAGGAGCACTAAGAGGCGACAAGGCGATAGCGGAGAGACTGAATGAATGAATTCTTTGCTTCGGTCTTTACTGAGGAAGATGTAGAGATGTTACCCATGACTGAAGTGGTATTTAAAGGTGCGGAAGAATTGAAGGAAATATCGATACATCTGGAAGATGTCTTACAACTATTAGATAAACTGAAGAGTAGCAAATCACCTGGGCAGGATGGTATACATCCAAGGGTGTTGAAAGAACTGAAATATGAGATTGCAGACCTGCTATCAGTAGTCTTTGAACTATCATTAAAATCATCTCTAATACCTGAAGATTGGAGGATCGCCAATGTAACACCAATTTTTAAAAAGGGTTCCAGGGGTGATCCGGGAAACTACAGACCGGTGAGCCTGACATCAGTACCGGGAAAAATGGTAGAAACCATCATAAAGAATAAAATTACTCAGCATGTAGATAGTCACAACCTAATGGGAGACAGCCAACATGGCTTTAGACAAGGAAGATCTTGTCTTACTAATCTGTTACGTTTTTTTGAAGGAGTGATTAAACAGGTGGACAAAGGTGAGTCGGTTGATATTGTGTATCTGGACTTTCAGAAAGCCTTTGACAAGGTCCCTCATGAGAGACATTTGGCAAAACTAAAGAGTCATGGGATAGGAGGCAGTGTACTATTGTGGATCAGGAACTGGTTAAAAGTTAGAAAGCAGAGGGTAGGGCTAAATGGCCAGTTTTCCCAATGGAGAAAGGTGAATAGTGGTGTACCCCAGGGATCTGTGCTCGGTCTGCTGCTTTTTGACATATTCATAAATGACCTGGAAAGTGGAATAACGAGTGAGGTTATCAAATTTGCAGATGACACAAAACTATTTAAAGTTGTTAAAACCCAAGAGGATTGTGAAAAATTGCAAGAGGATCTTGATAAATTGGAAGACTGGGCATCAAAATGGCAGATGAAATTTAATGTGGACAAGTGCAAGGTTATGCACCTAGGGAAGAACAACCCAGACTATGGTTACACGATGCAAGGTTCCACATTAGGAACCACCACCCAGGAAAAAGATGTAGGCGTCATTGTGGATACCATGTTAAAACCCTCGGCCCAGTGTGCAGCGGCGGTCAAGAGAGCAAATAGAATGCTAGGTATGATAAGGAAAGGAATGGAAAATAAAACAAAATATATTATAATGCCTCTATATCGTTCCATGGTGAGACCGCACCTTGAATATTGTGTGCAATTCTGGTCGCCGTATCTTAAAAAGGATATAGCGATTTTAGAAAAGGTTCAGAGAAGAGCCACCAAAATGGTAAAGGGGATGGAAGGATACTCCTATGAAGAAAGGCTAAAAAGGTTAGGGCTCTTTAACCTGGAAAGAGACGGCTGAGGGGAGATATGATAGAAGTCTATAAATTAATGGAGTAGAACGGGTAAACGTAGATCGATTGTTTACGTTATCAGAATATAGAAAGACTAGGGGACATGCAATGAAGCTACAGGGTAAACTATTTAAGACTAATAAAAGAAAATATTTTTTCACTCAACATGTAATCAAACTCTGGAATTTGTTACCGGAGGATGTAGTAAAGGCTGTTAGTGTAGCTGGGTTTAAAAAAGGTTTGGACAAGTTCCTGGAGGAAAGGTCCATAAACCATTATTAAGAAGTGACCAAAGATATCAATGCTTGACCCAGTACAAGCATTGTGGAACTTGTGTCTCTTGGGGGAAACTGCTAGGTACATATGACCTAGATTGGCCTCTGTTGAAAACAGAATACTGGGCTTGATGGACCTTGGTCTGACCCAGTATGGCATATCTTATGTTCTTATGTTCTTAGAGTACATAAGAAATTGAGGCAAAATAGCATGAATATTTGTAAACAATTAACTTAGAATATCGTGTAACAATGTACAAAGGGCAGTGTAACATGATTTGTGGAATCCAATGGATTACAGGATGAGGCAGCATGGTGTTTACCAGAAGTAACTCTTGACCAATGAATTTGATCAATTTCTTCGATTGGGTGACAAGGATTTGGATCAGGGGAGAAGGTCAGATATGATGTACATGGATTTCAGCATTTCCTAGATGACTTATAAATAAACTGAGCACCCTTGGTATGGGCCCTAAAATAACTGGGTTAGAAACTGGTTGAGTGAGAGATGACAGAGGTAGTGGTAAATGGAGTTCATGCTGAGCAAAGGACTTCCAGTGGTGTGCCGCAGGAATCAGTCTTTGGTCCAGTTATTCAACATTTTTGTCAATGATATTACTGAAAAGTAGCTGGGAAAACGTTTCCTTTTTGCAGATGATAGGAAAATCTGCTACAGGGTAGACACCCTGAAGGTGTGGATAACATGAAGAGGGATCTAGCAAACCTTGAGGGACGGTTTAGAGTTTGGTAGCTTAGGGTTTAATGCTAAAATATGCAGGATCATGCATGTGAGCTGCAAAACCCCAAGAGTGGTACAGTATAGGGGGTAATGTTTTCTATGCATGAAAGAACAGGAGCTGGGTCTGATCATATCTGAAGAACTTAAAGTAACAAAAGAGGTAGATAAGACAACAGTAAAAGTTAGAAGGATGCTTAAGTGCACAGGGAAAGGAACAGTCAGCAGGAAAAAGGAGGTGATGAGGTCTCACTAGAGATGTATACAGAGGCACCATTTGGAATACTCTGCAATTTTGGAGACCACATCTTCAAAAAGGATATAAACCGGATGAAGTTGGTCCAAAGAGCAGCTACTAAAATGGTTAATGGTTTTATCATAAAGCATGTGGAGACAGATATGGCAATCCAAATGTGTGTATTTTGGAAAAGAAATGTGTGAGATAAATGGCTATACTATATCCCCTATGTAGAAATGTATGGGAACTGGGCCTCTTTTGAAGAAACTCTGGAACAAGGAGTCATAGGATAAGGGTGAAAGAGGGTAGACTCGGGAGTAATGCAGGAAAATATTTCCTTATGGAAAGGGTGGTGGAGATAATGGAGAGAAAGGTTATTGTAGAGTTGAGTAGTTGATGTGAATGGGCAGACTGGATAGGTCATATGGTCTTTATCAGTGCTGTCATTTTCTATCTGGTAATTAATAAAGGTATAATTCTACTAAGATTTCTTCTCCAGGAACAAGCAGAAAGTCAGTCTTCACATATGGGTGACGTCGGTGCTGACCTGAGCCTGCGTTGAGAATTTCCCCAGCTTGCAAAGAAAGCCTTTGGGACATGCTACCATGCATGTGTGGTCCCCTTCCCACCCAAGGGTGCCATCTTGCTCAGTCTCCTTTTTTCCATGGAGCCCAACTGACATCTGTCCTGTTTTTCCCTGGAAAAACTCCTTGCTATATTCTTAAGAGTTAGCTTTTCCCGGTTTGCGTACCGGTTTTTCTTCCTGCCTTGAGCCGACACCGGACCCGGTGCTGTTTTCGGCTCCTTTCCCCTTTTTTGATTGCGGATTGCTTGACAGGTGTTTGTGCCTTTTTTTTCCTGGGGGTCGTCAACTCTGACCCGGTGTTCCCCACCATGTCTCCCAGGGGTTCAAAAAAGTATGACAGCTGCAGTCAAACCATGACGACACCCATGACTGCTGCTTACGCTGCCTGGGATTGGACCATGACAGCACCTCCTGTGATCTGTGCCAGGCCATGATGCGCAAGACCAATAAAAAGAGGTTGGAGTTGCAGGAGAAACTGTTCCCAAGGTCCGACGCCGAGCTCCAAGCCCAGCACTTCCCATGAAGCCTGGGCATCTTTGGAGTCCCGCACCGGCGACTTCTCCGATAAGGCCCCAGACCCAAAGAGAGAAAAAAAGAAGAAATACTCATCAAGGTTCCACCAGCGAAACCCGGTAAAACCGCTCGGAGGACTCGAGCGTCTCCAAGAAGCGCCCTTCCAAGGTCCTCAAAAAGGATTCCTCGGCTGGCAGAGACTGTTTTGAGGTTCCTAGAGACCGTAGTCCTCGTCGAGGATGCACTTGCGAGAGTGCCTGTGCCGAAAGCAGTGGAGCCTTCTGGTTTGGAAACCTGCAACAGGCAATGATGGCTGGTTCGTCCGCATCATCTTCCCTGACAACTGGGCCCCCAACTGTGGGTGAGTCCCCAGTCATCGAGCCAAGCTCTGAATGCCACCAGCCTTGGGTAAGCCCTCGGCGCTGGTCGAGGTCTCAGTCCTGTTCCTTGGGCATCCGATCCTCCCTGGCCAGTTTCCATGACTCGGCCCCCGGCCCCTCAGTGCCAGCCTCGAAGCAAGGCCTCTGATTCGTCATCACCTCACGACTCGGAGTGGGAGACTGATGATGAGGCATCCCCGGAAACCAGACAGCACTGAGACATCCCCTCTGACCTGTGCGCTCTGGCACCATTCTCCTCCGGAGGATGTGGCCTTCCCCGACTTTGTCAAGGATATGGCTAGAACCCCCTCAGTGCAAACCGAGGTGGAGGAGGATCCGCATACTGAAGAATTAGAGATTCTCCAGTATGAGTTTCCACCCAAGGAGATTCACTGTGCTGATGCAACTGATCCTCGAGCGGCTACTGTTGAAAATGTGGGAAACCCCGGCGTCTGTACTGGTGGTCAACCATGCAAAATCTTAAGAGCCAGAGGACCTGTCTTCCCCCCCCCCCCCCCCCGGAAGGCATGCTAGGACCCTTGACGCCCGTAAGTGCTACCAGGGCTCGATGCTGGGGTGTTGAATCCAGGCCTGTAAGTTGTACATAGGCATGTATCTGAAGGCCCTAACCCAGGAATTGTCCAGGTTTTCAGTGGGGCTTGCTGGGGAACTCCTCCAGTGGTTCCAGGCTCTGTCGTCCGGGATCAAGCACTGCTCTAAGTTCCTCTCCTAGGCGGCCTATGATGGCTTTGAGTCAGCAGCTTGAGAGCAGCAGCCAGCATCTGGGCCCAATGCCAAGCCTGGTTACAGTCTTTGGACCTCGAGCAATGGGTCAAAGACAAGCTGCTCGACGTCCCCTGCACCGGGGAGAACCTGTTTGGCAAACCTATGGCCGACAGGGCTGTCGAGATAGAGGCCAATGTAGTGACCAGAGACCCTCATGAGCTCTTCCTTTCCCCATAAGAAGCCCTTGGGGGAAAAGACCCCTGTTCCCAAGGTAAGGGGGGCACTTCCAACAGAGTCGCCACTACCAGCCCTTCTCGGACCAGCAACAGGGTTCTCACCCAAAGAGGCAAGGCCATGGAGCCCAGAAGCCCAAGGCTCAGAAGCCCCAGGACCCGACTCCAGCTCCAGCCCCAACTCAGGGGGGAGCTTTTGACTCCCAGGGCAGAGCTCTCCTCCCCTGGGAGACCTTCATCAGCCCACAAGGGGTCTCCTGGCACTCTTTGCCTACAGGTGGGCCAGTGTCACCTCGGACCAGGTGGTAAGGGAGGGATACCTCCTCCATCTACAGCAGGTACCACCCAGGTTCTTCCCAGGAGAACTGGTGCAACCTCTCCTTCAGCAGACCCATCTGCTCTCAGAGCTTGTAGGTCTGCTCAGGGACAATGCAGTAGAGCCTGTACCCAAACACCTATGAAGAAAAGGCCTCTACTCCAGGTACTTCCCTGTCCCAAAGAGAACTGGGGGCCTCAGGCCCATAATAAACCTGAGAAACTTAAATAAGTTTCTGGTGAGGGAGAAGTTCAAGACGCTCTCTCTTGGAACATTGCTGCCTTACCTCCATTAGGGAGATTGGCTGTGCTCCTTGGACCTAAAGAATGTGTGCACTCACATCCTGATCCACTCCTCCCACAGGCAGTACCTACAGTTTGTGGTGGGAGGAGGGCACTGCCAGTACAGGGTGCTATCCTTCGGCCTGGCCTCCTCACCAAGGGTCTTTAACAAATGCCTGGTAGTGGTAGCTGCCCACCTGCGCCTACAAGGGGCTTTCGTCTTCCTCTGTCTTGATGACTGGCTAATCAAGGGTTGCATGGCCTCAGAGGTCAGTCAGGCCACAGAACGTGCAATCCTCCTGCTGCAGCACCCAGGGTTCATCCCATCTCTCTCCAGCCCAAAGCCTGGAGTTCATAAGTGTCCAGTTGAACACATTACAGATCAAGGCTGTCCTTCCAGGAGAAAGGGCAGAACGCCTCAGGCAACTGGCAGGAGAGGTACAATGCCGCTGGTCAGTACCGGCTCGCTGCCTCCTCTGCCTGCTGTGCCATATGGCCTTGATGGTCCACATCACGCCCTTAGCCTGCTTACACATGTGGACAGCCCAATGATGTCCCCACTCGCAATGGACTCAAGCCACGGGCAGGCTACAGGACAGGGTCAGGGTTACCCGCCAACTGGCAGAGTCCCTCAACTGGTTTCAAAACCTGTGCCACCTCCATGCAGAAATGCCCTCCCAGGCACCCGCACTGCAGTGGACCCTGACGACAGACACCTCCCTCCTGGGTTGGGGAGCACATTGTGGAGACCGCCGCACACAGGGCAGCTGGTCTCAGGAGAAGTCACTTTTACAGATCAACCTGCTAGAGTTCAGGACAATCTTCTTGGCCCTACAAGTGTTCTGCCACCGCCTGTGACACTGATCCAGACAGACAACTAGGTCATCATGTTTTATATCAACAAGCAGGGGGGCACGGGCTCGTACTCCCTCCGCCAGGAGGCTGTAGCTCTCCTCTCCTTCGCAGCACACAACAGCATGCTTCTGCAAGCGGTGTACCTCCCGAGCTAGGACAACTGCCTAGCGGACAGGCTGAGCAGAATCCTTTGCCCACACGAGTGGCACTTAAACCCCAGGGTAACAAAGCAGCTCTTCCACCTCCTGGGGCAGGCCCGTGATAGACTTATTCACTTCTCCGGACAACGTGCAGCTGCCCCCGCTTCTGCTTGCATCAGCTGCACCTTGAGAAAGCGGCAGATGCCTTCCTGATCTCGTGATCTGAGGGCCTACTCAATGCGTTCCACTGCCACCACCCCTTACCCCACCCCTGGTCACCAGGACCCTCTTCAAGATCCAGAGCAAGAAGGCGTCAGTGATAATGATTGCCCCCAGGTGGCCCAGGCAACCTTGGTTTTCCCTGTTGGTGGGACTGCCTGTCCCAGGAGGAGGGCTCCCTCCTGCATACCAAACTGGGGTCGCTATTGCTAACAACGTGGCTGCTGAAAGGGTAGCATTGGCCCCTTTCAGTCTTCCAGGAGAAGTCGAGGAGATCCTATTGGCCACCCGAAAGCCATCTACCAGATGGGCGTATACCTTTTAAGTGGAGAAGATTCTCCATCTGGTGCTCAGATAAAGAAGAGAACCCCTTCTCCTGCCATGTGCAACTGGTACTCCGGTACCTACTGCACCTTTCTCACACCGGCCTGAAATTTTAACTCTGTGAAGGTACATCTGAGCGCCATAGCTGCTAACCACCACCCTATTGAGGGGGAAAACCACTCTCAAGTTAATCCCTGGTCTCCAGGTTCCTCCGAGGCCTCCTGTTATCCAAGCCCCCATCTGCCCTCCGGCGGTGGAGTGGGACCTCAATGTAGTGCTCTCGCAGCTCACCAAGCTACCTTTCACGCCCTTAGCCACTTGCCACCTAAGGTACCTGTTGTGGAAGGTAGCCTTCCTGGTGGCCCTCACATCCGCTCGAAGAGTGAGTGAACTCCAGGCCCTGGTGGCAGATCCATTGTATACATGGTTCTATAAGAACAGGGTAGTGCTCCGCACACATCCCAAATTCCTCCCGAAGGTGCTATTTCCTTTCCATCTAAACCAAGAGGTTGTCCTTCCCACCTTCTTCCCGCAGCCTTACATCAGCAGATAGGAACTAATACTTCACACACTAGATTGCAAATGGACCCTGTCCTTCTACTTGCAGCGGATTCTGGCCCATCGAAAAGCTCCTCAGCTTTTCATGTCATATGACCCCAGCAGACTGGGGTTCCCTGTGACTAAGCAAACTCTGTCCACTTGGGTGGCGGACTGTATTGCTCTTGCCTTTGAGCGAGCTGGCCTCTCCCTTGAGCATCGGATCACAGCGCAGCACGTGAGGGCGATGGTGGCCAACCTATGCTTAGTGTCGGTGACTGAGATCTGCAAGGCTGCCATTTGGTCTTCAGTTCACACGTTCACAATTCACTACTGCCTGGAGAGCAAGTCCTGCAGAGACTGTGCCTTCGGCCAGGCAGTACTCCATAATATTTTTTGAGGTGTAGCCAACGGCTGCCCTCCGACCCTTCTGTGTTCAGGCTACCAGAGTGATAGTGTCGCTGAATGCTAGGGTCTTGCAGAGTCTGTCATTGGGGACATCTTCAACAACTCACGGCTACCTGACTTGGCTGCCATTGGTGCTGTCGTGGTTCAGTCCTCGGCAGCCTGGAGCTAGGGAGCCCATATGTGAGGACTGACTTCTCCTTGTTCCTGGAGAAAGCGTAGTTACTCACCTGTAACAGGTGTTCTCCAGGGACAGCAGGAATCTGTCCTCACAACCTTCCCTCCTCCCCTGGGAGTTGCCTCCCTACCTTTGTTTTGGTTTTTACTGCTGTCCTAGCTATGTCATCTGACTGAGTAAGATGACACCCTTGGGTGGGAAGGGGACCACGCATGCGAGGTAACATGTCCCAAAGGCTTTCTTTGAAAACTGGGGAAATGCTCTGCGCGGGCTCCATTGGCACCTACATCGCCCATATGTGAGGACTGATTCCTGCTGTTCCTGGAGAACACCTGTTACGGGTGAGTAACTACGCTTTCTTGTAAATGCAGAATGGGTGGGAAAGCTTCATGATTTGATCTAGGGTCTGATTAAATAACAGCTGTCCTGTTCCCTGTCTGTGCCCATTCTTTAGTTAATAAGAAACTTCTTTAAAATTGATCTTGCATTGGTGCTGATACTGCTCCTGTACGTTCACTTCCAGCATCTTCCTGGTCTCTCACAGCTTTCTTTCTGCCCATATGCTGGAACTCAAGCTGAAGGAAATGACCACCTTTTTCTTTTCTCCATTTCCTCCATACAGGACGAGCATGAGCACGATGCATCAGAAGATGGTGGGGGTAGTATGGGATCTACAGCCATTGCAGTGAGTGTCCGATCCAAGCAAACTGCTGGGACAAGCCTTTATCTATACATGTGTGGTGGGTCTGCGTAGCTGTTAAGGAAAGAGTAGATATTTCATTCACCCCTATTCCAAACAGTCTGTTCTTCTTGCCTTCCTTCTCCTTCATACCTTGTCTCATTCTAGCTTCAGACTGTAAGATGCACTGATGCCCTCTTGGGGCTCCAGGTACTAAAGTGCATTAACATTGGCTGATAATGCATGTTAATTAGCCCGTGTTAAAGACTTTTATATTAATGACAGACAGATGAGATTTACCTTAGCTTATGAAGTTAATATTCATAATGCACTATACTTATCACAGTATCTTTCCAGGTCGAGCCCAAAACTCTTGGGATCCAAAATTCTGACTAAATATTCCTATCAAATGGTATATAATACATGACCATAGCAGAAGGGAAATCACTATTAGAACATATTGAATAAGATGGGTATAATTTTCCTGAAATATGCAAAAATTAACCCGGCTGCAGAATGTGGAATAAAAATTTAAAGTAGGCCTTCAAAGGGTTAAGTAAATCTCCTGGAGGTATAATTTAAGGGTTTTTTGTGTGTGTTAATGAGTCTGTGTTCAATCTTATGGCTTTTCTGTCTGGTAAATAAGATGCAAAATGATCATTACCTATTTCCTCAATCAGAGATTTTCACATTAAAACTCTTACAAGCTGATTTGCACATGGTAAAAGTACTATTAGCATGCATGAACTAGAGTGGTGTATGCTGGTAATGCTTTGAACACATGTAAGCACACTTTTGGGATGCTGGCTCCTTTTCAGGCCAATGCAGAAAACTAACACAGCCTTTAAGTGCCGACAGTGGCACATTTATGCACTCTTTTTAAGCACATTTAACTTATCAAATGCCGAAAAGAGATGGATGCATGTGTAAATGATGACAGAACAACTAGTGCCCAGTTAACACCGCAAGTATTTAAATGTATTTTAATTTGCAGGCAAATGAGCTGCACATAATAAACTGGTATGCAAATGACTGCTGCATCTGCTGTAGAGACAGGTGTAGAGCATATTGCAACCAGCTTTAGCACTAGTCTCTCTATGCCTGGGACCGAGATGGCTTAAACCTCTAGCGCGTGCCCCTGACAGGAGCTTGCTGACATTGGGGGGTGATCACAGTATCCAGGAAAAGCCCCCAATGCCATCAAAATACTGTCGGGGGCCAGTGCCCTGAGAGAAAATCACTCCCTGGTAGTCTAGCGGCCTGGTTCCACCCCCCCCCCACCCCACTTAAAAAGAAATAACCTAGTAGTCCAGCAGCCCCAGAACCCCCCACCCCACTTAAAACAAAACTAACCTGGTGATCTAGTGGCCCCCGAACCACCTCCCGGTATCTTTCAAAGCGGGAGCACCGCCTACATGCTCCCGCTCTCAGTCCACCATCTTTTAAAATGGCAGTGCTGGCCCCACATGTACATCCTGGCAGTTTGACCTTGCCCGGTGCATCCCAGGATGCACCACATGCGGCCAGGCGCCGTTATTGTCCAAGTTGGTGGACCGAAAGCAGGAGTGTGTAGACGGCATGTCTGTTTTGAAAGATACCTGGAGGTGGTTCTGGGGCCACTAGATCACCAGGTTAGTTTTTGTTTTAAGTGGGATGGGGGTTCTGGGGCTGCTGGACTACTAGGTTAGTTGTTTTTAAGTGAGGTAGGGGAGGGTGGGATCAGGCCACTGGACCTCCAGGGAGTGACTGTCAGGGCACCAGCCTCTGACAGTATTTCCTTATCGTTCCTCCAGTTCAGTCCTCTACTTCTGGGTTGTCAATCTCCTCCTGCAGCTTGGAGACTGGTATGTCAATCTTCTGACATCACTGGATATAGCCTGCCACCCCTTCACTCCAACTCCAGTGTGACCAGTCTCCAGGCAGCAGGAGGACATGGCGAGCCCTAGGGAGGGCTCTCTGGAGTAATGAATAAGGAGCTAGTAGATTTGATATTTTTGGCATATCTTTTACCAATTGATTGCTGATTCTATATATTAATTAATGAAAAGATAGGGAAGCTCTGGGGGTCCTGTCACTCCGGGTTACAGGACAGACTACAGGCTTTCTTGCTCCCTGCCTCTCTGAGTGCTGTTAAACCAGGCGGAGGTGTAGACTCAGGACTTCGAGTTGTTACCTCTTGAAAGGGATCACCGGTTCTCTCCCCCCTGACTGATCGGGGGAGAGCCCATGGTGCTGGCAGACTTCCTTCAGCTGCAGTGTCTCCTGGACAGCGTCGGAGGCAGCAGCTTCACGGACAAAGGGTGTTCGCCGGAGGAGTTGAGACACAGGGCTGCTCTGTGCCCTGCAGGAGTGTGAGTCCGCACGGTAAGATCTGCGGGGTTAGGAGCAGCTATTCGCGGGGTCTGGCATTAATCAGAGCCGGAGCAGCGTGGGGACGTTTTTCGCGCCCTTTTTTTCCTGTCGGCGGCGGGCCCGGCGGCCATTTTCGCTGCTGCGGCAGAGCCACATGGTGTTCAAACGCTGCAGATTCGGTATTTGCCCTTTCGGGGCAGTTGGGGAAGTGGTGTTTCTCTTCCTTTCTAGCCAATTTTTCCTTTTTCTTGCTTCCTCGTCGGGGGTCCGGGGAAGCGGGTGCTCTCTTTGCGGCGTTTCCAGCCTTCCTGGGGGGAGGGGGGCTTTGGATCCTTCGCGGGTTGGCAGTGCAGGAGCGTTTCTTCCTCAGTTTCTGTGCTTTCTTTACCTTTTATTTCCTTCTTTAAAAAAAAAAAGGGGGATTATGGCATCTAGGCCCCAATGCCTCGTGTGTGGCACCAGAAGGGGGGCAGTGGCGGAGACGGGGGTCTGTCGGGGATGTGCAGCCCTATCATCCGCTGTGGAGATGCAAATTGATATTAATGAGACCCCAGATACACAGGGGCAGCAGGCAGGTCCGGGGGTAGCTTCCCCGCGTTCGCCAGCACGTGACCCGACTCTGGAAGAGCAGGCGGGGCCCTCCGGCTCTACCCTGGACACGTCAGGTTCCGAGTTTGGGGGGTTCAGTGCGGAATTTGTTCTGCTTCTGCATCAAGCCTACTGCCTGAAGCGCCAAGGACAGGCGTCCGGCTTCGGGACGCTTGGTGGAATGGCGCAGCTCCCGGCGGCTGTAGGAGAGGGTGCCCAGGTGCCTCCAGCCGCTAAAAGAACAAAGGCTATGGACTCTACGGCGGGGGACGGCGAATGGCCGGGCCTTCCGGATGTGGAGTGGGAGCAAGAAGAGGGTTCACAGGATCTGGAGGAAGGAGAGATCCAGGAGCCCGAGGATCAGGCGCGCATCATCCGGGTTTTCCGTAAGGAGGAGCTCTCGGCCTTGATTACGGAATCTTTACAGATGTTTAAGTTGGTCACTCCATCGGCAGTAGAGGATGAGGTTGAGGATCCCGTCATTCAGGCGGTGAGACAAACCCAGGTGGTTTTTCCGGTACATAAGGTGGTTGAAAAGATGATACAAGATGAGTGGGATCGGCCGGAAGCCGGTCTTCGCGGCATTCGGACCATGACCAGGCTTTACCCTTTGGCCGATAAAGATAAGGAAAGGTTCCGGACACCGAGGGTGGATGCGGTGGTGTCAGCGGTGACGAAGAAGACTATTATCCCCGTAGAGGGTAGTGCTGCCCTCAAAGACGCTCAGGATCGTAAGGTGGACGGTCTGTTGAAGCAGACCTTTTGAAGCAGATGTGCTGTCGCTCCAGGCTTCCATCTGCGGAGCCTGGGTAGCTAGAGCGTGCTTGAGATGGGTACAACGCCTTCGTCAGGCATCTCACCTGGAGTCCGAGGATTTGAAAGAGCTAGATCGCCTTGAGTCCGGCACAGCCTACTTGGCGGACGTCCATTACGACTTAATTAGAGCTTTGGCGAATAGTACCGCGTCGGTGGTAGCTGCCCGACGCTCGGTGTGGTTACGGAATTGGGCAGCGGATAGTTTGTCTAAGTCCAGACTCGGCAAGCTCCCTTTTAAGGGAGGGCTGCTCTTTGGAGAAGATTTGGATAAGTTGGTGAAGGATCTCGGTGAATCTAAGGCGGGTAGGCTACCCGAGGATAAGCCTAAACAAGGGAAGTCCACTCAAAGCTTTCGAGGGCAGGGGTTGGACTTCCGCAGATTTTGTTCCCAAAGGTTTGGTACCTTTCAAAGGGGCCATTTTCAATCACGGGTGCAAGGATTTCGCGGGTTTCGAGGAGCCAGTAGAGGTTTCTCCTCCTCCCCCTCCGCGGCAAACCGAAAGCCACAATGAAGCGAGGCGGGTCCTAGCAGGCGGGGTGTCCATAGGAGGGCGGCTCAGGGACTTTCTGTCTGCTTGGACCCACATAACCTCCGACCAGTGGGTGTTGGAGATCATTCAGCACGGATATGCACTGGAATTCGCTTGCCCAGTATGCGAGGCCTTCGTCATGTCGCCCTGCAGGGGCCCCAAGAAGGCCGCGGAGCTGCGCCTTACGTTGGACAGGTTGATGCAGTTAGAGGTGGTCGTCAGGGTGCCCGACGCCGATTGCGGAGCGGGTCGGTACTCCATCTACTTTGTGGTGCCAAAGAAGGGAGGCACCTTACGGCCCATCTTAGACCTCAAGGCTGTGAATCGTTGTCTACGGGTTCCACATTTTCGAATGGAGACTCTGCAATCCGTTATAGTGGCGGTCCATCAGGGGGAGTTTCTGACGTCCCTGGACCTTACCGAGGCGTACTTGCATATTCCCATCCAAGTAGCGCACCAGCAGTTCCTGCGTTTTGCTCTTCCTTGGGGTCATTTTCAATTCCAAGCTTTACCCTTTGGTCTGGCAACGGCGCCGCACACCTTCACCAAGGTGATGGTGGTGGTGGTGGCGGCGGCGGCATTGCGCAAAGAGGGCATTCTCGTACACCCTTATCTCGACGATTGGTTGATTCCAAGGAAGAGAGTATCCGGGTAACCGACAGGGTAGTACAGTTCTTGCAGGAGCTCGGTTGGATTGTGAATCCCCTCAAGAGTCAGTTGGAACCCTCGCAAAACCTGGAATATCTCGGAGTACGCTTCGACGCGAAGAACGGGCAAGTGTTCTTACCGGACCGGAGGGCCGAGACTTTGCGGACATTGGTTCGCCAGTTTTTGACGAAGTCGGCGCCGTCGGCGTGGGACTACCTTTGAGTACGGGGCACGATGGCGGCGACGCTGGAGGCGATACCATGGACCAAGTTTCATATGCGGCCACTACAACGGTCTCTTCTTCGCAGGTGGTCCCATCAGGCCGATTCTCTGAGCAAGCGGCTTCCCTGTCCGCTCCAGATCGTGGTTGCGTCGGACATCTCTAGCGGCGGGTATGCCGTTGGAGCAACCCAACTGGATTCCGCTGTTGACGGATGCCAGCTTGATGGGCTGGGGGGCTCACTGCGGGAGCCATTTCGCGCAAGGCCTTTGGTCCCCTCAGGAGGCCTCCTGGTCGATCAACCATCTGGAGCTCTGAGCGGTGGCCAGAGCTCTGCAGGCACTCGAGGACTTGGTGCGGGGGAGTCCGATGCGGGTGCTCTCGGACAACTCAGCAACGGTGGCTTACATCAACCGGCAGGGTGGCACGGGCAGTGCCGCAATGGAAGAGGAGGCGGACGAGCTATTCGGCTGGGTGGAACAGAAGCTGTCCGCGATTTCGGCAGCGCACATTGCAGGAAAGGACAACGTCGCGGCGGACTTTCTCAGCAGGGTTCACGTTGATGCGGGGGAATGGGAGCTGCATCCCGAGGTGTTCCAACAGATCGTCGATCGCTGGGAAATGCCCTGGATGGACCTAATGGCGACCTTCCAGTCGGCGAAGGTGAGCAGGTTCTTCAGCAGGCGGCGCGAACGGATGTCGGAAGGGTTGGACACCCTGCTACATCCCTGGCCGTCCGACGGTCTTCTTTATGTCTTCCCTCCGTGGGCGTTGATAGGCCGGGTGGTTCAAAAGATCGGTGCTCATCCGGGGCCCGTACTGCTCGTGGCGCCGGACTGGCCGAGACGCCCTTGGTACGCGGATCTAGTGCGTCTTCTCAACGGCGAACCGTGGCGGCTCCCGTCGAGAGCGGATCTCTTGCTTCAGGGTCTGCTGTTCATGCCTCAGGTGGATCGATTCTCGCTTACGGTATGGCCATTGAGAGGGCGAAGCTGAAGAAGAGAGGCTATTCGTCGGCGGTCGTCACAACTTTGCTTAACGTCCGGAGGCGATCGACATCTTTAGCGTATGTGCGGATCTGGTGAGTCTCTGAGTCTCGGCGGGTCCGAGCGGCTACAGTTCCGGTTCCCTTGGTATTGGAGTTTCTACAGGATGGTTTTGATAAAGGTCTGGCTGCAAGTTCCTTGCGAGTGCAGCTAGCGGCTCTTTCTTGTTATCGCGGTAAGGTCAATGGGGTGTCCTTGGGAGTTCACCCGGATGTGAGACGCTATCTGATGGCGGTTTCGAGATTGCGACCGGTACGGCGGGTGTGCCTTCCGCCTTGGGATCTGAATCTCGTCTTGACGGGGTTATCTCGTCCCCCTTTTGAGCCCTTGCGTCGCGCGTCAGTGAAGGATGTGACGCTTAAGACTGTGTTTCTGGTGGCTATTTGCTCGGCGAGACGTATTTCGGAGTTACAAGCGTTGTCCTGTAGGGAGCCGTTCTTATCCTTCTCTAAGGATAAGGTTGTTTTGCGTCTGGTTCCGTCCTTTTTGCCCAAGGTGGTGTCTCCCTTTCACTTGAATCAGACGGTATGCTTGCCGGTGCTGGGGAGCACTGGGGGTGTCGCGGCGCCTTCCTTTCCCCGTTGTTTGGATGTGAAACGGGCATTGAAAGTGTATTTGAAGGTGACGGAGTCCTTTCGCAAGTCGGAAAGGTTGTTGTCTTGTTCGGGGGCCGCCGCAAAGGCGGGGCGGCGGCTAAGGCATCCATTGCCCGGTGGGTTCGAGAGGCCATTGCATCGGCCTGCATGGTTCAGGGGCGGTCCGTACCTAGTGGGTTGCGGGCGCATTCTACCAGAGTGCAAGCGTCTTCTTGGGCGGAACACTGTTTAGTGCCGCCAGTGGATATTTGTAAAGCGGCGACCTGGCCGTCGTTACATGTCTTTAGTAAGCATTACAGGCTTGATGTCGCGGCGGCGGCTGATGCTCGTTTCGGATCGGCGGTGTTGTCCGCCCCGGGGTATGGTCCCTCCCATTAATTACTGCTCTGGTACATCCCAGAAGTAGAGGACTGAACTGGAGGAACGATAAGGAAATGATAATTACACTTACCTGGTAATTGTAGTTCCTTGAGTGACGACAGTTCAGTCCTCCATACCACCCGAAGGAGGTTGAAGATGTTCAGGATATGCAATGTGTATGGCGGGAACGTGTTACAGGTGAGTCGTTCTTGGCTTCTGTTGAAGGTGCCGTCACCTCGGCGGGGTACGGTGTAAGAAAGCCTTGCCCACAAAAAAAAAAAAAAAAAAGACAGGTACTAACAGATGGGGTGGCGGTGAGTAGCGTTAGTTAAGTTGTTTTCTATAATGTTAATATTATCTACTTGTTTATTGCTCCGTTGAGTCTGCTTTGTTATAGTTCACACTGGAGTTGGAGTGAAGGGGTGGCAGGCTATATCCAGTGATGTCAGAAGATTGACATAACAGTCTCCAAGCTGCAGGAGGAGATTGACAACCCAGAAGTAGAGGACTGAACTGTCGTCACTCAAGGAACTACAATTACCAGGTAAGTGTAATTATCATTTTGATGGCATTGGGGGCTTTTTCCGATGCCGCGATCGCCCCCGATGTCGTCGCTGATATGCAAATGAGCCATGCGGTGCCCGTTTCTGTGGGAGAGCATGCCAAACCAGCACCGATTTTTATACATTTTTATTTTTATTTTTTTGTGCGCATGTTTTGGCTTGCTTTCCCAGTTTAACACTTCTGTTTTGCACACAGTTTAACACATGGCTCATTTGCATATCAGCTCCTTTTTGCATAGCAGTGCTATCTCCAGGAACAAGCAGGAATGAGTCTTCACATATGGGTACGTCGGTACCGACGGAGTCCGCGTGGGAACGCTTCCCAGCGTCCAATCAGAAAGCTTTTGGAAGCATCCCAACACGCCTGCGCGCTGCCTTCCTGCCTTCCCAACTGCCTCTCCTCAGTTTTCGTTTTTCCGCGGAGCCGGCAGGATGTCCTCCTGTCACCGCAGAAAATTCTTCTTTTATTTTTTAGTTTTCTTGTGGTCGCGGCTGCCTTCCCCGACGCCACCGGTACCGCCGGTGTTTCTTTCTTTTTTCTTTTCTTATAAAAATTTTTCCCTTTAAGGATTATATTTTTCTTTGTTAGTGTCTCACGGTTCTCAGGCCTTCTAGGCCTCTCCATTTTTCCTCATGGAACCACCAGCCACTTTCCCCAAGAAATGTACAAACTGTGGCGGTACAACTTTATTTTTAGACACTCACAATTGGTGTCGAACCTGCTTGGGTCCTGACCATTTTCCTCCGGAGCCCTCGGGCACCAGTATGATGAGAAGAAGTTTTCAACATTGAGTTCCCCTCGACACGCGGTCCCCCTCCAACTTCAGGGCACCGACCATATCTTCTTCTGCACAGGATCAGGTAACCCAAAAACAGTCTGTTAAGACTAGCCAGTCCTCGAGCGGCACTTCTCATGGACAGCATAGATATGCCTATGGCCTTGTCCTCAAGAATCCACTGGCTTCAAAACCCCGGTGGGAGTCTTCGGCCTCCAAAGCCTGTGTGGGGTTTTAGGTTGTTCCTGAGGTTCACCCCTCACAGAACATACCTGAGCCATGCCCGGTGGTGGCATCCGCTTCGAGCGGTACCGATGCATCGGCACTGGTGTTTAATGAAACATTCCTCACCAAGAATCGTCGTCTGGCGTCCTCGGTACCTACGGGCCCGGTGGATACGCTTCAGACCGACTTTCCAGTATCGGTATCGACACCGATACTAGTACTGACGTCGGTACCCTCCAGACGTGCATCGATAGACTCGCTTCCTTCGATGCCGAGTCTGGAATCAATCTCCAGTCTGGAGGACTGGGTACCGACTCGCCTTGGTACCGACTCCCATCGGTACCGAAGGCTCGGTTCCGATACTTCGGATCCGCAACCCTCGGTTCCTCCGACACCATTAGAGTTGCCACCGGCTGGTATTCTTCCACCGGTATCAGATACGGTACCGAGATCCACAGTACCATTACTGTCGGTACCTTCCATGCTTCTCTCTTCAGGCTCGCTTCCCTCGATGCTGAGTCTGGAATCGATCCCTAGCATGGACGATCTGTTACTGACTGTCGCTGGTTCTGACTTGCAGTACCAGCGACCACCATCTAAGGATCCTATACTGCACCATTCAGGATCTTCTATTCCTATATACTGGAATAGATCCCTCGGTGCTAACGCTAGTTCTTCATCAGATCTAGCCTATCCAAGGGAAGTTCCCTCTGGGGATCCTTATTTCCAGACTTTCCTCCTGGATATGGCAAAATCACTTGCCATTCCTATTCCTGGACAAGATCCTACACAAGGGAATACAGAATACACCTCTGTTCCTAGCGAAGCAAAGGAGAACATAATGCTTCCTTTGCATCATTCTTTGCAGGATCTCCTTCTACGAATGTGGGAAGCTCCTTTAAGGGTACCCCCACTTTCCAGAGCAACTGATCTCCTATATCAGGTGCCCTCCTCTCCAGGGTTTCAAAGGACTCAACTTCCTCATCATTCCATTGTAGTGGAATAAGCATTGAGGCGAGTGAAGAGTAATAAAAAGCACTCTTCTTGTCCGCCAGGTCGTGAGTCTAAGACACTAGATGCCTTTGGACGTCAAACCTTCCAGACATCCATGCTTTCAGCAAGAATTCTCTCATATATTTTTTATATGGGTCTATCTCTTGAGGAGGTCACAAGCAAATTACATCTTCTGACTCCTTGTCTTCAAGAGCCCAGACAAGCAGACTATTCCTCACTGGTTAGTCATGCTCATAATATCTCTAGGTTTCTTACTCGTGCTTCCCTAGACTCCTTTGAGTCTGTTAGCAGGACTTCTGCTATAGCTATAGGGGCACGACGTAGAGCCTGGCTCCAAGCTTCAGACTTGGACAAATGGGCACAAGAAAGACTGGGAAATACTCCTTGCACTGGAGAAAATCTCTTCAACAAGGAGTCTTTACTCCAGGTTTCTCAGTTATCCACTGACTTTCCTGTTTCCAGGGGCTATTCTACGCCGCCTTCTTTCCCAGTAGGTAGGAAATGTCCTACCAAACTTTATTCCCCTAGGGGGAGAAGGTTTTGTCCATCATCTGCCCATCATACAGATGTTCCCAAACAGGGGAAACATCGCCCTGGTCTGAAGAATCTACAAACTCAACAGGGTCAACAAACCCAGCAGTCGCAGGGTTTCAAATAGATCATTGTCCCTCTTGGTTGCTGGTTAGAGTAGCAGTCTGCTTCTTTTCACTTGCAGTATCTGCACTAAATTTATCCTAACCTACCTAGATATCTCTTCATGAGACATTTTTTCTCTAAGAGTCTTATGATGATCATGCCCATACTTACCTCTCTTTCCTCCAAGAGGAAAAGGAAATCTGTTAACAACTATCAATAGACAGTTGTTTCCCTGTATTGGCATGTATCATCTCACCTGTCGGAGACTTCCTCCATAGTTGGTCTCTTGCAACTCTGTCTTACCTCCCTCTTACTACAACATTTAGTTTGTAAGAGTGACTTTTTTTCACAGCTAAGCCCTTATGGTCCTCTACCTGTTCTACTGGGGGATTCTCCCTTCTGGAGTTGTCTTCCCCCTTGTTACCTTAGGGCAGCTCCTCAGACAATGGGAAGTCCTACCATGTCTGTTTCTTTTTCCCAATCTAAAAAGAGGAGGGAAAAGAAATTCTCCATGCTGCCCTGATAGTTCCTGCAAATGCAGCAATTCCTAGTGGTTAAACCACTGGTTTTGTTCACTACACAACCAGGGTTTCCCCTCCACTAGCAATCCTCCTAGCCTCAGTGCTAAGTCCCAAACAGGGTATCAACCTCGTTTGGGAAACCCTATTATCACAGTTTGGTTGGTTACCTTCTATTCTTTGCCCCTTGCCCTTGGGCAGAATAGCTGGTTATCTGCTGGCTTTCCACAGCCAGTTTTTTCTTCTGACCAACCTGCAGCATGCTCTCTGTGACTCTACTAGGGTAGCTTTGCATATGGGCCCTTGCTAGAGAGCATTAGTATCTGGCCTAGCAGATAACCCCAGATGGTTAAAAGGGGTTTCCCCAGTCATGTTTCATGCCTGGCAGGTATTCTCTACCCTTTCCATCTTATCTTAAAAATCTTTGAGGCATAAGCCTCAGGCCTTTTCATTACATGAAAGCCTAAAGAAGGGCCAATTCCCTGGCTTGGTCCATATCTCCTGGGGTCTCCCATCAGAGATAAATTCTTCACTGGCAGCTAGAGGATACCTAATACCCATCTTGCCCTCATAGGCGGATCACTAGGGTATCTTCCTCCAGAGGCCTCCTCTATCCAATCTCCATACTACAATTCTGGAGATATCTGGACTTTCTGTCTGCAGACTGCTGTTATCCTCTGCCATTTTCACGTAGGCCATCCTGGTTACTCAAGAGCTCAAATTCTGCAAAGAATTAAGCCGCCGCCTTGTCAGGGACACCTTCCTCTGACTATGCCAGTCATAACCAGGAGAAGAGGACTTTTTCTATTTTATCTATTCAAGCAGGTATCAACCTTCTTGCTATTAGATAAATCTTTCTCTCTCCCTATAAGGGGGGATGGGGTTCTCTGGACATCTCTCCATCCATATACCTGGAGACATGTCTCTATATGCCTGCCTATTCATCTACACCTAGAACCACTCCTGTGGTAATTAACCTTTTCAAGTTTAGGTACTCCTGAAGCTCTCCATGTACCTTTCTTTCCTAATTGACCCCATTTAGGAAAGACATTGCGGAGCTTCCGTTGCTCTAAAGCTTAGCGCTCCTGAGTCTGTCCTTACCTTTTTATCAGATACAAGGGTTTCCATACCCTTTCTCCCCTACATGGACTGATTCTAACCCCAGTCCAGTTGGGTCAGACTAAATTTTTCTCTTGGTCCTAAATTTATACTATTTTTGGACCAAAGCAGCTTAAGCTTTCCTTAATAGTACCTTCTGCGTCTCCGCTGAAGCTCTACCTCTTATACTACCCCAGTTTTCCTCTGGGGCTATTTTTCTCACCCTAAAGGGTTTTGACCTCCACTTGTTGTTTGTTCTACTTTATTACCTCTACTTCTCAGTGAGGTATCCCTTGAGCACATTCACTGGCTCTTCTATCAGATCCATATGTAGCTCAGTGCACTTGTGCAATGCCAACAAGGGAGGCCCAGATTACAATATCTTATTACTAAATGCCCTCGATACAGGGTCTTCCCCTTTTGAAGTCCTGTTCTAGCCAGCTGTTCCATAGCTCTCTTTCTGTATTCAACTCCTACCCTCCATCCCCAGGATACCTGAGGTCCTGAGGAATAGCATGGCTCATTCTAGACTTGCAACATGCTAGGACTCCCTCCGGGCATCTGAGCTTGGGAGTCCCCATATGTGAAGACTCATTCCTGCTTGTTCCTGGAGATAGCACAGTTACTTACCTGTAACAGGTGATCTCTGGGAACAGCAGGATAAGTCTTCACAACCCACCCACCTCCCCTAGGAGTTGCATTTCTCTTTCTCTATCTTTCCCTTCCTTGCTCTCTCTCTCTCTTTGTCTCAGCTTTAAAACTTAACTGAGGAGAGGCAGTTGAGAAGGCAGCGTGTAGGCGTGTTGGGATGCTTCCAAAAGCTTTCTGATTGGACGCTGGGAAGCGTTCCCGTGCGGACTCCGTCGGTACCGACGTACCCATATGTGAAGACTTATTCCTGCTGTTCCCAGAGATCACCTGTTACAGGTAAGTAACTGTGCTATAGTTGTGCGCCACAAACGGGCATAAAAAGCTGATTGCATGCGACTTTAGCGCCTGCTTTCTGCATCAGCCTGTTTGTCAGTATATTGCTTATGCTTTTGGTAGCATTTCATTTGAATTCCCTTTGAAATCGGTGGAATTTGTGTTTTCTCTTCTTCTGGTAGTCCTTGTTTTCTCTTTTAGCTAGATCCCATTGAAAAGGAATGGTTGCAAGGAGCAGCTAGTGGCAACGTCCCAGCACTCAGTCATCTCCTCAAGCAAGAACCTGCCTTGGCAGGGAAGAAGGCAAGCACATATCTCATCTCCACATTACATGGGCACTGATGCATGGCACTTCAGTTTCATGGCAGAGAAACGTGTGTGTGCGTGTTTAGAAATCCACTGGTAACCTTAAAACATTTATTCCTTGGGCTTCATCACCAACCTTCAGAGGAGTTTCTGCTATTCTGACTGATATGTGGAAAGTCACTTTAAGCAATGCAGTGAACTGTCAAGTTTTACATGTCTACTGCAATGAGTTAGGATGGCTAATACAGCACATCTTAGAGTCCAGGACGGCACATAGTTTGCCATAGTTGCTGGAAAAATGTCAGCTTCCATTACTTGTATTTTGGATCTAATTACTCACCCTTCCAAATCCGAGCATGAGGGCATTTCAGTCCAGATATAATAAATAGCTGCCTTCCCCAGAGGGCTTTCTGTCTAAGTTGCTTGCCCAAGGTTGGAAGGACTGTCAGTGGGAGAAGTAGGATTTGAACCATGAAGTCCTTGGTTCTCGGCGCACTGCTCTAACTAGCATTCCCTGCAAGATTTTTTACCTAATGTTCCCCTTTCTATTTTTCTCTCTCACTGTTGCTGTCCTACTTCCTGGGGAACAGGATTTCACCTCGGTGAGTAGATGTGCTTCGCTTATATTTTGAATGTTCTGTGTTTTGGCTTCTATGATCCAGCATGATGCTTTATATGTCAAAGCATATCTCGCCATATAGAGATTTCCGCTAATCACTCTTTATATTACATTAAATACCAGATCCCAAGAGCCTCCAGTAGCGAGATGTGAATATACTATCTCCAAGAACAAGCAGGAATGAGTCTTCACATATGGGTACGTCGGTACCGACGGAGCCTGCGCGGGAACGCTCTCCAGCGCCTCAAAAGAAAGCTTTTGAGAGCATCCCACATGCATGCGCGCTGCCTTCCCGCCCAAATACTTCCCTCACATCAGTCTTTCGTTTTTCGCAGAGCCAACAGGACGTGTCCCTGTCACCAAAGAAAAGTTATCTCTTTTATTTTTATTTTTTGTGGTTGCGCCTGCCTCCGCCCGACGCCCACTGGTACTGCCGGTGTTTTTCTTTCTCTTTCTTTGAAAATTTATTTTTTCCTGAAGAATTTTTTCTCAGTTAGTGCCTGACTTCTGGCCACTAGGCCTCCATTTTTTCCATTATGGAAAGACCAGCCACTACCTTTAAGAAATGTTCAAACTGTGGCGGTACACTTAAGTTTCACACTCAATTTTGGTGTCTGCCTTGTTTAGGTCCTGACCATTGTCCTAAAGTCTGTTTTTCTTGTAGGAATGTAACCAGAAGAGATCTTCAGAACCGAGTGCAACTTGGTACCGGATCTACATCTACCATGAGATCACCGGGCAGAATCTCTTCTCCTTTCCAAGGTCAGGTAACCAAACAACAGTCTGTTAAGACTAGCCAGTCCTCGAGAGGTAGATCTCTTGCTAAGCATTGAGATGCCCCTGGGCTTGCCCTCGAGGACACTATGGCTCAATCCCGGCGGGAGTCTTCGGGCTCCAAAGCATTAACGGGATCCCAGGTTGCTCTCGAGGTTTTTACCTCTGTAGATGCACCTGGGCCATGCTCGGTGGTCCGGACTGCTTCGAGCTGTACCGATACCTCGGCATGGACTATGGTGTTGGATGAAAAACTCCTCACCATGGAATGTAGTCGGGCGTACCTCTCAGTTACTTCGGTACTGTTAGAGTCGCCACAGACCATTCTTTGACCACCGGTATCGGTGTCGATGCCGGTGCAGGTATCGTCTTCAGTGCCAGCACGGGCTCCGGTGTCAGTACGCATACCAACATCGGCGTCATACCCGGTACCGGATTGGTCATCGATGCAGATGCCGGGACCGACATCGGTACCGACGTCGATGACTTTGATGCCTCTTCCAACAGGCTCGCTTCCTTCGATGCCGAGCCTGGAATCGCTATCTAGCCTGGAAGATTCGGTACCGACTCCTCTCGGTATCGACATCGAGGAGTACCGAACGCACCTTGTTCCAGAGGATCCGGTGCGTCATCCTCCCCGGTTTCCTAAGCCCGTTGTTGCAGATGCATCTATCGGTACCGTACCTGAATTTTCAACAGGTCCAGCTGTTACTCCTCATTGCAGAGAATTTCTCTTAGAGGAGAACTCTTTTCAAGCTTGTCTACTTGATATGGCAAGAATACTCGCCATCTCTATACCTGGGAAGGAGTCTATACCAAGGGATTCAGAAATTTTGCATTCCCCCTGGTTTCCAGAGGAGGCAATCATGCTTCCCCTACACCACATCCTACAGGATTTGTTATTTAGAATGTGGAAAACTCCCTTAACGGTATCTCCACATTCCAAAAGGATTGACACTATCTATAAAGTGCCACCTTCTCCAGGGTTTCAAAAGACTCAACTCCCTCATCATTCTATAGTAGTGGAATCAGCAATGAGGCGTGTTAGGAGTGCAAAAAAGCACTCCTCCTATCCGCCAGGTCGTGAGTCTAGAACCTTAGATGCTTTTGGGCGTCGATGCTTCCAAGCATCTATGCTTTCAGCAAGAATCATTTCATATATTTTCTATATGGGATTCTCTCTGGAACAGGTTGCCAAAAGTTTGAAACTTTTGTACCCTTTCCTTCAGGAACATCAAAGAGCTGACTATTTATCACTAGTCAATCATGCTCATGATATTTTTACATTTCTTCATCGTGCTTCCCTGGATTCTTTTGAATCTGTTAGCAGATCTTCTGCTATAGCCATAGGGGCACGACGTTTAGCATGGCTCCAAGCTTCAGGTTTGGACAAATGGGTACAAGAAAAGCTGGGAAATAGTCCTTGAGAACTTCTCTTCAACAAGGATTGTCTATTTCAAGCTAGTCAGACACTGATACTGCTACCTTAAGGGACTTGTCAAAACTTCCCTCTTTTCCAGCTGATAATTTGGATCTTCTAAAAATCTTTATTCCTCTAGGGGGAAAAAGTTTTACCCACCTTCTTTCCCTCAGACAGATGTTTCCCAACAAGGGCAACATCCAACCAGGCTAAGACAGCAGAAACCTCAGCAGATTCAGCAAACCCAGTAATTACAGGGTTTCTGATTTTTTTCTGCCATTATGAGGTTTTAGAACCTGTAGATATGCCTTTTTATCAAAAGAGCCGTCTAGTTTGACTCTCATCTATGCTGAGAACACACTGAGTTGCCTCTAGGTATGACTCTCTTATTTAAGATAACTTTACTCTGACAGCTCCAAGAGCTCTTGAGATATTTCAGGCTTACAGGTAATAAGTTTCTACTTCCCTATTTAAAAAAAAAAAAAAAAAAAGGGAAGAACAATCACGAAACTTAACAAGGTGAGTGATATCTTTCACCTTTTTTGACAGTTACCTGTACACTTTGACTACAGAGGACTCTATCTTTAAGAACTTACTAAATTGTAAGTTTTTCAACTCTATTATTTTTTTCCTTTTCATTGGGACATCCAGTCTCCAACCTGAATGTTATTCAACTGGAGAGCTTCTTCTGAATCTATATAAAATTCCTACTCCAGTAAATCTTGTCAATACAGAGTTTTTCCTGTTGGGGTATTTCTGTACTGGGGGTTTTTACAGGATGCAATCTAGCATTCTGGAAGCCCCTACCAGATTGTCCTCTATACATTTGAGCAGAGTCAGCTCAAAAGGCATCTAAACCCTCCATAATACAACTATGAAGAACCCACCAGGTGGGTTAAATGAGCTTCTTGAACAGATAGCTCACATGGGTTTCAGCCTTTTTCTACACTGCTTGTGCCTTTACAGCTGACCTCTCAAATACTCCTTTATGACAGCTCATCAGACGGGAATGTAGTTTCATCATTCCTAATAATGTCTGTTAGTCCTTTTCTTAATCTTCATGGGATCTCTTTTCTGCTGTCTTTATGACAGATGGCTCCACAACGGTTTTGAATCCCTCTGTTAATTTATCATTGCACGGTAAAAAAAAAAAAAAAAAAGCCTATCACTATTTTCCTCTTCGTCTCTCCGGGCCAGTCCAGGTACAGTTGGGTGTTGTCAATCCCTTCTAGCAGCTGAGGACTGAATGTTGAAACTTTTACTGGCAGTTGCTATAGCTCCCTCTGGTGTGAGAAAGCCAGTCTTCAGTCCTCAGCAGTTGTAGAGGACGTATCTCTGGCAGGTTCCCAGGAGAGACGAATTTGGATGGCAGTAGACTTGTGTTTATTGTTTTTATTGTTTTATTGATTTGGTGCTACTGGGCAGTATAATAAGGGACAGCTCAGACTTTGCGAAGGGAACCTTGCTCACTGGCTCTAGCAGGGCATCATAGCAGGAAATGTTCCCTTCTTCCTTTCACGGGTGTGTGAGTGAAGGGAAGTTCAGTACAGAGATCCTCAAGTCAATTTCTTTTATTTTTGACTTTCACCTTAACGGGGGCAGGGCCTGCCGCCGTAGGATCTGCTGTCTCAAGGGCGGTTAGGTGCTGGGAGCCCCAGTATCCTCTTCCCGCTGCTGTGCCCTTCGTCTCGGTGCCTCGCTAGCAGCGGGAGCCTGGAGACGGAAACCTCGTGAGGTGTTTTTGAGGTAAGCTGCCCTTTGGTTATTCTTTTCTTTACTTATTCTTGCTTCTTTCTTTTGATTGGCGGCGTGGTTTTGGGCTCCGCTTCAGATTATTTCATGTGGTTTTTAGACCGCCGGGACAGCGGGCCCGCCATTTTGAGATTCGCCGGTATTTGCAACGGCAGTCGTTCTCGGGCAGGGCTGCGTTCTTTCGGATTTGTTTGCATTATTTCACTTGCTGGGCTGCAGGGGACCTGGACAGTTGGCTGGGGGACGTCTTCAGATCTCGTGGCTTAACGCCGGCTCTGCAGCCACGCTTCCTTCAGAAGCGGCTGATTCTCCCGTGGTTTTTTTTTCGGCGAGCGGGAATCAGGGAGTCCGGGTCGCATAAGGTGGCTGCATAAGCAGGAGCATGTGATTTTTCGTCCCCTGCTTCCCAGGTCGCGTTTGGACCCGGGATTTTGTTGTGGCTTTGCGTAAAGCCTTCTTATCGAGGCAGTCCCAGCCAGTTGAGCAACTGGCTGCTGTGGTAACCGGGCTTTTTTTCTTGAAGGAGTCCGGACTGTCTGACCCGGGGAAGGCCTCTCAACTACGCAGCAGAGTGCAGAGGTCTCTTTTCCACCCTGAACACACTATTTGGGGCTGTGCGTGACTCAGAAGGTGCTGGCTCCAGCACTTGGACATTGAGAACGATGAATAAACTATTCAGTTTCCATGCTGCACTGCTTTTGGCATATGCAATTGTCACGCTTACGCCATACCTTATGCCTAAAACACTTTTTAAAGGCAGTTGTGCATGTTCATGAAGGGTGGATATATCTGCCGGTTTTGTGTGTGTTGTGATTGCACAACGGCGTTTCCATTTCCTTTCAGAGCGTTATCTCATGATAGACCTTTGAAGAAACATTCTACAACAGAAGGCTCCCGTAAGCCTCAATACCGCACCATTCCATGGTGATGGAATCTGTGAGGCATCGCTTCACGAGTTCTAAGCATACTTTTTCCATGCCTCGGGGTGAAAGTTCCAGCCCTCTCACTGCTTTGCCGTCGGTGCTTTCAGGCCGGCCTGCTCAATTCTAGTATTATATGCGCTATGTGGACATGTATCTCCAGGGCTATCTCCAGGAATCTAGTGAACCTTTTCTCTATCCTTCCTGATGACCAGAGTGATGCACTCCTGGCCTTATGCAAAATCAGAATACGGCCTCATTTCTTACCAGAGCGTCCTTCGCTGCCTCTGCGTTCTCGGCAGGAGCTTCAGCGGTCGGCGTCAGGGCTGACAGAATGGCCTGTCTTCAGGCATCTGGCCTGCAGCAGGGGATTCAGGTTTAATTGCCCAATGTCTCCTGCTCTGTAGAGTAGCTCTGTGGAAAGGTTGGAGGGAGAAGGCCGGAGTGATTGAGTCAGTTGATCTACTTCTAAAGCGCCTCTCCGGTAAGAGGTCAGTCCCCTCATGGGGAAAGACTGCTTCTCTGCAGTCTTTCTATCCTAAGAAGAAAAGGTGTATTTCTAACCTACCTGCTGCTGTTTCCATCCTCAGCAGCAACAGGTCCATGGCCAGCCCAAATAGCCTAAGCGTCTCCATCATAGCCCATACTTGGTTTTTTGACTCCTTTCTAGAGGACATAAATACTCTGCCTCTGTTGGCCTCCGTAGCTTCCGTTCTTTGGGTATAGGAAGCAGACAGAGACTCGTTTACCCTTGGGTGAGTTGGTAACTACCATGCCTGGACAGTGAACTTTGGCGGCTTGTGATTTTTTTTTCTGTTGCTGGTTCTGGAGCAGTATCTTCACTGGGCCCGCAGGAGAATTTCTGTGCAGCGCTGAGTGCCTCAGGGGTTTTGCTTTCCCCTGTAGCAGGTGTCAGTACTGAGCTGCCTGTATTTAAAAAAAAAATAAAAAAAAATCTTTACTTGCTTTTAAGACACTGGAGGACCAGGAGGTGAAGAGGGCCCAATTTGGAGGAGGATTGGGCCAGTTTTGGGAGCTCCAGGTCTCCCAGTTTAAAGGCAGAACTGTGACTAATAGGACGACTGATCATATTGAAAACCAGATTTGGAAAAGGAATATGCATTTGCTTAACTTTCTTAGGTCTCATGTAGTATCATCTCAGGGGATAGTATGCAGATACTTCAGGGGGGCCTTGAAGATCTCTCAGGAGCATTTGCCCCTTTGACCAGGGCCTGGTATTTGTCTGTTGGGACTGGTGGCTGTGGTGTCATCCTTGAAAGCTCTCTTGGAGCTGGTGATTTTGATTGTCTTTTTCGAGAGCTCCCAGGGGGGGATTACAACTCGTTCCACTCTCCTGTTAAGTTTGGCTCTAGAGTCGGAGAAATCGTAGATTCTTAGAGCGTATATTCCCCATCTAGCTAGGGTTACTCAGCTTAGGAGGAGAGAGTTTCTGGGGTATAGACCCAGTGTTCTCTCTCTAGGTGGGACATTTAAAGTTTCCCATGAATCATTATGTTTCCTATAAAGATAAGATGTATGGTGCCTTGTGACAGTATTCATCCCCTCGGCGTTTGTCCTGTTTTGTCTCCTTACCACCTGGAATTAACATGGAGATTTAGGGGTTAGCACCATGTGATTTATGCGACATGCCTATCACTTTGAAGGGGCAATTTATCCTTTATTGTGACAATCAATAATTAAGACACAATGAAACATGAATCAGGAGTGTGCAAGGCATTCCCCTCCTCTCTCCCCCTCAGGTCACGTCAATTTTTTTGGAAGAACCACCTTTTGCTGCCATTACAGCTGTGAATCTCTTGGGGTATGTCTCTCTTAGCTTAGCACACCTAGCCAGTAGGCTTTTCACTCATTCCTCAGGGCAAAATCTGCTCCAGCTCCTTCAAGTTAGATGGGTTGCGTTGTTGTACAGCAGTCTACAAGTAATGTCACAGTTTCTCAATTGGATTTAGGTCTGGGCTTGGCTAGGCCATTCCAAGACTTTTCAATGTTTCCCTTTAAGCCACTCCAGTGTAGCTTAGCAGTGTGTTTAGAGTCCTTGTCCTGCTGGAAGGTGCACCTTCGTCCCGGTCTCACATCTCTGGCAGACTGAAACAGGTTTTCCTCAAGGACAGCCCTGTATTTAATGCCCTCCATCCGTCCTGACAAGTTTTCCTGTCCCTGCCGATGAAAACCGTCACACAGCATGATGCTGCCACCACCATGTTTCACTGTGGGAATGGTGTTCTCGAGGTGATGGGAAGTGTTCGGTTTGTGTTTTTTCCTCACGGATTGTTCTCTTGTCTCAAGGTCAGGTTTTTGAGGCCGCAGGTGGCTCCATTCTTGCTTACGCCTTGACTCTTGCGAGGGATCACCTCTGTGTTAGTTCTTGGCGGCGATCTCCGGCCTTCGCATAGGTTCGCATTCGGGCCATTTTCGTGGCCTGGTCGGGAGAAAGCGTCTTTGCCTCGTTCCGCAGGCTTACCGAATGTTCTGGCGTTTCTTCGAGGAGGTCTGGATAGACGTTTTGCTTCGGCATTCTCTCGATGCGATTGGCGGCTCTGTCTTGTTTTTCGGAATTGTGCGCAGAACTGTTCCCTGCCATCGCATCCGGATGTTCAGAGATTTCTTGGGGCGGCTATGGGTTTTCCGTCCGCCCCGTCAGTTTTTGGTGCCTCCTTGGGGGTGGCATTTGGTTCTCGAGGTTTGACTGGTCCGCCCTTTGAGTGCGACCGTTCCGGCACTCTGCGGAAAGTATCTTGGCAGTCAGCTTCCTTGTAGTCTGGCGTTCGGCTCGAAGGATTCCGATTTACAGGCATTCTCCTGGGTTGCGCCGTATCTGGGTTTCTCTCGGGAGAAAGTACTTCTGCGACCCGTTCCTTCATGTTTGCCGAACGTGGTCTTGGAGTTCTCAAACCAGCCTGTGTTGCGCTGTCTACTTTTCAGTCGCAGGGTTGTTGCGCCTTCGTCCGTACCTTGAGGAGGTTGGATTGGAGTTGTTTTTTTTTTACAGAGGGTTTTTTTCGAAATACGAAACCGTTTAGTTAGTCTGTTCCCTTGTTCGGCTTGGGGGGCCACGCAGGAGAGAGGCGGCTTCCCGGACTTCTATTGCTCGTTGGGGAACGCGAGCGATAGCAGGGACTTGTGACACAAAGGGCTGGACGCCACCGCGCGAGCTCAGGGCGCTTACCACTAGAGCGCGGGCAGTTTCGTGAGCCGGAATGACCTTGCTTCTCCGATGGCTCTCTGTCGGGCGGCGTCCTGGTCTGCTTTGCATACTTTCTCAAAGTATTCTCAGTTAGCTGTGCGGGCGCGCTCAGATGCTAAAGTGGGGGCCTCGGCTTTGTAGCGGGGCTCGCGGGACCCTCCCCAGTTTAGGTACTGCTTTGGTACTGCCCAACTGTACCTGGACTGGCCCGGAGAGACGAAGAGGAAGGAGAAATTAGACCTTACCTGCTAATTGTCTTTCCTTGAGTTCTCTCCGGGCCAGTCCAGGTCCCACCCTCTTAGTCTGTGAGCGTCAGTTTGGTTTCTTAGGACAGTCTGTGTTAATTCTTCGGTCCAATAGTCTTCGCGGGGTTCCGCAGGCTTCTCTGTCGCTCTGCCATAGTATAGAGGATATTGGTGAGTTCTAGCTGGTTTAGAACTCATTTATTTAAAAAAAAAAAATAATAATAATTATAATTAAGTAAATAAACAAACAAAGAGAAACAGAAAGGAATCGATTATGGCTTTCACTTCCAGAGGGTTGGTCTGGGGAGTGGTTGTTTAAAGGAGTGTTTCTTGCGGAATGGGGCTTGAGCTCGGTTCCTGTGAAGTTATGAGTTGTTTTCCATAGATACAAGATGTTTCGGATTTTTTCCTTTCTTATTTTGTGTTTTTTCGTCTGCTGCTTTGTCATTAGGTGACTGGCTTTCTCACACCAGAGGGAGCTATAGCAACTGCCAGTAAAAGTTTCAACATTCAGTCCTCAGCTGCTAGAAGGGATTGACAACACCCAACTGTACCTGGACTGGCCCGGAGAGAACTCAAGGAAAGACAATTAGCAGGTAAGGTCTAATTTCTCCTTTACCATCTTCACTTCTGTCCTAACAGAATTGATTGAATTGCAGACTGGCTACTCAACAGCCAGATCTCACCTAAGCAACCTCTAACATGCTCTCTGCAACTCTGCAATGAAGCTCTGCAACTGTGGGCTTTTGTCAGAGAGCATAGTAAGTCCACCCCTGGTAGGGAACTTCCAGGTGGTCAGACGACCTTGACTGGTAGGCCCTGCTCATTCATGCTCCCACATGGCTGTTTGTTCCTATTTTACCATCTTCCTTAAATTTTTTTTTCCTTTAAGGAAGGGGAGCCAGGGCCTAGACGACTTCAAGTTAAGGAATAGCACCACTCCCTAGGTTCCATATCCTTAAAGAAACTTCCACCACAGGGATGCATTCCTCATTATTTCAGTTGATCCTCATCTACTGGAAATTTTTTTCTCACTCTCATTGAAGTCTACCAAAAACAAAGAACGCATGATACTCATACTGTTCTTATAAAGAGTCAGACAGGAGTTCCCCTACATTGTGTTATTTTTTCCAGCTTCTATCCTGAAGTGATAAAAGGATCCAGATCTTTTATCTTAGGATTAAAGATCTCCTCTGCACTCCTTCGGGTACGTTTCAGGGCCTAGTTCTCTGAGGACTAGTCTTTTAAGACCTAGACCTCTTGTCAAGGGTAAGAAGCACCTTGCTGGTTTCCACCAAACCTTGCATAAGATTCTTATACCTTGACTTATAAGTGATTCCCACTAACTATTCGTAAGAAGGTCTTAACCCTTCTTGTAGTTAGACAAATCTAACTGTCCATATCAGTGCTCTCAGCATACCATAAGGTCTTAAATGGACATCCAATTTATCTGGTAAAGATAGGAAATTCTCTCTTTACCGTAACCTTTTCTTCTATCACAATCAGGTTACCTTACATCTGAAGCTTTCTAGGTCAGTTGTTAGCCTACGTGCTATCACTTATGCAACACACATTACTGATCTTCAGAAATTGGGGGCGATTCGCCCAATACGGTTTTATTGTCTGGATAAAGGGGTTTTGGGAACCCATCTCCTTTTCTGTAAAGGTTTTTTTACCTTTTCATCCAGACTACTCAAATTTCTCTTTCCTTTTCTTTCCCAGGGTACCATCTTGCTCTAGGGAAAGAAATATCTTCAACTATAGATTATAGAGAAGTTATCTTCTCTCATGGGCCCCAACTTCTTATAAACTCCCCAGTTCCTGGGGTTACTCCTAGACAATGATATTTTCCTACCTTTGTCTATATGGCAAATTTCAATTCCCTCTATCCCTCAAGGTAAGAGAATTCCATATGAGGACAATGTGATGGTTCTTTACAACAGACCCATGTCTACTTCCCCATATGTGTATTTTGTTTGTGATACTTGGATGACATCCCTTTTCAGAAGTTGGGACTTCCTATTCTACTAACAGTTATCGCTACACAAGGACATGTTTTTTTCTGCATTCCTTGTTTAGTTCAGCTGTCCACAGCACATCATTTTTACACTGTTAGCTCAACTCCTACCCTCCATCCCTTGGATGCCTGAGGTCCTTAGGAGGAAGCATGTCCCATCCATTAGTTTTTGTTACATGCTGGGCCTCTCCCAGGCATCTCAGCTTGGGAGTCCCCATATTTGAAGACTCATTCCTGCTTGTTCCTGGAGATAGCACAGTTACTTACCTGTAACAGGTGATCTCTGGGAACAGCAGGAATAGGTCTTCACAACCCACCCACCTCCCCTAGGAGTTGCGCTCTCGCTCTCTCTCTCTCTCTCTCTTTCTCTTTATAATTTGTTTACTTTCCTCCTTCGGTCTCGGCTACAAACCCAACTGATGTGAGGGAAGTATTTGGGCGGGAAGGCAGCGCGCATGCGTGTGGGATGCTCTCAAAAGCTTTTTTTTTGAGACGCTGGAGAGCGTTCCCATGCAGGCTCCGTCGGTACCGACGTACCCATATGTGAAGACTTATTCCTGCTGTTCCCAGAGATCACCTGTTACAGGTAAGTAACTAACTGTGCTGAATTGTAGAATGGTCAAAATTATAGTCATTTTCCAAGGCAAGAATCCTTGTAGCTCAGTCTCATTTTTCTAAAGTAGCAGACATGGGCATTTGTAGAAACAGTCAGACGGACATACTGCATACAGGGATCATATGGCTCTCACCGTGACGCTGATTTATCTCGATACTGCTGCGCAGTATCTTCTACTTGATGTTAAAACTTTGGTTGATTTCTTTATTCTCTCTCTTGCTTCTTTTTGGTGACCTTGGTTCTGATTCCGGTTCTGGTGCTGTGGCTGGTGTAGGGGGTAAGCACATTCACCAATTTCCTTCAATAATGTGAAGTGACAGAACGAGGGCCGACCCAACCATCCGACAAACTAGATGGCTGCTTCTTGGGGGGAGGGAGGCACCAAATAGCAGGACATTCAAACCTAGACAATAGATTTTGACAGCAAGGGGAGGGAGGAGGGTAAAGCTTATGGGCAACAACACCTTCAACCAACTCTGTGGCTGACCCTGGGTAGAACTGGGCCTGTGAAACTTTTGCACCCCATCTAATAGTATAAAATGTGTGTGATTCCCTCTGCTGTACGCAGCTGTAATGGAGCAGGCTATTGGGAATGCTGCATTACTGGAAATCTTCCTTTTGCTAGTGACCAGTTTGAAGGTGTTCTGGTCCCTTTGTCTTATTTGGCAGAGGGGAGGAAGCATCCTATCCAAATTATGGTAAAGAAAGCGTTGAGTAGTAATGATGAATGGTAGAGTGATTGTCAATGAAAAGGGGCAAATATTCATGAGTATGGTGGGGTGAAAGATGATAGTGTTTGTTTATATGTTTGAAATGCCCTCAGAGCTTTCCAGCTTCTCTTAGGACAAGGCTCTGAAGGAAGAAAGGAAGTTTAATACTCATTGTTTATGTTGGATCTGTAAGTGATCAATGAACTGTGAATCCCAGAGTCAGCAAAATGTGAGAACTAAAAGCATTAATTCCTTTACAAAATGTACTGCAGCTGATAGTAAGGGTAGTGAGCAGTATGCATGCTTTTTATACCTCCTGAAGTTCTTTGTGGATCAAGGTACACTTGGTTCAGTGAGTTCTCATCTTTCAACTCTGTTCTGGCTTGTTTGAACACTTGATTGCTTTTGCTATGTGGTGGTAATGTTCTTGTCTCCTACCCACCTCCACCCCCAATACTTTTACATTGTTGTTGTTAAGTGCCGTCGAGTCGGAGTCGACTCATGGCGACCCTCTGGAATGCCATACTGGTCAGACCAAGGTCCATTAAGCACAGTATCCTGTTTCCAGCAGTGGCCAATCCAGGTCACCAGTACCTGGCAGTTTTCCAAAAAGGCACACTAATTCCTCAATGCTTGTATTGGGGCAAGCAGTGGATTTCCCAGGTCCTCTTTAATAATGGTTTATGGATCGTCCCTCCATGAACTTGTCCAAACCTTTTTTAAACCCACCTAAACTAACAGCTTTTACTACATCCTCCAGTAATGAATTCCAGAGTTTGATTACATGTTGAGTGAAAAAAATGTTCTCTCATTAGTTTTAAATAGGTTACATTGTAGCTTCTTTGCGTGTTCTCTAGTCTTTATACTTTTTGATGGTGTAAACAATTGATTCCTTTGCGTCCCTCTAGTCCAGACCCGGAACCTGAGAGTTCTGTACCTCCTCCAGCAGCTATGGAGACTGACACACGTCATCGCTTTGATGACCCAGGTAGAAGTAGGCAAGTGCCGCCTCTCCCCGCCAGTTTCAGTCTCCAAAGCAGCTGGAGAAGGTGCTGAGCCTAGGGACAGGGCTCAGACAGTAGCGAATAAGCAGAGTTTAAATTTTGTTTTTATTACCTGAGTGGTAGCCAGGAGTTAGAATAGAGTCGGTCTGCAAAGGCTGGTTGGCTCTTCTGTTGCTCTCTCTCCTTCAGTCCTCCTGCTTTATCCCCACTCCCCCCCCCACCCCCACCTCTTACATCATTGGATCTCACAGAGGCCTACTTGCATATTCCCATTCAGCAAGAGCATTAGCAGTTTCTTCGGTTTGCAGTGCCCATGGGGCATTTCCGTTCAGGGCCTTGCCGTTTGGCCTGGCAACAGCCCCGAGGAGGTTCACCAAGGTTATGGTGGTGGTGGTGGTGGTAGCGGCTCTTCGCAAGGAGGGAGTGCTGGTGCATCTGTATTTGGACGATTGGTTGATTCGAGCGAAGTCAGAGGAAGAGAGCAGGGCAGCTACATCCCGGGTAGTGCAGGTGTTAGAGCCTGGGATGGGTAGTCAACTTCTCCAAAAGCAAGCTGGTCCCATCGCAGTCCCTGGATTACTTGGGGGCACGGTTCGACACGGCGCAGGGGAAGGTTTTTCTTCCAATGGAGCGGTTGCATGGCTTGAGGGAGCTGGTGAGGAGATTTGTGTCCCAGAGGGCTCCCACAGCGTGGCAGTATTTGCAGTTGTTCGGAACAATGGCGGCCACGATAAAGGTGGTGCCATGGGCCAGAGCGCACATGAGACCATTGCAGAGGGCTCTGCTGCGGCGTTGGTCACACCAGTCGGATGCACTGTCGCAGCGCCTGGTTTGCCCACCAGAGGTGAGACGGGAGCTTCTCTGGAGGTCCCGGCCTGGAGGCTCTTGACGACAGATGCAAGTCTCACAGGCTGGGGAGCGCATTTCAAAGGTCGGTTTGCGCAGGGGCAGTGGTCTGCGCTAGAGGCGGCGTGGTCGATCAACAGACTGGAGATGAGGGCGGTGTATTTGGCTCTACTGGAGTTCCAGTCATGCCTGGGTCGGTCGGCGGTTCGGGTGCTCTCCGACCATGCGACTACGGTGGCCTACATCAATTGATAGGGCGGCACGGGGAGTGCGGCTTTGGAGACAGAAGCAAGTCAGCTGTTGGCTTGGGCCGAAAGGAATCTGCTGACCATCTCGGCACAACATGTCGTGGGAGTAGACAATGTTGAGGCGGATTTTTTGAGTCGGCGCAAGGTCGATCCAGGAGAATGGTCGCTTCTCCTGGATGTGTTTGCACTAATCGCAGAACGCTGGGGGGTGCCGATAATGGATCTGATGGCGACCTTCGAGTCCACGAAGGCGGCATGGTTTTACAGCAGGCGTCGAGAAAGAATGTCGGAGGGTCTTGATGCGTTGTCGCTGAAGTGGCCAGCCGAAGGACTCGTCTGTTTTTCCGCCATGGGCGCTCATCGGACGTGTGGTGCAGCGCATAGAGCACCACTGGGGCCGAGTGGTTCTGGTGGCACCGGATTGGCCGAGAAGACCTTGGTATGTGGCTCTGGTTTGTTTATTGGTGGACAGGCTGTGGCGGCTTCCTCTGAGGGAGGATCTGTTACTTCAGGGGCCACTTCGCATGCCATAGGTGGATCGATTCTCGCTTACGGCTTAGCTCTTGAAAGGGCGAGGATGACAACCAAAGGTTATTGGCTGCGGTCATTTTGACGTTGTTAAAGGCAAGGCAGAGGTCTACCCCCTTAGCTTATGTGCGTGTCTGGTGCATTTTTGAGGCCTGGTGTGCGAACAGACGGGTACGGCCTTCGGTGGCATCTATTGCACAGATGATTGCGTTCTTGCAGGATGGGTTCGAGAAAGGACTGGCGGCCAGTTGACCGCCAGTTGGCGGCCAGTTGACCGCCAGTTGGCGGCCAGTTGACCGCCAGTTGAGAGTGCAGTTGGCGGCGATCTCGTGTTACCGAGGTAAAGTCCAAGGAGAGGTGTTGGGGTCGCATGCGGATGTGAAACGGTATTTGCAGGCCGTATCACTTTTGCGGCCCCCACGCTGGTGCTTGGTTCCACCGTGGGACCTGAATCTATTGTTAAAAGCGTTGGTCAGGGCTCCTTTTGAGCCGTTGGGGAAGGCGTCCTTGAAGGATTTGACGTTAAAGACAATTTTCCTAGTGGCCATTTGCTCAGCTCACAGGATTTCTGAGTTGCAAGCTTTGTCTTGTAGGGAGCTGTTTTTGTCATTCTCAGCTCAGAAGGTGGTGCTGCGGCCGGTTCCCGCATTCTTGCCCAAGGTGGTGTTGCTTTTTCACGTCAACCAGGCGGTCACGTTACCAGTGTTTTCTGGAGAGGAGAAGGAAGCCATGGGAGGTAGATTAGGGCTTCTGGATGTTCGGCGATCTGTTATGCGGTATCTCCGCGGGACAGCATCCTTTCGTAAGTCGGATTGTTTGTTTGTGGTGTTTGGCAGCCCGCGGAAAGGGGAAGCGGCCACTAAGGCGTCCATTTCCAGACGGTTGAAGGAAGCCATTGCAGCGGCATATATTTTGAAAGGTAAGGTGGTGCTGGAGGGTCTCGGGGCCCATTCGACTAGAGTGCAAGCGGCCTCCCGGGCAGAGTTTGCTTTGGTGCCGGCGGCGGAGATTTGCAGGGCGGCAACCTGGTCATCTTTGCATTTGTTTGTCAAGCATTATCGGCTAGATGTGAAGGCAGCAAGTGATGTACGGTTTTGGGTCGCGGTACTTCAGGCTGCTCTGGCAGGGCCCTCCCGTTAATATTTACTGCTCTGTTACATCCTCTCAGGTTCCGGGACTGGACTAGAGGGACGCAAAGGAAGGTTAAATTAGACTTACCTGCTAATTGTTGTTCCTTAAGGAACTCTAGTCCAGTCCCGGGGCCCACCCAAGTTACTTACAGTTTTGTTTTCGTATCAGCCTGAAGTCCTGACAGCACAGAGTGGTGTTAAGGGGGCATTGGCGAGAGGGCGTGATACAGTGGTTCACATGAGGGCCTCTCTATCTCTGTCTCTCTCTCAAGATTTCTAGTCTCTGACGGAGAGGGCGAAATCTTCCTATGCAGTATTGAATGTTTGCGGACGTTCCCCTTCCAGGGGAGGCTTCTCTTCAGTTATAGGAATGTTTTCAAACAAGAGTTGAAGTTCAGTTTGTGTTGTTTTTTTTTTTTTAACTACTTCTTTGTTGCTCTGCTGAGTCTGCTTTGTCAATAGGTACTGGCGGGGAGAGGTGGTCATTGCCTACTTGTACCTGGGTCATCAAAGCAATGATGTGTGTCAGTCTCCATAGCTGCTGGAGGAGGTACAGAACTCTCAGGTTCCGGGACTGGACTAGAGTTCCTTAAGGAACAACAATTAGCAGGAAAGTCTAATTTCACCTTTAAATTTATCCGTTCCACTCCATTCATTAATTTATAGACTTCTATCGTATCTCCCCTCAGCCATCTCTTTTCCAGGTTGAAAAGCCCTAACCTTATAAGCCTCTTCTCATAGGGGTATCCTTCCATCCCCTTTACCATTTTGGTGACTCTTCTCTGTACCTGTTCTAATTCCGCTATATCCTTTTTAAAATATGGCGACCAGAATTGCACACAATATTCAAGCTGATGGATGCATCATAATGTCCTTTGTTTTATTCTCAGTTTCTTTCCTTATGATTCCTAGCATTCTATTTGCCTTCTTGGCGGCTGCTGCTGCACACTGGCTGGAGGGTTTCAATGTGTTATCCACGATAACGCCTAAATCTTTATCTCCAGGAACAAGCAGGAATGTAGTTTTCACATATGGGTATCGTCGGTACCGACGGAGCCTGTGCAGGAACGCTCTCCAGTGTCCAATAGGAAAGCTTTTGGGAGCATCCCACAGCACCTGCGTGCTGCCTTCCCGCCTTTCCCAGCTGTCCCTCTCCAGTTCTTCGTTTTCCGCGGAGCCGACAGGTCGCACATCATGTCACCGCAGAAAAAAATCCCTTCTATTCTTCTTTTTTTGTGGTCACGTCTGCCTTCCCTCGATGCTACACTGGTACCGCCGGCACTGTTCCCTCTAAGCTGTGCGCGCGCACACACCTCGCCGAGCGAGCGCACATACTTTACAACAGAGCGCACAAAAATTAAGGCTCTGATTCTGATAGAAAACAACACAGACGTCTTAAAATTTAAAAGTTATTATTGTAATTACTAGAAATTTCCCGCTTCATTTAGTAATCATCTATTTTCATTTAACTTGATTAAAATCAGTTTGGTGTACATACTGTATTCTGATGTGTAGTCAAATTTTAAAGTATATAACTCCAAGTGTCGTTATGTGGCGCACAAAAATTTAACCTTCCTTCAAAAGCTGCACACAGCTGATATTTTATGCGCACACAGCCTACAGAAAATTAGAGGGAACATTGACCGCCGGTGGTTCTTCTTTTTTTTTTCTTTTCTTTTCTTCAAAAAAACAAAACAAAAAAAACTTTTTTTCTGGAGTCTTTCCAGTGATTCTTTCTTCAGGTGCCACGTGCCATTTTGGGCACTAGGCCCAACTTTTCCTTCAGAATGGAAAAACCCGCCTAGTGTTTTAAAAAGTGTTCTAAGTGTGGTGGTACCATCTCCGTCACCGACACCCATGAGTTAGTGCCTCAAATGTTTAGGTCCTGACCACTCTATCTCTGAGTATGTTGCCTGTGGGATGATGTCGAAAAGGGGCCGGCAGAACTGAGCTGCTAAACTTAGCACCCTTTTTCCTTCCGGTGCAGCCTCCGTGGCATCGATGTCTTCCAGGGCTTCGTCTTCCTCCCATGGATCTCAGTTAACTAAACATAAATCTAGCCGGTCCTCAAAGGGTAGATCTCCTTCTAGACAGCGAGATGCCTCTGGCGTTGCCCTCGAGGGACTTTCACCGGCAGAACTGCCCCGGCGGGAGGCTTCAGCTTCCAAAGCACTAACGGGGCTCCAGGATGTTCTAGAGGCTTCAACCTCGGCAGAACTACTTGTGCCATGCTCTGGGGTACTGGCTGCTTCATCCGGTACCGATACCCAAGCATCGGCAGCGTCGATAGACCAGAGATTCTTGGCTATTGAACACAGTCTGGCAGTTCTTCTCACGGCCTTGATGCCCTTGAAACCGCTTCAGACAATTCAACCGGTACCAGCACCGACTCCGACTGCATCGACCGTCGGCAGGTATTCTACCGGGACCGAGTCATGCGTATCCATCCAGTATCGACAGATCGGTACCGGACCACTCCGGTGCCGACTTCGATCGGTACCATGCCTTGCACGATCGCCTGGATCAGAGATACTTCGAATCCTCGGATGAGTCTGAAGACTGAAAACTCTGCCGATACCAGAGTACTTCTTCCTGAGGATTCTTCTTCTCCTCAGTGTAGGATGTCTCCACCAGAGGATATGTCCTTTCAGGATTTTATCCGAGATGTGGCTCGAGGTCTTAACATCACAGTGGCTCCTGAAAAAGAGCCTAGGGCAAAGGAATTAGAAATCCTGCAATACCCTAAAGCTCCCAAGGAGGCAGCTACCTTACCTATTCATGAGATCTTGCATGACCTCATGTTAAGGATGTGGGAAACACCTCTAACTACATCTTCTCACTCTCGGAGACTCGACACCATGTATCGAGTTCCTCCTTGTCCTGAGTTTCAGAAAACTCAATTACCACACCATTCCATGGTTGTGGAGTCAGCATTGAGAAGGATAAAGAGTGCAAAAAGGCATGCATCTAATCCTCCAGGACGTGAGTGTAGGACTCTTGACGCCTTTGGACGTCGAACCTTCCAGGCTTCCATGCTTTCTGCTAGGATCAGTTCCTATATCTTATATATGGGAATGTTCCTTAAGGAGGTCACAGGAGATTTAGAGCTTATGAGCCTTCTCCTTCCTGATAAGAGGCAAGATTATCTCGCCCTTGTCAAACATGCTCAGGATGTTTCCAAGTTTGTGAATCATGCAGCTTTTGACTGCTTTGAGTACATAAGCAGAACCTCTGCCATTGCCATAGGTGCACGTAGGATTGCCTGGCTCCAGGCATCTGACTTGGAAATTTGGGTACAGGATAAACTAGGAGAGAATCTCTTTGGCAAGAACTGGCAGGATAAAGCTAATGAGATAGATGCTGACAATATCACTCTGGATAGATTGTCTAAATCTACAGCTGATCCTGCAAGGAAAAAATCCTCTAAGAAACCATTCTTCAGTAAGAAGAAAAGGTTTTATCCCTCCTATACCCAACAGGGGCATTGTTTAGGTCAGTCTGCCCAAAAGGGACAGCAGCAACAACCTAGACAAAAAAAGACAAAAGCAGCTAAGCCTCAGTCGGCTCAGCAGACTCAGCCTCCACAGGGGCTTTGACTCCTATCTAGAGAACTTTGCCTTCCTGGCCCTGAACGGCCCAGAACCCTCCACCATTCCAGGAAGGTTATGTCATTTTTGCCCCCAGATGGGGTCAGATAACAGCAGAAAACTGGACTCTGTCTATTGTAAGAGAGAGGTACAAGCTTCATTTCCTCAGCATGCCCCCTCCTACAATGGTAAGACAGGTCAATTCTCAGACCTCTCTCAATGACCAGTTAGGTCAAGAGGTCACTGTACTTCTTGCCCAAGGGGCAATAGAAGAGGTACCCATTCCCCAACGGGGTACAGGGTTTTACTTCCCCTATTTCCTTATTCCAAAGAAAACAGGAGGACACAGACCCATTCTAGACCTCAGAATTGAACAAATTCCTTTTCAAAGAGAAGTTCAAAATGATTTCTCTAGTAACTCTGCTGCCATACCTTCAGAGTCAGGATTGGCTTTGTTCTCTAGATCTCAAGGATGCGTACACTCATGTTCTCATCCATCCATCTCATCGGACGTTCCTTCGCTTTGTGTTTTCAAGGGAAGCACTACCAATACAGGGTTCTTCCTTTTGGCCTGGCCTCTGCACCAAGGGTGTTCACAAAATGAATGGCCGTGGCGGCAGCATTTCTCCGCACCCTAGGAATATTTGTCTTCCCTTACTTAGACAACTGGCTCATTCGAGCCCCTTCAGAGTCAGAGGCCAGGGTTGCTCTCTCTCACACAATGAGCATCCTTCAGTATTTGGGACGTGTCATAAACTTCCCAAAATCCAACCTTGCTCCCAATCAGTCCCTGGAGTTTATAGGAGCTCTGCTGGATACCAGAGAGACAAAGGCCTACCTTCCACAGCCCCGCTGCCTTCGCATTGTGCAGTTAGCTTCCCAAGCAGTGTTAAAACCTCACCTCACTGCTCAAGAAATGTTAGTTGCTAGGCCACATGGCATCCACTGTGCATGTGGTTCCTTATGCTCGCCTCCATATGAGGACAGCCCAGTGGACTTTAACCACTCAGTGGACTCAGGCGTCAGGTTGCCTGTCAGACAAAATAGCAAACTCAGATTGCCTTATTTTGTCCCTCCAATGGTGGTAGTCACCCCAAAACCTTTTGGTGGGGTTTCCTTTTCGTGTATCAACACTACAATATAGGTCCAATACCAGAGGGTGAATACTGACAAACAACAAAAAAATGAAGCCCTCTACCAATACTCAGAAAAATACTGATGGTTTTTGCACTGTACTATTTATAATCGTGTATACAGGCTTCTAAACATGGAGATACCAGTGAAAAAAAGGTCTCAGACTTACAGCGGCAACGCTCAGCTTTATCTAGAGCAGTACGCCTAATTGCATCAATGACCACGGATTATCACTGGATTTTCTCCTTCTCCTAAAAATTCATCTCTACTGTGCCATAGATACTTGTTTCATTTCCATACATCAGATTTTTCCTTTTCAGCAACCCCCACCCCAAGCCACTCTAAGAACAGATGCCTCACAGGTGGGTTGGGGAGCCCACCTGCAAGGCCTCTCTACCAGGGTACCTGGACTCCACAGGAGACCTATCTACACATCAATCTCCTGGAACTCAGAGCAATCTTTCTTGCTTTTCGAGTATTCCACACCCAGCTCAGCTACAAGACAGTCCTAGTTCAAACGGACAATCAAGTAGCCATGTTCTATGTGAACAAGCAGGGTGGAACAGGCTCTCTGTCACTCTGCAACAAAGCTTTGCGACTATGGGGCCCTCGCCAGAGAGCATCAGATTCATCTCCTTGCGGTGTATCTTCCAGGCATTCAAAACTCTTGGGCAGACAGACTCAGTCGAGTTCTGCTTCCACACGAATGATCTCTCCATGCAGACCAGGTAGCCACAATTTTTCATATTTGGGGAACCCCGGACATAGACCTCTTTGCAAGTCCGCTGAATGCCAAACCTCCCCAGTTCTGTTCCAGAATTCCGGCTCAGGGTTGTCAGGCCAGGGATGCTTTCCTCCTCCATTGGGGTCAGGACTTCCTGTATGCTTTTCCACCCATTCCCTTATTTCCCAAAACCCTGTTCAAGCTTCAGAGAGACAGAGGTCATATGATTCTCATAGCTCCACATTGGCCACGGCAAATGTGGTACCCTCTGCTCCTACATCTCTCTCAAGCTCCGCCTCTGGAGTTAGGATCTGCTCCAAATCTCCTTTCTCAGGAGGACAGGATGCTGTGGCATCCCAATGCCCATTCTCTGCATCTCGGGGCCTGGTTGCTGAAAGCCTAGAACTTCACGGTCTTAACCTTTCCCAGCAGGTAAAGGATATCCTTTATGCTTCCAGGAAGCCTTCCACAAGATGCTCTTATGCATTCAAGTGGAAAAGGTTTACCATATGGTGTTCGCAGAAGGGTCTTAACCCTCTTGCGATACTCCAGTAATGATTCCAGAGATATCTCTTTCATTTATCTAATGCGGGGCTTAAGACCAATTCAGTGAGAGTTCATTTGAGTGCTATTGCAGCTTCTTTCAAGCCTCTCAATGGACAACCTATTTCCTCTCATCCTCTCATAGCGAGGTTTATGAGAGGCCTTCTTTTAACTAAGCCTCCCATTAAGCCACCACCGGTGGCATGGGACTTAAATCTGGTTCTTGGGCAGCTCATGAAGCTGCCTTTGAACCTCTTTGAAATTCATTTCCTGGCAGGTCATCTTTCTTATTGCAATCACATCAGCACGTCGCATCAGTGAATTGCAAGCGTTGGTGGCTGATCCTCCTTATACAAGGTTCCATCATGATAAGGTAGTCCTTAGGACTTGTCCACACTTTATGCCAAAGGTGGTGTCACCTTTTCATTTAAACCAAGTGGTTTACCTTCCTGTATTCTTCCCAAGGCCTTACGCCTCAAATGCAGAAAGGAATCTTCATACTTTGGGCTGTAAAAGGGCTTTGGCCTTTTACTTGCAAAGGACACAGCAACATAGAAAGTCCTCTCAACTCTTTGTTGCTTTTGATCCTAGTCATTTGGGACTTCCAGTCTCCAAAAGAACACTGCCCAGCTGGATTGCACAGTGTATTTCTTTTGCCTATGAGAGTAAGAACCTTCCTCTGGAAGGCAATGTCACAGCTCACAATGTGAGAGCCATGGTAGCCTCTATGGCTCATCTTAACTCTGTGTCTATTGATGACATCTGTCGAGCAGCTACTTGGGCTTCGGTTCACAACTCATTACTGCTTAGACAAGGACTCCTGCTGGGATGCCTTGTTTGGTCAGGCTGTTCTTCAACACCTGTTCCATACTTAATCAACTCCTACCCACCATCCCTGGTAGGATGCCAGAGATCCATGGGGGGAAGTGGATCCATTTAACAAGGGTACACAACTTATGGTGCCTTCTCCCTGGCATCTGCAGCTAGGGAGTCCCCATATGTGAAAACTACATTCCTGCTTGTTCCTCGAGATAGCGTAGTTACTCACATGTAACAGGTGATCTCCAGGAACAGCAAGAAGTTTAGTCTTCACAACCCGCCCACCTCCCCTAGGAGTTGTGTATCTATCTCTCCCTCTCCTTCTCCCTCTCTCCCTCCCTCCAGCTTTAAACTCAACTGGAGAGGGACAGTTGGGGAGCGTTCCAGCGCAGGTACCGACGATACCCATATGTGAAGACTTAAATTCTGCTGTTCCCAGAGATCACCTGTTACAGGTGAGTAACTATGCTTTCCTGGGTGGTGATTCCTAATGTGGAACATTGCATCGTGTAACCATAGTTTGGGTTGTTCTTTCCTAGGTGCACAAATTTTTGCACTTGTTTACATTAAATTTCAGCTGCTCTATGAAATCCAGTCTTCCACTTTATCAAGGTCCTCTTGCAATTTTTCACAATCCTCTTGGGTTTTAACAACTTTGAATAATTTTGTGTCGTCTGCAAATTTGATTACATCACTTACTGTTCCTGTTTCTAGGTCATTTACAAACATGTTAAGCAGCGGACCCAGCACAGATCTCTGGGGTACTCCATTATTCATCTTCCTCCATTGAAAAATTGGCCATTTAACCCTACTCTTTACTTTCTTTTAGCCAGTTCCAGATGCACAATAGTACAGTGCGTCCTATCCCATAACCTTTTTAATTTCGCCAAGCGTCTCTTATGAGGGACCTTGAAAAAGCTTTCTGAAAATCCAGATACACTATATCGATTCGCTCACCTTTGTCTACTGGTTTATTTGCACCTTAAAAAAAATATAACCGATTAGTAAGACAAGACCTTCCTTGGCTAAAGCCATGTTGACTTTCTCCCATTAATCCATGATTATCTACCTGTTCAGTAATTTTGTTCTTTATGGTGGTTTTTGCCTTTTTCCCCAGTACTGATGTCAGGCTCACTGGTCTGTAGTTTCTGGGATCACCCCCAAACCCTTTTTAAAAATTGGTGAATGGCCAATGTAACGCCAGACTTCAGGTACTACAGATGACTTAATCTTGCTGTGACCTAGCAGCACACTAGCCCTGTTTATAGACCAGTGGATGAAGAGTTGTTGTAACTGGCTTAACGGTCCTGATGCTGGTTCAGTTTCGCTGACATCAGCAGCACAGGGGATGGTTATGGGAGGAACCTCCAGTGCAAAGAAATGGCGTTCACCCCCTGTAATAGATCTGTTTTTATTGCAGTTATGGGATTCTTTCCACTCTTCGGTCACACCCTATGCTGTTGCAGTGACACTTTCTGCCTTCTCTTTACATACCTTCCTCACATTTTCCTTTGTCCTAATGTATGATACCCATTGTTCTACCTATAAAACCGGCTTACATTCTGCGCTGACATGCTGTCATCCTTCCCTCCATCACATCTCTCCATGTCCTTTTACAGCACACACATTCATGCATTGATATATAACAGAGATAATATCACAAGAGGCATAAGGAATTGGGAGTCATTTAATAGATCTGCAGTACATACCTGGGGAGGAACACTGGACCTGTAGAGCATGTACTGGAGAAACGGGGGATATTTTTGGAATGTTCCTGATGAGAAAAGCATTTTAGGCTGTTTCTGTGAATAATTGGAATTAGATACTATTTGTATGCCACTAAAAATGACTATGCTCTTAATATTTTTCTGAATGCTTATTTTCTTCTTTCTGCCACTCTTTTTTTTTTTTTTTTTAAACATCTGTTGGTTCTGAATTTCTGGAACTGTTTTCCATCCCTTGCTGTGTGCCACTTGGGGCCTGACATGTAGTTTGTGAGTATCTTCTGCTGTGTCCATTAGAACTCTTCCTGAAGATGAGTTGTTGACAATGTGTTATAGATAGCTCCCTGCTGTCAGCGCCTGGCCTTTCCTCTATCATCACCATCTCCTGTACAGCTAATCTGGGCTAATAGGTGTTTTCAGGAAGGAAGCAGCACAATTCTCTTCTGTCACACATTACCAAGCTTGCATTGTGCTGTGCTAGCTGGGAGCTTGCATGCATAGCTTGAACATAAATAGAAAGGGGGCAATTACTGCCCGTATAGCTACAGTTACTTTATACCTACAGATTTTGCACCAGTTCTGAAAATGAAAATGCATGCTTAATTTTCTCTCTGAAATTTGCCAGAGGATAAAGTAATAACCGGAACAACCCGCAGACACTTGCACTCTTTACTGTGATTACTTTTTCTGAATAAAATAACATTCATACTTTTGAGCATACATGCTTACCTTGCTCCTGCACCCTGGAATGCCTCCCCCAAATGCGGGTGAAAGCCTGCCCGTTGTGGAACAAGGCCTGAATACAGGGTGAGCAGCTTTCAAAGACCCCCCCCCCTCCCCATTTCTGAGGGTAAAATGCTGTTGAAAATTAACCTCTCTGAATGCAGGTAAAAATATGTGCTCTGGCTGAGGTTGACTTGAGAGGTATATGAGGGAAATGTGGGAAGGGTCATACCAACATAATCAATCCCTCATCTGATAGCCTTTGATAATCTCCCGAGGGGACGTGTTATGTTCCAGCTTTACAATTAACAGCTCAAATAGTAGGAAATGTCACATGTTTGCTTGGGGAGCAACCACATAGCATTTGTGCAGTGGTGCTGGTGGAAGGAAGCAAGCAGGATCAGGGCAGGAAAAGTATTGTGTATATAAGAAGAACAGAACAAGGACTTGAAATGTGGTTTCTCCGTGGACTAGCAGGATTGCGTCAACCACACCTGGTGACGTCCTTCGGGCAGCGCCATACGGAAGTGCTCTCCAGGGCTCAGAACTCTCTGAGCCTGCCCAGGTAGCCCACCTCCACGCCCCGCCCCTAGTCCGGCCAGTGGTCTTCCTTCCACCTTGCCAAGGTCTCCTTGCTCCGGGGGGGGGGGGGGGGATTTTCTTTTGACTGTGCCTCATTTTCTCTGGAACTTTCATTTCAAGGCTTCAGATAGGGTTTTTAATTATTATTGTTATTGTTGCTCTGGTTATTACTTTCCCTCCTACTGCTCATAAGATGTGCTGAATGAACTGAAATCCCTGTGGCTGAACTCTTCAGTGCAGGCTGTTGGGTAGTTTTGTGCCTGCAGTGCATGATCAGCCTCTCTTGCCTCGAGAGTATCTCTGAACCCTGCAGGCAACTGAAACTCGAGTGTCTTTCACATTGGTCCAGAGGCTTGGTGACATTTATTGTTTCAATCTAAGATTTTATTTAAAAATGAATAGTTTTTAGATTTTTAGCCTGACTTTCCAAATTATGCTCAAAACACTTTACAGTATTATTAGAATCTTGGTGCAAAAAATCTGTACTCCAAAGACTTCACTTTAAGTGGCAATCGGAGATTAAGTAACTTGCCACTGTTTTCCTTTTTGTCATATTCTGATGTCTGATGTTTGATGTAGATCTCTATGAAACTGGAATTCCTCTCACACATGGTTTAATTTCTGCTCTTTGCACCTGTTCCCTCTACAGACAGCACTGCACTGGGCAGCAAAGCATGGCAAGAAAGATATGACTGTCTTATTGGTGAAAGCGGGAGCTGATGTCAACATTCGAGCTGTAAGTAAAACTAAGAGGTTGCAGAAGAAATGCAGTTGGAGACCACGAAAATGTGGCAGAAAGATACAGAAATGTTTCCCATTGGATTGGGAGCCACAGGCCTGATTAAGACCCATACATGTTGCATCTTATGAACTCTAGAAAAAAAGCTTTCTTTGGCAGAATACAAATACTACAGCGAGTGTTAGCAGTAAATTTGAGAGACTGAGATCATATTCCATATGCCCTGGCTTAGGAGTGAGGCTCATGACTCTTTTGGTATGGGCAAAATTAAGCCATTTGGAGAAATTGCCCCTGATTGGTACAGTGCAAATATTAAGAAGAACATTAGCTGTAAACTTCTTTTTGTTTTATTTATTGAACTTCACCTAACAATCCAAGAACAACCTGAATTAGAAACATCAACTGTTAAAGATGAAAGCAACACATCCAATTAGAAGTAAATTTGAGAAGTTGAGAGTGTAGGTAACCAGAGCAGGCCCCAACCAATAGGCGATTGCCTAGGTCAGTGGCTTCTTTTTTTGGGGGAGGAGGGAGGGTCTTTGGCAAAGAACAAGGCATTCAAAGCTAAACAATAGATTCTGACAGCCAAGGGGGGCTTAAGGTTTGCCTAGGGCACCACCATCTTGAACCAACTCTGGTGCTGGCCCTGTATGTAATATACCTCAGTTTAAGAGTAATGTTCATTTCTGCCATGATATGCACCAGACAATCCCATTTGAAGCCATTGACTTAGGAATATGGGTGTAGGGGAAAATCCATAAGTTATTGACTTTGGCCACCTTAATGGTTAAAAAATGCAGTTTCGGTCTGGAGGAACCGGCTAGCAGATTTACTACTACTAATTTATATAGCGCTAGAAGGCACCTATATGTAATATCATATCTCCAGGAACAAGCAGGAATGCAGGTGATGTCCCCAACGGAGCCTGCACGGGAACGCTCCCCAGTGTCCAGTAGGAAAGCCTGTGGGAGCACTCCACTGCGCCTACATGCCTGCCTTCCCAACTCCTCTCCTCAGTTCTTCATTTTCCATGGATCCAGTAGGGCGCATTGTCCTGTCACTGCTGAAAAACCTTTCCTTTTTTTGTGCCCTTCGGGGTACATCGTGCTTCTGTCTTGCTGTCGACGCCGGTTCCATTGAATCCGACACCGGTCCTGATAATTCTTCCTTTTTTTATTTTCAATTTTTCTCTTTTCTGTTGATTTTCACCATGGTTCTCATCGCTAAACTAGGCCTCCATAATCATCTTCAATTGCGAAGACAACTTTTTCTGGAATGGAAAAGCCAGTCGGTTTCAGAAAATTTAGCAAATGTACCAGTAGCATTTCAACCACTGATAAACATAACTGGTGTCTAAAATGTTTGTTTGGGTCCTGAACATGAACCCACTTCTTGTCCTATGTGCCAACAAAGGCCAAAGAGGCCTCAAGAACCAAGCCAGACAGTTTAGATCGTTGTTCACTTTGGACTCTGTTTCAGTGGCTTCCACTTCATCAAGGCAATGACCTCTTCTCAGGAGTCTCAGGCTTCTTCAAAGCCCAAACGCCAAAGTAAGTCAAGGTCTGTGGTGTCACCCTCACGGTGGCCAGCCCAACGCCTAGGGCGCTGAGTCTTGGTCTGCCTGTGGTGTTCCTGCCTCAGAGAGCGTGGGCTTGCTTTAACTCTGCAAGGCCTTCTGGGAATGTAAGTCCCTTTACTCCTTGAGCACAGATGAGTTGCAGTCGAGTGGTTTCAGGCAATGACAAGAATTTATTTTCTCCTTCCCGGCAGATTAAATGCAAGTGAATAACTCAGGACAAAACATGCCATACAATTGGCTTGAGGAAATTATACATAAACTCAGGTAAGTTAGCCTTGTCAGCTTCAGGCTTTAAACGTGCAGTGCTTGATACCAAACAAAACACAACAGCTTCAATTAGCAAAGAAAATGTTCCCTTTTCTTCTGCTGCTTTTACCGTCTCTCACAGACCTTGTTCAGCATAGGGAATTCACATGGTCAGCCAAAGATAATGTACATCTACTATTTCATTATTGACAGAGTCTGTCTGCATTTCTTCAGTATTAGGAATAGCAGGGTGTGTCAGTAAACTGCTATCTTGATCTTTGAAGCAAACGGTGTCTCTGACCTCACGTGGTTTCTCTCTGTAACACTCTTCTGAGCAGGGTTGTAAACTACCATAAATGCTGTAGTTTTTGTCCAGGGAGTTTGCTACTTTCTGGTAATTATAGGGAACTGCTTTATAGCTAGGTTCAAACTTAAATGAATTATTAAGCCTACCTTTTGGCTTTGAAAGGGAAGGAACTCTCCACTCTGCAGGGTTAGACTGGTTCTCAAACACAGCTGGTGTTTGCTTGCCTCTCAGCCTATTAACTTTCCCCTCAGATGTACCGGTATTCTCCTGCCAGCATGTCCCTCTCTTAGGAGCGTGTGAGCTTTGCCAAGCCTGCCTCTCAGGAAGATTCTTCTCTCTCCTGCCTTTACCAGACAACCCCTGTCCTGGGTTGCTTCCTTCTGGCCTCAGGAATATGGCTCCCTTGGTTCTCACTCCTCCTTGACTCCTTCTAGTCAGCGTGCTCCTTTGCTGGCTTCCTTTTTCGTCCTCCCTTCGGATCTGCTTCTCATTCTCCCTCTGGCTCTGCTTGCTCCAGGCTAATGACCAGTTTTTATCATTGTAACTCTCAGGACTTAGCTGTGCCCTGCCCTGAAACAGGTGAAACTCATTACCTCCTGAGCTAGGGAATATGTCACTGCAGGGGCGTGTCTCTCCAGCTCGTGACTCTCTTTGTTTACTTCTTCTTTGCAAATACTGAGCCATGTGCTCAGACTGCCTGTCAGTTTCTGAAAGCAAATCCTTATCTTGTCCTATCTTTATAGGCTCTGAAGGGACTTCTTCATGACAGTGGCCGTTTCCAAATCTTCAGCATCGAAGACCAATTCAGATGCCAGAGAAAAGTCCTAACATAAACATCACAACTCCCCGATGCAGACTGCCCAGACAAACAGCCCCGGCAGGAAAAATCTGTCCTCCAAAGCACAAGTGGTGCTCCAGGATGCTCCCAAGGCATCGACCTCCGGAGAGTTACTGGTTCTATTTTCTGGGACGGTGGCTCATAGCCCTGTACGTGATTCCACCAAGCACGTGCTGGCTCTCGAGAGGAGTTTGGCAGCACTCCTGGCAGCCTCTGTATCAATAACATCGAGAGCTTCAGGAGTGTAGGCTTTGGCACCAAGACCACAGCTAGGTGTATCGGGCATGATTCCAGCCCTCTGAAATGGCATCGTGGGAGGATCTGAGGCCAATTCCTCTGTTGGAGTTGATCAATGCCCCGGGTATCCAACAGACCCATACCGCCATTGCTCTTGGCTCCGATACCTCTGAGTATCTGCACCAACCGTTGATTTCCACAAAGCATTGAGGTCAGACCCAAGACCGCCGATACATTGATTTCTTTTCAGACTCTGATTTAAGTTCTTCAGAATCTGACAGGGGGTCACTCTATTCCCGAGAACTTTCTGATATCCCTTTGGACCCTTTGCTGCCTCAGGAACGGCGTCTGTCCCCACCAGAAGATGTCCTTTCAGGACTTCATACGTGACATGCCAGCAGGGCTCTCCATCCCAGTAGCCTATGAAAAGGAACTGAGAGTGGAGGAATTGGAGATAATCCAATACTCTCCCATGCCCAAGGAGATGGCTACCTTACCAGTGCATCGTATCCCGCAGGATCTTCTGCTCCGCATGTGGGAGGCCCTGCTCATGGTTCTGCCTGTCAATAAAAGAGTACCCAGGCTTCCAAAAACCTCAGCTTCTCCCACCACTCAGCAGTGGTGGAATTGGCGATGTGCCAAACCATTTATCCATGCTTCCTGGCAAAGACTCGTGGACACTTGATGCCTTCAGGCATCAATGTTTCCAAACATGCATGTTGGCCTCCAGAATCAACTCTTACATGCTGTACATGGGCATGTTTCTGAAGAATGTCACCAGGGATCTGGAGACTTTTGCCCCCCCTGCTTCCTGAGGATAAACGGAGTGTATTCCAGACATTCATCAAGCAAGGCCAGAACACTTCTAAGTTTCTTACCAGGGCCTTTCTTGATGCTTTTGAATCCATAAACAGAGCTTCAGCAGTCTGCATTGGGGTTTGCAGAATAGCCTGGTTACGGGCATCAGACCTCGAGCAATGGGTCCAGTATAGACCGGCCAATATCTCATGTACTGGAAAAACCCTTTTTTGGCAAGGATTGGAGGGAAAAAGCAGGGGTAATTGATACAGATGATCTTGCCCTACAACGCCTTTCTAGGAAACAAATGACCCATCCAAAAAGAAGGCTCTTCCCAAAAAATCTTTTTATGCTAAAAAGAAAATATACTATCCTCCTTACCTGCCTTATGCTGCCTATCAACCTTAGCAGATGCAGCAGGGTCCTTGCAAACCCAAGAAACCCACGGCTCTTAAGCCTCATCCAGCTGCACAGGCATAGCCTGCACCTGGGTTTTGACTCCTTCCTAAAGAGCACTGTCAAGCTGCCCCTGGAGGACCCCCAGCCCCTCCACATAGCAGGCAGACTTTGTCACTATGCCAACAGGTGGCACCTCATAACATTGGAGCAGTGGACGCTCCAGATTGTCCAAAGGGGTTATTGGTTTCACTTTGAAACCTCACCCCCCACCTACTTCACAGGGGATTCTCCCATACAACCCCTTCAAAGTACTCTTAAAAGAAGAGGTGACCACCGTATTCTCCCAAGGTGCCATAGAAAGAGTTCCTTCTCCTCAAGAAATGTTGGGCTGCTACTTTCCATACTTTCTCATTCCAAAGAAAACAGGAGGCCTCAGGCCCATCTTGGATCTCCGAGACCTAAACAGGTTCATAGTTTGAGAAAAATTCAAAATGATTTCTCTAGGAACACTTCTACCATACCTCCAGAGACACTATTTGCTATGCTCTCTAAACCAAAAGAGGTGTACGCACATTTATTGGTGTATCCCTTGCACAGACAGTATCTGCGCTTCATGTTTCAAAGAAATCATTATCGATACTGGGTTCTCCCCTTTGGTCTAGCCTCTGCCTCAAGGGTCTTCACAAAAAGCATGGCAGTTGTCGCTGCCTACCTACGTACATTGGGGGTATTTGTCTATCTCCAGGAACAAGCAGGAATGAGTCTTCACATGGGTATCGACGGAGCCTGCGCGGAACGCTCCCCAGCGTCCAAAAGGAAAGCTTTTGGGAGCATCCCACAGCGCCTGCGCACTGCCTTCCCGCCTTTCCTAACCGCCTCTCTCCAGTTCTTCTTTTCCGCGGAGCCAGCAGGTCGTGTTCCTGTCATCGCTGAAGAATTTCTTTATTTTATTTCTTTGGTCGCGCGTCTGCCTTCTCGACGCTGGACCGGTACCGCCGGTCTTTTCTTTCTTTCTTCTAAAAAAAAAAAAAAAAAACTACTGCAGTGCATTTTCTTCTTTGGCCTTAGGCCTAGGAAATTTTTCCTCATGGAAAAGCCCGCCTCTGGGTTTAAAAAATGCACGAAGTGCAGCAGCACTATTTCTGTCACTGACACCCATGAATGGTGTCTAAAATGTTTAGGTCCTGACCACTCCATTGCGGATTGTGAGTCCTGCTCCATGATGTCTAAGAGAGGTCTACAGAATCGAGCAGCTAAGCTCAGTACCCTGTTTCCCTTGGATGCAGCTTCGGTTGCATCGATGTCTTCCAGGGCTGCTTCTTTCTCACATGGATCTCAGGTAACCAAACTTAAATCCAGCCGGTCCTCGAAGGGTAGATCTCCCTCTAAGTATCGAGATGCCTCCGGGCTTGCCCTCGAGGAATCCGCACCGGCAAAATTACCCTGGTGGGAGGCTCCGGCTTCCAAAGCTTTATCTATGGGGTCACAGGTTGGCATCGATGGCTCGGCCTCGACCGATTACCTGTTGCCATGTTCTGGGGTACCGGTGGTTCCCACTGGTACCGACATCCAGACATTGGTTGCGTCAATGGATCAGAATATCCTGATCATGCAGCGTGCCATCACGGCATTCATACAAGCTGTGACACCTTCGGTACCGCAACAAACTCCGTTGCCGGTACCGACTCCGGTACCGGTACCGATTGCATCGACATCCGCTTCGGTGTCGACTGCAGCGGTACACTGTTCTGTGATGCCCATCGGTATCGAATCGGTACCGATCACTCCCGATATCGATACCACCCGGTACGCGTATCGGGCTCTGCAGGAGCATCCAGACAGGCGATACTTCGATTCCTCTGAAGACTCTGATGAATCAGAGGTCTCTGTCGAAGCATCGGTGATTCATCCTCAGGAGCCCTCTTCTCCAAAAAGGAGAACGTCTCCTCCAGAAGACTTGTCTTTTCAAGACTTCATTAGGGAAGTGGCCAGGGGCCTTTCCATCTCAGTGGCCCCTGAAACAGAGCCTAGAGCCAAAAAATTAGATATTTTACAGTATCCTAAGGCTCCTAAAGAGGCAGCCACTTTACCAATACATGAGATTCTTTATGATCACATGTTGGGCATATGGGAGACTCCTCTCACCACTTCCCCTCATTCTCGCAGGTTGGACACCATGTATCGTGTTCCTCCTTGTCCTGGCTTCCATAAGACTCAGCTTCCTCACCACTCCATTGTGGTGGAGTCTGCTATGAAGAAGATAAAAAGTACAAAAAGGCACTCTTCTGCTCCTTCAGGAAGAGAATGCAGAACCTTAGATGCCTTTGGCAGGAGAATTTTCCAGGCTAGTATGCTTGTTGCCAGAATCAACTCCTATAGTCTCTATATGGGGATCTTTCTAAAAGAAGTTACAGATCACCTGCAAACTTTGTCTCCTTTTATTGCAGAAGATAAAAGGGAAGAATTCCTTACCTGGCTCAAACATGCCCAGGATATTTCCAAGTTTTCCAACCGTGCAGCCTTTGACTCTTTTGAAGTTGCCAGCAGAGCCTCGGCCATTGCCATAGGTGCACGCAGAGTTGCTTGGTTTCAAGCTTCTCATTTGGAACCTTGGGTTCAAGATGGACTAGGAAACCTTCCTTGTACAGGTGAAAACCTTTTTGGCAAAGACTGGCAAGCAAAGGCCACCCAAATGGATGCTGAAAATTCTGCTTTAGATAGACTTTCAAAGTCTACTTCTGCTCCTTTTAAGAAAAGGTTGTTCAAAAAGGGATTTTTTCCCCAAAAAAGGGAAATATTATTCTGCTTATGGTCAGCAGTCATCTACTTCAGGTCGTTTTGCTACAAAGAGACAGCAACAACCAAAACAGGCCAAGCCTAAGGCTGCTAGGACTGCTACGGCCCAACAGCCTCAGCCTCCTCAGGGCCTTTGACTTACAACTAGAGAGCTTAGCCTTTCTGGCTCTAGAACATCCAGAGCCTCTCACCATTCCAGGAAGGTTGGCTTACTTTGCTCCCAGATGGGAACAAATCACAGCAGAGCAATGGACCCTCTCCATCATAAGGGAGGGGTACAAGCTTCATTTCTTAAACCTTCCTCCTCACATCATGGTGAGACAGTTCAATTCTCAGACATCTCTCCTCGACCTTCTGGGTCAGGAGATTACTACCCTTCTTGCCCAAGGGGCAATAGAAGAAGTACCCCTTCTTCAACAGGGCTCAGGGTTCTACTCCCCCCTACTTTCTTATCCCAAAGAAAACAGGGGGCTACAGACCCATATTAGATCTCAGAGAATTGAACAAGTTTCTATGCAAGGAGAAATTCAAGATGATTTCTCTCGGTACTCTCCTTCCATACCTTCAGAGTCAGGATTGGCTTTGCTCTCTAGACCTCAAGGATGCGTACACCCATGTCCTCATCCATTCAACACACAGAAGGTTCCTTCGGTTCCTTTATCAAGGGAAGCACTATCAATACAGAGTGCTTCCTTTCGGTCTGGCCTCTGCACCAAGGGTGTTCACAAAATGCATGGCAGTAGTAGCTGCATTTCTACGCACTCTAGGGATATTTGTATTCCCATATCTAGACGACTGGCTCATCCGAGCTCCATCCCAGTCAGAGGCCCAGACTTCTCTAACGTGCCCAAGCCGTATCCTTCAGTATCTGGGACTTGTAATAAACTTTCCAAAATCCCATCTCACCCCTACTCAGTCTCTAGAGTTCATAGGGGCCTTGCTGGATACCACAACTGCAAGGGCCTATCATCCCCAGGCCCGTTGCCTGCGCTTGGTGCAGTTAGCCTCACAAATTCAGTTAAAATCCCATTTAACTGCTCGAGAGATGTTACAACTGTTAGGCCACATGGCATCCACTGTGCATGTGGTTCCTTACGCTCGCCTTCACATGAGGGCAGCTCAGTGGACTTTATCCACCCAATGGACCCAGGCAACAGGTTGCCTGTCAGACAAAATAGCAACCTCCAGTCGCCTCTTTTGGTCCCTCCACTGGTGGAAGTCCACTCAAAATCTGTTGTTGGGGTCCCCCTTTCAACAGGTGTTACCCCAAGCAACCCTTACAACAGATGCCTCTCCAAGAGGTTGGGGAGCTCATCTTCAAGATCTCTCCACTCAGGGCATCTGGTCTCTAGAGGAGACATCTCTACATATCAACCTCTTAGAGCTCAGAGCAATTTTTCTAGCTCTGAGTCTTCCACACCCTGCTCAGCTACAAGACAGTCCTCATCCACACGGACAACCAAGTAGCCATGTTCTACATGAACAAGCAGGGCGGGACTGGCTCTCTGTCGCTTTGCAACGAAGCTCTGAGATTGTGGGCCTTCGCCAGAGAGCATCATATTCATCTCATGGCAGTGTATCTTCCAGGGGTTCAAAACTCTTGGGCAGACAGACTCAGTTGAGTTCTGCTTCCACACGAATGGTCCCTCCATGGGGACCAGATAGCCAGGGTCTTCCGAATTTGGGGAACCCCAGACATAGACCTCTTTGCAAGTCCGTGGAATGCCAAACTTCCCCGGTTCTGTTCCAGGATTCCGTGTCAGGGAGTTCAGGCCAGGGATGCCTTCCTCCTTCATTGGGGGCAAGACTTCCTCTATGCCTTTCCACCCATTCCCCTAATTCCCAAGACACTCTTCAAACTTCAGAGAGACAAGGGGTCTATGATCCTCATAGCACCACATTGGCCACGCCAAGTGTGGTACCCTCTACTTCTGCATCTCTCCCAAGCTCCCTCCCTGGACTTGGGATCTGCTCCAGACCTCCTGTCCCAGGAGGAAGGAACGTTGGGGCACCCAAATCCCCAGTCTCTTCACCTCAGAGCCTGGTTGCTGAAGGCCTAGACCTTCAAGATTTGCATCTTTCTCAGCAAGTGAAGGATATCCTTCATGCTTCCAGAAAGCCTTCCACTAGACGTTCCTATGCTTTTAAATGGAAAAGGTTTACCATTTGGTGTGCAGAGAAGGGTCTTAACCCTCTTGCAATACCTCTGAATTCTTTACTAGAGTATTTGCTGCATTTATCCCATGCAGGCCTTAAAACGAATTCAGTAAGAGTCCAGTTGAGTGCTATAGCAGCATCCCTTAAACCTCTCAATGGACAGCCTATTTCCTCTCATCCTCTTATAGCAAGATTCATGAGAGGCCTTCTTTTGACTAAACCTCCCATCAGACCACCTCCAGTGGCATGGGACTTGAATCTGGTTCTTGGCCAGCTTATGCAGCCACCTTTTGAACCCTTAGCCACTGCCTCCTTGAAATTTCTTTCCTGGAAGGTTATTTTTCTCATTGCAGTCACATGAGTGAGCTGCAAGCCTTGGTGGCTAATCCTCCTTATACAAGGTTCCATCATGACAATCCACACTTTATGCCTAAAGTGGTCTCACCTTTTCATCTGAACCAGGAGGTTTATTTACCTGTCTTTTTTCCAGGACCTCATGCTTCAAGTGCAGAGAGGAATCTTCATACCCTGGATTGTAAAAGAGCTCTTGCTTTTTACTTACAAAGGACACAGCAACATAGAAAGTCCTCTCAGCTCTTTGTTGCTTTTGATCCCTCTCATTTAGGACTTCCAGTCTCTAAGAGAACTCTGTCCAATTGGATTGCTCAGTGTATTTCTTTCGCCTACCAGAGTAAGAACCTTTCTCTGGAGGGCCATGTCACAGCTCACAATGTGAGGGCCATGGCAGCCTCTATGGCTCATCTAAATTCGGTGTCCATCGACCATATCTGTCGAGCGGCCACCTGGGCCTCGGTTCATACCTTCACAGCCCATTACTGCTTGGACAAGGACTCCCGCCGGGATGCCTTGTTTGGTCAGGCTGTTCTCAAACACCTGTTCCATACCTAACCAACTCCTACCCTCCATCCCTGGCTGGATGCCTGAGATTCATGGGTGGACGTAGAGCCCTTCCCAGGGACTCACAACCTGGGTGATCTCCCAGGCATCTCTAGCTGGGGAGTCCCCATATGTGAAGACTCATTCCTGCTTGTTCCTGGAGATAGCACAGTTACTTACCTGTAACAGGTGATCTCTGGGAACAGCAGGAATAAGTCTTCACAACCCACCCACCTCCCCTAGGAGTTGTATCTCTCTATCTTTCTTTCCTTTCCTCACTCTCTCTTTGTGTCAGCTTTAAAACTCGAACTGGAGAGAGGCGGTTAGGAAAGGCGGGAAGGCAGCGCGCAGGCACTGTGGGATGCTCCCAAAAGCTTTCCTTTTGGATGCCGGGGAGCATTCCCGCGCAGGCTCCGTCGGCGCCGACGATACCCAGAGATCACCTGTTACAGGTAAGTAACTGTGCTTTTCTTACTTAGATGATTGACATCAGGGGAGACTTCCCCCCAATATGTAAAACACTCCCTTCATCACACCATCATGGTGCTCGAACACCTGGGGTTCGTCATAAACTTCCCAAAGTCCCACCTCGCTCCAAACCAACGTCTGGAGTTCATTGGTGCACTTTTAGACATTTGACAGGCCCAAACGTTCCTCCTACAGGATCGCTGTGCCTGCCTCATCGAGCTGGCAAAAGGGATACAACAGCAAAGCAGAGTAACAGCTTGACAGATGCTATGACTAATAGGATACATGGCCCCAACGTTCCATGCTGGCCCCTATGCCAGATTATACATGCAACAGTGGACTATGTCTTCTCAATGGATGCAAGCAAAGGGGTCGACTTACAGGAAAGATCACATCACCCCTCAACTGATCAAGTCCCTTCAGTGGCTGTGTCTCCTACAAAACCTACTCATTGGGTCACCTTTTCAGATGCCTCTAGCTTGATGCACCCTGATGATGGATACTTCCAGCTGGGCTGGGGGGTGCATTTGAATGACCTGACTACAAAGGGACTGTGGACACAACAGGATTCTGCCCTGCAGATCAATCTGCTAGAATTACTGGCACTGACAAATTCTCTTCGGGTTTTTCAACCCCAACTTTCGGGGCAACCTCTTCTAGTTGGAACGGGACAACCAAGTTGCCATGTTCTTTGTAAACAAATGGGGGTGGGAGGAATGGGGTCTCCTGTGCGAAGAAGTGATTCACTTATGGTCCTTTGCCATCTCTCACTGCATCCACCTCAAAGCAGTGTACCTCCTGGTGAACTCCGTACTAGCAGACAGGCAAGCCGTATCCTTCATCCACACAAATGGAGATGGCTGCTCAGATTGCCCAAGCATGGGGAACCCCACTCATAGATCTTTTTGCCACTCCACAAAATTCGCAGCTTCCACTCTTCTCTCCGGGGTTCTGTTGCTGCACCGACAGACCCCGGACGCCTTCCTTCTCCAATGGGGACGGGGACGGGGACTGCTCTGTGCAATCTCCAGGAACAAGCAGGAATAAGTCCTCACATATGGGTACGTCGGTACCGACGGAGCCTGCGCGGGAAAGCTCCCCAGCTTCCTAGAATGGAAGCTTTTGGGACCTCCCACTGCACATGCGCACTGCCTTCCCGCCTTCCTGAACAGCTCTCCTCAGTTTCTCTTTTTCCGCGGAGCCAGCAGGTCGTGTATCCTGTCACCGCTGAAGAAATTGTAGTTTTTTGTTTTGTTTCTTTAGACCGCGTACCTGCCTTCCCATACCGATACCGGTATCGCCGGTCTTCCTTTTTCTTTTTTAAAAAATTATTTTCTTTTATTATTTTTTCAGCACTTGGTCACTTCAGTTAGGCCTTCAGGCCTACTTTAATTCTCCACATGGAGAAGCCAGCCCCTGGATTTAAGAAGTGTACCAAGTGTACTGCTGTAATATCAGTCACAGACACCCATGAATGGTGTCTTAAATGTTTGGGGCCTGACCACTCCATTCCGGACTGCCCTTCCTGCTCCCAAATGTCTAAGCGTGGGCTGCAGAACCGGGCCAACAAATTCCATGTGCTGTTTGCTTCAGAGAATCCAACATCACAGTCATCCAGGTCATCATCTCCGGATGGATCTCAGGTAACCAAACCTTCTGTGGGCAAGTCCTCAAAGAGCAAATCTCCTTCAAAGCATCGAGAGGCTCTTAGTTTTGAGGACCCTGCCCCAGCCAAACAGCCCCGGCGGGAAGCCCTACCTTCCAAAACGCCAATACAGGGGCTACAGGTTGACATCGATGGCACGGCCTCGACAGATCACCTGTTGGACTGCTCTGGGGTACCGGCCCATACCGGTACCGACATCCAGGCAGCCGTGGCGTCTATGGGCAATACTGTCCAATCCATGCAGCAGGCCGTCATGGCTTTCATTAAAGCTGCAACGCCATCGGTACCGCTTCCAGCGGTTCCGGGCCCGGTTCCGGTATCGTCCGCCATGCCGGAACCCAGGCCTTCCTCTTCTAAACGCAAATCGGTACCGTATGGGCTTTCGCTCCATACCGCTTCCATACCCGGTACGCCCGATGTCGATAACGATCGGTATGCGTATCGTGCGTTGGAGGAAACTAGAGAATACACCGATTCCTCTGAGGATTTTGTCTCCTCTGATGAGTCTGCAGAGCTCTCCCTTGACCTTCCTGAGGAACCTTCTTCTCCAAAGAGGAGAATGTCTCCTCCAGAGGATTTGTCCTTTCAGGACTTTATTTTAGAAATGGCTAAAGGCCTTTCTATCACTACCTCCTCTGAAAGGGAACCAAGGTCAAAAAGATTGGATATTTTAGGATACTCTAAGTCTCCTAAAGAAGCAGTTACTCTGCCTATCCATGAAATCCTTCAGGAACAATTGATGGATTTCTGGGAGAACCCTTTAACTCTGTCTCCTTATTCCCGTAGGTTGGACACCATGTATCGGGTCCCTCCTTCTCCTGGTTTTCAGAAAACTCAATTGCCTCACCACTCCATTGTGGTAAAGTCTGCAATGAAAAAGATCAAGAGTACTAAAAGGCACTCTTCTACACCTCCAGGAAGGGAATGTAAGACACTGGACTCTTTTGGTAGGAAAATCTTCCAGGCTAGTATGCTTATAGCCAGGATTAATTCCTACAGCCTCTATATGGGCATGTTCCTAGGGGAACTTGCAAAGAAAGTACGGCATTTTGCCCCCTTTATCCCTGAGGATAAACAGGAGGACTTCCTTTCTGTTGTGAAACAACTTTTAGATGTTTCTAAGTTCTCCAACAGAGCTGCCTTTGATTCCTTCGAAGGAGCCAGCAGAGCTTCTGGCATTGCTATCGCAGCCAGACGTCTGGCTTGGCTCCAGGCTTCTGATCTGGAACCCTGGGTTCTAGATGGCTTACGGAATCTGCCCTGTACAGGTGAGAACTTATTCGGTGCAGAGTGGCAAGTTAAGGCCACTCAAATGGACGCTGAAAATGCCACCTTAGAGAGACTTTCTAAGTCCACTTCTACTCCCACTAAGAAGAAGTCTTTCAAGAGGCCTTATTATAAGAAGGCCAGATATGCTTCCAATACTGGCCAGCAATCTTCTCAACCTCGTTTTGCGGCTAAACGTCAGCAAACGAAACAAGCAAGAGCAAAGCCTGCAGCAGCTACTGCAGCTCAACAGGCTCCACCCCCTCAGGGGTTTTGACTTGCCCCTAGAGAACTTGCCATTCCTGGTTCTGGACCAACCAGAACCTCTCACCATACCTGGAAGGTTAGCTCACTTTGCTCCCAGATGGGAACAGATCACAACAGAGCAATGGACCCTCTCTATCATCCGAGAGGGTTACAAACTTCATTTCTCCAGCCTTCCTCCTCATCACATGGTGAGACCCTTCAATTCTCCATCTCCTCTCCTAGCCCTGTTGGATCAGGAGATCTCTTCTCTGCTTGCCCAAGGGGCCATAGAAGAGGTTCCTCTTCATCAACAAGGGTCAGGTTTCTACTCCCCCTATTTTCTCATTCCAAAGAAGACAGGGGGATTCAGACCAATCCTAGATCTGAGAGAATTGAACAAATTTCTGTGCAAGGAGAAATTCAAAATGCTCTCTTCGGGCATTCTCCTTCCATACCTTCAGAGTCAGGACTGGCTTTGTTCTCTAGACCTGCAGGATGCGTATACACATCTACTCATCCATCCCTCCCACAGAAAATATCTTCGCTTTCTGTTCAGGGGAAGTCATTACCAATACAGAGTACTTCCCTTCGGTCTCGCCTCTGCCCCAAGAGTCTTTACCAAATGCATGGCAGTCGTAGCCGCATTTCTCAGAAGCATGGGAATTTTCGTATTCCCATATCTGGACGACTGGCTCATTCGAGCTCCAACTCAGTCGCAGGCCCAGATTTCCCTAGACCGCACAAGGAGCCTTCTGCAGTATCTGGGACTGGTGGTAAACCTTCCCAAGTCTCAACTCAGCCCTACTCAGTCTCTAGAATTCATAGGGGCCCAGTTGGACACCACCACTGCAAGAGCCTACCTTCCACTGGTTCGGGGTCAGCGTCTGCTGAGCTTGGCCTCCCAAGCCCAGTCCAGTACTCACTTGACAGCCAGGGAAATGCTACGCCTCCTGGGCCATATGGCCTCCACAGTACATGTGGTGCCCTACGCTCGTCTTCATATGAGAGCAGCTCAATGGACCCTGGCCACCCAGTGGACTCAGGCGTCGGGAGCACTCTCAGACCAAATACAAACCTCAAACCGTCTGTCTTGGTCCCTCCATTGGTGGATATCCACCAAGAATCTGTTGTTGGGGGCTCCCTTTCAGCCCTTGCTACCCCAAGCAACCCTCACAACAGATGCCTCCCAATTGGGGTGGGGAGCCCATCTGCTAACTCTCTCCACTCAGGGCACTTGGTCTCCACAGGAGGCCACCCTTCATATCAACCTCCTGGAACTGCGAGCAATTTACCTTGCCCTCAAGGTCTTCCATACCCTCCTTGCCAACCTGACTGTCCTGGTTCAGACAGACAATCAGGTGGCCATGTTTTACATAAACAAACAAGGAGGGACGGGCTCTCTGTCGCTTTGCAACGAAGCTCTCAGATTATGGGCCTTCGCCAGAGAGCACCAAATTCATCTGCTAGCAGTGTATCTTCCAGGAGTTCAAAACTCTCGAGCAGACAGGCTCAGTCGAGTTCTGCTGCCACACGAGTGGTCCCTACACGTGGACCAGATAACCAGAATCTTTCAGGAATGGGGGACCCCGGACATAGACCTCTTTGCAAGTCCGTGGAATGCCAAACTTCCCCGGTTCTGTTCCAGGACTCCGTGTCAGGAAGCTCAGGCCACGGACGCCTTTCTCCTCCATTGGGGTCAGGCGTTCCTATATGCCTTTCCACCCATTCCGCTGATTCCCAAGACTCTGTTCAAACTCCAGAGAGATCACGGCTCTATGATCCTCATAGCTCCACGCTGGCCACGCCAAGTGTGGTTCCCTCTGCTTCTACAGCTCTCCCAGGGATCCTCCCTGGACTTAGGAGCTGCACCAGACCTTCTGTCTCAGGAGGACGGGACTTTGTGGCACCCAAACCCCAAATCCCTACATCTCCGAGCTTGGTTACTGAAGGCTTAAGTCTTCAAGACTTTAATCTTTCTCAACCTGTGAAAGATATCCTTCATGCCTCTAGGAAACCTTCCACGAGGCGGTCTTATGCTTTCAAATGGAAACGTTTTTCCATTTGGTGTGCTCAGCAGGGCCTTCACCCTCTGGCACTTCCTTTGAATTCCCTCTTAGACTATCTCCTGCATCTTTCCAATGCAGGCCTTAAGACGAATTCTGTAAGAGTCCATTTAAGTGCTATTTCAGCATCCCTGAAACCTGTAAATGGACAACCTATCTCCTCTCATCCTCTTGTTGCAAGATTCATGAGAGGCCTGACCCTCACTAAACCTCCCATCAGACCCCCCCCGGTCGCATGGGATTTGAATCTAGTGCTTGGTCAGCTTATGAAGCCACCTTTTGAGCCGTTATTTTCTACCTCCTTGAAATTTCTTTCCTGGAAGGTACTATTCCTAATTGCAGTCACTTCCGCTCGTCGCATCAGCGAACTGCAGGCTCTAGTGGCTAATCCACCTTATACAAGATTTCATCATGACAAGGTGGTCCTTAGGACGAATCCCCACTTTATGCCTAAAGTGGTCTCGCCTTTTCATCTTAATCAAGAGGTATATCTACCTGTATTTTTTCCGGCTCCTCATGCCTCCAGTGCAGAGAGGAACCTTCATACTCTGGATTGTAAAAGAGCTCTAGCCTTTTACCTTAATAGGACTCAGACACATCGAAAGTCTTCTCAACTTTTCGTGGCTTTTGATCCTTCACATTTGGGACTTCCAGTCTCCAAGCGTACACTTTCCAATTGGATTGCTCAGTGTATTTCCTTTGCTTACCAGAGTAAAAACATTTCTCTGGAAGGCCATGTCACAGCTCACAATGTGAGAGCCATGGCAACTTCTATGGCTCATCTGCACTCTGTTTCCATTGATCAGATCTGTCGAGCCGCTACCTGGGCCTCGGTTCATACCTTCACAGCCCATTACTGTTTGGACAAGGACTCCCGCCGGGATGCCTTGTTTGGCCAGGCTGTCCTCAAACACCTGTTCCATTCTTAGACAACTCCTGCCCACCTTCCCAGGATGGATGCCTGAGATCCATACGAAGATGGCGAACCTTGACAGGGGATCCCACGCATCTAAGCTAGGGAGTCCCCATATGTGAGGACTTATTCCTGCTTGTTCCTGGAGATAGCACAGTTACTTACCTGTAACAGGTGATCTCTGGGAACAGCAGGAATTAGTCCTCACAACCCACCCACCTCCCCTAGGAGTTGTATCTTTTATCTATCTATCTTCCTGTCCTCTCTCTATTGACTCAGCTATAAACTCGAAACTGAGGAGAGCTGTTCAGGAAGGCGGGAAGGCAGTGCGCATGTGCAGTGGGAGGTCCCAAAAGCTTCCATTCTAGGAAGCTGGGGAGCTTTCCCGCGCAGGCTCCGTCGGTACCGACGTACCCATATGTGAGGACTAATTCCTGCTGTTCCCAGAGATCACCTGTTACAGGTAAGTAACTGTGCTTTCCCTCCCATCTCTTGATACCCAAGAAGCTGGTCAAGCTACAGGCCGACAGAGGCTTGATGATTTTCATAGCCCCACTTTGGCCCTGTCAACCATGGTTTCTTCTGCTTCTTCGCCTTGTGCAGACTCAACCTGGGATGTGCACCAGACCTCCTCTTTCAGAATCACGGGACACTCCTCCATCCCAATCTTCACTTCCTATGCCTGACAGCATGGCTGCTGAAAGGCTAGTGCTTGCCAACCTCGACCTACCACAGGCAGTCAAAGATGTCCTCCTTGCATCTCATAAGGATTCCACCAAGCGATCTTAAGCCTTTAAATGGCATAGGTGGTATGCCATTTGGTGCTCCCCAAAGGACTTTGATCCCTTTTTTTTTTGCCCAGTGGAGTCACTTCTACAATATCTCCTCCACTTATCCTTGACAGGTCATAGGTGAACTCTCACTGAGTTAGTCTTTTAGTGCTATTGCGGCCTCTCGCAGACCAGTGGATGGACAGCCTATCTCCTCACACCCTTTAGTAGAACACTTCATGCAGGGTCTCCTGCTGTCCAAGCCACCTATTAAGTCTCATCCGGTGGCCTGGGATCTGAATGTGGTTCTGGTGCAATTTCTAAAGCCACCTTTTGAACCTTTAGCCACTACTTCACTGACATTTCTATCTTGGAAAGTCATCTTCCTTATGACTCTCACTTCAGCTCGTCACAGGCTCTAGTAGTGGATCCCCTCCTATACTTGTTTCCACCATGACAAGGTGGTTCTGCGTACCCAGCTGTATTTCCTCCCAAAGATGGTTTCCTCCTTCCACATAAACCAGTCGGTAATCCTTCCAATTTTTTTCCCTAGACCACATGCATCTCGGGCTGAAGCAGCACTACACACTTTAGACTGCAAGCGAGCACTGGCCTACTACTTGGATGGAACTAAAGATCACAGAAAATCTTCTTAATTATTCATTTCCTTTGATCCTAGTCACCTAGGCCTACCAGTAATGAAACATACTCTATCTAGATGGATAGGAGATCGCATTTGTTTTGCTTATGTACAAGCAGGACTCTCATTGGATGTTATTATCACGGCTCATAATGTTGCGGGCTGTGGCAACATCTGTAGCTAATCTCCGTTCAGTAGCCATTCAGGACATTTGCCGGGCAACTACCTGGTCCTCCATTCATACTTTTGCTACACACTACTGACTGGCCAGAGACTCTGTCAAGAAGTTGTCTTTGGCCAAGCTGTACTCCAGCACCTCTTTGGAACTTACTCTCTGTCCTGGACTTTTACAAGATACCAGACTATCGCTGGGGGAGTATCGCCTCTTGGAATTGAGTCCAATGGCCCACAACTCTTCCAGACTCTTCGGCTACATGTCTTTTTGCCTCAGGGATTGCACTACTCTTTCCCCCACCCCCCTCATACCAGTCTGGTACCTGGGAGCTATGTGAAGACTGCATTCTTGCTTGTTCCTGGAGATAGCCTAGTTGCTCACCTGTAACAGGTAATCTCCAGGAACAGCAGGAATCAGTCTTCACAACCCGCCCTCCTCCTGTGGGAGTTGTAGGGTTCTTTTGTTTTCTTCTTCCTCTCCTCAGTTGAATTTGTAATTGAGAAGAGTTGGGAAGGCAGGAAGGCAAACACATAGGTGCAGTGGAGTGCTACCAAAGGCTTTCTTATTGGATGCTGGGGAGTGTTCTCGCGCGTGCGCCATCGGAGACATCACCCATATGTGGAGACTACATTTCCTGCTTGTTCCTGGAGATCAGCAGGAATTAGTCTTCACATATGGGTGACATCGGTACCGACTGAGCCCGCGCAGGAACGCTCTCCAGCATCCAGTAGGAAAGCTTTTGGGAGTATCCCACTGCGCCTGTGTTGCTGCCTTCCCAACTCTATCTTCTCAGCTCTTTGTTTTCCACAGAGCCAGCAGGAAGCAAATCCTGTCACAGCAGAAAACTTGTTTAAATTTGTTTCTTTCATTTTTTTGTGGTCCACGTCTGCCTTCCCGTCAACGCTGGAACCGACTTCTGGGGTTTTTTATCCCTTTCTTTCTATTTTCTTTCCTGTAAAAAAAAAAAAAAAAAAAAAAAAAGTAGAAATCTTCTTTAGGCGCATCAACACCATTTTGGGCCTTAAGCCTACCATTTTGTGTAATGACACTATAGATTTATTTATTTTATTTTATTTAGCTGTATTTATATCCCGCTTTTCACCGGGTCAAAGCGGTCAATTGGGGGATACATTTAAACGAGGGGATATGAGACACATACGCTAATACTTACAGGGAACATGGGCAATGGAGGGTTAAGTGGCTTGCCCAAGATCACAAGGAGTGCCTATAAGACTAGAAATCCCAGTCCCTCCGGCCTGAGATTGCTGTCCCCAGGTGGGACTTGAACCCCCGGCCCTCCGGCCTGAAGTACCTTGTCCTAACCACTAGACCACTCTTCCCAGCTAGTGGTTTTAAGAAATATTCTAAGCGTGGCGGTACCATTTCGGCTACCGATACCCACTACTGGTGTCTCAAATGCCTTGGTCCCGACCACCAGCCATCAGAGTGTCCTCTGTGTAAAAAGATAACAAAAGAGAGGCCTACAGAATCGAGCTGCTAAATTAGGCACTCTTTGCCTCAGACGCGGTTTCTTTGGCATTGACATTGAGGGCATCGTCTTCCTCTCATGGATCTCAGGTATCAAAACATAAGCCGCCTTTGAAGAAAAGCTGTTCCCCCAAGGGTAGATCTTTCTAAGCATAGAGATGCCTTAAGCGTTGCCCTAGAGGTGGATCGCCCAGCCAAACAACCCCGGCGGCAGGACCCTTTCTCCAAAGCCATCGAGGGGTCCCAGGATGCTCCCGAGGCCTCCACCTCTGGAGAGCTCCTGGTGCCATACTATAGGTTGGTAGCCTGCATCTCCGCTACCAATACCCAAGCATTGGTGGGCTTTATGGATTAGCCTATCCTGGCCATTGAGCGGAGCTTAGCGGCTCTACTGGCGGCTTTGGTTTCGGTCAAATCTTTACCAGCAGTACCGCAGACATCGGCACAGTCTTTGGTACCGATGCAGACCACATTTGGTTTATATGATGCTCGATGCACTATTGCCCATGCCTGCCCTCAAATCCATCCCCAGTACTGGGGGTTCGACCAGGCATCTTCCACGCTCTGATGCTGACTTCAATCGGTATGGAACCTTAACAGAGCACGGACACCATGTGCGTCAATACTTCGAGTCTTCCGATGATGAATCGCCCGATACCCAGAGACTTCAGAGTATACCAGAGGATCCTTTTCTGGAATGGCACATGTCCCCTCCTGAGGATATGTCTTTTCAGGAATTTATTCGAGGCATAGCAAGGGGCTTTTCCATAACAGTGACATCCGAGAAAGAACCTAGAGCAGAGGAGTTGGAGATTCTCCAATACCCTACAGCTCCTAAGGAGGTGTCCATGCTTCCAATTCACTGCATACGCCATAATCTAATGCTCCAGATGTGGGAAACACCCCTCATTATTTCTCCGCATACTTAATGGCTCGATACCATGTATCACGTACCGGAGTGTCCCAGCTTCCAAAAGAGACAATTGCCGCACCACTCAATGTTGGTAGAATCGGCAATGCATCGGATTAAAAGTTCTAAGACACATTCTTCTCTAACGGTTTGGGTAAAGAATCAAGAACTCTTGATGCTTTTGGGCATCTGTGTTTTTAGGCTTCCATGCTGTCAATCAGAATAAGCTTATACATACTCTATATGGGTATGTTCCTCAAAGAGGTTACTAGGGATCTTGAGTTAATGTCACCTCTTCTCCCTGATAAGAGAACTGTCAATCTCACTCTGGTTAGACATGCCTTAAACGTCTCAAAGTTTGTCAATAGAGCAGCTTTTGACTGCGTTGAGTGCACCAGTAGCCACATCAGTCTGTATCTATGCACGCAGGATTGCTTGGCTCCAGGCATCAGATCTTGAACAATGGGCTCAAGATAAACTGGGTAATATTCCTTGCACAGGTGAAAACCTTTTTGGCAAGGACTGGCAAGATAAAGCTTCTCAGTTAGAATCTGAGAATACCACTTTGAATAGACTTTCTAGGACTACTGCCTACCCTGCTAAGAAGAAAACAACTGCAAATAAAACTTTCTTTAGTAAGAAGTAGTTTTACCCTTCCTACACCCCTGCTTCTTAATACCAACTGCAGGGTGCTCGGAAGAGGCAACAGCCTCCCAAACAGAAAGAAGCCATAGGCTTCTCAGACTAAACCAGCTCTACTGCTCAATCTTCTCCTGGTTTTTTACTTTTTCCTAGAGAACATAGCCACTCTGCCTCTGGAGAACCCCCTCCACATTGCCGGCAGACTGTCATTATGCCTACAGGTGGCATCTCATCTCTTCAGAGCAGTGGACACTGACCATAGTGAAAGAGGGGTACAGACTTCATCTAAAAAATCTCCCCCCCCCCTCCACCCTAGTAAGGGGATATCCTTCTCAGCCCCCTCTCACTGCTCTTCTGCTGCAGGAAGTGACTTCTATCACAAAGTGCCATAGAGGAGGTTCCAACATCTCAACAGGGAATGGGTTTCTACTTTCTCATCCCAAAGAAAACTAGAGGATACAGACCCATTCTGGACCTCGGAAACCTGAACAAGTTTCTCATCTGAGAAGTTCAAGATGGTCTCTCTGGGGCCCCTCCTACCCTATCTCCAGAGTCAGGATTGGTTCTGTTCTCTAGATCTAAAGGAAGCATACACACGTACCCTCATTCAACCAGAACAAAGGAAATATCTACTCTTCTTTTCAGGGAAGACATCAATACAAAGTCCTTCCCTTTGGACTCGCCTCTGCCCCAAGAGTCTTCATAAAGTGCATGGCGGTCGTAGCCACATTTCTAAGTTATCTAGGGATATTTGTCATCTCCAGGAACAAGCAGGAATGAGTCTTCACATGTGGGTACGTGGGCGCCGACGGAGCCCGCACGGAAAATGCTCCCCAGCATCCAATCAGAAAGCCTTTGGGAGCATCCCCCGCGCCTGCGCGGTGACTTCCCGCCCTTCCAACAGTCTCTCCCCAGTTTTCGTTTTTCCGCGGAGCCTACAGGACGTACCTCCTGTAACCGCAGAAACCTTTTTTCTTATATCCTTATATTCTTAATTTTTCTTGTTTTGTGCGTTCGCGGCGGTCTTCCCCGTTGATACCGGTTCCTCCGGTGCTTCATTCCCTCTTTCCTTTGAGAAATAATCCCTCGTCAGTTTTTTCTTGTTATCCTTAAGGCCTACTAGGCCCTTTTTTCCCACATGGAGCCTTCTTCCCCTTTGAAGTGCCCCCACTGTGGAGACTTGGTTTTCTTTTTAGACTCCAAGGCCTGGTGTCTATCCTGTTTGGGCCCTGACCCTTTTTCCCCGGGTCCACGGGGCCTTAGCGTCGGGAGAAGACCTTCTCTTTTTCGGGTATCCCTCGATGCCGTTTTTCCTCCTCGGATGAGGTCCTCGGTTTATTCTTCTCCCCAGGATCAGGTAACCCACAAACAGTCTGTTAAGACTAGCCGATCCTTGAAGGGCAAGTCTCATGCCCAGCATGATGACGGCTCCGGCCTTGCCCTCAAGATCACATCGGCAATAAAACCCCGGCGGGAGTCCTCGGGCTCCAAAGCATTTACGGGGTTTCAGGTTGTTCCTGGGGTTCACTCCTCACAGAACATACCTGAGCCATGCTCGGGGGTGGTATCCGCTTCGGGCGGTACCGATTCCCTGGCATCGGCACCGGTGTCGAGTGCTCCACTCCTCACCAAGGATCGTCAGCTGGTGTCCTCTGTGCCTTCGGGGCCGATCGATTCGATCCAGACTGGCTTTCCTGCGCCCCAGCCATGCGCGGGGTTGGCACCGGCTCCCCCGGCATCGGCGTCGAGTGTTCCACTCGCCGCCGGGGATTGCGGTCTGGCTCGAGCGGTACCGCTCCCCCGGCATCGGCACCGGTGTCGAGGGCCCCACTCCTCACCGAGGATCGTCGTCTGGCGTCCTCGGTACCTTCGGGGCCGGCCGGTTCGACACAGACTGGCGTGCCTGCACCCCAGCCATGCGCGGGGTTGGTACCGTCTTCGAGCGGTTCCGCTCCCCCAGCATCGGCCCCGATGTCGAGTGTTCCACTCGCCACCAGGGATTGCGGTCTGGCTTCGCGCGGTACCGCTTCCCTGGCATCGGCACCGGTGTTGAGTGCTCCACTCTTCACCGGGGGTCGGCATCTGGTGTCCTCGGTAACCCCGGGACCGCTTGACCCGACCCGGGCTGGCTCTTCGGCCTCCCAGCCATGCGCGGGGGTGATGCCGCCCTCGAGCGGTGCCGGCTCCCCGACATCGCCACGAGTGTCGAGTGCTCCGCTCTCCACTAGAGATCGCCCTCTGGAACCCCTAGTACCTTCGGGTCCGATCGACGCGGACCAGGCTAGCTCGTCTGTATCCGGGCCAGCCGCGGGGCGGATGCCAGCTTCGAGCGATACCGATGCCCCGGCATCGACATCGGTGTCGGGTGTCCCACTCTTCACCGGGGTTCGTCACTGGGTTTCCTGGTCAGAGCCGATCGATACGCCCCAGAGGGACGTCCATCTCCCTTTGAGGGGGCCCCGGCGTCGGGGCCGGTGTCGAGTGTTCCTCCCGTCCCGGGGCATCGTCTTCGGACGCCCGCGGTGCCTTCGGCACCGACTGCTTCGATTCCGATCGCCTCTCATGTGGGGGCATCGCCGATACCACCACCAACGTCGGTGCCTTCTCGGCGTGCATCGATAGCCCCGCTCGCTTCGATGCCCAGTCTAGAATCAATATCCAGTCTAGATGACTTGGTTGCGGCATCACCGATGCCACCTCCGACATCGGTGTCTTCTCGGCATGCACCGATAGCCTCCCCCTCTTCGATGCCCAGTCTAGAATCGATATCTAGTCTGGATGATTCGATTCCGACGCGGTGGGAAACCGGTCCAGGTCGTCTCCGACTACGTAGTACCGAGGGTAATCTTCAAAGCTCTTTGGTTACCTCGGTGCCGTTTCGGCAACCTTCGCTACCTGCTCAGCTGGCACCGATGCCGGCATCGGTATCAATGTCGATTCCTGCAGCTCCATCGGTGCCATCGATCCTTTCTATGCCTAGCTTGGAATCGATACCGGGTGCTGATGAGGCACTACTGACTGCCTCGAATCGGAGCTGTCAGTACCGTCCCCCATATGGCAGAATTCTTTCTCTGCACCAGTCCCGTGGGTCTTCTGGTGTTCACGACCCTCATTCTGCCTCAGCCGACCCGGGAATAACTCCTCTGGGAGATCCTTCGTTTCAGAACTTTCTCCTTGACATGGCTACTTTTCTTGCCATTCCTATTCCTGGCCCTGCCCCTACCCAAGATTCGGCCGAACAAGGGACCGTCATGCTTCCTTTACATCATTCCTTGCAGGACCTTCTTCTGAGGATTTGGGAATCACCTTTGAAGGTTCCTGCGCCCTCTGCGGCCATGAATGTTCTGTATCAGGTGCCTCCCTCTCCGGGGTTTCAGAACAACCAGCTTCCGCATCATTCCCTTGTAGTGGAATCAGCGATGAGGAAGGTCAGAAGTAAGAAGAAACACTCTTCTTATCCGCCAGGTCGTGCATCTAAAGCACTCGATGCCTTTGGACGTCAAACCTTCCAAACTTCTATGTTGGCTTCCAGAATCATTTCATATATTTTTTATATGAGTCTAACACTTCAGGAGGTCACAGAGAAATTATCTCTTCTGTCTCCCTTTTTGTCAGAACCTAAGGCCTCTGACTATTCCTTGCTTCTTAATCATAGCAGGAACATCTCTTGGTTTCTTTCCCGTGCTTGCCTAGACTCTTTTGAGTCTGTTAGCAGATCCTCGGCTATTGCCATTGGAGCACGTCGTACTGCGTGGCTGCAAGCTTCCGGCTTGAACAGATGGGCACAACATGCACTGGGTAACTCTCCTTGCACTGGAGAAACTCTCTTCAATAGGGAGGCTTTACGTCAGGTTGCTCGCTGCTCCACTGACTTCCCTGGCTATGGAGACCATCCCAAGCCTCCTTTTAACCCCGGGACGTGGGAAATATCCTACGAACCCTTCTCTCCCGAAGAGGAGGAGGGTTCACCCTTCTTCTGCCCATTCTCCCGGTGTGCCCGAGCAAGGGACGTCTCCTCCTAGCCTGAAGTCTCCAGGCTCAAACCAGTCTACCCATACCAGCGCCCATAGGTTCCGGCATGGTGCACCATACAGTTAACTACTTCTCTGCAGAAGTTTCTTTCTCAAACCCTACGCTGGGTTTTTTCTTTTTCAGTATGCTATGCTCTTGGGATATTTCCTCCATGGGTCACAGACTTCTCCCATTCTTCTACCATGAAGGGAGGTTGCAACTATCCCAGGATAGTTTTGGTCCCCGCTTGGACATCTTTCCTTCAACGGACTTACCACATGGTGGGTCACTTTCCTAATCACTCTCTTCCAGGTTTCCCCTGCTTGAGTTGGTGCCATACTGAAATACTTCTTTTTCTTTCCAGCGTAGTCTGGTTGTCTTCCTTCAACGCATATTCTGAACAACTCATCCGGCAGGGACGGAGTCTCCGCCACCTTTGCCTGCTTTCTCTCTGTCCTTATACAGGAGAATCCCCTCTATTGTTTTGTTCAGTTGCTGTCGGTTTTATCTTATAATTCTCCCGCACAATGCCCTCTGCATTCTTCGGAGAAGCTTTCTATTATTGGCCCTTGCCACAGAGCATCGATCTTGGTCTCTGCGGGGTTTTTTCTTACAAGAGACAAGTTCCTTGCGTGAATGTACACGGAGCTCTCATTCTGACCGGAATATACCCCTGCTCCACAGAAATGGAGTCTCCATATCTCTTCTGGTGGGTTCACCCCTATTATTGGACCATCACATCCCCCATGTGAAGGTTTTTTTTTCTGTGGCTCAGTGGCAGGCATGTCTTCTTAAGATTATTTCATGCCCGTAGATATATGTCTATATCTCTCCCTTGCCTAGGCATATATACTCTCACATGCTTCGACATGTATGCCTTTCCGTATGCATATCTATATCTATATATGTATGCGCATGTCAGGAGATGTCCATAGCGCCCTATGTCATGCCTCTCTCCATGACTATCGGTGCTTAGGTTTTATTTTTCTATGGGGTCCAGACAGTCACCTTGCCTGTTATTATATGGCTCAGTGAATGGGACTGGTTATTCTAACCATTACTGCTGTGACGTCAACAGCTTCTATTTTTGTTATACATCTCCCTGTCTATGCAGCCTTCCCTCAATGTCTTCCTATCTCTGGCCAGTTAGGAAAGACAGTGTGCGTCTTCAGTATTCCTGAATTCACTTCAGTTCTCCTTGGGAATGGGGGCTTTTTTTCCATACCCCTCTTCCCTCCCGGACTGGGCCAATTTCCCAGATCGGTCAGTCTCCTTTTTCTTTTTTAGTCCTCACTGTTGATGACTCTGTGCCTGAACGAGTCCCAGCTTTCCCGTAAAAGCTTCCCTGTGGGGACATGCCGATCTTTTTCTGCTCCGGTGGACACCTGGGTCTCCTGCCCATTCCAGTCTGGGACTTCTCCTTCACTGCTGTGGAGTTTCCTTGAAGATTCCGCTACTGCATCTACTGCCTACTTCCTACAATCCAGTAGGTAAGCTCTACTTTGTGCCAGTTCATTAAATTTTTTTAATGATGCTTGTCATGCCTTCTAAAGACTTTTCCCTGTAGTCTTTAGTTTCGCTGTTCCTCTACAGCTCTGCTCTACTCAACTCCTACCCCCCATCCCTCGGGGGATGCCGGGGATCCAGGTTGGAAAATGCCGTCCTGTCTGGGATACGCATTTTATGGGATCTCCCCTGGCATCCTTAGCTAGGGAGTCCTCACATGTGAAGACTCATTCCTGCTTGTTCCTGGAGATAGCACAGTTACTTACCTGTAACAGGTGATCTCCGGAACAGCAGGAATTAGTCTTCACAACCCACCCGCCTCCCCTAGGAGTTGTATCTGTCTATTTCCCTTCCTCTTCTCTCCTTCTGTCTCAGCTATGAAACCCAACTGGGGAGAGACTGTTGGAAGGGCGGGAAGTCACCGCGCAGGCGCGGGGGATGCTCCCAAAGGCTTTCTGATTGGATGCTGGGGAGCATTTTCCGTGCGGGCTCCGTCGGCGCCGACGTACCCACATGTGAAGACTAATTCCTGCTGTTCCGGAGATCACCTGTTACAGGTAAGTAACTGTGCTTTCCCTTACTTAGACGACTGGCTCATAAAGGTAGGCACCTCCCAAGAGGACTGCCTGTCTCTCTCCCGTATCATACTGGTACTGCAACATTTGAGATTTGTGATAAATCTTTCAAAATCCCATCTTGCTCCTACTCAGACACTAAGTTCACAGGAGCTCTCTTAAACACTCGGCATTCAAGGATATTTCTACCCAGCCCTGCTGTTCTTGTTTCATTCAACTGGCACCTCAGGTACGCCTCAGAGACTACCAACTGTCCGAGAAATGCTACAGCTTCTAGGTCATATGGCCTCAACAGTACATGTAGTACCGTACGCCCATTTGCATATGTGCACAGCCCAGTGGGCTGTAGCCACCCAGTGGAATCAGGCCTCAGGCTGTTTCAGCAACAAGATCAGAGTCTCTGCACCCCTAGCCACATCTCTTCAATGATGGTGTTCCCCAGAAAATCTCCTTGTTGGGTTTTCATATGCCTCCACATCAGTGTACCCTGACGACGGATGCCTCCAAACTGGAGTGGGGAGTCCATCTAGGGACTCTCTCCACTTGGGGCCTCTGGACAGAATAGGAGTCGCAACTCTAGAAAAATTTACTGGAACGTCGGGCTTTCTTCAACGCCCTTTGGGTGTTTTCAAGAGCATCCATGATTCCGCAGGGTCCTGGTCCAGACGGACAATCAGATGGCCATTTTCTCTGTGAACAAGCAGGGAGGAACAGGATCTTGGCCACTCTGCAGGGAGGCTCTCCATCTCTGATCCTTTGCCATTACTTATCAGATACACAGCTTGGAGGTGTATCTCCCAGGGGAGCAAAATGTCTTGGCAGACAAATTGAGCCGGATCCTTCTTGCTCACGAATGGTCTCTCCATACGAAGACAGCATCCTTCATCTTTTAGACCTGGGGAACTCCAGAGATAGATCCGTTTGCCACTCTGCAGAATGCCAAGCTTCCTCGCTTCTGCACCAGGACTCCGATGTCGGGCAACCAGCAAGTGGATGCTTTTCACCTCTACTGGGGTCTAGGGCTCCTGTATGCCTTCCCTCCTAATCCCCAAGACGCTTTTCAAGCTTCAGGCGGACAGAGGCTTCATGATACTCATAGCCCCGTGCTGGCCACGTCAATTGTGGTTTCCTATCCTGCTACATCTGTCTCGGACTCAACCCCTAAATCTCGGATCTGCTCCAGATCTCCTCTCTCAGGAGTAGGGGATGCTGCTTCATCTCATTCTGCAGTCTCTCCACCTCGTGGCTTGGCTGCTGAAAGCATAGCATTCCAAGATCTAAACCTTATTCAGGAGGTAAATGAGATCCTGTTAGCCTCTAGGAAGCCATCCATCAGATGTTCTTACGCTTTTAAATAGTGTAGATTTTCTCACTGGTGTTTCCAGAAGGATTTCAATCCCTTCTCGGCTCCAGTAGAGGCCCTTCTCCAGTATCTCCACCTGTCCTCATCCGGTCTCAAGACCAACTCTGTAAGAGTTCACCTAAGTGCAATTGCAGCCTCTCATCATCCTTTGGATGCACAGTCCATTTCCTCACAGCTGCTCATAGCACGCTTCATGAGAGGCCTTGCTGACCAAGCATCCCATCAGACCACTACCGGTGGCGTGGGATCTCAATGTTGTTCTAGGGCAACTTCTCACGCTGCCTTTTGAACCCTTGACCACAACCTCGCTAAAGTATTGCCCTCACTTCAGCTAGACGCATTAGTGAGCTTCAAGTTTTGATGGCAGACCCACCCTGCACATGGTTCCACCATGACAAGGTCGTACTTAGGACTCACCCCCACTTCATGCCGAAGGTGGTGTCTCCTTTTCATTTGGATGAGTCAGTTTACCTTCCTTTCTTTTTTCCTAGACCACATTCGTCTAGGGCGGAGGCAACCTTCCATACTCTTGACTGAAAACATGCCTTGGCATTTTATCTTCAAAGGACTCAAGAGCACCACAAGGCGTCTCAGTTGTTCATCTCCTTTGCCTCTAGTCACCTTGGGTTGCCAGTATCCAAACATGCTCTCTCTAAATAGATAGCAGATTGCATCTCTTTTACTTAAGATAAAGCAGGGCTTTCCCTTGAGGGTCATGTCGCTGCCCATAATGTTCGTGCCATGGCCACCTTGATGGCAAATCTACTCTCTGTTGCCATTGACGAAATCTGCAAAGCAGCATCTTGGTCTTCCATCCATATCTTTGCTGCTCATTACTGTCTGGACAAGGACTCCCACCGGGATGCCATGTTTGGTCAAGCTGTTCTCCAGCACCTCTTTCAGACTTAAGGGCATCTCCTACCCTCTGTCCGGAATTTAACGATCTCAGACATCCATGGAGGATTCATGACCTCTTGAGGCCTACCCTGAGGCAAACATACTGATTCTGAAGTCCTTTTCTCTGGCATCTGGGAGCTAGGGAGTCCCGTATGTGAAGACTACATTCCTGCTTGTTCCTGGAGATAGTATAGTTACTCACCTGTAATCGGTGATCTCTGGGAACAGGAATTTAGTCTTAACAACCCACCCTCCTCCCCTAGGAGTTGTAAGTTTTCTTTTCTCTCAGCTACAAACTCAACTGAGGAGGGAGAGTTGGGAAGGCAGCAATGCAGGCGCAGTGGGAAGCGTTCCCCCACAGGCTCCGTCGGTACCGACGTCACTCATAGTGAAGACTAAATTCCTACTGATCTCCAGGAACAAGCAGGAATGTAGTCTTCACATAAGAGTATCGTTGGTACCGACGGAGCCTGCGTGGGAACGCTCCCCAGCGTCCAATAGGAACGCTTTTGGGAGCATCCCTCAGCATATGCGCGCTGCCTTCCCTCCTTTCCAACTGTCCCTCTTCAGTTCTTCGTTTTCCGCTGAGCCAACAGGATCTAATTCCCTGTCACCACAGAAAATTCTGTCTTTAAATTTGTTTTCTTCTGGTCGCGTTTGCCTACCGCACGATGCTTACCGGTACCACCGGTTCTTTTCTTTTCTCAAAAAAAAACAAAAAAACTTAGGCTTTAAACTGTTTCTCTTCAGAAACTTTTCTCTTTTGGTGCTAGGCGCCATTTTGGGCACTAGGCCCCATATTCCTAAAACATGGACAAACCAACTAGTGGTTTTAAGAAATGTACTAAGTGTGGCGGTACCATTTCCGTCACTGACACCCATGATTGGTGTCTTAAATGTTTAACTGAATGTCTCTCCTGTAAGGGGATGACTAAAAGAGGAAGACAGAACCAGGCTGCAAAGCTTGGTACCCTCTTTTCTTCGGATGCCAGATCCATTGCATCAACATCATCAAGGGCCTCTTCTTCCTCCCATGGATCTCAGGTAACTAAACATAAAAGCCGGTCCTCAAAGGGTAGCTCTCCTGCTAAGCATCGAGAGGCCATTGGCATTGCCCTTGAGGGAACCACACCGGCAAAACAGCCCCAGCGGGAGGCTTCGGCTTCCAAAGCATCGATGGGGCTTCAGGATGTTCTTGAGGCCCCAACCTTGCAAGAACTATCTGTGCCATGCTCAGGGGTTCCGGCCGTTTTTACCGGTACCGACACCCAGGCATCGGCAGCGTCAATAGACCAGAGATTCCTCGCTATCGATCGCAGCATCGCAGCTCTTCTCTCAGCTACGGTACCGTTGGTCCAACGGGCACCGGTACCAACATCGATGCTGGTACCGACACCGGTACCGACAGTACCGGCCCTCGTGGGAATTCTTTCCATGCCATCTCTGGCTGCAATCGACAGATCGGTATCTGGTCAACTCGGTACCGACTTCGATCGATACTGGGACCGTGCTTTGCAGGAGCATCAGGGTCAGGAATACTTTGATTCCTCGGATTCCAAAGACTCTGACAATTCTGCTGGTACTAGAGGGTTTCTCCCAGAAGATCCCTCTTCTCCCCAACGCAGAATGTCACCTCCAGAGGACATGTCTCTCTTCAGGATTTTATCCATGATATGGCCAAAGGTCTTTCAATCACAGTAGCTCCTGAAGAGGAACCCAGAGCAAAGGAATTGGAAATTCTCCAATATCCTAAAGCTCCTAAGAAGGCAGCCACTCTGCCTATCCATGAAATTCTGCATAACTTGATGCTCAGAATGTGGGAGACACCTCTGACTACTTCTCCTCACACTAGGAGACTTGATACTATGTATCGAGTTCCGCCATGTCCTGGATTTCAGAAAACTCAGCTGCCACACCATTCAATGGTAGTGGAGTCAGCCATGCATAGGATGAAAAGTGCAAAGAGGCATGCATCCAATCCTCCAGGTCGTAAATGCAGGACTCTGGATGCTTTTGGCTCCAAACCTTTCAAGCTTCCATGTTTTCAGCTAGGATCAGTTCATATATTCTATATATGGGAATGTTCCTCAAGGAAGTAACAGGAGACTTGGAACTTATGGGCCCATTTCTCCCAGATGACAAGAGACAAGATTTTCTTGCTCTAGTTAAACATGCTCAAGATGTCTCCAAGTTTGTTAATTGTGCAGCCTTTGACTGCTTCGAATGCATCAGCAGAACCTCTGCTATTGCCATTGGTGCACGACGGATTGCCTGGCTACAAGCTTCAGACTTGGAGACTTGGGTACAGGACAAATTAGGCAACATTCCTTGCACAGGGGAGAATCTCTTCAGCAAGAACTGGCAGGAAAAGGCTAACGAGTTAGATGCTGACAGTACTACTCTAGATAGATTGTCAAAATCTACAGCCACTCCAGCCAAAAAGAAGCCTTATAAAAAACCCTCTTTCAGCAAAAAGAGAAAATTTTATCCTTCCTATACCCAGCAGAGTCAAACTCAAGGTCAGGTTGCCCAAAAGGGACAAACTAGACAGCAAAAGAAGCCAAAAGGCCCGAGAGCCCAACCAGCTCTCCAGGTTCAGCCCCCTCAAGGGCTTTGACTCCTTCCTAGAGAGCTTTGCCTTTCTGCCTCTGAGGTGTCCCCAACCCCCCAATATCCGGACAGGTTATACCACTTTGCCAACAGATGGCATCAGATAACAGCAGAAGATTGGACTTTGTTCATTGTAGGAGAAGGGTACAAGCTTCATTTTCACAGCATGCCCCCTCCTACAATTCTAAAGCAATTCAATTCTCAAACCTCTGCAGACAATCTGCTAGATCACGAGGTCTTGACACTTCTTGCCCAAGGGGCAGTAGAGGAGGTACCCATTCTTCAACGGGGTGCAGGGTTCTACTCCCCCTATTTTCTTATTCCAAAGAAAACAGGAGGACACAGACCCATTCTGGACCTCAGAGAATTGAACAAATATCTGTTTCGAGAGAAGTTCAAAATGATTTCTCTAGGTACTCTTCTGCCATACCTTCAAAGCCAGGATTGGCTTTGCTCTCTAGACTTAAAGGATGCATACACTCACATTCTCATCCATCCAGATCACAGGAAATTCTTACGTTTCCTTTTCAAGGGAACACATTTCCAGTACAGGGTTCTTCCCTTTGTTCTGGCTTCAGCACCAAGGCATGGCAGTAGTAGCTGCATTTCTATGAACCCTGGGGATATTTGTCTTCCCTTACTTAGACGACTGGCTCATTCGAGCCCCTACAGTTGCAGAGGGCAGCACTGCACTGTCCATTACAATGCGAATTCTCCAATACTTGGGATTGGTAATAAACTTCCCAAAATCCCAACTTGTTCCTTCCCAATGCCTGGAATTCATAGGAGCCTGTCTAGATACCAGACAGGCAAAAGCTTTCCTTCCACAGGCCCGGTGTCTTCGCATAATGCAACTAGCTTCTCGAGCAGCAGGCAAATCCTCCCTCACTGCTCGACAGCTACTACAGTTACTGGGACATATGGCATCCACAGTTCATGTAGTCCCATATGCTCGCCTCCACATGCGAGCAGCTCAGTGGACCCTATCCGCACAGTGGACACAGGCCACAGGTCATTTGTCGGACAAAATAATAAACTCTCAACGACTAATTTTGTTCCTCCAATGGTGGCAATCACTAGAAAACCTGACAGTGGGGTCTCCTTTTCATCAACCCCTTTTTCAGGCCACCCTAACAACAGATGCATCACAGGTGGGTTGGGGAGCACACCTGAATCATCTCTCTACCCAGGGAACCTGGACTCCACAGGAGGCTGGTTTACACATAAACCTCCTGGAATTAAGAGCAATTTATTTAGTTCTTCGAGTATTCCACGCCCAGCTCAGCTACAAGACAGTCCTAGTCTAGACAGACAATCAAGTAGCCATGTTCTATGTGAACAAGCAGGGCGGAATAGGCTCTCTGTCGTCTTGCAACAAAGCTTTACGACTGTGGGCCCTCACCAGAGAGCATCAAATTCACCTTCTAGTGGTATATCTTCCAGGCATTCAAAACCTTTGGGCAGACAAACTCAGTCGAGTTCTGCTGCCTCATGAGTGGTCCCTCCACCTGGACCAGGTGGCAAAGATATTTCATGTCTGGGGCACTCCAGACATAGACCTCTTTGCAAGTCCACTGAATGCCAAACTTCCCCGGTTCTGTTCCAGGATTCCGGCTCACAGTTGTCAGGCAAGGGATGCCTTCCTCCTTCACCCGTGGTCAGGACTTACTTTATGTCTTCCAACCCATTCCCCTCATCCCCAAAACACTCTTCAAGCTTCAGAGAGACAGGGGTCGCATGATTCTCATAGCACCACGATGGCCACGCCAAACATGGTATCCCCTGTTCTACGTCTCTCTCAAGCGGCACCTCTGGAGTTAGGGCATGCTCCAGATCTTCTTTCTCAAGAGAACGGGACGCTATGGCACCCGAATCCCCAGTCCCTGCACCTCACAGCCTGTTTGCTGAAGGCTTAGACCTGCAGGATCTCAACCTGTCCCAACAGGTAAAGGATATTCACATTTTTTTCACATTGTTCTCTGTATTTTGATTTATGTTTCAATGTAAACCGCCACTGATCTGAAATGGCGGTATATAAAGATTTTGCAAAATAAATATCCTTCAGGCTTCTAGGAAACTTTCCACAAGACGATCTTATGCCTTCAAGTGGAAACGTTTTACTATATGGTGCTCCAAGAAGGGATTAAACCCCCTTGTCATACCCTTAGAATTGATACTAGAGTATCTCTTTCACTTATCAAATTCTGGTCTAAAGACCAATTCAGTAAGAGTCCATCTTAGTGCAATTGCAGCTTCGTATAAGCCTCTGAATGGACAACCAATTTCCTCTCATCCACTCATATCAAGATTTATGAGAGGCCTTCTATTAACCAAACGTCCCATCAAGCCACCACTGGTGGCATGGGATCTAAATCTAGTTCTCAGGCAGCTTATGACGCCGCCTTTTGAGCCTTTAGCCTCTACAGCCTTTATGTTTTTGACCTGGAAGGTCATCTTCCTAATTGCAATCACCTCTGCACGTCGTATTAGTGAATTGCAAGCTTTAGTGGCTGATCCTCCTTATACTAGGTTTCATCATGATAAGGTTGTTCTTAGAACTCATCAACACTTTATGCCAAAGGTGGTTTCGCCTTTTCATTTAAATCAATCAATTTATCTTCCTGTATTTTTTCCGAGGCCTCATGCCTCTAATGCAGAAAGAAACCTTCATACTTTGGACTGTAAAAGGGCCTTAGCCTTTTACATACAAAGAACACAGCAACATAGAAAGTCTTCGCAACTTTTTATAGCTTTTGAGCCTAGTCATTTGGGACTTCCAGTCTCCAAAAGAACTTTATCTAAATGGATTGCCCAATGCATATCCTTTGCTTATGAGAGTAAGGGTCTTCCTCTTCAGGACCATGTGACAGCTCATAATGTGAGAGCCATGGCTACTTCCACGGTTAATCTCCACTCTGTGTCCATCAATGACATTTGTCGAGCAGCCACATGAGCTTCGGTACACACCTTCACAGCCCACTACTGCCTGGATAAAGCCTCCCGTCGGGATGCCTTCTTTGGCCAAGCTGTTCTTCGAAATCTCTTTCAGACCTAATTCAACTCCTACCCACCAACCCTGGTGGAATGCCAGAGATCCATGGGAGGAAGGATGCATAGCTTTCTGGGTTGGCACCTTCCTGGGGCTATCTCCCTGGCATCTTCAGCTAGGGAGTCCCCATATGTGAAAACTACATTCCTGCTTGTTCCTGGAGATAGCGTAGTTACTCACCTGTAACAGGTGATCTCTGGGAACAGCAGGAATTTAGTCTTCACAACCCACCCACCTCCCCTAGGAGTTGTCTCTCTATCTCTTTGTCTCTTTCCTGTCTCCCTCTATCCTTTCATTCAGCTACAAACTTAACTGAAGAGGGACAGTTGGAAAGGTGGGAAGGCAGCGCGCATGTGCTGAGGGATGCTCCCAAAAGCATTCCTATTGGATGCTGGGGAGCGTTCCCGCACAGGCTCCGTCGGTACCGACGATACCCATATGTGAAGACTAAATTCCTGCTGTTCCTGGAGATCATCTGTTACAGGTGAGTAACTACGCTTTCCCGGAGATCACCTGTTACAGGTGAGTAAGTACGCTACAGCTGTGATGAAGTTACGGAAGCAAATGATAACTTTTACCAGCTGTGGAGAATTATAAAAATTTTACTGAGGTGTGCACAGTGTCTAATGCTCAAACTCAATCAGTTTTCTTTTCTTTTTTTCTTGTTTTGTGTTGGAGATGATCAGCTGAAATTGATAATGTTTTCAGCTACCACGCGAGTTCTCTTGGTTTGGGCTTGTTGGTCTTATTTATTTATTTATCTGTAGTTATATCCCGCTTTTCACCGGGTCAAAGCGGTTTAACATTAAAGGGTGGGGGGCAATAATCAATTCTAGGTTTGGGGCTATCACCGGGGGGCCAACATTAATAATCTGAACTTATTAAGGACATAGACAATGTACATCAGTCTCTTAGAAAATAGATCAGAGGGTATGATTAGGGGGTAGTCAGTGATGTGTGTTTGCTTCTGGTTTAAGGTATTCCTGGAATAGGACAGTTTTTAGTTGTTTCCTGAATGTCAAGGGATTTCCGTTGCTTCTGATATGACTTGGTAGAGAGTTCCAGAGGGATGGTGTGTACAGTTCGAAGGCTCTGTTGCAGGTCCGTTGATTGTATTTGGTCCGTTTATGGGGGATGGTGAGGGAGTTACTGGTGGTTTGGTTGCTCTGTTGTGGGGGGGTTGGTTGGGGCAGTAGCGTGCGGAGCTGGGAAGTCTGGGTTTGGTAGAGGGCTTTGTGAATAAGTAGGGCAGATTTGTATTTGATTCTTGCTTCAAGAGGGAGTATGTGCAGCTCCCTCAGGACTGGGGTGATGTGATCTTGTTTTTTTGCTTTCTGGATAATTCTTGCTGTGGTATTTAAGGCAGTTCGTAGTGGGTTGGTGTGGGTGGCAGGTAGTCCGTGGTAGATTATATTGCAGTAGTCCAGGTGGGGGAGTGTCATGGCTTGCATGACTGTCCTGAAGTCCTGTGGTTCAATGAGAGGTCTGAGGCATCGTACTGAGGCGTTGTACTGTCTTAAGGCATTAAAAGAAAAATTTTCATCAGCTAGTATTGTGGGTATAGAAAATGTGACTTTTTAAATATTTGTCTTGATGTTGATGTATATAATGAAGTTTGAATTTAAAATATAATGCACATTTTATTATGGCCACAGATATTTCTTAAAACTGTCATTTCTTAAACTTGCCTTTCACTTGTTCATATATAATATACAGCGTTCATTTGATTTATCTCGGTGGTTCTCAAATGGGTTGACATCATTTAATGGATGTGATCACAGAAATAGGGCTCCTCCCCCGACCTCTGGGTGCATGAGTCCTGTGAGTCTTTGAATGTTCACAGGTCCTGCTCCCTCCTCCTGTGTATGCTTCCTGTTAAGCCTGGAAACCCATGCAGAGTACAGGGGTATGTGAGTGCACACTGAATTAGGGCCCTATGCCAGCTGTTGTTGTTGCCTCCTTCATGCTTTAAATGAGTGAAGAGGAGGGCAGAAGGAATCTGCTATTTTATTTTCATCATCTGGGTCCATGTGAATTTTTAAGTGTTAAAATGGGTTCATATTGGATATAAGTTTGGAAAACACAAATAGATAAGATAAATCTAACATACTTTATATCCTGCTTTTCTGGATAGTGCATAGTGGAGTTCCAATAAGGATCAGTACAGCAGTTCCCCAGGTGAATTAAGTTTTATTGTGGCCACTCATTAATGCAATATTAAATGTGCAAATTTTTTTAAAACTTAGAATATCTTAAGAATGGAGTGAAGGAGTGGCCTAGTGGTTGGGGCAAGGTACTTCAGGCCGGAAGGTCGGGGGTTCAAATCCCACTAGAGGACAGCAACCTTGGGCCAGAAGGACTGGGGTTTCTAGTCCCACAGGTGCTCCTTGTGGTCTTGGGCAAGCCACTTAGCCCATGTTCCCTGTAAAATAGTTATGGAGGGTTCTCCAGGACCAAGCAGAAAGTCAGTCCTCACTTATGAGTGACATCGGTGCCGATGGAGCCCCCGTGTGGAGCATTTCCCCAGCTTTCTATGAAAGCCTTTGGGAATACCACACGCATGCGCAGGCCCCTTCCCGCCTAAAGGTGCCATCTTGCTCAGTGTCTCTTTTTCTGTGGAGCCCTTCGGACGTTCGTCCTAGTCACCCGGGAAAAGTTGACATTTTTTTCTAAGATTTCTTCGCTTTTTTCTCCGAGTTCGACGCCGGTTCCCCTTCCCGCCGGATTCGGTACACCGCTATCGAGCCTGTTCTCTATTTTTTGGCTTTTGCCTTTCGTGGCTGGCGTTCACGCCCTTTTTTCTGTTTTTCCCTGGAAGGCTGGTCTTTTGACCTAGCAGGGGCCCTTTTTTCCCCGATGGCTTCCAGTGTTTTCAAGAAGTGTGATCGGTGCAAGAAACTAATGTCTCTCACCGACACACACGACTGCTGTCTTCGGTGCCTTGGCCCAGATCATGATCCCATGATCTGTGGCCCGTGTGGCAAAATGTCCACAAAGGCACTTCGAAGCCGTCAGCACCAGAAGGAAAGGATTTTTTTCGGATTCTGCCTCCGGCCGGGCCCGGACCTCGTCTGAGGCCTCGACGTCTCAGGAGTCTGATCCCGAGCATCGCTGGGGTTCCTTGGACAGGGGGTCCCCCGACCGGGAACGCAAGAGGAAGAAACGGCTCGCAAGGGCGGCGTCTGAAGAGGTCCCTGGTTCCTCAAGGGCCAGATCTAAGACCCCCTGACCGCCGTCTCGGGCCTTTGGAGCAGGAGAAGTCGTCCAAAGTACCTCGTGTAGAGACGGAGACTGTCGGACACGTAAGTCCTGTAGTCCTCGGGGAGCCGACGTGCGCCGGGCCCCGAGTCAGTGGCTGCTGAGTCTCCTGAGCTTGGACTCAGGCTGACAGCCTTGGAATGCAGATTGTCTGCCTTGATGGAGCAGCAGCGGGTACTGATGGCCAGCCTCGCTGGTGCATCGGCCCCGACCACCGGGACATCGACATCGAAGTCGACCCCGGAGACCGAGCCGATACTCGAGACCATGAAGGGGTCGGGGTGGGTGCCACCTCGACCCGCGCAGTCGGAGCCCCTCGACGACTCTTCGGATGAGTCAGCCTGGGAGATGGAGGATGAGGAGTCCCCCGATACCTTCCGGACTCGGTGCGTCCTGTCGGACTCACCGCAGTCCGAGCCCCAGAGTAAGTCCCCTCTGGAGGACACCCGGTTCTCGGAGTTCGTGCGGGACATGGCCAAGGCCTTGGCGATTCCTGCGGACCCCGAGGAGGAGCCTCGAGCCGAGGAGCTCGAGGCCCTCCAGTATGACTCTCCTCTGTAGGAGGCCTTTACTGTGCCGGTTCCTCCGATGCTGGAACGGCTCCTCTTCCGGATGTGGGAGGCACCGGCCTCGGCGCCGGTCTTGAGCAAGCGAGTCGATTCCATTTATCGACTCGTAAGAGCCCTGGCTTCCAAAAGGCGCAGCTGCCGCACCATTCCATGGTGGTGGAATCGGCCATGCATCGACTGAAGAGCCAGAAGATGCACTCTGCAGTGCCCCCCGGCAGGGAGGCCCGGAACCTGGATGCTTTCGGCAGAAAGTGCTTCCAGGGCTCGATGCTTGCTTGCCGTGTCCAGTCATACCAGCTGTACATGGGCATGTTCCTCAGAGACCTGGCAAAGGAGCTTGCCGGGTTCTCTGCTGGCCTCTCCAGGGAACCTTTGCAGAGGTTCCAGTCTTTGTCTTCAGGAATCCGGGACTGTTCCAAATTCATGTCCCGAGGCTTTGGTTCGTGTGGCGACCGCCGGCATCGCAGCCCGACGCCAGGCATGGCTGCAGTCATCGGACCTCGAGCCTTGGGTACAGGACAAATTGGTCGATGTCCCTTGCCGAGGTGAGAACCTTTTTGGCAAACCCATGGCCGAGAAGGCGGCTGAGCTCGAAACCGAGCACCTGACCAGGACTAGGCTGTCCAGAAAGGCTTCTGCCCCTTCTCACAAAAAGAAGGGCTCGGGTAAAAAGTCCTTCTACCCGAGAAAGGTGTCTGCCTACAAACCTTTCCCTCAATACCAGGCCTCCCCAGTTCCCCCTCAGGGGCAGCAGGCCAAGGGGCAGGGACATGGGCCCCGTAGGCAGAAGACCCCCAAGCCTCCGGCTTCTGCTCCTACCCAGCAGGGAGGGGGTTTTTGACTCCCAAGGCATAGCCTCTCCGTCCCTGCTGTCCCATCCCTGCACAGGAGGTTGCTTAGCCCTGTTTGCCCACCGGTGGCCCCCCATTACAGGGGATGCTTGGGCCTTAAGCATCATTCACCAAGGCTATATGCTTCATTTTCAACAGCTACCTCCTGTCTACTTTCCAGGAGAACCTCTGAGGCCTCTCTTGCACACCACCCTCCTCCTCCAAGAACTTTAGGGTCTGCTTCTGGACAAGGCGGTGGAGCTGGTACCACCTTGCCTACAAGGGCATGGGTTCTACTCCAGGTATTTTCTGGTGCCAAAGAGAACAGGAGGCCTAAGGCCTATCCTAGACCTCAGAAACCTCAACAAGTTCTTGGAGAAAGAGAAGTTCAAGATGCTTACTCTTGGAACACTTCTGCCCTACCTCCAGCAGGGAGATTGGCTATGCTCCTTAGATTTAAAGGATGCGTACACTCACATTCTCCTTCATCCAGACCACAGAAAGTACCTCAGGTTCGTGGTGGGAGGAAACCATTACCAGTACAGGGTGCTGCCTTTTGGCCTAACTTCCGCCCCATGGGTCTTTACAAAGTGCCTAGCTGTGGTGGCGGCCTACTTGAGGACTCAAGGGATATTTGTCTTCCCCTATCTGGACAACTGGCTCATCTGGGGTCAGACCTACCAGGAGGCCAGGCAGGCCACCTTCAGGACTGTCACACTCCTTCAAGACCTAGGCTTTGTCATAAACTTCGCAAAGTCCACTTTGCTCCCCTCCCAGAACCTCGAGTTCATAGGAGCACAGCTGGACTCTCTGCAAGCAAGGGCTTACTTGCCAGAGGACAGAGCTCAAAGACTCATGGAGTTGGCATCCCGGTTTCTCAGTCTGACGAGGGTTCCTGCCAGGCTCTGTCTGCAGCTCCTGAGACACATGGCATCGACTGTGCATGTGACCCCCAATGCCCGCCTGCACAGTGGTGCCTCAGAACTCAGTGGAAGCAGGCCACAGGGAGCCTAGAAGACAAAGTAAGGGTATCCAAACCTTTCCTGGATTCTCTTCAGTGGTGGCTACACCCCCCCCCCCCAACTTGCTGCAGGGGGTGCCTTTTCAGGTAGCTGCCCCCACAGTGGTGGTGACAACTGATGCCTCCTTGCAGGGCTGGGGTGCACACTGTCAAGGGAGTTGCACCCAAGGCCTCTGGTCCCCATGGGAAGCCCTGCAACAGATCAACCTACTGGAACTGCGGGCTATCCGCTTGGCCCTCAAGGCTTTTTCTCACTCCTTGGCCCACCAGTCTGTTCTAGTTCAGACGGACAACCAAGTAGCCATGTTCTATGTGAACAAACAGGGCGGCACTGGATCCAGGCCTCTATGCCTGGAAGCACAGGCCCTTTGCTCTTTTGCCCTCGGGCACCAGATGTTGCTGAGGGCTGTGTATCTTCCTGGCCAGGAGAACTTTCTGGCAGACCGCTTAAGCAGAATTCTGCAGCCCTACGAGTGGAAGCTGCACCCTTTGGTGGTTCAACAGATTTTCCTAAAATGGGGACTTCCATCCATGGATCTCTTTGCCAGTCCCCTGAATCACCAACTGCCCAGGTTTTGTTCCAGGCAACCGCATCCCCTAAGGGTGGCGGCAGATGCCTTCCTGATTTCTTGGTCCCACGCCTCTGGTGGCCCGAACCTTGTTCAAGATTCTCAGGGACAAGGCCTCAGTACTTCTGGTTGCTCCCAGGTGGCCGAGGCAGCCCTGGTTCCCCCTGCTACTTCAACTGGCAGTGGAGACTCCCATGCCTCTGGGATTCCAACCCAACCTTCTATCTCAGGATTGTAAGATTTGGTCAGTTATTCTTCTGTAGGTCCTGGGTTCATTTCACTTCACAGAGGCAGTAGGGTTTGCAACAAAACAAGCAAACAGGTGTGGCTTGGAGAAAGGGTTTTATGTAGAAATAGGCTTAATACATAGGTATTGAACAGAGATATATATAGTGATTGTTACAGAGCTGTTTCAGTGTGCATCAATGAATCTGTGTGTGCATGTGCATGTGCATGTGTGAAGTGTGAGAGAGAGATAGGCCAGAACATGTGTTTCAGAGCCTCATGGCCAGGGAGGGAGAGAGAGAGAGCGGGGGAGGGGTGAAGGGAATTGATTATCAGAGCCTCCTGTCCTTCATTTCTGATGAATGGTGAAAAGAGAGAGAGACAGGAAGTGTTTGTCTTTTATAGTGAACTGAATCCTTTCCAGCACTTCCCCTTGAGGTCTGCTAGCCACTCCCTTTAAGGTCTGCTATTCTTGATTTAGCAAGGAGGGGCTTCAGACAGGCCTTGGAGAATGAAATCACCAGGGGGTCAGAGTTAATCTCATCTTGTAAACTGTCCTATTACCTTTGGAGACTGAAGTCACCAGAGTCCAAAGCTGCATGAAATGTATGCTGACATCTCCCACACCTTTTTTATTTTTATTTATTATTTGTACCTGGGAAATGGTGGAAGCAAGCCTGTGGTACCTGTCCCAGCTGCCATTACATGATAGTAGGCAGCTTGTCTAATACCTCCTGTATTAAATAACTTGCTATGTCCAGCAAGTCCCCTGTCCAGCACAGTACTGTCTCTAGTGTTCTAGAGATAAACAAGTCTCCTTATGAGTCCAAACCTCGTGTCTTAGGTAGAGCAGCCACTACTGGGGGAGGGAACCCAATATGCTACCTCCGTGCCCGTCTTAGAGAGAGTGAACAGTGCGTAAGGTCTGCAGGAATTTTTGAGGAGGCTAAAGCAAAAAGGTACCAGGATGCTATGAGTGAGGATAGGAAGCAATACTAGACTGCAGCTGACTCTGGTATTCAGTGTAATAGGAAATGCCAAATTAGCATGCCAAATTAGCAGGCCAAATTAGCCTGGATGTAGGGGTGGATGCTGGAGAAGTTCAGTGTCACTACCTTAAAATGTTTTGTTTCTGTATGACATGTGCTGCAAGGATATGTACATTTGTTTCATTTTACAACACAGGAAAATTATGATAATGCATAGAAATATTTGTACAGCAGTTAAAATAATAGTAGGGTGAATAAAAACATTAAAGACATGATCAGCAGTAGGTGAGTAACCAAAATAACAATTCCCACACAGACACATGAGCATCTTGTAGCAAGTGTCCAACAATTTGTTGAATGTGTCCATTCTCATAAGCGATGGTGTGATTCACTTCAGTGGATTTTGTTTTAAGGTGATCAATATAGGCATGGAGTTCTGTAAAGTTGAGCAGTTTATGTAGTGTCTCTTCTCCCATGCCAAGTGGTAAGGGATGCACAGCATATGAGATAAAGTCTGGAATCTCCATAGAGTCATTGGTAACCAGCGGTGTGGAATAAGTTGTCCCATTAATGGTGAGGGAGACCAGTGGTGTATGACTGCACCAGGTATTGTTTGGTAAATAGTTTGAACTGTACAGCAAAGTGTTCTTGGGAAGGCGAATGGGAGCAATCGAAAATGAAACATTCTGGGGAAAGAATAGATGAAAACAAAAGTGTCTTAACAGTCAGGGAGCAAGAGGAGGAATTGTTCCAGCAGGAGGTGTCAGCCTCTTTAAACTGGTGAGGTTGACACTTGAACTGAAATGTAGTCTGCTCATACAAACTGGGGTCCATCGGCTTGAATGAAGTCCAGGTGTCGTCCAGTGGCTGCACCCATGTGAGATGGTCCACAGGATACATAAGCATATTATCAAACTGCACCCCAATATTAACAATAGGATAAATAACTGTGTGTTGTCCTGACCATGGGATCAAAGTACAGATAGTGTTCCCATTTGTTCACCACAAGGCTGCTCTAACTGTCCACCAATCAAGGTGAGCTATAGCAAATTCAGGTATTTTGGTACTAGCCATATGAATGAGAGATGGTGGCCAGTGTCCTAACTTAGCAGTGATCAGAATTTCCTTTAGTATAGTAATAAGCTCGATCTGTACTTGATCACAGGCAAGAGCCCAGGAAATATTCTTTCCCAATCTATATTCTGCATGTGCTAAGGTAACAAATTTCTGTTCTATAATGGGAGATATAAGAGCAAAGGTATCTACAACTACATTGGACAGTTTAGAGGAAGCTTCATTAATAATATGTTGTGAGGTAAAACCATCAGCAGCATGCTGAGCAGTGGAACCCATTTTATTACGGAGCACCTCTATATCAATTATATTAAGGGCACCCAGTGCAGTCCCTGTGCCACCTAAAATTGTATCAATTAATTCACGCTTGTGTCGAAATTGCTTGGCTCGGGGTGTTACTGACTGCATATCAAACCAAGTATTGAGCATTTGTATGTGGTTGGCAACAAACTGAGAGCAATTTGGATATTTGTGAGTAACTAGAAACAATTTGGGAAATAGATGCCAAGTAAGAAAATGGTATTCCACATCATATAAAACATCATGTGGTGCATCATATTTAATCTGAAAGGGATGTCCTTCCTGAAATGGGTGGATATCAGAAAGGTAGAGTACAGGAGGAGCAGAAGTGGTGGGAGGGGTAGGATGAGGGGTGGTAGGTAAACAAGATACATCCAAAAGGAATGAAGTCTCAGTGATGTGCTGTTGATCACTCACAACCCATGTATAAGTTATTTTCCAGGTACCTCTGTCCTGACAGGAAATATTGTACAAAATCAAAGCAGGAGGACCTAGAAAGTAACGTTCTGGGCGTGCCCTCAATTCTTGTGTCCTTTCTAGAGAAGTGGAAACTGGTGGCTCCCACTGTACTTGAGTGATGTTTAATGAATAGAACACTGGCTTGTCCTGTACCGAACAGAAACTCAGGATGACCAGATCCTTTCCTTCTGGGAAAGGTGGGGGTATTTCTTGGTAGCGATACACTCCACCTGTGGAATTAGCCCAGCCAATCGTGCATATTCGGATGATAGTTCCTGTAATGAGACTTGAGTAGAAGAGAGCAGATACAAGAACACCAGGAAACCGAGACATAATAAAAGCTAACTTGTTTCACTCTACTAGGGAGTAAACTAATGCTCCCCACTTATACTCTGTAACAACAACAACACAAAAAAAATAAATAAATAATAATAATTTTTACTACTTATTTACATAACTATTAAACACATGTACAGCAGGAGTAACTAGTTACCGTCCTTAAGCAACTTTTGTTCAGAAAGCAGCTGTCCGTGCTGTCTTCAGGTGGTGTCTGAAAACAAAGACTGATAAAACACGTATTACCTATATAATTTTAACTGGGTGATGTGTTTCCAGTACTGCTGGTTGTCAGGCATTAGGATCTGGTATAGGCTTGGGCCTAAGGTATCAGTAACTAAGTACGGTCCCTCCCACTGTGCAGTTCCAAAGGGGAGGTTTGGTCTAGGTCTCATCTCTGCAAGACACTAGTGACAGGGCTTCCTTCATGTATTCATGAAATATTGATGGGGAATCCTTATATCCCTGTGGAAGCACAGTCCATGCACACTGTTTCGGCCAAGCTGGTGAATTGCATGTGGAAGAAATAGGTCTAATCAGACCCCTCTCCTCCAGTATCTTCACAATTTTAGTCACTGGTTCTATAGCCTGATGAGGTACTGGGTATTGCTTCTGTGGTGGAGGATCCTCACCTTCCAACAGTATTTCTGTGTACATTTTCCCACAATCTAACTTGTCTTGAGCCCAGACTGGAATATCAGCCACTTCTGAGGGAATTACACACAGATCATGCTGCTGAGCTGCCTTAGTGCACTGAGTTGCTAACTGCATGGGAATGACTTCATGCACTAAAGTTTTAGAAGCACTTGAAGTTCCTGAATACTGCCACAATTTAAGATTAGCCATATCCACCACCAAATTTAACTGGTTGAGAACATCAATTCCAATTATTTCTTTTGGTGTGTTCACTATAGTGGAGGCAGTGGTTTCTAACATTTCCTTGTTTTGTTCACTGTGCACAGGGATACCCCATTTAACTGGGATAGTCACACATTTGGAAGCTGTGTCATTAATTCCTTGAATTTCATAAATTTCCATATTTTTCTGATCTGCAGTGGGAGAAGCTCTGTTAGTAAAACTAATTCCAGCCCCTGTGTCAATCAAAGCTAATTTATCCTGACCCCCTATTCTGCTGATAACATTGGGGCGTGCACAAGAGTCTAGTATCAAGGGTGTTACAAGCCTTAAATTGTGTCCTGGGCCTGTATCCATTTCATCATCCAGAGGCTCTGGAATTGAGTCCTCTGCTGAGATAAAGGAGGCAGGCTGGGCTATGAAGGCTTGAGACATTTTGATATCTGAACTCAAGAGGTCAGGACATCCCTATGCACTAGCCTTGTGTTTGTCCTGAGCTGCTTGTAAATCCTGTTTTAATTTATCTATTTCTATCTGCAGTATATGTTTGTCTTGTTCCCATTTAGATTTTTCATTTTCTAACCCATCTCTCTGTGCTTTGAGCTCCTAAAAAGGAATGTAACCTGAGGAGTTTCTAAAAGTACCTCTGCCATGTGCTCTCCAAGGTGTGTGTCCTCTGTCTGTGTTTCTTGTGTACTGAGAGGATCCCTCGGCTTGCCACTTAGGTGTGTGTCCTCTGTCTGTGTTTCTTGTGTACTGAGAGGATTCCTTGGCTTGCCACTTCCGTGCTTCTGATACTGTAATGACCTGCGAGGGCTGGGTCTTCCAAACAGACCCAATTCTGAGCATTAAAGTATCAAAAGGGGTTGCTTCAGGGTCTTCAGAAAATAACAGAAGGTGTTTTGTAATCTCAAGGGATAGCAATTCTAATAAAAATTCCTTATGCATGCTCTCCCCATAATCTTCTGCCTTGGGCCAGAACTCCTGCTCATTAAGAACTGCTTTTAAAATCCAGGCTCTATATGCAAACTGTTCCAGTGTATCATTTGGTAGAGGTGAAATAATTTTAAATACTTGCATTGGGGAACAGTGAAATAGTTTCTCAGTACCCCTTTTAACCAACTGGTATTGGGTGAGTGAGAGAGCCAACTCTATAATAGTGTGGCCCCAGAGCCAAATGCATAAGTCTATCAAAGTCTGATTGTTTTCTTCTGTATTTCCCTAGACCCCAGTGAATCAGAATATCAATCGTCCATTTAACCCACTGATTTACATTAAGAGGCATAGTGCCAATTTTCTCAACTATTTTTTCTATATCTCTATCTTTTAAATTTTCCTGCCACATTACTTTAACTGGTGCTTTGAGTTCAGTACTGGGTGCCATGTCTAAGTCATCTGAATTAACCTCCTGGCAGAGATCCTGATTATTGCTGGGTTCTGGCTGAGATAAACTATCAGAATTTTGTTCCTCTGATTCAGCTGTATTCTTCCCATTTCTAAGTCCAACTATGCATACTTTAGTATTCTTTTGTTTGTCAGTAGCTTGTATGCATTGCTCATAAGGTGTGTCATAGGCATAGGGGGCTGAGGGAGTGGGTGTTGGCTTTTGTCTTACAGATGCCAATTGATCCTTAACGTGCCTCAATTCAAGTTTAAGTGCTTCTAATTGCTCACTAACAGTTATAAAAGAATTTGTGGCTTGTATCACTTGAGTTCTTTGTATAGAGATGCAAATTTGTGCCTCCTCAAGGTCTTTGTTTAATTGTGTGCACTGAGAAGTCAGTTCAGAGTTTTCTTGTCTCATGCTAATGAGTCCCCTGCACATGCCTTGGATAAAAAGGCATGTTCTTTTATTTGTTTTCTTTTTGAATTCTTGATCATGGTTTAACATTTGTCTTTGAATATTATACCATTATGACTCAGGGAATTCCCCTTCAAAGGGACCCCCTTTCCTCTTACAGTATGAAATTAAAATTTCTTTAAGTTCTTTAAAATCAAAGGCTTCCATATTTGATACTGCAGAAAGGCTGTAGTTGGACTATCTCAAATGTGTAACCTTAGAAGGAGGAATGCTCACTTTTATGAAGAAGTGAGACTTAGAATTATAGTTGGAATGGTATAAATTTTATGGGTGTTCAGTAAAGAGTACTGGCATAAAGACCACACCTTAAAATTATATCTGAATAAAAAGTGCTTCTCACCTTTTTAACAGGGTGGAAGTTTAGGGTGAAGTTATAGTAAGAAGGGTGTTAGGAGATTAACAGAATTGTTGTATCAATTGCAGCCAGCTTTAAGCCTGCTCTCACTAAGATAGTCACTGACAGGAGACAGAGACATAAAAGTTAAAAGGGACAGGAGGTAATAGCTTTATCAGGAAAGATGTATATTGTATTCAATGAGGGACTGTTTACCTGTGTACCACTTCCAAACTAAATCTGGACACTCTCTCTGTCTTTTCATAGCAGCTCAAATACTATAGAAAAATCTTTAGCAAGCCTATACATCAAAATAAGACAATTGCAAGCCACTCTGTGTGATGTCCTTAAAATTCTAGATTCTTACAGAGCCTTTTGACAATAAAAATCTCACCTTTTCTAACCCACAAAACAAAATTGTAAATGGTCACACGGACTTTAGATTCTGTCTCACTCTGTCTGAAATGTACTTAATATATTATACAAAATTATTACTTACCCAACTGGAGGTCTGCTGTGAAATCCAAGCGACGAGTCCCCATAAAGATGTAAGATTTGGTCAGTTATTCTTCTGTAGGTCCTGGGTTCATTTCACTTCACAGAGGCAGTAGGGTTTGCAACAAAACAAGCAAACAGGTGTGGCTTGGAGAAAGGTTTTTATGTAGAAATAGGCTTAATACATAGGTATTGAACAGAGATATATATAGTGATTGTTACAGAGCTGTTTCAGTGTGCATCAATGAATCTGTGTGTGCATGTGCATGTGCATGTGTGAAGTGTGAGAGAGAGATAGGCCAGAACATGTGTTTCAGAGCCTCATGGCCAGGGAGAGAGAGAGAGAGAGAGCGGGGGAGGGGTGAAGGGAATTGATTATCAGAGCCTCCTGTCCTTCATTTCTGATGAATGGTGAAAAGAGAGAGAGACAGGAAGTGTTTGTCTTTTATAGTGAACTGAATCCTTTCCAGCACTTCCCCTTGAGGTCTGCTAGCCACTCCCTTTAAGGTCTGCTATTCTTGATTTAGCAAGGAGGGGCTTCAGACAGGCCTTGGAGAATGAAATCACCAGGGGGTCAGAGTTAATCTCATCTTGTAAACTGTCCTATTACCTTTGGAGACTGAAGTCACCAGAGTCCAAAGCTGCATGAAATGTATGCTGACAAGGATCAGGGTTCCCTTCTGCATCCCAATCTCAAATCTCTCCATCTGATGGCATGGAGGCTGCGAGGGTAATCTTGGCTCCCTGGGGCCTACCTCAGGAAGTGGAAGAGGTGGTCTTGGCCTCTAGAAAGCAATCCACCAGGAAAACATATGCCCTAAAGTGGAGAAGGTTCTCCTTGTGGTGTCAGCAACGCAAGCAAGATCCTTTCACCTGCACTGTGCCAGTAGTGCTCCAGTACCTACTGCACTTGTCCAATCAGGGCCTTAAGTCCAATTGTGTTCGGGTCCACCTCTCTGCTCTGGCAGCTCATCACTCTCTGGTGGAGGGACACTCTTTGTCAGTTCACTCCTTGGTGTCCAGATTTCTCAGAGGCTTACTATTGCTTAAGCCTCCTCTCCGTCCACCGGCCCCTGAGTGGGAGTTGAATGTGGTCTTGCAGCAACTTACTTGCCCACCTTTTGAACCAATGGCTACATGTCCTCTACGCTTCCTATCCTGGAAGACTCTATTCCTAGTGGCCTTGTAGGGCTGGTACCCCTGCAATTCTCCGGCCTGCTCAGCAACTCAGGCCTGAACCAAACTGAACAGACAAGATGGATTCTTCACTACACGTTTGCTGTGTTCAGCTACAAACCTGACCTCCAAACACCTGCTTGCGCAGCGTTTCTAAGTGTGCATACAGAAGCTATTGTCCGTGGCTAATTCACTGCCCACATGCAAGAACATCTGCTGCTTCGGTGTCCTTGGACACTTGTACATATGCCCAGAAGTTACATACTGTTGCTTTTGCATGACTTCTTACTATGGATCCTTTGTCTGCAAGAAGATGCTCATCATCTACCTCCTGATTCGCTGAGAACACCTCAGACTGCCTGGTGCCAACCAATCATCGGACCTATGACGGAGTATTCTTACAGAGAATAATACAATCTGCGCTGGATCTTTAGGGGGGCTTTTCCCACCTGTTCATACAGACTTCTGCACCGGTTTCTTCCTGCTGTGCACTGCGTACCTGATTCCTGTGACCTGAGCCTTCCGCAAGACGGCCACTACTTGTGGGCTAGGCCGTCCTCTGAAGGTCTGAGATAAGACTTTCCCAGATACCTCCGGTTCGGACTTAGTGCGGCTCGCCTCCGTCGGGGCTGGAGCCTGCATTATCTAGCAGCTGCCTCCTTGGACTGTGCTGTTCCTGAGTGCCCGACGAAGCTAAGGTACTGACTTATCTCTCCTCCCCCGGATGGGCAAGGGGTTAGCAATATATTTCATACCTTTCCTCAGGGCAGAGTGAATCAGTGACGTCTGGTTACTAATTAGTGATTTATTACGTTGTCCAATTGTACATCTGTACTGTACTATACTATAACAAATTTCTACTTCATGTTTCTAATTAGCTATGTGTGTTTGTATATTTTTCTACCTGGCTGTCCATAATAAAATCTAATATATATCTGCAGACCAGACTTCTTTCGTGGCTCATTGCCAGAATAACTCACCGAACTTTGGGCTGGTATTAGTAGCCATTTTCCCCTGGACAACAGAGAGTCTACCTTATTTTTATGCTACTAATATTCCCGACAGCCTTGACCTCGGCCAGGCGAGTGAGTGAACTTCAAGCCCTGGTCTGTGACAGGCCATACACTCGCTTCTATAGGAACAGGGTAGTGCTTAGGACTCATCCTAAGTTCCTCCTCTTTTTCCATCTCAACCAGGAGGTGGTTCTTCCAACATTCTTCCCTAGGCCCCATGCCAGCCGGACTGAGACAGTCCTGCATACCCTGGACTGTAGGAGGGCCTTATCCTTCTACCTTGAGCGTACGCAGGGGCATAGGAGGGCTACTCAGCTCTTCGTATCTTTTGACCCCAATAACTTGGGGGTACCTGTGTCCAAGCGTACCTTGTCCATCTGGGTGGCTGACTGTATCACCTGGGCTTACAGGGCAGCTGACCTTCCTTTGCAGGGTCAGGTCACGGCCCACCGTGCCAGGGCAGTGGCTGCCTCAGTAGCTCATCTCCGCTCTGTACCGTTGGCAGACATCTGCAGGGCTGCAACTTGGTCCTCAAGCCAGACTTTTGCGGCCCATTACTGCCTGGAGAGGGAGTCCTGCAGGGACAGTGCTTTCGGTCAGGCAGTGCTCTGGAATCTCTTTGAGGTTTAGGCAACTCCTACCCTCCAGCCCTCTGGTTGGGCTACCGGTGAAGGTATCTTTTAGTGAAATCCTTTCTGTGATGCTGAGGCTAGAGGGAGCTCATTTTTCAGCTCTGGGTCCCCTGTAGCCTGAAGCTGGGGAGTCCCATAAGTGAGGACTGACTTCCTGCTTGGTCCTGGAGAAAGAGTAGTTACTCACCTGTAACAGGTGTTCTCCAGGAGCAGCAGGAATCAGTCCTCACAACCCTCCCTCCTCCCCTGGGAGTTGCAGTTGTACATAGTTAATTTTTTCATTTTTGGGTGCTGTTTTTTAGCTATGTCATTTGACTGAGCAAGATGGCACCTTTAGGCGGGAAGGGGACCGTGCATGCGTGTGGTATTCCCAAAGGCTTTCATAGAAAGCTGGGGAAATGCTCCACACGGGGGGGGCTCCATCGGCGCCGATGTCACCCATAAGTGAGGACTGATTCCTGCTGCTCCTGGAGAACACCTGTTACAGGTGAGTAACTACTCATCTCCAAGTTATAATGCCCTGTTCAATGTAATTTCAGTTTGTTCAATGTAAACTGCACTGATGCAGAATAGCGCAGTATATAAGAGAATGTAAATAAATAAATAAAAATGAAAACAAAATCAGAATAAAAAGGGGGAAACTTCATGACTTTGCTTAACTACTGCTGTAATAATCTAAAAATTGTTTCCCTCTGTTTCTATTTCATGTGCCTCTCGCTGATTTGTACTATGTATTGTCCTGAAACCAAACTCAGCATGTAAGTAGCAATGCTCCCTGTACATATTTGCCTGTTCTGTACGTGGATTGCCAGAGTCAGAAGCTTTCTGCAGAGAGCATCAGTAGCATGCTAGAACCTATAGAAATACTGCAGTTCTTATTTCACACATTGACCTCAAAAACTTGCCACTCAGATTGTTGTAAAATTTCCAAGGGGGGTTCAAGAGGACTAAAACTAAAACTCACGTTAGCTTTGTTAACTGGTGAAAGTCAATTTGTATAGAGTAGGAATCCAGTTGACTTTCAGCAACTTTGCTGATTATTGGTGGCTCCCTAGATTTTCTTGGTACGGGAGAAGCTGGTTTTGAATGCCAAGCTTCCAAGGTTTTGCTGTGTTCAGTGATGTGAAGTTTGAATTCTAGGGTTTTGTTATGTTTTATGTTATTCAGGGCCAACACTTCCCATTAGGTGAATTGGATGGTCGCCTAGAGTACTGACATTTCACGGGCGGACCATTGCCACCTCTCTTCAGGATCTCCAGCAGTAACCATGGCCTTAAAACAGCAATGCAGTGCTTACCCAAAACCTTGGACACTGCGTTGCTGTTTGCTTTGACCAGTCGTTTCCTCCCCCTATGATGCAGACTTCCTGTTTGCAGAGGTGAAGTCTGCATCAGAGGGGGCGGACATGATTGATCAAAGCGAGCACCAACAGCAATGCAGCATCAGAAGCTCCAGGTAAGCACTGCATTACTATTTTAAAGCTATTGCCACCCTAGAGAGGGGCAGCAAGAATGAGAATTTACCTAGCGTGCCTCATATCCTTGCTTCTTTTATGTATGTTTACTTGTAAACCCTGTAGTACACTCATGTAGAATCTGTGTGAAATACAATGGTCCGTAAATGTAATTTAAATGAAAGGCCCCCTCCTCCACCACCATTGTGAAGGAAAGGAAGGCGGTTCCTTTGTGAAGTCAGGGCAGAGACCATTCAAATATATGGCTGCTCTTAATGTTTGGAACTAGTCCTTAAGTCTCTCTAACTCTAAGGATGGGAGTGTCCTATCCAGTCCCCTGTAAAGGTGCAGGGTTCAATGGGACCACTTGGCAATAAAATTCATGGCACAAGCACGTACTGTTTAGGCATGGGCTCCATGTGCCAGTGTCTAGCAATATCCCTGCTTCTGTTTTCAACCCTCCATCCTCTTCCCTTCCCGTGTTTTCACTTTATCTCATTGGACTCGTCAGGGCACAGCTGTGGCAGGCATCTTCATTGACAATAAGGGGGAAATCAGCATGGGGCTTGTAAACCATTATACTTGCAGCAGCTCTTTTTTTTTTTTTTTTTGTGGGTTACTTGATAACCAAAAATTCTCTTGTGGGTAGAGGAAGTGGGGTTACCACAAGGCCTGGAAGCATGCGCCTGCTTGTAGGCTTCCTACTGAGTTTTATTACTATTGCTGCCACTAGAGGAATCTCTCTACAGGCCATTGGACAGCATGGCTCTATTATATAACCTAAGGTATTGTTGTCTCTAACTAATAATTATTTTCTTTTTCTCTCCTCATTCTCTGTGCCTGGTATCCTTTGCAAAGGGAGTAAGTATGATCTCTAATGGCTTATGTTGGTAGGGAACATGGGGGCAGGGTATATACAAAGATGGGCACAGTGTGCCAGTGCATTTGCAGCTGACTGGTTCTTCGCCTTTTCTACAGGGTTATACTCCCCTGCACATTGCTGCACTCCATGGTCATCGAGATATCATGGAGCTGTTGATCTTAGATTATGGTAAGAAATCTATCCATCTGTATTGTGAAAACTTCTGTGAGATTTCTGCTTACATACCCTGATAGAGTCTATGTAATAGTGAATTCTCCAGGACCAAGCAGGAAGTCAGTCCTCACATATGGGTGACGTCGGCGCCGACGGAGCCCTCGCGGAGCAATTTTCCCCAGCTTTCAAAGAAAGCCTTTGGGAATTGCAGCGCGCATGCGCGGTCGCCTTCCCGCCCAAGGGTGCCATCTTAGCCAGTCTTCTTTTTTCCGCAGAGCCCTACAGACGTACCCGTCGTGTCCCCGCTAAAAAAGTTGATTTTCGTGAGTTGTTCTCTTTTTCACTTCGGTTCGACGCCGGTCGTTTTCCTGCCCGGACTCGCGACGCCGTTGCGAGTCCTTCTGTTAGGTTTCGGTTTTTCTGATTTTTGGTCAGTTTCGTTTTCGGTTTTTCGCTGGCAGCCCGGTCCTTTGACCTTGCAGGGGCCCTTTTTCCCCCGATGGCTGCCAGTGGTTTCAAGCGGTGTGGTCAGTGTGACAGAAATATGTCACTCACTGACACACACGATAATTGCCTCCGCTGCCTAGGCCCGGATCATGAAGAAATGATCTGTGGAGCCTGTGGCAAAATGTCCTCCAAAGCGTTGAGTCGGCAGCACCAGCGGGATAGAATCTTCGCTGACCCCAGCCGTACCCGGACCTCGTCGGAGGCCTCGGCATCCAGAGGCTCCAGCTCTGACCATCGCCGAAGCTCCTCCGACAGGGGTTCTCCCTCCGGAGACCATCGACGGAAGGCAAAACCCGCGAGGGCGGCGTCAGTGGACGCTCCTGGCTCCGCGAGGGCCAGGTCGCATAGCCCTGATAGCCGTCCCGGGTCTTTGGAGAAGGAGCACCTCCCGAAGCGACCTCGCCTGGAGTCGGAGTTGCCTGCTCGGGTAAGTCCTGTAGTCCTTCTGGACTCGCCTCCGAGAGGTCCGCCGTCGGGGCCCGAGTCGGGGGCTGCTGGGTCACCTGAGGTCGGACTCAGGTTGACGGCCTTGGAGAGCAGACTATCTGCCTTCATGGACCAGCAGCGGGCACTGATCGCTAGCCTCGCTGGCGCCGCTGCCCCGACCGCCAGGACGTCGACGTCTAAGTCGACCCCGGAGACCGAGCCGATCCTCGAGTCCATGCGAACTCGAGTCGATCCTCGGTCGAGGTCACCCTCGGCCTCCCGTTCGGGACCAAGGTCGGGGCGGCCGACGCCTCCTCCTGCCCGAGCCGACCCCACCGATTCCTCCTCGGAGTCGGCCTGGGAGTCTGAAGAGGAGGAGTCACCTGATTCCTTTCGGACTCGGTGTGTCCCCTCGGACTCACCTGAGTCCGAACCTCGGAAACAGTCCCCTCCGGAGGATGCCCGGTTCTCGGACTTCGTCAGGGATATGGCCAAGGCTTTGGCCTTCCCCGCGGATCCCGAGGAGGAGCCTCGAGCCGGACGCCCTTCAGTACGACTCTCCCGCCCGGGAGCACTTTACTGTACCGGTTCCTCCCATGCTGGAACGATTACTCTTCCGCATGTGGGAGAGTCCGGCCTCGTCGCCGGTATTAAGCAAGCGGGTCGATTCCATCTATCGAGTCCGCAAGAGTCCTGGCTTCCAAAAAGCACAGCTACCATTCCATGGTAGTGGAATCGGCCATGCATAGGCTTAAGAGCCAAAAGATGCACTCCTCGGTGCCTCCTGGCAGGGAGGCCCGTAACCTGGATGGCCTTGGTAAGAAGTGTTTCCAGGGCTCTATGCTGGCTTGTCGTGTCCAGACCTACCAGCTATACATGGGCATGTATCTCCGAGACCTGGCTAAAGAGATAGCCGGATTCTCCGCTGGACTGTCCGAGGAACCTTTGCGGAGGTTCCTGGCCTTGACAACTGGTATTCGGGAATGCTCCAAATTCATGTCCCGAGCAGCCTATGATGGCTTTGAAGCATCGGCTCGAGTAGCCGCAGCTGGCATCGGTGCCCGCCGACAGGCTTGGCTTCAGTCGTCCGACCTTGAACCTTGGGTGCAGGACAAGTTGGTCGATGTCCCCTGCAGAGGTGAGAACCTCTTTGGCAAGCCCATGGCTGAAAAGGCTGCACAAATCGAGACGGAGACTCTCACCAGGACTAGGCTTTCTAGGAAGACCTCCGCCCCTTCCCAGAAAAAGAAGGGCTCGGGAAAGAAGTCCTTTTACCCGAGAAAGGCGGCTGCCTATAAACACTACCCTCAATATCAGGCCTCCGCAGCTCCCCAACAGGGCCAGCAGGCCAAGGGACGGGGTAACGGGTCCCGTAGGCAGCAAGCCCCCAAGCCTGCACCACCAGCCCCTGCTCAGCAGGGTGGGGGTTTTTGACTTCCTCAGCATAGCCTCTCCCCCTCAGCTGGCTCCTCCCAGCACCGGAGGCCGGCTGGTTCACTTCGCCCACAGGTGGTCCAACATCACTTCGGATGCCTGGGTGCTTCAAGTCGTGCGAGAAGGATATCTTCTCCACTTCCATCAGGTCCCTCCCTCTTATTTTCCGGGAGAACCTCCTCGACTCCCTCTGCACAGGGACTTACTCCTTCAGGAGTTAGCAAGTCTTCTTCAGGAACAGGCTGTGGAACCGGTGCCCCACCACCTGAGAGGTCAAGGCTTTTATTCCAGGTATTTCCTGATACCAAAAAGGACAGGAGGCCTCAGACCCATCCTGGACTTGCGCAACCTCAACAAGTTCCTCGTGCGGGAAAAGTTCAAGATGCTTACCCTTGGAATCCTTCTGCCCTACCTCCAGCAGGGAGATTGGCTATGCTCCTTAGATCTAAAGGATGCCTACACGCACATCCTCATCCACCCAAGCCACCGCCAATACCTAAGGTTTGTGGTGGCAGGAAATCACTACCAGTACAGAGTACTGCCCTTTGGCCTATCCTCCGCACCGCGAGTCTTCACAAAATGTCTCGCGGTGGTGGCGGCCTATCTCCGGCTTCACGGCCTCTATGTCTTTCCGTACCTCGACGACTGGCTCATCAGAGCGTCGTCCTCTCCGGCAGTCACCAATGCCACACACTGCACGGTGACTCTTCTGCAGTACTTGGGCTTTGTCATAAACTTCGCAAAGTCCACTTTGCTCCCCTCACAGGATCTCGAGTTCATCGGCGCAAGACTGCACACTCCTCAGGCACGAGCTTTCCTGCCTCTCGACAGGGCTCAACGGCTCATGGACCTAGCCGGCCGTTTTCGCAGCCAGTCCCTGGTCTCTGCCAGGCGCTTCCTGAAACTACTCGGCCATATGGCTTCCACCGTCCACGTGACCCCCAATGCTCGCCTGAATATGCGACCTGCTCAATGGTGCCTTCGCAAGCAGTGGCAACAAGCCACCGGCGGACTGGCCGACTTAGTACGCATCTCCGGCCGCTGGCCTCTTCCCTACAGTGGTGGCTTCATCGGCCGAACCTGGTGCTCGGAATGCGGTTTCAGTCGCCTCAGCCGGCTCAAGTGCTGACGACCGATGCTTCCCTCCTGGGTTGGGGGGCACATTGCCAAGGGGCATGTACTCAAGGTCTCTGGACCGCGTGGGAGTCTGCTCAACAGATCAACTTCCTGGAGCTCAGAGCAATCCGTCTGGCGCTCAAGGCTTTCTCCCACCTGACTGCTCACCAGTCCGTCCTTGTCCAGACGGACAATCAAGTTGCCATGTTCTACGTGAACAAGCAGGGGGGCACGGGCTCCTTCCTTCTCTGCCGAGAAGCTCAGAAGCTCTGCTCTTGGGCCGTCAGTCACGGCATTCTTCTCAAGGCAGTTTATCTCCCAGGCCAAGAAAATTGCCTGGCGGACAAACTCAGCAGGATACTCCAGCTGCACGAGTGGCGTCTGGATCCCTTGGTAGTTCAGAAACTTTCTGAAGTGGGGCCTCCCCACGATGGATCTCTTTGCCAGTCCTCTCAACCGGCAACTTCCTTGCTTCTGCTCTCGTCAGCCACATCCCCTTCGGGTAGCGGCAGATGCTTTTCTACTCTCATGGTCGGAAAGCCTTCTCTATGCTTTTCCTCCCATCCCGCTAGTCTCTCGAACTCTATTCAAGGTTCTCCGGGACAAAGCTTCCATGATCCTGGTGGCTCCTCGCTGGCCCAGACAGCCGTGGTTTCCACTCCTGTTGCAATTAGCGGTAGAGGATCCGTTCCCTCTGGGGTTTCAACCAGATCTCCTAACACAGGATCAGGGGTCTCTGCTACACCCCAACCTCAGATCTCTCAACCTAATGGCCTGGCGGCTGAAAGGGTAGTCCTCGCTCCCCTTCTCCTGCCGGCAGAGGTGGAGGAGGTCGTCCTAGCTTCTCGGCGACCTTCTACCCGCAAATGCTACGCCCTTAAATGGCGTCGCTTTTCCGTTTGGTGTGTACAGCAGTCTCAGGATCCCTTCTCCTGCTCGGTGTCGGTGATCTTGCAGTACCTGCTCTACCTCTCTAATCTGGGACTTAAGTCCAACTCCGTCAAAGTCCACCTCAGTGCTCTTTCAGCACACCATGTGCCGGTGGACGGCAGACCTCTTTCCAGCGACCCTCTCGTAGCACGGGTTTCTCCGAGGTCTCCTTCTACTTAAACCACCTCTGCGCCCGCCAGCACCTGACTGGGATCTGAATGTGGTTTTACAGCGGATCACCTGTCCGCCTTTTGAACCGATGGCTACCTGTTCTCTGCGTTTTCTTTCGTGGAAAACCTTATTCCTGATAGCCCTCACTTCCGCTAGACGCGTAAGTGAATTGCAGGCCCTCGTGTCTGATCCCCCCTTCACTCGGTTCTACAAAAATAGGGTAGTCCTACGGACTCACCCAAAATTTCTTCCAAAAGTTGTCTCCCCTTTTCACATCAATCAGGAGGTGGTACTTCCAACCTTCTTTCCCAGGCCTCACTCCAGCCGAGCTGAACGGGTCCTGCATACCCTGGACTGTAGAAGAGCATTGAACTTCTACCTTGACCGTACGCGGGAGCACCGTAAAGCTGCTCAGCTTTTTGTGTCTTTTGACCCCAATAAATTGGGGCTCCCGGTCTCCGAGCATACTCTGTCCATCTGGGTTGCTGACTGTATCGCTTGGGCTTATGGGGCAGCCGGACTCTCCTTAGAAAGTCGAGTCACGGCTCATTGTGTTCGGGCGAAGGCTACGTCAGTGGCTTACCTCCGCTCTGTTCCGCTGGCAGACATCTGCCGGGCCGCTACTTGGTCTTCGAGCCAGACTTTTGCGGTCCATTACTGTCTCGAGAGGGAGTCCCGCAGGGACAGTGCTTTCGGACAGGCAGTCCTCCGAAATCTCTTCGAGGTTTGAGCAACTCCTACCCTCCATCCCGGATGGGGGCTACCGGTGGGTGATAATTCAGTGAAGATTCCTTCCTTCTATGCCGCTGAGCTAGAGGGAGCTCATTTTTGTGCTTAGGGTCTCCGGTAGCCTTAAGCTTGGGAGTCCCATATGTGAGGACCGACTTCCTGCTTGGTCCTGGAGAAAGCGTAGTTACTCACCTGTAACAGGTGTTCTCCAGGAGCAGCAGGAATCAGTCCTCACAACCCTCCCTCCTCCCCGTGGAGTTGCAATCATCTGCTTAAGTTTTTTTGCAAATTTTTATGCTGTCTTTTAGCTATGTCATCAGACTGGCTAAGATGGCACCCTTGAGCGGGAAGGCGACCGCGCATGCGCGCTGCAATTCCCAAAGGCTTTCTTTGAAAGCTGGGGAAAATTGCTCCGCGAGGACTCCGTCGGCGCCGACGTCACCCATATGTGAGGACTGATTCCTGCTGCTCCTGGAGAACACCTGTTACAGGTGAGTAACTACGCTATCTCCAGGAACAAGCAGGAATGTAGTCTTCATATATGGGTACTGATAGAGCCTGCGTGGGAACACTCCCCAGCGTCCAATAGGAAAGCTTTTGGGGGCATCCCACAGTGCCTGCATGCTGCCTTCCCACCTTTCCAACTCTCCTTCATCAGTTCTTCGTTTTCCATGGAGCCGACAGGACGTATCTAGGTACGTATGACCTAGATTGGCCACTGTTGGAAACAGGATACTGGGCTTGATGGACCTTGGTCTGACCCAGTATGGCATATCTTATGTTCTTATCCCTATCACCGCAGAAAATCTATTCTTACTTTTTTGGTTTTTTGTGGTCGCGTCTGCCTTCATTTGATGCCTACCGGTACCGCTGGTTCTCTTTTCTTTCTTTAAAAAAAAAACGAGCTTCTAAAATCTTTTCTTTAAGAACCTTTCCCCTCTCGGGGTTAGGCGCCATTTTGGGCACTAGGCCCATTTTTCCTCAGACATGGAAAAACCAGCTAGTGGTTTTAAAAAATATCTAAATGTGGCGGTACCATATCCGTCACCGACACCCATGAATGGTGTCTTAAATGTTTAGGTCCTGACCATTCTCCATCGGAGTGTCTCTCCTGCAGAAAGATGACCAAGAGGGGCCTGCAGAATAGAGCTGCAAAACTGTATCCTTTTTGCCGCTGATGCGATGTCTGTTGCATCGCCATCTTCCCGGGCTTCATCTTCTTCCCATGGATCTCAGGTAACTAAACCTAAGTCTTTTAAGACTGGCTGGTCCTCAAAGGGTAGATCTCCTTCCAAGCATCGAGATGCCATTGGCGTTGCCCTCGAGGAAAATTCACCGGCAAAACAGCCCTGGCGGGAGACCTTGGTCTCCAAAGCATTAACGGGGCTCCAGAATGTTCTAGAGGCTTCAACCTCTGCAGAACTACTGGTGCCATGTTCTGGGGTCGTAGCCGCTTCCACCGGTACCGACACCCAGGCATCGGCAGTAGCGATCGATCAGAGAATCCTCACTATGAACGCAGTCTAGCGGCTCTCTTAGCTTCGGTACCGCTAAGACAGCTACAGACGGTTCCACAGGTATTGGTACCGGTGCCGGTACCGAGTGCACCTGCCTCGGCAGGTATGCTTCCGCCCAAGCCAACCCTATCTCAGGTATCAAAGGGCTGGTACCGAGACACCCTGATACCGACTTCAAGCGGTACCAGTACCGAGTGTTGCACGAACACCGGTCACCAAGATACTTCGAATATTCCGATGATTCTGATGACTCTGCCGGTACTAGAGCAGTCCTCCCAGAGGATCCATCTCCTTCTCCTTCTCCTCAACGCAGAATGTCTCCTCCAGAAGACATGTCCTTCCAGGATTTCATACGTGATGTAGGTCGAGGTCTTGCAATCACAGTGACTCCAGAGAAGAAACCCAGGGCAGAAGAATTAGAAATTCTTCAATACTCTAAAGCTCCTAAAGAGGCAGCTACCCTGCCCATTCATAGAATCTTGCAGGATCTTATGCTCAAAATGTGGGAAACCCCTTTAACGGTGTCTCCACACTCCCGACGACTCGATACTATGTACCGAGTTCAAGCTCTCCTGGTTTTCAAAAGACTTGGTTACCACACCATTCAATGGTAGTGGAATCGGCAATGCGTAGGATTAAGAGTGCTAAGACGCATTCCTCTAATCCTCTGGGCCGGAAGTCAAGGACTCTCGATGCCTTTGGGCGTCGATGCTTCCAATCCTCCATGCTGGCAGCCAGGATCAGCTCTTACATTCTCTATATGGGAATATTCCTCAAGGAAGTTACTTGGAGCTTATGAGCCCTCTTCTTCCTGAGGACAAAAGAGGGGATTTTCTTACTCTGGTCAGACATGCCCAAGGTGTCTCTAAATTTGTGAACCGTGCATCTTTCGATTGCTTTGAATGTATTAGCAGAAATTCTGCTATTTCAATCAGTGCACGTCGTATTGCCTGGCTCCAGGCATCGGACTTAGAACAATGGGTACAAGAGAAACTGGGAAATATTCCTTGCACAGGAGAAAATCTCTTTGGCAAGGATTGGCAGGACAAGGCAAATCCAGTTTGAATCTGAAAATACTACCTTGAATAGATTAGCTAAGTCTACAGCCAACCCAGCAAAGAAAAAGTCAGCCAAAAAAAACCCTTTTCATTAAGAAAAAAAGTTGTACCCATCATACTCACTGTCCAATTCATGTTCCCAAAAAGGGGCAACAACAGAACAGACAGCAGAAAAAGCCACAAGTTCCAAGAACTCAATCGGCTCCACAAGTTCAGCCTCCTCAGGGGCTTTGACTCCTTCCTAGAGAACTTAGTCTTTCTGCCCCTGAAAGGTCCAGAACCTCTCACCATTCCAGGAAAGTTATGCCATTTTGCCAGCAGATGGCAAGAAATAACATCAGAAAACTGGTCTTTGTCCATTGTATGAGAGGGGTACAGACTCCACTTCTACAGCCTGCCCCTCCTACAGTCATAAACCAGTTCAGTTCTCAGGTCCCTGTCACTAGTCTCTTGGGTCAGGAGGTCACATCACTTCTTGCTCAAGGAGCAATAGAAGAAGTACCCATAACACAACAGGGTGCGGGGTTTTACTCCCCCTATTTTCTCATTCTCAAGAAAACAGGGGGACACAGGCCTATCCTGGACCTCAGAGAATTAAACAAATATCTGTTCCGAGAAAAATTCAGAATGATTTCCCTCGGAACACTCTTGCCATACCTTCAGAGTCATTATTGGCTATGTTCTCTAGATCTAAAGGATGCATATACTCATATTCTCATCCATACAGATCACAGGAAATTCCTTCAATTCCTTTTCCAGAGAAGACACTTCTAGTACAGGGTTCTTGCCTTCGGGCTGGCTTCTGCCCCAAGAGTCTTCACAAAATGCATGGTAGTAGTAGCAGCATTTCTGAGAACTCTAGGAATATTTGTCTTCCCCTACTTAGACGACTGGCTCATTCGAGCACCGACAGCTCCAGAAGCCAGCTTTGCTCTTTCTTGCATGATGCAAATTCTTTGCTACTTGGGACTGGTCATAAACCTCCCAAAATCTCAGCTCACCCCTTCTCGGTCCCTGAAGTTCATAGGGGCTCGTCTAGATACCAGACAGTCAAGGGCTTTCCTACCACAGCCCTGCTGTCTTCGTATAGTGCAGCTGGCATCCCAAGCAGCTATGAAAGTCTTCCTGACTGCTCGGGAAATGCTTCAGCTTCTGGGGCATATGGCATCCACTGTCCATGTGGTTCCCTATGCTCGCCTTCACATGCGAGCAGCCCAGTGGACCCTCTCCTCTGTGGACACAGGCCTCGGGTCGCCTGTCGGACAAAATCAGAAATGCCACACGTCTCATTTCGTCCCTTTAATGGTGGCAATCTCTGGAGAACCTTCTAGTAGGCTCTCCTTTCCAGCAGCCTCTTTTCCAGGCCACTCTAACAACGGATGCGTCCAAGTTGGGTTGGGAAGCTCACTTGCACAATCTCTCTACTTAGGGTCTCTGGACCCCACAGGAGGCTTGTCTTAACATAAACCTCCTAGAACTCGGAGCCATTTTCCATGCTCTTCAAGGCCCAGCTCAGCTACAAGACAGTTCGGGTCCAGACCAACAATCAAGTAGCCATGTTCTATGTGAACAAGCAGGGCGGAATGGGCTCTCTGTCGTTATGCAAGAAGCTTTGCGACTGTGTGCCCTTGCCAGAGAGCTTCAAATCCACCTCCTAGTGGTATATCTTCCGGGCATTCAAAATCTTTGGACAGACAAACTCAGTCAAATACTGCTGCCACACGAATGGTCTCTTCACTCAGACCATATTGTTCGAGTGTTTCGAATCTGGGGAACCCCAGATATAGACCTCTTTGCAAGTCCACAGAATGCCAGACTTCCCCGGTTCTGTTCCAGAATTCCGGCTCAAAACTGTCAGGCAAGAGATGCTTTCCTCCTCCACTGGGGGCAGGGCTTCCTCTATGCCTTCCCACCTATTCCCCTCATTCCCAAAACACTATTCAAGCTTCAGAGAGACAGAAGACGTATGATACTCATAGCTCCATGTTGGCCACGGCAACGTGGTATCCTCTGCTTCTACGTCTCTCTCAAGCCACGCTACTGGAGTTGGGATACGCACCAGATCTTCTTTCCCAGGAGAATGGGATGCTATTGCACCCGAATCCCCAGTCCCTACATCTCAGGGCCTGGTTGCTGAAAGCCTAGAGCTTCCAGATATCAACCTTTCTCAACAGGTAAAGGATATCCTGGTGGCCTCCAGAAAACCCTCCACAAGATGATCATACACCTTCAAGTGGAAAAGGTTCTCTGTATGGTGTTCTCAAAGGGGGCTTCACCCCCTTTCGGTGCCTCTGGAATCGCTACTGGAGTATCTCCTCCATTTATCAAATTCTGGTCTTAAAACCAATTCAGTAAGGGTCCATCTTACTGCCATTGCAGCTTCTTGCAAGCCTTTGGATGGACAACCTATTTCCTCTCATCCACTTGTAGCAAGATATCTCCAGGAACAAGCAGGAATGTAGTCTTCACATATGGGTATCCTCGGTACCGACGGATCCTGCGCGGGAACGCTCCCCAGCGTCCAATTAGAAAGCTTTTGGGAGCATCCCACAGCGCCTGCGTGCTGCCTTCCCGCCTTTCCCAACTGTCTCTCTCCAGTTCTTCATTTTCCGCGGAGCCGGCAAGTCGCACTTCCTATCTCCAGGAACAAGCAGGAATAAGTCCTCACATATGGGTACGTCGGTACCGACGGAGCCCGTGCGGGAAAGCTCCCCAGCTTCTTAGAATAGAAGCTTTTGGGACCTCCCACTGCACATGCGCACTGCCTTCCCGCCTTCCTGAACAGCTCTCCTCAGTTTCTCTTTTTCCGCGGAGCCAGCAGGTCGTGTTCCTGTCACCGCTGAAGAAATTGTTATTTTATTTGTTTCTTTAGACCGCGTACCTGCCTTCCCCATACCGATACCTGTATCGCCGGTCTTTTCTTTCTTTCTTTAAAAAATTATAATTCTTTTTTCTTATTTTTTAGCTTTTTGGTCACTTCAGAGAGGCCTCTCGGCCTACTCAATTTCTCCTCATGGAGAAGCCAGCCCCTGGATTTAAGAAGTGTACCAAATGTAATGCTGTTATTTCAGTCACAGACACCCATGACTGGTGTCTGAAATGTTTGGGGCCTGACCATTCCATACCGGACTGCCCATCTTGCTCCCACATGTCTAAACGTGGGCTGCAGAACCGGGCCAACAAATTCCATGTGCTGTTTGCTTCAGAGAATACAGCATCACAGTCATCCAGGTCTTCTTCTCCGGATGGATCTCAGGTAACCAAACCTTCTGTGGGCAAGTCCTCAAAGAGCAAATCTCCTTCAAAGCATCGAGAGGCTCTTAGCTTAGAACTTGAGGACCCTGCCCCAGCCAAACAACCCCGGCGGGAAGTCCAACTTCCAAAAACGCCAATTCAGGGGTCTCAGGTTGATATCGATGCTACGGCCTCGACAGATCACCTGTTAGCCTGCTCTGGGGTACCGGGTCACTCCGGTACCGACATCCAGGCAGCTATGGCGTCCATGGGCGATACTGTACAGTCCATGCAGCAGGCCGTCATGGCTTTCATTAAAGCTGCAACGCCATCGGTTCCGCTTTCAGCGGTTCCGGGCCCGATACCGGTATCGTCCGCCATGCCGGTATCGAGGCCGTCCACCTCTAAACGCAAGTCGGTACCGTATGGGCTTTCGCTCCATACCGGTTCCATACCCGATACGCCCGATATCGATACCGATCGGTACGCGTATCGTGCGTTAGAGGAAAGCACCGATTCCTCTGAGGATTTTCACTCCTCTGATGATTCTGCTGAGTTTTCACTCAACTTACCTGAGGAGCCCTCTTCTCCTAAAAGGAGAATGTCCCCTCCAGAGGATTTGTCCTTCCAGGACTTTGTTTTAGATATGGCTACAGCCCTTTCTATTACCACATCCTCTGAAAAGGAACCCAGATCCAAAAAACTGGATATTTTGGGATACTCAAAGGCCCCTAAGGAGGCAGTTACCCTGCCTATCCATGAAATCCTTCAAGAACAACTGATGGATTTCTGGGAAAATCCTTTGACTTTGTCTCCTTATTCCCGTAGGTTGGACACCATGTATAGGGTCCCTCCTTCTCCTGGTTTCCAAAAGACTCAATTGCCCCACCACTCTATTGTGGTGAAGTCTGCAATGAAGAAGATTAGGAGTACCAAAAGGCACTCTTCCACCCCTCCAGGACGGGAATGTAAGACTTTGGACTCTTTTGGTAGGAAAATTTTCCAGGCTAGTATGCTTATAGCCAGGATTAATTCCTACAGTCTCTATATGGGCATGTTCCTGGAGGAACTTGCCAAAAAGGTGCGGCATTTTGCCCCCTTTATCCCTGAGGATAAAAAGCAGGGATTCCTTTCCCTAGTGAAACAACTCTTAGAGGTTTCTAAGTTCTCTAATAGGGCAGCATATGATTCCTTTGAGGGAGCCAGTAGGGCTTCGGGCATTGCTATTGCAGCCCGACGTCTTGCTTGGCTCCAGGCCTCTGATCTGGAACCTTGGGTTCTAGATGGCTTACGGAATCTGCCCTGTACAGGTGAGAACTTATTTGGGGAAGAGTGGCAAATCAAAGCCACCCAGATGGATGCTGAAAATGCCACCTTGGAAAGACTTTCAAAGTCCACTTCAATTCCTACTAAGAAAAAGTCTTTTAAAAGGCCTTACTATAAGAAGGCCAGAGTTGCTTCAAATACTGGCCAGCAGTCTTCTCAACCTCGCTATACTGCTAAGCGTCAGCAATCCAAACAAGCACGAGCTAAGCCTGCAGCAGCTACTGTAGCTCAGCAGGCTCCAACCCCTCAGGGGTTTTGACTTGCTCCTAGGGAACTTGCCACTTCTGGTTCTAACACAACCAGAACCTCTCACCATACCCGGAAGGTTGGTTCACTTTGCTCCCAGATGGGAACAAATCACAACAGAACAATGGACCCTCTCTATCATTCGAGAGGGTTACAAACTTCATTTCTCCAGCCTTCCTCCCCATCATATGGTGAGACCATTCAATTCTCCCCCATCTCTCCTAACCCTGTTGGGTCAAGAGGTTTCCTCTCTTCTTGCCCAAGGGGCCATAGAAGAGGTTCCTCTTCCTCAACAAGGGTCCGGTTTCTACTCCCCTTATTTTCTCATTCCAAAGAAGACAGGGGGATTCAGACCAATCCTAGATCTGAGAGAATTGAACAAATTTCTCTTCAAGGAGAAATTCAAAATGCTGTCTCTCGGCATTCTCCTTCCTTACCTCCAGGGTCAGGACTGGCTTTGTTCTCTAGACCTACAGGATGCGTATACACATATACTCATCCATCCATCCCACAGAAAGTATCTTCGCTTTCTGTTTCAGGGAAAACATTTCCAATACAGAGTACTCCCCTTCGGTCTAGCCTCTGCTCCAAGAGTATTCACAAAATGCATGGCAGTCGTAGCCGCATTTCTAAGAGGCATGGGAATCTTTGTCTTCCCATATCTGGACGACTGGCTCATCCGAGCTCCAACTCAGTCACAGGCCCAGATTTCCCTGGACCACACAAGGAGCCTTTTGCAGTATCTGGGACTGGTAGTAAACCTTCCCAAGTCCCAACTCATCCCTACTCAATCTCTAGAATTCATAGGGGCCCAGTTGGACACCATCACTGCAAGGGCCTACCTTCCACATGTTCGAGGCCAGCGCCTCCTGAGTTTGGCCTCCCAAGCTCAGTCCAGCACTCACTTGACAGCCAGGGAAATGCTACGCCTACTGGGTCATATGGCCTCCACAGTGCATGTGGTGCCCTATGCTCGTCTTCATATGAGAGCAGCTCAATGGACCCTGGCCACTCAGTGGACTCAGGCGTCAGGAGCGCTCTCAGACCAAATACAAACCTCCGATCGTCTGTTTTGGTCCCTCCACTGGTGGACTTCCACCAAGAATCTGTTGTTGGGGGCTCCATTTCAACCATTGCTACCCCAAGCAACCCTCACAACAGATGCCTCCCAAACAGGGTGGGGAGCCCATCTGCAAACTCTCTCCACTCAGGGCACTTGGTCTCTACAGGAGACCACCCTTCATATCAATCTTCTGGAACTGCGAGCAATTTACCTTGCCCTCAAGGTCTTCCACTCCCTCCTAGCCAACCTCACTGTCCTAGTTCAGACGGACAATCAGGTGGCCATGTTTTACATAAACAAACAAGGAGGGACGGGCTCTCTGTCGCTTTGCAACGAAGCTCTAAGACTATGGGCCTTCGCCAGAGAGCATCAGATTCACCTGCTAGCAGTGTATCTCCCAGGAGTTCAAAACTCTCGGGCAGACAGGCTCAGTCGAGTTCTGCTGCCACACAAATGGTCCCTACATTTGGACCAAATAAACCGAATCTTTCAGGAATGGGGGACCCCGGACATAGACCTCTTTGCAAGTCCGTGGAATGCCAAACTTCCCCGGTTCTGTTCCAGAACTCCGTGTCAGGGAGCTCAGGCTACGGACGCCTTTCTCCTGAATTGGAATCAGGCATTCCTATATGCCTTTCCACCCATTCCTTTGATTCCCAAGACTCTGTTCAAACTCCAGAGGGATCATGGAACTATGATCCTCATAGCTCCACGCTGGCCACGCCAAGTGTGGTTCCCTCTACTTCTACAGCTCTCCCAGGGATCCTACTTGGATCTGGGAGCTGCGCCAGACCTCCTGTCTCAGGAGGAGGGGACTTTGTGGCACCCAAACCCCAAATCCCTTCACCTCAGTGCTTGGTTACTGAAGGCTTAAGCCTTCAAGACTTTCATCTTTCCCAACCAGTGAAAGATATCCTTTCTGCCTCTAGGAAACCCTCTACCAGGCGTTCCTATGCTTTCAAATGGAAACGTTTTTCCGTTTGGTGTGCTCAGCAGGGTCTTGACCCTCTGGCACTTCCTTTGAATTCTCTTCTTGATTATCTCCTGCATCTATCCAATGCAGGCCTCAAGACGAATTCGGTAAGAGTCCATTTAAGTGCTATTGCAGCATCCTTGAAACATATAAATGGACAACCTATCTCCTCTCATCCTCTTGTTGCAAGATTCATGAGAGGCCTGACTCTCACTAAACCTCCCATCAGACCACCCCCGGTCGCATGGGATTTGAATCTAGTGCTCGGTCAACTTATGAAGCCACCTTTTGAGCCAATGTTTTCCACCTCCTTGAAATTTCTTTCCTGGAAGGTCATCTTCCTCATTGCAGTCACTTCGGCTCGCCGCATCAGTGAGCTGCAGGCTTTAGTGGCTAATCCACCTTACACAAGATTTCATCATGATAAGGTGGTCCTTAGGACGAATCCCCACTTTATGCCTAAAGTGGTCTCGCCTTTTCATCTTAATCAAGAGGTATATCTACCTGTCTTTTTTCCAGCTCCTCATGCATCCAATGCAGAGAGGAACCTTCATACTCTGGATTGTAAAAGAGCTCTCGCTTTTTACCTTAATAGGACTCAGCCACATCGAAAGTCTTCTCAACTTTTTGTGGCCTTTGATCCTTCCCATTTGGGACTTCCAGTCTCCAAGCGTACACTTTCCAATTGGATTGCTCAGTGTATTTCTTTTGCTTACCAGAGCAAAAACATTTCTCTGGAAGGCCATGTCACTGCTCACAATGTGAGGGCCATGGCAACTTCTATGGCTCATCTGCACTCTGTTTCCATAGATCAGATCTGTCGAGCCGCTACCTGGGCCTCGGTTCATACCTTCACAGCCCATTACTGTTTGGACAAGGACTCCCGCCGGGATGCCTTGTTTGGCCAGGCTGTCCTCAAGCACCTGTTCCATTCCTAAACAACTCCTGCCCACCTTCCCAGAATGGATGCCTGAGATCCATACGAAGATGGCGAACCTTTACAGGGGATCCCATGCATCTAAGCTAGGGAGTCCCCATATGTGAGGACTTATTCCTGCTTGTTCCTGGAGATAGCACAGTTACTTACCTGTAACAGGTGATCTCTGGGAACAGCAGGAATTAGTCCTCACAACCCACCCACCTCCCCTAGGAGTTGTATCTTTTATCTATCTATCTTCCTGTCCTCTCTCTGTTGACTCAGCTATAAACTCGAAACTGAGGAGAGCTGTTCAGGAAGGCGGGAAGGCAGTGCGCATGTGCAGTGGGAGGTCCCAAAAGCTTCTATTCTAAGAAGCTGGGGAGCTTTCCCGCACGGGCTCCGTCGGTACCGACGTACCCATATGTGAGGACTAATTCCTGCTGTTCCCAGAGATCACCTGTTACAGGTAAGTAACTGTGCTGTCACCGCAGAAAATATCCCATTTATTCTTCTTTTTTGTGGTCGCGTCTGCTTTCTTTCGAAGCTACACCAGTACCGCCGGTTCTTTCTTTCTTTTGTTTGTAAAAAAAAAAAAAAATTCCTGGAGCCTTCCAGCTTTTTTTCTCTTCTGGTGCCATGCACCATTTTGGGCACTAGGCCCAACTTTCCTCTACAATGGAAAAACCCGCTTCAGGTTTTAAAAAGTGTTCCAAATGCGGCTGTACCATCTCCGTCACAGACACCCATGAGTGGTGCCTCAAATGTTTAGGTCCTGACCACTCTATCTCCGAGTGTGTTGCCTGTGGGATGATGTCGAAGAGGGGTTGGAAAAACTGAGCTGCTAAACTTAGCACCCTTTTTCCCTCCGATGCAGCATCTGTGGCATCAACATCTTCCAGGGCTTCGTCTTCCTCCCATGGATCTCAGGTAACTAAACATAAGTCTAGCCGGTCCTCAAAGGGTAGATCTAAGTATTGAGATGCCTCTGGCATTGCCCTTGAGGGACTCACACCGGCAAAATTGCCCCGATGGGAGGCTTCGGCTTCCAAAGCATCATCGGGGCTCCAGGATGTTCTTGAGGCCCCAACCTCGGCAGAACTACTGGTGCCATGCTCGGGGGTACCGGCCGCGCTGTCTGGTACCGATACCCAGGCATCAGCGGCGTCGATAGACCAGAGATTCTTGGCTATTGAACGCAGTCTGGCGGCTCTTCGTTCGGCATCGATGCCCCCAAAACTGCTGCAGACAATTCAACCGGTACCGATACCTACATCGGTACCGGGGCCAATTGCATCGACGTCAGCAGGTGGACTACCGGTACCGACGCATGCTGTGCCCTCTGGTACTGACAAGTTGGTGCCGGACCCTGTCGATACCGACTTCGATCGATACTGGTATCGTGCGCTGCACAATTACCCGAACAGGAGATACTTTGAATCCTCTGACGAGTCTGAAGACTCTGACAGCTCTGTCAATACCAGAGTACTTCTTCCTGAGGATTCTTCCTCTCCTAAACATAGGATGTCTCCTCCAGAGGATATATCCTTCCAGGATTTTATCCGGGATGTGGCTCAAGGTCTTTCTATCACAGTGGCTCCTGAAAAAGAGCCTAGGGCAAAGGAATTGGAGATTTTACAGTATCCTAAGGCTCCCAAAGAGGCAGCTACTTTGCCTATTCATGAGATCTTGCGTGATCTCATGCTAAGGATGTGGGAAACACCTCTCACCACTTCGCCTCATTCTCGTAGGCTTGATACCATGTATCGAGTTCCTCCCTGTCCTGGATTTCAAAACCCTCAGCTGCCCCACCATTCCATGGTGGTAGAATCAGCTATTAGAAGGATCAAGAGTGCAAAAAGACATGCATCTAATCCTTCAGGACGTGAATGTAGGACTCTTGACGCCTTTGGATGTCAAACCTTCCAGGCTTACATGCTTTCTGCTAGGATCAGTTCCTATATATTATATATGGGAATGTTCCTTAAGGAGGTCACAGAAGATTTAGAGCTTATGAGCCCTCTCCTTCCTGATAAGAGACAAGATTATCTTGCACTTATCAAACAAGCTCAGGATGTTTCCAAATTCGTAAATCGTGCAGCTTTTGATTACATAAGAACATAAGAACATAAGATATGCCATACTGGGTCAGACCAAGGTCCATCAAGCCCAGTATTCTGTTTCCAACAGTGGCCAATCTAGGTCATACGTACCTAGCAGTTTCCCCAAGGGACACAGGTTCCACAATGCTTGTATTGGTTCAAGCATTGATATCCTGGGTCCCTTCTTAATAATGGTTTATGGACCTTTCCTCCAGGAACTTGTCCAAACCTTTTTTAAACCCAGCTACACTAACAGCCTTTACTACATCCTCCGGTAACAAATTCCAGAGTTTGATTACACGTTGAGTGAAAAAATATTTTCTTTTATTAGTCTTAAATAGTTTACCCTGTAGCTTCATTGCATGTCCCCTAGTCTTTCTATATTCTGATAAGGTAAACAATCGATCTACGTTTACCCGTTCCACTCCGTTCATTAATTTATAGACTTCTATCATATCTCCCCTCAGCCGTCTCTTTTCCAGGTTAAAGAGCCCCAACCTTTTTAGCCTTTCTTCATAGGAGTAGCCTTCCATCCCCTTTACCATTTTGGTGGCTCTTCTCTGAACCTTTTCTAAAATTGCTATATCCTTTTTAAGATATGGCAACCAGAATTGCACACAATATTCAAGGTGCGGTCTCACCATGGAACGATATAGAGGCATTATAATATCTTTTGTTTTATTTTCCATTCCTTTCCTTATCATACCTAGCATTCTATTTGCTCTCTTGGCCGCCGCTGCACACTGGGCCGAGGGTTTTAACATGGTATCCACAAGGACGCCTAAATCTTTTTCTTGGGTGGTGGTTCCTAATGTGGAACCTTGCATCGTGTAACCATAGTTTGGGTTGTTCTTCCCTAGGTGCATAACCTTGCACTTCTCCACATTAAATGTCATCTGCCATTTTGATGCCCAGTCTTCCAATTTATCAAGATCCTCTTGCAATTTTCCACAATCCTCCTGGGTTTTAACAACTTTAAATAGTTTTGTGTCATCAGCAAATTTGATAACCTCACTCGTTATTCCACTTTCCAGGTCATTTATGAATATGTCAAAAAGCAGCGGACCCAGCACAGATCCCTGGGGTACACCACTATTCACCTTTCTCCATTGGGAAAATTGGCCATTTAGCCCTACCCTCTGCTTTCTATCTTTTAACCAGTTCCTGATCCACAGTAGTACACTGCCTCCTATCCCATGACTCTTTAGTTTTGCCAAAAGTCTCTCATGAGGGACCTTGTCAAAGGCTTTCTGAAAGTCCAGATACACAATATCAACCGACTCACCTTTGTCCACCTGTTTATTCACTCCTTCAAAAAAACATAACAGATTAGTAAGACAAGATCTTCCTTGTCTAAAGCCATGTTGGCTGTCTCCCATTAGGTCATGACTATCTATATGCTGAGTAATTTTATTATTTATGATGGTTTCTACCATTTTTCCCGGTACTGATGTCAGGCTCACCGGTCTGTAGTTTCCCGGATCACCCCTCGAACCCTTTTTAAAAATTGGTGTTACATTGGCGATCCTCCAATCCTCAGGTATTAGAGATGATTTTAATGATAGTTCACAGATTACTGATAGCAGGTCTGCAATCTCAAATTTCAGTTCTTTCAACACCCTTGGATGTATACCATCCGGCCCAGGTGATTTGCTACTCTTCAGTTTATCTAATAGTTGTAAGACATCTTCCCGATGTATCGATATTTCCTTCAATTCTTCCACACCTTTAAATACCACTTCAGTCGTGGGTAACATCCCTACATCTTCCTCAGTAAAGACCGAAGCAAAGAATTCATTCAGTCTCTCCGCTATCGCCTTTGTCGCCTCTTAGTGCTCCTTTAACCCCTTTATCATCTAATGGACCAACTGACTCTCTCACGGGTTTTTTGCTACGAATGTACTTGAAAAGGTCTTTATTTCGCGTTTTTGCTTCCGCAGCAAGCTTCTTCTCAAATTCTCTCTTTGCCTGCCTTATCAATGCCTTGCATTTGACTTGCCAGTGCTTGTGCTGTTTCCAGGTTTCATCATTTGGCTCTTTTTTCCATTTCTTGAAAGATGCTTTTTTGGCAACAACAGCCTCTCTGACCTCAGCTTTAAACCATGCTGGCAATTTTTTGGACTTCCTTCCACTTTTCTTAAAGCGTGGAATACAGCTGGTCTGGGCTTCCAAGATAGTATTTTTCAACAACACCCAAGCTTGATGTACGTCTTTAACCTTTGCAACTGCTCCTTTTAGTTTTTTCTTAACTGTTTTCCTCATTCTATCATAGTCTCCCTTTCGAAAGTTAAAGGGTAGTACTGTGGATTTCCTTACTATCCCTCCTCCACTAATTAAATCAAAGGCGATCATGCTATGATCACTATTGCCAAGTGGCCCCAACACCCTTATCTCTTGCACTACATCTGGTGTTCCACTAAGGACTAGGTCTAATATTGCTTCCCCTCTGGTCGGTTCATGAACCAGCTGCTCCAAGAAGCAGTCATTTATTTCATCTAGGAACTTTATCTCCCTAGCATGTCCTGTTGTGACACTGACCCAGTCGATGCCGGGGTAATTGAAATCACCCATTATTATTACTGCACTGTAACTTTTGCTAGCTTCCTTGATTTCTTTGAGCATTTCATCATCCATTTGTTCATTCTGGCCAGGCGGACGATAGTACACCCCCACTGCCATCGCCTTCCCCTTTTTACATGGAATTTCAATCCATAGAGATTCTACAGCAAATTTTGTTTCTTGCAAAACTTTAATCCTTTCTGACTCAATGCCCTCTCTAACATAGAGCGCAACCCCTCCACCAATTTGATCAGCTCTATCATTTCGATATAGTTTTGTACCCAGGTATCACAGTGTCCACTGGTTGTCATCCTTCCACCATGTCTCTGATATTCCAATCATATCTAACCTCTCGTTTAGTGCTATATATTCTAACTCTCCCATCTTGTTTTGTAGACTTCTAGCATTTGCATACAAGCATTTTAGAGACTGTATTTTATTCATATTAATTTGGCTATTGGTAGACATGGGTAATTTGGGATCTTTAAGTTCTGTCTGCTCCATACTCGAGGGCATTTGGGCTACTTTACTCTTTTTTGGAACCTCTCTGCTTTTTGTAGTATCCTTCAAGGATACATTCTTCCGAACCATGCGCTCTTGGGCGACTGTCGGCTTTCCCCTATTATCTAGTTTAAAAGCTGCTCTATCTCCTTTTTAAAGGTTAATGCCAGCAGCCTGGTTCCATCCCGGTTAAGGTGAAGCCCATCCCTTCGGAAGAGCCCCTCCTTTCCCCAGAATGTTCCCCAGTTCCTAACAAATCCGAACCCCTCATCTCTGCACCATTGTCTCATCCACGCATTGAGACTCCGGAGCTCTGCCTGCCTATTGGGTCCTGCGCATGGAACGGGAAGCATTTCGGAGAACGCTACCCTGGAAGTTCTGGATTTCAACTTCCTACCTAAAAGCCTAAATTTAGCTTCCAGAACCTCCCTACCACATTTTCCTATGTCATTGGTACCAACATGTACCAAGACAGCAGACTCCTCCCCAGCACTATCTAAGACCTTATCTAGGTGGCGTGTGAGGTCCGCTACCTTCGCACCAGGCAGGCATGTTACCAGGCGATCCTCACGTCCACCAGCCACCCAGCTATCTACATGCCTAATGATCGAATCACCAACTATAACTGCTGTCCTAACCCTTCCCGCATGGGCACTTGGCCCTGGAGAAACCTCCTCGGTGCGAGAGGGGTTTACATCACCTGGAGGACAGGTCCTAGTTACAGGATCACTTCCTGCCACACCAGGGTGATGCTCTCCTGTCACGTGACCTCTCTCCTCCATGGCAACAGGGATGCTGCCAGACTGGAGGTGGGACTTCAGGACTATATCCCTGTAGGTCTCGTCTATGTACCTCTCTGTCTGTCTTATGTTTTCCAAGTCTGCTACTCTAGCCTCTAGAGAATGGACTCGTTCCCTGAGAGCAGAGAGCTCCTTGCACCTAGTGCACACGTAAGACCTCTCACCAGCTGGGAGAAAATCATACATGTGACACTCAATGCAAAAGACTGGAAAGCCCACATCCCGCTGCTGGACTGCTGTCTGCATCTTAGTTTTAAGTTTGTGTTTAGATCTTTAAGTTCTATATGTACTAAAGGGTGCAATGGATATTTATACCACTAAAACTGTACCTAAGAAGTTTAATATACCTTGTTCACCTGAAGCTTAATTAATCTCAGGTCCTTGGTGTATGACTGATTTGGGTAATGAGCTTCACCTGAGAGCACCTCCTGTCTTTTAAGTTGTGCAAGTACCTATAAAGCTGTGATTTTCCCAGGGGAGGGTGGGTGTGGGGAGGGAGGGAGGATATAAACACTTAATAAAAAAGGGCTGCTACACAGTACCTTGTCCTGTGCTGCTGAGGAAAACTATATTCTGATTTGATTTAAATTATAGCTCTTTGCTGCTACTAGGCTCTAACCTATTATGAAATTTAAACTACAAGCTCTCTGCTGGATTCTAAATTTAACCAGAAAGCTCTCTTCGTGTTTTAATTTGAAACTAAAAGTACTTTGCTGATGCTAGGCCCTGAGTGACTATGAAATTTAAACTACAGCTGTCTACTGGGTATGAAAGGTAACCAGAAAGTTCTCTTATGTGTTTTTAAATTGAATCTTAAACTGTTGCTACTAGGCCCTGACTGATTTAACAAAAAAAAAAAAAAATAGTGGGTTCACAGATTAATTAGCTTTAAAAGAAAAAAAATTCCTTTCAGAAAAATTCCCAGAAGTATATACTCACAATTTCAGATTTCTCTCCAGAAGTAACAGGCCCCCTTTCCAGTCCAGTTTTGAGTGCATAAGCAGAACTTCTGCTATTGCCATAGGCGCACATAGGATTGCCTGACTCCAGGCATCTGACTTGGAACTTTGGGTACAGGACAAACTGGGGAATATTCCTTGCAGCGGAGAGAATCTCTTTGGCAAAAATTGGCAAGAGAAAGCTAATGAGCTAGATGCTGATAATCTCACCTTGGACAGATTATCAAAATCTACAGCTGATCCTGCAAGGAAACAGTCCTACAAAAAACATTCTTCACTAGAAAGAAGAAGTTCTACCCATCCTATACCCAGCAAGGACATTGTTCGGGTCAGTCTGCCCAAAAGGGTCAGCAACAACCTAAGCAAAGAAAAACAAAGGCTGCTAAGCTCAACCGGTTCAGCAGACTCGGCCTCCACAGGGGCTTTGACTCCCATCTAGAGAACTTTGTCTTCCTGGCCCTGAATGGGCCAGAGCCTTCCCACCATTCCAGGAAGGTTGTTATTTTGCCCCCAGATGGGGGCAGATAACAGCAGAAAGTTGGACTCTGTCCATTGTAAGAGAGGGATACAAGCTTCACTTACTCAGCATGCCCCCTCCTACAATGGTAAGACAGTTCAATTCTCAGACCTCTATCTCAACCCCAGTTAGATCAAGAGGTCAGTCTGCTTCTTGTCCAAGGGGCAATAGAAGAAGTACCTATTCATCAACAAGGTGCAGGGTTCTATTCCCCCGTTTTTCCTTATGCCAAAGAAAACAGGAGGGCACAGACCCATTTTGGACCTCAGAGAATTGAACAAATTCCTGTTCAAAGAGAAGTGCAAAATGATTTCTCTAGGAACTCTGCTGCCATACCTTCAGAGTCAGGATTGGCTTTGTTCTCTAGATCTCAAGGATGCGTACACTCATGTTCCTCATCCATCCAACTCATCGAAAGTTCCTTCACTTTCTCTTTCAAGGGAAGCACTACCAATACAGGGTTTCTTCCTTTTGGCCTGGCCTCGGCACCAAGGGTGTTCACAAAATGCATGGCTGTGGTGGGCAGCATTTCTCCACACCCTAAAAATATTCGTCTTCCTTACTTGGACGATTGGCTCATTCGAGCCCCATCAGAGCCAGAGGCCAGGTTTCTCTATCTCGCACAATGCTTATCCTTCAATATTTGGGACTTGTCATAAACTTCCCAAAATCCAACCTAGCTCCCACTCAGTCTCTAGAGTTCATAGGAGCCCTCCTGGATACCAGAGAGACAAGGGCCTATCTTCCACAGTCCCGCTGCCTTCGCATTGTGCAGTTAGCTTCCCAAGTAATACTAAAGTCTCACCTCACTGCTCGGGAAATGTTACAATTGCTAGGCCACATGGCATCCACCGTGCATGTGGTTCCCTTATGCCCGCCTCCATATGAGGGCAGCCCAGTGGACTCTATCCACTCAGTGGACTTCAGGCGTCAGGTTGCCTGTCAGACAAAATAGCAACCTCAGATCGTCTTATTTTGTCTCTCCAATGGTGGCAGTCACCCCAGAATCTGTTGGTGGGGTCCCCTTTTCAGCAACCCCCACCCCAAGTAACTCTAACAACAGATGCCTCACAGGTGGGTTGGGGAGCCCATTTGCAAGGCCTCTCTTCCCAGGGTTCCTGGACTCCACAGGAGACCGATCTTCACATCAATCTCCTAGAGCTCAGAGCAATCTTTCTGCTCTTCGAGTGTTTCACATCCAGCTCAGCTACAAAACTGTCCTAATTCAAACAGACAACCAGGGTAGCCATGTTCTGTGTGAACAAGCAGGGCGGAACAGGCTCTCTGTCGCTCTGCAACGAAGCTGTGCGACTTTGGGTCCCTCGTCAGAGAGCATCAAATTCATCTCCTTGTAGTGTATCTTCCAGGCATTCAAAACTCTTGGGCAGACAGACTCAGTCGAGTTCAGCTTCCACAAGAATGGTCTCTCCATACAGACCAGGTGGCCAAAACGTTCCAATTTTGGGGGACCCCAGACATAGACCTCTTTGCAAGTCCGCTGAATGCCAAACTTCCCCGGTTCTGTTCCAGAATTCCGGCTCAGGGTTGTCAGGCCAGGGATGCCTTCCTCCTCCTTGGGGTCGGGACTTTCTGTATGCCTTCCCACCCATTCCCCTAATTCCCAGAACTTTATTCAAGCTTCAGAGAGACAGAGGCTATATGATTCACATTGGCCACGACAAGTGTGGTACCCTTTGCTCTTACATCTCTCTCAAGCTCCATCTCTGGAGTTGGGATCTACTCCAGATCTCCTATCCCAGGAGGACGGGATGCTGTGGCATCCCAATCCCCAGTCTCTACATCTCAGGGCCTGGTTGCTGAAAGCCTAGAACTTCATGGTCTTAACCTATCTCCAGGAACAAGCAGGAATAAGTCCTCACATATGGGTACGTCGGTACCGACGGAGCCCGTGCGGGAAAGCTCCCCAGCTTCTTAGAATAGAAGCTTTTGGGACCTCCCACTGCACATGCGCACTGCCTTCCCGCCTTCCTGAACAGCTCTCCTATGTTTCTCTTTTTCCGGGGAGCCAGCATGTCGTGTTCATGTCACCGCTGAATAAATTGTTATTTTATTTGTTTCTTTAGTCCGCGTACCTGCCTTCCCCATACCGATACCGGTATCGCCGGTCTTTTCTTTCTTTCTTTAAAAAATTATAATTCTTTTTTCTTATTTTTTAGCTTTTTGGTCACTTCAGAGAGGCCTCTCGGCCTACTCAATTTCTCCTCATGGAGAAGCCAGCCCCTGGATTTAAGAAGTGTACCAAATGTAATGCTGTTATTTCAGTCACAGACACCCATGAATGGTGTCTGAAATGTTTGGGGCCTGACCATTCCATACCGGACTGCCCATCTTGCTCCCACATGTCTAAACGTGGGCTGCAGAACCGGGCCAACAAATTCCATGTGCTGTTTGCTTCAGAGACTACAGCATCACAGTCATCCAGGTCTTCTTCTCCGGATGGATCTCAGGTAACCAAACCTTCTCTGGGCAAGTCCTCAAAGAGCAAATCTCCTTCAAAGCATCGAGAGGCTCTTAGCTTAGAACTTGAGGACCCTGCCCCAGCCAAACAACCCCGGCGGGAAGTCCAACTTCCAAAAACGCCAATTCAGGGGTCTCAGGTTGATATCGATGCTACGGCCTCGACAGATCACCTGTTAGCCTGCTCTGGGGTACCGGGTCACTCCGGTACCGACATCCAGGCAGCTATGGCGTCCATGGGCGATACTGTACAGTCCATGCAGCAGGCCGTCATGGCTTTCATTAAAGCTGCAACGCCATCGGTTCCGCTTTCAGCGGTTCCGGGCCCGATACCGGTATCGGTCCGCCATGCCGGTATCGAGGCCGTCCACCTCTAAACGCAAGTCGGTACCGTATGGGCTTTCCGCTCCATACCGGTTCCATACCCGATACGCCCGATATCGATACCGATCGGTACGCGTATCGTGCGTTAGAGGAAAGCACCGATTCCTCTGAGGATTTTCACTCCTCTGATGATTCTGCTGAGTTTTCACTCAACTTACCTGAGGAGCCCTCTTCTCCTAAAAGGAGAATGTCCCCTCCAGAGGATTTGTCCTTCCAGGACTTTGTTTTAGATATGGCTACAGCCCTTTCTATTACCACATCCTCTGAAAAGGAACCCAGATCCAAAAAACTGGATATTTTGGGATACTCAAAGGCCCCTAAGGAGGCAGTTACCCTGCCTATCCATGAAATCCTTCAAGAACAACTGATGGATTTCTGGGAAAATCCTTTGACTTTGTCTCCTTATTCCCGTAGGTTGGACACCATGTATAGGGTCCCTCCTTCTCCTGGTTTCCAAAAGACTCAATTGCCCCACCACTCTATTGTGGTGGAAGTCTGCAATGAAGAAGATTAGGAGTACCAAAAGGCACTCTTCCACCCCTCCAGGACGGGAATGTAAAGACTTTGGACTCTTTTGGTAGGAAAATGTTCCAGGCTCGTATGCTTATAGCCAGGATTAATTCCTACAGTCTCTATATGGGCATGTTCCTGGAGGAACTTGCCAAAAAGGTGCGGCATTTTGCCCCCTTTATCCCTGAGGATAAAAAGCAGGGATTCCTTTCCCTAGTGAAACAACTCTTAGAGGTTTCTAAGTTCTCTAATAGGGCAGCATATGATTCCTTTGAGGGAGCCAGTAGGGCTTCGGCATTGCTATTGCAGCCCGACGTCTTGCTTGGCTCCAGGCCTCTGATCTGGAACCAAGGGTTCTAGATGGCTTACGTAATCAGCACTGTACAGGTGAGAACTTAATTGGGGAAGAGTGGCAAATCAAATCCACCCACATGCATGCTGAAAATGCCACCTTCGAAAGACTATCAAAGTCCACTTCAATTCAAACTAAGAAAAAGTCTTTTAAAAGTCCTTACTATAAGAAGGCCAGAGTTGCTTCAAATACTGGCCAGCAGTCTTCTCAACCTCGCTATACTGCTAAGCGTCAGCAATCCAAACAAGCACGAGCTAAGCCTGCAGCAGCTACTGTAGCTCAGCAGGCTCAAACCCCTCAGGGTTATTGACTTGCTCCTAGGGAACTTGCCACTTCTGGTTCTAACACAACCAGAACCTCTCACCATACCCGGAAGGTTGGTTCACTTTGCTCCCAGATGGGAACAAATCACAACAGAACAATGGACCCTCTCTATCATTCGAGAGGGTTACAAACTTCATTTCTCCAGCCTTCCTCCCCATCATATGGTGAGACCATTCAATTCTCCCCCATCTCTCCTAACCCTGTTGGGTCAAGAGGTTTCCTCTCTTCTTGCCCAAGGGGCCATAGAAGAGGTTCCTCTTCCTCAACAAGGGTCCGGTTTCTAACTCCCCTTATTTTCTCATTCCAAAGAAGACAGGGGGATTCAGACCAATCCTAGATCTGAGAGAATTGAACAAATTTCTCTTCAAGGAGAAATTCAAAATGCTGTCTCTCGGCATTCTCCTTCCTTACCTCCAGGGTCAGGACTGGCTTTGTTCTCTAGACCTACAGGATGCGTATACACATATACTCAGCCATCCATCCCACAGAAAGTATCTGCGCTTTCTGTTTCAGGGAAAACATTTCCAATACAGAGTACTCCCCTTCGGTCTAGCCTCTGCTCCAAGAGTATTCACAAAATGCATGGCAGTCGTAGCCGCATTTCTAAGAGGCATGGGAATCTTTGTCTTCCCATATCTGGACGACTGGCTCATCCGAGCTCCAACTCAGTCACAGGCCCAGATTTCCCTGGACCACACAAGGAGCCTTTTGCAGTATCTGGGACTGGTAGTAAACCTTCCCAAGTCCCAACTCCACCCTACTCAATCTCTAGAATTCATAGGGGCCCAGTTGGACACCATCACTGCAAGGGCCTACCTTCCACATGTTCGAGGCCAGCGCCTCCTGAGTTTGGCCTCCCAAGCTCAGTCCAGCACTCACTTGACAGCCAGGGAAATGCTACGCCTACTGGGTCATATGGCCTCCACAGTGCATGTGGTGCCCTATGCTCGTCTTCATATGAGAGCAGCTCAATGGACCCTGGCCACTCAGTGGACTCAGGCGTCAGGAGGCGCACTCAGACCAAATACAAACCTCCGATCGTCTGTTTTGGTCCCTCCACTGGTGGACTTCCACCAAGAATCTGTTGTTGGGGGCTCCATTTCAACCATTGCTACCCCAAGCAACCCTCACAACAGATGCCTCCCAAACAGGGTGGGGAGCCCATCTGCAAACTCTCTCCACTCAGGGCACTTGGTCTCTACAAGAGACCACCCTTCATATCAATCTTCTGGAACTGCGAGCAATTTACCTTGCCCTCAAGGTCTTCCACTCCCTCCTAGCCAACCTCACTGTCCTAGTTCAGACGGACAATCAGGTGGCCATGTTTTACATAAACAAACAAGGAGGGACGGGCTCTCTGTCGCTTTGCAACGAAGCTCTAAGACTATGGGCCTTCGCCAGAGAGCATCAGATTCACCTGCTAGCAGTGTATCTCCCAGGAGTTCAAAACTCTCGGGCAGACAGGCTCAGTCGAGTTCTGCTGCCACACGAATGGTCCCTACATTTGGACCAAATAAACCGAATCTTTCAGGAATGGGGGACCCCGGACCATAGACCTCTTTGCAAGTCCGTGGAATGCCAAACTTCCCCGGTTCTGTTCCAGAACTCCGTGTCAGGGAGCTCAGGCTACGGACGCCTTTCTCCTGAATTGGAGTCAGGCATTCCTATATGCCTTTTCCACCCATTCCTTTGATTCCCAAGACTCTGTTTCAAACTCCAGAGGGATCATGGAACTATGATCCTCATAGCTCCACGCTGGCCACGCCAAGTGTGGTTCCCTCTACTTCTACAGCTCTCCCAGGGATCCTACTTGGATCTGGGAGCTGCGCCAGACCTCCTGTCTCAGGAGGAGGGGACTTTGTGGCACCCAAACCCCAAATCCCTTCACCTCAGTGCTTGGTTACTGAAGGCTTAAGCCTTCAAGACTTTCATCTTTCCCAACCAGTGAAAGATCTCCTTTCTGCCTCTAGGAAACCCTCTACCAGGCGTTCCTATGCTTTCAAATGGAAACGTTTTTCCATTTGGTGTGCCTCAGCAGGGTCTTGACCCTCTGGCACTTCCTTTGAATTCTCTTCTTGATTATCTCCTGCATCTATCCAATGCAGGCCTCAAGACGAATTCGGTAAGAGTCCATTTAAGTGCTATTGCAGCATCCTTGCAACATATAAATGGACAACCTATCTCCTCTCATCCTCTTGTTGCAAGATTCATGAGAGGCCAGACTCTCACTAAACCTCCCATCAGACCACCCCCGGTCCGCATGGGATTTGAATCTTAGTGCTCGGTCAATCTTATGAAGTCCACCTTTTGAGCCAATGTTTTCCAACCTCCTTGAAATTTCTTTCCTGGAAGGGTCATCTTCCTCATTTGCAGTCCACTTCGGCTCGCCGCCAATCAGTGAGCCTGCAGGCTTAGTGGCTAATCCACCTTACACAAGATTTTCAATTCATCATGATAAGGTGGTCCTTTAGGACGAATCCCCACTTTATGCCTAAAGTGGTCTCGCCTTTGCATCTTAATCAAGAGGTATATTCTACCTGTCCCTTTTTTTTTGCCAGCTCCTCATGCATCCAATGCACGAGGAGTGAACCTTCAATAACTCTGGATTGTAAAAGAGCTTCTCGCTTTTTTACCTTAATAGGACTCAGCCACAATCTGGAAAGTCTTCCACTTTTTGTGGCCTTTGATCCTTCCCATTTGGGACTTTTTCCAGTCTCCAAGCGTACACTTTCCAATTGGATTGCTCAGTGTAATTTTCTTTTGCTTACCAGAGCAAAAACATTTCTCTGGGGGGAAGGCCCATGTCACTACGTGCTCACAATGTGAGGGCCATGGCAAACTTCTATGGCTCATCCTGCACTCTGTTTTCACATAGATCAGATCTGCCGAAGCCGCTACTGGGCCTCGGTTCATACCTTTCACCGCCCATTACTGTTTTGGACAAGGACTTCCCGCCGGGATGCCGGTTGTTTGGCCAGGCTGTCCTCAAGCACCTGTTCCATTCCTAAACCAAACTCCTGCCCACCTTCCCCAGAATGGATGCCTGAGATACCATACGAAGATGTGCGAACCTTTATAACAGGGGATCCCTGCATCTAAGCTAGGGAGTCCCCACTATGTGAGGACTTATTCCTGCTTTGTTCCTGGAGATAGCAACAGTTACTTACCTGTAACAGGTGATCTCTAGGGAATCAGCAGGAATTAGTCCTCACAACCCACACCACCTCCCCGCTAGGAGTTGTATCTTTTAATCTATCTATCTTCCTCTGTCCTCTCTCCGTTGACTCAGCTATTAAACTCGAAACTTGAGGAGAAAGGCTGTTCAGGAAGGCGGGAAGGCAGTGGCGCATGTGCAGTGGGAGGTCCCAAAAGCGTCTATCTAAGAAAGCTGGGGAGCTTTCCCGCACGGGCTCCGTCGGTTACGACGTACCCATATTTTGAGGGACTAATTCCTGCTGTTCCCAGAGATCACCTGTTTCAGGTAAGTAACTGGGGCGTTTCTCTTAGCAAGTAAAGGTATCCTTTAAATGCTTCCAGGAAACCATTCCACAAGACGCTCTTATGCTTTCAAGTGGAAAAGGTGTACCATATGGTGTTTCGCAGAAGGCGTCCTTAAACCCTCTTGCAATACCATCTGGAATCATTACTTGGAATATCTCCTTCATTTGTCTAATGCAGGGCTTAAGACCAATTCAGTCGAGAGTTCCATTTGAGCTGCTATTGCCGCTTCTCTCAAGGCCTTTAAATGGGCCAACACCTATTTCCTCTCATCCTATCATAGTTGAGATTTATGAGAGGGCCTTCTTCGTAACTAAGCCTCCCGTTAAGCCAACCACCGGATGGCATGGGATTTTAAATCTCTGTTTTTTTTTTTTGGCCAGCCTCATGAAGCCGCCTTTGAACCCATTAAGCCCACTACCTCTTTGAAATTCCTTTCCTGTAAGGTGTTGTTGTTAAGTGCCGTCGAGTCGGAGTCAACTCATGCAACCCTCTGGATAGACCTATCCGTAAATTTGTGTTCGGTCTTTCCCAGTTCAGGCGAGTCATTGTTGACAGACTGGTACCCGTAGCTGCTGTTATTGTAATCGATCCATCTCATTGCTGGCCTTCCTCTTTTGCGAGTTGAACCTTCTATTCTATGCCAAGCATGATGTCTTTCTCTAATTGGATCTCTCTCTCCGCATGATCTGTGTCCAAAGTATGAAAGGTCGAAGTCTTGTTCATCTGAGGCTTCTAAAGAAAGCTTAGGTTTGAATCTCCACTAGTACAGAACTGGTTTTGTTCTTGGGCAGTGCCATGGTATATCACAGTATTCGCGCGCGCCAGCCACCATCAATTCAAAGGCATCAATTTTCTTTCCTGTCTATCTTTTTCACTGTCCAGCTTTTCACATCCATAATGAATGTTATTGAAAATACCATGGCTTTGAACAAGTCGAAATCTTTGTATGGAGAGAGACATCTTCTGCTTCTTCAGAATCGATCTAGGTCTTTCAAGACCATTCTGCCAAGAGACCATGCGTCATCTGATTTCTTCGGACTGCTTGTTGCTTCTTCTTTATTGATAGTTGATCCACGAGGTTAAAGTTATTCACGATTTCAATTTCTTCTCCTTCGATGATGAGGAACCTGTTGATTATGGCCCAGTTGTCATGTATCTTTGTCTTCTTTACATTAAGGTGCAGGCCCATTTTGAGACTCATGTTCTTTGATTGTGAGAAGCAAATGTTTCAGACTTCATCTTCACTTTCCGCCAGTAATGTGGGTATCATCAGCATAAGCGAAGGTTGTTTGATGAGTCTTTCCCACCAATCTTCACACCTCTGTTGTCCTTCATACAATCCCTGCTTCTCTGATGATTTTGTTCTGCATATAAATGAAACAGGTAGGGGGAAAGTTATGCAGCCTTGTCTTTACAAACCTTTGCTTTATTTTAAACTATTTCCTGTTTCTCCCTTGTTCCGTTCGAACTGTTGCTTCTTAATCAATGTACAGATTGTGCAAGAGAACCGAGCCCAGGTGTTCTGGTGATAACCCATGCTTCTTTAATGTGGCCCAGAGTAGTTCCTCAGGGTGTTACACAGTCAAGAGCTTTGCTATAGTCGATAAAGCACAATAGATATCCTTTTGGTATTCTTAGTCTTTTCAAGGATCCATCTCAGCATCCGACAATGATGTTCTCTCGTTTCCTCGCCCTTTTCTGAACCCTGCTTGCACTTCAGTGTTAGTTCTTGTTCCAGGTATGATTGTAGTCTCTTTTGAATAATCCTCTCCAGTAGAATATTGCTGGCATGTGGGATCAGAGCGATTGTGCGATAATTTCCACAGTCAGTTGGATCACCTTTCTTTAGTATTGGTATAAACACAGATTCTTTTCCAGTCAGTTGGCCCATGATGCTGTCTTCCATAATTTTCTTGGCAGAGCCTTGTAAGTACGGTAAGCAGCTGCATCAGATTGCTGTAATAACTTCTATGGGAATGCAATCAATGCCTGGTGCTTTGTTTCTTTGATAAGGCTTTGCAATGCTGCTTCAACTTCTTCTTTCATCACCAATGGTTCCAGATCATAAGGTACAGGTGTGAAAACGGCTGTCGGTCCACTTGGATCTTATCATATTAAAAAACTCTGGTATTATTCCTTCCATCTTTTCTTGATCTTCTCAGCATCATTTCAACATAGAACCTTGAGCATCTTGTAACATTCCAATGTCGAGGCTGGAACACTTTTTTCTTTAACTCTCGTAGCTTTAGGAAAGGCTGATCTTGTTCTTCCTTTAATAGTTTCTTTCTGCTTCTATTTCCTTGCATGCGTCATTGTAGTACTGTTTTCCTTGTCCTGTCCTTGCTGCACGTTGGAAATCTCTGAGTTCTGTGATTGTCTTTTCTTTCCTCCTCTGGCTTTAGCTTCTCTGCCGTTTTCTTGTCTGGGCAATTTTCAGAGTTCTTCTTCTCTTCCCGTCATCCATTTTTTGGGCCCGTTTTTTCTTTTACCTTTTGTAGAGGGACTTCTCCCGCTTTCTTCCATTACACAACCTTCTTGATGTCATTCCATAACTCTTCTGGAACTCTATCATTTGTAATCTAAAAGCAGCAAATCGATTTTGCAGGCAGTCTTTAAATTCCAGTGGTATATTCCTCAAGGTCATATTTTTGCTGCATTCCATGAGTGGTGTGCTCTTTTTTCCAGCTTTAGCTTGAGTTTGCATACTAGTAGTTGATGATCTGTACCACAGTAAGCTCCAGGTTTTGTCTTTGGTTGATGTTATAGAAGGCTTTTTCCATCGTTGACTTCCACAGATGTAGTCAATTTGATTTTTATACAATCCATTGGGTGAAGATCCATGTGTACAGTCGACAGCTTGTGTTTGCTGGAAGAAAGGTGTTCGAAGCTGAAATAGATCGTTGTTGCTTGCAGAATTTCTATCAGTATTTTCTCCAGCGTCAGTTCTGTTGCCAAGTCCATATTTTCCAACTACTTTGTGCTTCTTGCTTTGTTGCCACCCTTTGCGTTTCCAATCACCCATATGGACTATCAGGATATCCTGTTTGCATGTTCTGTCAATTTCAGCCTTGTACTTGTTCATAGGAACTCTTCAATTTCATTCTCTTCTGCAGCGCTGTTGTTGCGGGGCCATATACTGGAATTATAGTTGTGTTGATAGGCATTTCCTGTTAGACGAATAGAGATTAAGCGTTCGCTGACTGCATTGTATTTCATTACAGTTCTTGCAAGTTCTCTTCTTATTATAAATGCAAACACCATTTCTTCTTTGTCTTTCATTTTTCCAGCATAGTAGACCATGTGATCTTCTGATGCAAAGTGGGCCCGATGCCAGTCCATTTCAGTTCACTGGACACCCAACCGATCAAGTTGGTACACGTTCCATTTCATTCTTGACCACCTCCAACTTCCCTTGGTTTCATGCTTCGTACGTTCCAACCTTTTTCCAATGGGTAAGACATCTTTTCACAGCTTCATGACTCATTTCATGCGCAGCTTACATCAGCAGTCAGCTGTGTCCTGAGGGCTTTTGATCGAACCACAACATCATAAATGCTTTCGTTAACTCTGAAACGTCTTCAGCTCTTCCCCAGTAGCTAGTTGAGGTTGCCTTCCAACCTGGGGGTCTCATCTTCCAGCACTACAGCACAATTTGTTTTGTTGTAAGCGGTCCATTGGGTTTCATGGCAAAGATCACAGAAAGTAGATAGCCGGTTCTTTCTTCCGCATAGTTTAAGTTTGGTGGTGTTGCCGTTTTTCAACAGAAATGTGATCCTCCGCCGTCAAACACTTATCCCATTCTGCCTTGCTGCCCAGATGGGTGGTTTGTCTTGGTCTGGCATCTCAGCTGAGACCTGTCCATCTTGTGGGAGAGCCCTGCCAGTAGTTTAACCTACTGATAGTTTTTTTAGCTCAGCTCCTCAGCATGCAATGCACTGATGCACACAAGCCCTCACAGCACGAACAAGCTGAAAACCCAAGTGAGGGATTTTTTCATTTAAACCAAGCAGTTTACCTTCCTGTTTTTTTTCCCAAGGCCTCATGCCTCTAATGCAGAAAGGAATCCTTCACATACTTTGGCCTTTTGACACTTGCAAAGGACGCAGCAACATAGAAAGTCCTCTCAGGCCCTCTTTGTTGCTTTTGATCCTCATTCATTTAGGACTTCCAGTCTCCAAAAGGACACTGTCCCAACTGATTTGCACAGTGTTATATCTTTTGCCTATCCTGAGTAAGAACCTTCCTCTGTTGAATGCTCGCATGTCTTCACAGCATACAATGTGAGAGCCATGGCCAGCCTCTATGGCTCAGCTTTTCACTCTGTGTTTATCGGACGACATCTGTCGAGCAGCGTACCTGGGCCTCCGTTCATACCTTCACAGCCCATTACTGCCGGGATGCCTTGTTTGGTCAGGCTGTTCTCAACACCTGTTCCATACTTAATCAACTCCTACCCACCATCCTGGTAGGATGCCAGAGATCCATGGGGTGGAAGTGGAGCCCTTTGAAAAGGGCACATCAACTTCTGGGGCTTTCTCCCTGGCATCTGTAGCTAGGGAGTCCCCCATATGTGAAGACTACATTCCCTGGCTTGTTCCTGGAGATAAGCATAGTTACTCACCTGTTAACCAGGTGATCTCGGGAACAGCAGGAAGTTCGTCTTCACAACCCACCCACCTCCCCTAGGAGTTTGTATATCTCTATCTCTCTCTTTCTCTCACCATATCTCTTTGTCTCAGATTTTGAAACTCAACTGGAAGAAGATCTTGCCAGCGGAAAGCAACCGGAGGTCTCCGTGGGACCTATGGACAAACATGTTAAGGTATTAGCCAGTACCGATGTTTCACTCTTGATCCTGACTCTTTCTTGTGCTTCGTTCCTCTCTCCGGTGTCTCTGAGCCCCACCGGATCGGTCACCACCCACCTCCTCCAGTATATGTAATCCCCACCCTTGGTCCACCCTTGTGGAGTTGCTCGGTTTCAACAGCGTAACCCCAATTGGAAAGTGGAGAGGAGAAATAGTTGAAACCAGTCGTATGGGTACCCGTGTTTTCCAGGTGGAGGACAGGGTTGTACCTGATGATCAGGTCACCCTGCCGACATTTGGAGGAGAGTGGGTTCCCGTATTGAAAATTCCTTAGTACCTACTGTCACACAACTTGTGGTTTTCTCTTCTGAGAATTACCACTCTGTTGTTGGAGATGGATAATACAGGTGTGGAATATTTCCACTCAGGTTGCTAACTGTGAGAGCCAATGTCAGGCTCTTAAAGCTGTTTAATTCTTCTCATATAAGAGAGAGTTTTTTTTGCATAACAAGATGGAAACAGGTGTATGATAATAATGTATCGTGCAAAAAATATCCGTTTGTTAAATTTTCTTTTTGCTGAAATCCTACCTGAGAAAGTATTTTATAGAGGTTTTGGGACTAGCCACGGCTGACTCCATTGTTCCCTCTCTAAGGTTTATTACTTAACTGGTAGGAGGCTTTCTGTCTGGTCCTCCGGGGGGGGTGTTGATGGTGGTTCAAGGCCAGGATTGCTTTGAGAACTCACCAAATTCCTAGAGGACCTACCAAGATAACATTAACTTCTAGAGCTACTTTAGTGGTTTCGTTTGTCTCAGACCAGGATTAGAAAATGCTCGTTTTCCGTAATTACTTTAAGAATTATGTCCCGCTCTGTTTTTGCTGGTGCTAAGGTTCAAATGTTTTTCCTGATATTTGTATAGCCGACACAAACTAGGGAGGAAGGCCTTTTTGGCTCTGTAAACCTAGGTTTGCGTCGCTCTTTCCTTCCGCCATTTTTTTTCTTAGATACCCGTGTAAATGTTTGGTTTCATTTCAGGGTTCAAAGGTTTGTATTTCTTGATCCCTCTCCGCTGGACAAGGTATTATCTGTCTGATAAGAAGGAGCACACAAGGTTATAAAGTAATAAGTACACTGGAGTAGGGTGGGTTAGTTTTAAAGCTTTCAGTTACATTTAGAGTTTTTGCCTCTGTATTTTTTCTTTTCTTTATTCCCTCTTCTTAGTGGTTTTCCCCATATTGTGGGCTAATTAGATGTATTGCTGTTAATTTGTTTCTTTTTGTTTTGTATTGTATTGTATTGCTTTTATGGAAACATCTAAAGTTTTCCTTTTAACTTGTTGTTGTAATTTACAAAAAAAAAACAACCAAATAAACTCAACTGGTCAGAGGAGAGACAGTTGGGAAATGCGAGAAGGCAGCACGCAGGTGCGCTGTGGGTATGCTCCCAAAAGCTTTCTAATTGGACGCTGGGGAGCATTCCCGCACAGGTTACTTCAGGTACTGATACCATATGTGAAGACTAAATTCCTGCTGTTCCCAGATATCACCTGTTTACGGGGGTGAGTAACTATGCTTTATGAGAGGTCTACTCTTAAACAAAACCTCCCATTAAGCTGCATCCGGTGGCATGGGATCTCAATCTTGTTTCTCGGGCAGCTTATCATACCGCCCTTAGCCACTACAGACCTGAAGAAGACGTATCAGTATCAGTGAGGTTGCAGGCCTTAAATGCGCGGATCCTCCTATACAAGATTTCAAACCAATAAGTTAGTGTCTTAGGACTCATCCTTCACTGCCAAAGGGGGTTTCGCCTTTTCATTTTAAACCAATCCGTTGGTTTACCGCTTCCTGTATTCTTCCTTTCCTAGGCCTCATGCCTTCTAGGGGGGGGGGGGGGGGGGGGGGGGGGCAGAAGAAAAGGAACCTTCATACCTTGGATTGTAAAAGAGGCCTTAGCTTTTATCTCCTAGGAACAAGCAGGAATTGTAGTCTTCACATATGGGTATCGTCGGTACCAAGGGACAGGCGTCTGCGCGGGAACGCTCCCCAGCGTTCCAATAGGAATGCTTTTGGGAGCATACCTCAGCACATGCGCGCTGCTTTCCTGCCTTTCTCCCAACTGTCCGTCTTCCATTCTTCATTTTCTGCGGAGCCGACAGTATCCATACCCTTGGTCACTGCAGAAAAATTCCGTCTTTTAAAATTGTTTTCTTGTGGTCACGTTTGCCTGCCGAACGAACGCTTAACCGGTAACACCGGTTCTTTTCCAAAAAAAACCCCCCACAACAAACATATACTTTTGAGCCTGTTTTCTCTTCAAGAGAACTTTTCCTTTTTTGGTGCTAAAAGCGCCTCCCATTTTGGGCACTAGGCCCCATATTCCTAAAGCATTGGAAAAAAAACAAGTAGTGGTTTTAAACCAATTGTACTCAGGTGTGGCGGTACTATTTCTGTCACTGACACCCATGATTGGTGTCCTTTAATGTTTAGGGCTATTGAAACATTCTCCATCTGAAATGTCTCTCCTGTATGGGAATGAACTAAAAGAGGAAGACAGAACCGGGCTACGCCGCTCGTGGTACCCTCTTTTTTTTTTCGGATGCCGGATCCATTTGCATTGACATCGTCAAGTGGCTCTCTTCTTCCTCCCATGGATCTCTGTAACTAAAACATAAAAGCCGGTCCTCAAAGGATAGCTCTCCTGCTAAGCAATTCAAGAGGCCATTGGCATTGCCCTTGAGGGAACCACACCGGCCAAAAAACAGCCCCGGCGGGAGGCTTCACCGTCTTCCAAAATGCATCAGTGGGGCTTCAGGATGTTCTCGAGGCACTGACCTCGCAAGAACTACCTGTGCACATGCTCAGGGTTTCTGGCCGTTTTCACCTGGTACCGATACCCAGGCATCGGCAGCATCAATAGGACCAGAGGTTCCTCACTAATCTAACGCAGCATCGCAGCTCTTCTCTCAGCTGCGGTTACCGTTGGTCCCACGGGCACCGGTACCAACATCAACACAGATGCCGGTACCTACAGTACTGGCCCCGGTTGGGGGGGAAAAAAATTCTTTCCCACCCCTCCTTTGGTTGGAATCAACAGATCGGTACCATATCAGCTCGGTACCAACTTTGCTCGATACCGTGACCGTGCTTTGCATGGAGCATCATGGTCATGAATACTTCGAAATCCTCTGATTCCGAAGACGTCTGACAATTCTGCTGGTACTAGAGAGTCTTTTCTCCCAGATGATCCCTCTTCTCCCCAAAACGCAGAATATCACCTCCAGATGACATTTCTTTGCAAGATTTTAATAAAAATTCGTGATATCCGAAGGGCCGTTTCAATCGTGGTGGCCCTTCTGAAAGGAACCCAGAGCAAAGGAAATGGAAATTCTCCATATATCCTAAAGCTCCAAAGGAGGCAGCCACTCTGCCCATCCATGAAATTCTGCATCACTTGAATGCTCAGAATGTGGGTGACACTTCTTGACTATATCTCCTCACTCTAGGAGAACTTTATACTATGTATCGAGTTCCGCCATGTCCTGGATTTCAAAAGACTCAGCTGCCACAACATTCAATGGTGGTGGAGTCAGCCATGCGTAGGATGAAAAGTGCAAAGAGGCATGCATCCAATCCTCCAGGTCGTGAATGTCAGGACTCTGGACGCTTTTTGGGTTCCAATCTTTTCAGGCTTCCATGCTTTCAGCTAGGATCAGTTCATATATACTGTATATGGGAATGTTTCCTCAAGGAAGTTTACAGGAGATTTGGAGCTTATGAGCCCATTTCTCCCAGATGACAGAAGACAAGACTTTCTTGCTCTAGTTACGCATGCTCCGAGGTCTCCAATTTTTGTAAATCGTGCAGCCTTTGACTGCTTTGAATGCATCAGCAGAACCTCTGCTATTTTGCCAATTGGCACACGACGGATTGCCTGGCTTCAGTCATCAGACTTGGTTACAGGACAAGTTAGGCAATATTTCCTTTCACCGGAATGGGGAGGAGAAGCTCTTTGGCGAAGAACTGTCAGGAAAAGGCTAATGAATTAGATGATGACAATACTACTCGGGATAGAATTTCCAAAATCTACAGCCCCACTGCCGCCAAAAAGAAGTCTTATAAAAAACCCTCTTACAGCAAAAAGAGGAAATGTTATCCCTCCCTATCCCCAGCAGAGGCAATCTCAGGGTCAGGTTGCCCGAAAAAAGGGGCAAAAAAAAACAAACAAACTAGACAGCAAAAGAAGCCAAAGTACCCAGAGCCCCAACCAGCTCTGCAGGTTCCGCCCCCCTCAAGGGCGTTGACTCCTTTCCTAGAGAGCTTATGGCCTTCCTGCCTCTGAGGGGTCTCCCAACTCCCCCAATATCCCTGGCA